>CM052883.1:122918587-122998002 GCA_028534135.1 Potos flavus | reverse complement strand
AGAGAGAGAGTGAGGGGAGGTGCAGAGGGATAGGGAGAAGGGGAGAAGTAGACTGAGTGTGGAGCCTGACAGTGAGCTTGATCTCACCACCCTGAGATCACTACCTGAGTTGATAACAAGAGTCTGACTGTCAACTGACTGAGCTACCCAGGTGCCCCAGGAGAGTGTTTTTTTAAAAGTTCAGAGTTATTGGATTTGTTTATTTATTGATTTGTTTAAATATGTGATAATGGTTTTTGGTTTGATTGTATTGTAGTTGGAAATATGTGGCCTTGAGAATTTCTGCTTTGGGGAATTAATTGTTGTTTTTATGGTCTGATATATGAGCATTGCTTATTAAATTTTGCTGTGCTATTTGGTGTATAAAAAGTTTATGACTATTCCCCCTTATTTGTGGATTATATCTTTTATCAATATAAAATTACATCTTTGGCCTGTTTATTGCTTTTTAGCTTGACTCCTGGTTTGTAACTTTTTCTTTTGCTCATATTTATCAAAAATGTATTTACCTATTCTTACACTTACTTGTCTGAGTCACTTATTTTTTGTGGATCTCTTATAAGCAGCATAGGTCTGAATTTTGTTTCTGAAGATAAGAAATAAGTGTTGGCAAGGATATGGAGAAAAGGGAACTCTAGTGCACTGTTGGTGGGAATTTATACTGGTACAGCTGCTGTGGAAAACAGTATGGAGATTTCTCAAAAAATAAAAAATAGAGCTACCCTATGAGAGCTACCTACCCCAGCATCTCTGCTTCTGGGTATTTATCCAAAGAAAATTAAAACACTAATTCAAAAGGCATATACATGCATATACCCCTATGTTCATTGCAGCATTATTTACAGTAGCCAAGATAGGGAAGCAATCTAAGTGTCTACTGATAGATAAATGGATAAAAAAGATATGGTATATGTGTACACACAAACACACACACACGAGTATTAGCCATAAAAAAGGAAATCTTGCCAGTTATGGCAACACAGATGGACCTAGAGGGCATTATGTAAGTGAAATAAGTCCGACAGAGAAAGACAAATACCACATGACTTCACTTACATGTGGAATCTAAAAAGCAAAACAAAACAGACTCACGGGTACAGAGAACAAGCTG
Source organism: Potos flavus (assembly GCA_028534135.1). NCBI lineage: Eukaryota > Metazoa > Chordata > Mammalia > Carnivora > Procyonidae > Potos > Potos flavus. The sequence continues at coordinate 122,996,891 of CM052883.1, read as the reverse complement.
ATGGTTGTCAGAGGGGCTGTGTGTGGGGGATAGACAAAATAGGTAAAGGAGATTAAGAGGTACAGTTTTCCAGGTACAAAATAAACAAAACATGGGAATGTAATATACAGCATAGGGAATGTAATCAATAATATTGTAACAACTTTGTATGCTGACAGATGGTAATGAGACTTATTCCAATCATCATTTTATAATGTATATAAATATCAAATCACTATGTTGTACATCTAAAACGAATACAGTACTGTATGTCAGTTATTCTTCGGTGAAAAAGATGAAACCAGTTTGAAACTACTGGTTCTTAAATGGGCTGGTTTAACCCGTTTACAAATTTGCTCATAATTTATATATTTTATCCTCTTTCTGACATTTTGCTATTTCCTTGTCTTTTGTTTATTTGCTCTATGCAGTCTTTTTTACTTTCTTTTAAAATTTACTTTTTCTATTAAGGAATTCTTGAAAGGTAATTTTATTTTAAATTTTAGTATTGGTTGCCTTTAAATTGTTTAAAGAACCATTCTTTATATTCCCCAAATTTTCAAAATCAAGAATTAAACCATATCATTAAAATATCCTTATCTATGAGAAATGTACCATAGTTTTATTTTTTCCCTCATTACTTCCCCATCTTTGTTAATACAAGCTTAGATGTAAAACACATATTATCACTGTTGTTTATATAGCTTTTTTTCTTTTACTGATAATTTTAATATTTGCTTTGTTGTTAACAAATTTTGCAATAATTGCTAAACATAATTAAATGTAGAACTTCTTTTACTGCTCATTGCTAATTCTTCAAAAGCACAACAGTTCCATTCTTATGTTATTTATTTCGAATTATCTCTGAGTCCTTTTTGTGTGTCTTTTTTCTTATGCAAAATTAGTATACAGCATGATATAAGTTTCGGGTGTACAACATTGTAATTTGACATCTGTATACGCTACAAAGTGATTATCATCCAAAATCTAGTTCCAACCATCGCATACAATTGACCTCTGGGAGTGTTTTCTGTGATTTTTGCACAGGAAAGACAATTTGTCTGGGCATGACGTTCTGGGCGGTAGGAATGTTATTTCCCTCTGACCTTCAGAAGTTTTTGTGGATGCTTCTAGATATGTCTTAACATGTTTGTTTTGCCTGGAATGCAGTGGATTGATCTGCATACTCAATATTTTTTTTAAGGTTAAAAAACATTAAATTTTTTTGTTTGATTATAACTTCTGTTCTGTCTCTTTTAGTATTTCCTAAAAAACATATACAATTCCTAGGTTTCTGTGTCTGTTACCCTCTCCTTCATTGTTTCATGATATCTTTCATTATTTTCATCTTTGTTCTTTTCTCAGATTGGTCTCCTGCTTTACTGAGATGATTATCTCTGTGTCATTTCTGTACCACATGACTTCAAGTGCAGGTTTTAATTCTATCATTCATTTTGATTTTACTTCAATCTTTTTCTATTTCACACATTTTTCTTTCCATCTCACCTTACTGTCTTTCTCATGACGTATTCTCTTGTTATGGATGTCTCTTCCTGTTCCATAAAGGCCACTACTTCTTGAATTCTGTTGAAGATTGAAAAAATTTTCTCTGAAAATTTCTTTCAATTCCTGTGGTAAATCATTTTCAGAGGCTGTGCTCCCTCTGAGTCTTCAGGATAATATCCTCTATCTCTATTTCTATGTCATTTATCAAAGTGCATTTGTTAGTTATTCTTCTTGTCACTTCTCTTAACACAGGATATCTATCTGGACTGGTGCCTCCTTCTGTCCACTTGTATGTGGGTTTGATTCCCTTCCTAGAGCTACATCTGGAGGGTGAGCCGATGTCCAGAGCCGACAGCTTGATTTCCGGTGTTTAACTTGCGTTCATTTCTTAAGTGTTGACATTAGCTCTTGCCCTGTTCCCATTGCCTTACTTTCTGGCATGAAAGCTCTAACATTCGGCATACCTGGTTGTCAGAGATCTTTTATTCTCTCTTCTCTCCTATTGTGTTTTGTTTTCATGGGGACACCTTCCTGGTTGGAATGAGGCACCCCAAGGCTTGCTTCCCCATTCCATCTTGTTGACCATTTCTTTTCCAGGTAGTGGTCCTGATCGTTTTCAAGAAAAAAGCTGACTGCTGAGGGGTTGGATATGGAAGGAAAATAACACTCCAGCTTAAAAAGGAGCACTTACATAGTAGAAGAATGCCTGTCTGATTTAATGAGCCAGGTGGCAGACAGTGGGGAAGGTATAATGGGCCTTTCTAACTTCAGACAGGTGGGCTTTCTCTAGGTCTGGTGGCAAGCACAGGTGGGCCACTAATTGCTTTTAAAAATCCAGGTTCATTGACCCTACAGTTAGTGGTAAGGAGTTGACTGTCAATCTTAATTTTTGGTGGCAATGTAAATGTTTGCCTGTGTGTGTGTGTGTGTGTGTGTGTGTGTGTGTGTTTTAGTAAAAGAGACTATATCAGGACTGTTAGCCAGATGCCATTTTAAATTGGAAGTCCTAGGGGTCTTTTTATTTTAAAAACTAATTACCAGGTTGCTTTTATCTACCAACTCCTGTGGCATATGTGAGACATAAGTAAGTGAAGAGCTAGAAGACGCCCCCTGGAATGAAGTGAGAAGACAGATTTGGGAATTGTGCTTTGTCTCTTACCTCTTTACCTCCCACTTCCTCACTGTCCCCGGTGCCCTATAAACTTCTCTTTGTTCTCACTCCTTCCTTTTTCCCAAGCCTGGATTTAAACCTTATAGCCATTCTCTCGTGTCCCGCTGATACAGGCATGATGTTCATTTCTTTGCTGCCTCCCCAGCTCGGGTTTTACTCCTCAGGATCGCCATAGGTCGTGATGAATGGGTACTCCGTTCTTGCAGAAACAGTATATGCTGGGAGGGACTTAGCTTTTCCTTCCGCCCTTTACAGAGAGGGCCAATGCGCCGGCTCACGGCTCAGTTAGGAGGTGCTTACAGATGGAGGAAAGGCTGTATTCGTCTCTAACACTTGCCACTGCGAGACTGGCCCCACTTTGATGCACAGGTACAGCGTGTTTCGTGGGCAGAGGGTTTAGAACTGGCATCCTGCCTGTCCCCCAAGGTGGTCACTGCTGCTACGATTTCCAGCCCGGCAGCATGGCCTGAGCTCCCACTTGGTGGGAGGCTGAAAGAGAAAGCCAAGGACTGGTTTCCACATACTGCGTATCAGGTCAGAATGAGTCACCCACATTCCCAATTTCAAATGCTTTTGTCTCATTGGTCAAAGTGACAAATTGCTGTAATTGTGCAAGTCAAGCAGATATGTAAAAAGACCTTTAAAACAACAAAAACTCAAATCTTGGAAGTGAAGGCACAGGACACCATTAAAATTCCCTTCATGATCCTGATGTTGAGGGCCCAGGTTATTTTCATATTTCAAATATGTTAACGGTTTAATGTACTGGGGCCCATAGATAAATCCCATATTTAATCTCTCTTCTTTTACATTTCCATATTTTTTATAGCTGTTGCCAGCATGAATATCATCCTCTATAAAAATGGAGTAATTTCAAGAAATATCATAAAGGTTGTATACTTCCACCATACTTTACTTTTTATTGGGTTGTTTTGTTATACAAAGTAAAAATGCACTTGCACATTTCCTGTTTTCACTGGAGCAATGAGTGTGAGCATATCAGAATATCAAATAATTTTTCCTAATAATTTTTTTGCCTTTCATTATCTTTAAAGAAGGGATAAGAACACTAAATTCCAAGTATTTTAACCATGGGTTTTTGCTTGATTGATTAATGCTTTTTCTTTTTTCTTTTAAAAAATGTACTGTTCATAGAAATGTTGTAAATTAGGCCTACACAACAGCAAAGAAACAAATCTTCCTAGATTCTAAGATAAGCTGTCTAAATAATACCGTGGTTAGATTATGTTCGCTGCTGTGCGCCCCAGTGCCTTGCACACAGACATATTAAATAATTATTTGGTGAATGAATGACTATCTGGCATGTTGCTCGTACAACTTGGATGGACTCTGACTTCTAATAATCGGTAATATGAGACTGAAAAAGTAAGAACGATCATACCTATGGTTCGCAGGTAGAAGAGTACATTTCGACCATAAGAAGTCAGGAAATGAAATTGTGCAGTTTCATCTGTGATGTACTTAGTTTTTATGAAAGCGATGGCCTTGCATAGGCAGAGGCAAGTCACCCCATTGTGTGTATGTGCCAAGGTTCCTCTGGCGCCTCGGCTGGAGGAGGTGTTTGTCCCCGAGGGCGGGGCATCCCCTGGGTGCATCGTACTCTCTGGCTCTGTCCCTGTCTTACTCATGGGTAGAGGCAAGCATGCGAGCGTAATTCATCAATTGACTATTTAGATGTCTGTTTGTTTTACTTGTTTTAAACAAAATGGTGAGTTCGCTGGCAGACATTTTACATTTTTAGTTTGGTTTCTCTGGTGTTATGGAAATACTCCTTTCAAGGAAACACTGAGAAGCCTGGAATATGTCAGTAAGAGGCCAAGACGCTGTGAGTCACCTGAGTGTCATCTAGTTGTAAATTCAGAAGTTCCAGAGGACCCCGTTTTCCTCCTCCAAGCCCGTAAGGGGCGAGACTGGTTCCCTTTCAGCCACAAAGGGGACACAATAAGCAGTTCGTGTGGTAAAATAAGGACAATGTAATTCTCAAATCAAATAATATTTACGAGTACCAAAAAATGATAACATCTGTAGGCTACCTTAAATGTGTTATTTATCGGACCTTCACACCAACAGAAAGTTGGCAGGGAGTATTATTTTTCTAATTTTTATGGGTGAAGGATTTGAGGCTCCGAGAATTTAATTGACTTTCTTAAAGTCACTGATTGGTAGAGGTGGAACCAGATTTCAGTTTTGCTCATTTCCAGCACTATATTCTTCCCTTTGCCCTAATATGATGTTAATAATGCTAATAAATTATACTATCCAACATTTATTGAATCAAGCATAATTTACTTCTCATAATCTCCTTTACTCTGCATTATGTCTATAGAGTAGGTGCTATCAAAAAAAAAAATAATAATAATAAAGTAGGTGCTATCATCCCCGTTCTGCAGATGGAAAAACTAAGCTATGGAATCTCCTATGGCAACTCACCAGGGTATTGTGAGGACACTCTGAGGTGAATGATACAAAAATGGTTCTCAAGGACTTTATAATCAAATTAGGGCAATAAATTGCACATGTGTAAAAGACAATAATAAGGGTATGTTTGAACACTACTTTAATACCAGAAAAGCAGTGTCACAGAGCAGTACTGGATTATAAAATGGCATGCATTGGAGGGGCACCTGGATGGCTCAGTGGGTTAAAGTCTCTACCTTTGGCTCAGGTCATGATCTCGGGGTCCTGGGATCGAGCCCCGCATCGGGCTCTCTGCTCAGCGGGGAGCCTGCTTCCCCCTCTCCCTCTGCCTGCCTCTCTGCCTACTTGTGATCTCTCTCTCTCTTTGTCAAATAAATAAATAATCTTAAAAAAAAATGGCATGCATTGGAGATAAATACTATAGTGGGCCCTTGAATGACATTGGGGTGAGGGGTGCCAGTCCCCACATGGTTGAAAATCTGCATATAACCTTTGACTCCCCCAGAACTTAACTACTAATAGCCTACTCTTGACTGGAAGCCTTACCAGTAACCTAAACAGTCATTTAACACATATTTTGTATGTTACATATATATTTGAATACTGTACTCCTACAATAAAGTGAGCTAAAGAAAATGTTATTAAGAACATCATAAGGAAGAAAAAATACATTTATAGTACTGTACTGTATTTATAAAAAAATATATATATATAAAAAATCCATGTATAAGTTGACTCACACAGTTCAAACGTTGTTCAAAAGTCAGAAGTCAACTGTGCAGGAGTTTGGAGGAAGGTCAGGTGGTTTCTTGGGGCCCAGGCGGTCATGAGGACTGGAGAGGGCACTCAGAGTGTGAGCTGCATCTGGAGGGGCTGGTGAAGGGGACCAGGAGGCTCTTCCAGGTGGTGAGACACAGTGAGCAAGTCACAGAGCTGCAAACGTGCCCCACTGGGATGTTGTGAGTCTCATTCCTACCGAAAGGGGTCTACAAGAGAGGATATGAAGCTGGAGGTTTCCTCTGGTAGGCCCCTGATGAAGCCCTTTTTCCTTAACCTGAGCAGACTCAAAAATGAGCATTGTTTTCAAGCTTTGGACTACAAGTTCTGTAGGCTAACATTAATCCCCAACTCCCATCCTTCTCAACAGAACAAGCCTAAAACCTTTAGATTGAAAGGGGCTGGAAATCTAACCCACACCACGCATTTTATGCATGGGAGTAGGAAGGTACGAGACAATGGAGAAATCCAAAAAAAGCTACAAGGTTTTGTAGTCAGGGAACGTTCAGAGGAGAACCCCACTATTTGACTCAGTTCAGAGTTCATGGCTCATAGTGTTTCTTTATTCGTTTCTATAATACTTAAACTTTGAAAAATAGAGCATTGCGATTATTAATTTTTGTAAATGTGGGCTCAGCCTGGAGACCCTGATCAGACTGGTGGTCATGGTGGTCATGGTGACAGTTGGGAGGGAGGGGACATGTGTGATCACTGATCATGCCCGCATAACGTTCTACCCTTACTCAACCTTTGATCCATGTTTGCTGCCATCTTCATGTAAGTGAATTTATGGAATGTGGACATCTGATTTTGTCTACACTCCTGGATCTTTTTCCCCTAGTCATTGTCCTATATTCATTGACCATTTTGAGCCTTGGTTCTCTATCCCTCCTTCCATGGAAGAAACATGAAAGTACTGATTTCAGTCATTTGCCTTCTTCTACCAGGTTCTAGCCAATGACAAAAACTTACTTGTCTTAAAGGTATCACGTAGAGGAAGAAAGCAGGAGTGCCATTTTGTTAATGTCAGATATAAATATTTTTATGAACCTTATATGTCTGGATTCATTAGCTATTTAATGAATTTGATGCACAGATGTTCAGGAAATTAGGAGCACTGACTTCGTTGGGAAATTATAGCAAGCTTGGTGCCATCCAAGATATCAAAAACATGCTGTTCCTACAATCTGCCAAGAAACTAAGTATAGGAATGGTCTCTGTGTCATATAGAAGCTCACTATTAACACTCAATAAATGTTAATTGTATAATAATAAAAAATATTGAGCATGACTCTCCCTCCCCAGTGGAGATCAGGTTTGGACATAAAGGGATGCCCTCTGTGTTGAGCATGTATATTTCCTTTGGACTTACATTGTATTCACGTGATGGAAAGTAAAAGAGTTGAGAAAAGCTAAAAAGCTATAGGCTGAGGGTATTGATTTTGAGTCATAGGAACTGAAGTTGGCTTACAAAACTTATCATCAAAACAATTATATCAAATGTCTTGATTTGCTCTGCCAACCCATGTGTGCTTCACAGGCAGAGTGGGTGGAGTAAGTGAAGAGACAGGGCAGAATCAGGCCAGAATGGGCATCGGCGCTGAGACTGTCAGGGAAGCCCACACCTAGCTTGGAGGCTGGCACCATTTCCCAGGGTATTCGTCCTCCGGTTGTGAACTTTGTCACATTATGTGCTTTGGGGACAACGCTATGGAGGGGGAAGAAAGAGCCCAAAAACTGGAAATGTTCTTCCTTAGCAGCAGTGTACTGGTAAATTTTCAAAAAATCGGTTGTCTCTCTCTCTTAAAAAAAAAAAAAAAAAAGCAAAGCCCTAATGTGTAGTGTTTTCCTATTTCCATGGTGTAAATACTCCTACTGTGGCAAATTTCAAGCCATCAATGTGACAACGGCTTGCAAACTTCCTAAAAATTCAGTCCTCAGCTCTTGCAAGCTGGCACAAGCGGCTCCAGCAAAACCCCAATCCTCAGTATGTAATAATCATGGTGATGGATGCAGGGAAGTGATTAAAGAAGCTCTGGAGTGAGTAATCCCCACGGTCAAGTTCTAGCTCTGCTACATACTAGCTCTGTGATGTCCAGCCAGCTCTTTAACCTCTCTGATCCTGGGTCTCCTCAGTGGCAAAATGGAATAACGTCTTTTTTAAGGTTGATAGCTATATAAAGAAGATAGTAAACGTAAAGTGCCCAGCAAGGTTCTTGGCATATAAGTGCTCAGAAATGGTCATTGTTATTAATATTATTATATCCCGACACTAAATTTGACAGCCCCCTAATCTATGCAGAAATATTACAATAATCAGAGAATATGGAATATTATAGATAACAATTGACCCTGGCATGTGACTTGTGGGAAAATAATATCTTAGTATTCACCAGATATTTAGTATAGTAGACTTGTATACCTGGGTGAAAAAGTGCCTGACAGATAGCCTGGGGAAGGAAAACATGCATGCTTGATTTCTGAGAAATCCTAAGAACAATCCGTACATGTCACTGGTGCATCAAAGATCCTGCCAGCAGTGTGGACAAAGTTTGTGGCGCCATCTTCCTTGGTGAGGTGTTAGCAGCTGTTTTATCTTTAAAAACTAACAGTCTTTTGAAATAAGGTGGGCGTAAAGAATAGTGGCAGGTGTCAGACCTTCCGAATGCCCCGCTTCTCACAGGCTCCACAGGCCAGTTTCCTTCCTCAGCTGAGAGAAACGCTGCGCTGAGCGTCCGGCAGGGGAAACCCCACACATCCCTCCCGCCATGGTGCACATCTCTTTCCCGTCAGGCAGAGAGCAGCTGGAAAAAGGGAACTGCAGAGAGGATGAGCCTCTTTCCTAAGGAAACCAAGGAAATATGGCTCTATTTCTTTATATCTCTCTTTCTCAGCTTCCTTGCCTTCTGAGTGAGTTCGTCATGTTAAAATTGTCTGAATGACAATTGATGAGGAACACAAGTGTGTAATGCTTTGTAAGATAGGAAGTGTAGGTCAGGGAGAGAGATTCTGAGCATTGCCATTTAAGCACACTTTAATCTTGTAATACACCATTAAACATCCCAGATGATTCTGTGGCTTTCTCCTTCCCACCATTATCTGGAAAAGCTTGTCTGCTGTCACCAAATTCTAACATAAACTGCTCAGGACTCTGTATTTGCCCATTGCGGTTTACTATTATATCACTAATTCTAATTTGATTCAGATTCAGCGAGCTCTTTCTCTTCATAACATGAAAGCCTTTTGGCAGCCATTAGCTCCATGAGTAGAATCATGAACAATCACACACACAAAGAAACTGCAAATTAGAGCTTATTTCCTTATATCTTCACATGGCTGGCTGAAGTAAGACAACTCCACAAACAATGCATTTTAAGGAACATTTGCAGGGTGAATATATTACAAATATGGCTAGGAAGTGGGCTGCAGTATATCTTCAAAAGTGACTGATTTAAACCCAAACTTAATGTATTTTGGAGGCCAGCAATAATTTGACTTGCTGAGTGGATGGAATTTATGGGTATAATGCAGTGCAAATAAAAACATCCTCTTTCAGTCATAAAGGTGTATGCTGTGTCCATGCTGGGAAATATAGCTTGCCTTACCCCTGACTTCTAGAGAGAACTCAGGGGAATAGCTAAGTCAGATCCAATGCCTTTTCTTTGTGGCCTTATGGAAATATCAAGTTTTATTTTTGTATTTAAGAGGGTTTATAGTGCCATCCCTGGATCTGGGCTTTGTGTTTGAGAACCAAATAAATAAGAGAAACCCAGAAACACACCACTGAGCTGAGGGTTGTTTTCTTCATGAGGTGACCCAGACCCAGAATAAAGGAAAAGCAGAGGGTAGAATTAGGGTGTGGGGACATAGGATGTTCACATCCGTTCCTCCAGAGGATGACCCAAGGGGAAGACTGAGATTTGTAAGAAACCCACTGTCAAGGGACTTCTGACTTTGGGGATTTCCTGTCTCTGACTTGTATGCTTCTGATGTGTGACCTTCGAGAAGAAACCTCTCATGGTACATGTGTGGCCGAAGGTCCATGACGTGCTGAATTTGAGGTTGGAATGTAGGAAGTGAGAAATTTCTGTGGCTGAATTGTCGTGAAGTGAAACAAAGCCCTCAGACTCCCTGCTCCACACCCTCAGTGGTTGAGAGCATCCAAGGTTGCTCTGCCCCGTAGCCCTCAGCCTGGTCTCACCGCCACCGCACCCCCTTGTCCTCTCTTTCTCCCCTCTGTCCGCAGCACCTCAGCCCTTGCCCATCCAGTCCACCTATCCCAGTTCACTGTGGAACGCATCCAAGAGAAGGGACCAGATCAGGTGGATGACAGGCATGAGAGTAGGTCATCTTTCCTGCCTTAGCCTCTGTCCATTCACGAAGGACCTGTAAACTCCAGGAGGAGGCTTGACCCTTAGATCCGGTAGGCTGATGGTATGAGGGAATGCAACATTGTCAGCGCCTAGGGAGATTCGCCGAACATCAAAGATCCGTGGTTCGCATGTTTGTAATGAAGGCAGGAAGAGAAAGTGCAGTGTCCACTCTTAAGGAGCTTGTATTTCCGGAGCTACTTTCAGCATAAATTTCAGCTTTTGGAGAAGGCATATTGCTAGCCCTGATCTCATAACTTCATCAGTTTCTTAAGAAAAATCGCAAGATCTCTCAAGTCGATATTTGTTTAGAAGTCTGGAACAAAAACATACTGGGGTTTATGTGTACTCCCGCCTCTTACCTCAAAAGTTTCAGATTAGTCATGTTGGCCTGCCGAATGGGGACGGGTAGAGGGTGGGAAGAGATGCTGGGAAGAGATGTAAGACGATTACGAAATCATGACCTATTGAATAGCCACAAGATATGGGGTGTCCTGTTGAAAAATTCAGAGTCCAAATTTCTGCTGACATGTCTGTTTAAAGGGCTTTTCTGTGTTGTGTGTATTATTCCTTTAGTTAATTGCTAAATCAGCCAGAAGTTATAGTACCTCCTTATCGCTTAAATTCATTGCGGATTTCTAGGGCACATCTCAGCAATAGTTTTCCCAAAGGAAAGCTACAGCTTTAAAAATATATACGGGGTACTGGAGAGATGGGGAAATGGAACTGATTCAAATACTTCTGGATTCGTCGTTAATTACTGTTGTGATTTTTTTTTCCCCCAACTGCCAGGCTAGGGAATTGCATGACCTAAGGTGTGTACTGCTAGTTCCTTGGGTCTGTGACCTGTATGGTTGAATCCTAAGCTGGTTCCGGGGTCCAGAAGACCAAACCTGGGAATGGAAGCCCATATTACAGCAAGCTCAAAGAGATTTAATACAGTGACATTTAGTTGAAATTTCTTGCCCTAGGCTACTAATATTTCTTTTCTTATCCTCTCCTATTTTCTTTTCCCTACTTCCCCAAGCCTTGGATAATCCAGACTCAGCAAGGTTCTTGGCCTTCAGAGATCCTTTAAGCCTTGGCTAGGATGACATTAGATTTTTGGGGACCCTTAAGATAGCCCAGACTTTGGCAATATATGGGCTAGAGGCACTGGAGGACTTCATAAAGGACACAGAAACTACCCATTTTGGGGTGGGGTCTTCCTGCTTTCTGGTCTGGCACTAAAATTTGACATTTTAAAGATGACTTCTCTCAAGATCTGAGGAGGGAAATGTCCTATTTAAGATTTCTCTAGATGATTTTTGCCAGCTAAAATTTACTTCCCACATTTGATAGGTAGCATCTGTCTGCACTTTCCTCTGGGGCTGGCATTCTGTTAGGGTACTCTGCTTTGGGAGTGCACGTCCAGGGGCTGTCTTATAGGGTAACTGACAGCTACGGGGACAACAAGAATGGGGGTAATCAGAAGACCTTGGTTTCCATCCTATTCCAATGTTCCACTAACAAATGTAACCACTTGATTTTCTCACCTGTAAGATGGGAATGAAGGTAATATCTCCTGTCTTAACCAGACATCATCAAGGTTGGCTCCTGGAGGTAACTTTTGGCTCTCTAGTAACTAAACCCATCTGGGTGGGTTCCAAGAATAAACCTCCTTCTTCCAAATCTCCCAGTGAGAGAATAAGATTATGGACAGGATTTATATAGTTCTATCCAGTTTATTGTTTCCTTTCTCTGTAAAATAGTAAGAGTTCTCATTTATTGAGCACCTGCTGTGTGCCAGGTGCCCTCCTATGTCATTTGTTACTAATCATCACAGAGATTCTTCAGGTTGGCGATCATTAACCTGGGTTTACAAGCTCAGAGGGCCAAGTACGCTGCCTGCTGTCACATGGGGGTGGCGAAGAGGCTGGAGCCCACCAGAAACATAAGCCTCTTGAGACCCGTGGTTTTCCCGTGATAGCACATGGATTCCACTTACCTACCTAAGTTGTTCATCTGTGTATTAGTCTGTTTAAAGCAGTTCTGGTCAAAATATGTTCTAGGAGATCAGAAAACCCAAAATACCACCAAGTTATCCTGAGATTTAGGCAGACCGTGAAAAAAAATTGCCTTCAGTAAAATGTCCTTTCAAATTTAAATAATGTCCTGCAGTTTACAAAACACTTGTACAGATATGTGTAGTATCTCATTGAATTTTCAAAACCCACCAGAAGGCAGGATGTGTATTTATAATGTATTTAATAGATGAGAGGTCAGGTAACCAGTAGGAAGCAGAGGTCTGGCTTCGGCCCAGGTATTCTGGTGTTCTTTTATTGTATCACACAGCTCACATTCACTCTCAAAAGGGGGCAGGGAAGGAACAGAGGTTAGGAGAGTGATGTCAGCAAAATGGTGGAATAGGAGTTTTCTCCTGTATTCCCCCCAAAGAACACCGATTCTGGCAATCTTTCTCAGATGAGAGTGACTTTGTTGAAGTCCAGCAGTCCACTGGAAAAATTCCAGTATACTGCCATAACCAAAGGCAAAAAAAGCGTGAGGGATTGGGAGAAAGCACATAAACTTGAGCATTCTGCACTGCCTTAGGGAAAGCAAACAGAGGACCCGGGCTGTCTTTGCTTAAGAATGCATGGAGCACTGGGTGTGGTGCATAAACAATGAATCTTGGAACACTGAAAAAATAAATTAAAAAAAAAGAATGCCTTCAAAAGAGAAGGAAAAGTATGGTGCAGGCATATCCATAGAAAAGGTCGAAGGCAGCTTCAGAATCCCTAGCATGGCCGACAGAAGACATTTTTCTTCCAAAGCTAGTCAGTAAAGACTAGAAGAGGTGACTGCTTTCCCAAATGCAAAGACAGCAACACACAATTTCAAGGAACATGAAAAATCAAGGAAGCATGACACTATCAAAGGAACACAAAAATTTCCATCCCAAAAAATGGAAATCTGTGATTTTCCTGATAAGGAATTCAAAATAGTTGATTTAAGGAAGCTCATTGAGCTACACAAAAACGTGGAAGGACAATTCAACAAAATTAGAAGATAATACATTAAAAAATGAGAAGTTTAACAGAGAGATAGGAATAATAACAAAGGACCAAACAGAAATTCTAGAGCTAAAGAATACAGTTAATGAAATGAAAAATGCAACAGAGGGGCGCCTCGGCGGCTCAGTCTGTTGAGTGTCCGACTCTTGGTTTCAGCTCAGGTGGATCTCAGGTTTGTGAGAACAAGCCCCATGGGGCTCTGCTCAGCAGGGAGTCTGGTTGAGATGCTCTCTCTTCCTCTGTCCCTCCCCCCACTCACTCACACACACACAGACATACTCTCTCAAATAAATAAATCTTAAAAAAAAAAAAAAGAAAAAATGAAATAGAAAGCATTGTAGACTTGATCAAGCAGAAGAAAATAATCTGTGATGTCAAAGACAAGTCATTATTCAGTCATTGGAGAAAAAAGAAAAAAGAATGGAAAAGAGTAAAGAAGCCTCCATGAATTATGGGATGTCATCAAGTGAAATAATCTAGACATTATTAGAGTCCCAGAAGGAGAAGAGGGAGAAAGGAGCAGAAAGCTTCCTTGAAGAAATTATGGCCGAGAACTTCCCAAATCTGGGAGGGATTGGGCCATCCACGTTCATGAAACTCATAGGTACCCAAAAGGATTCAGCCCCAAAAGATCTTCCAAGGCATGTTATAATAAAACTGGCTAAAATCAAAGACAAAGAGAATTTTAAAGGCAGCAAGAGAAAAAAAGATTTCTCACATATAAGGGATTTCCCAGCCGAAACCTTGCAGGCCAGGAGAGAGTGGGATGATATATTCAAAGCACTCAAAGATAAAACTGCCAACCAAGAATACTTTACACAGCAAAGCTGGCCTTCAGAAATGGAGTTGAAGATTTTCCCAAACAAAAGCTGATGGAGTTCATCACTACTGGACCTGTCATACAGGAAATCCTGAAAGGAGGTCTTCAAACCGAAATGAAGGGATGCCAACTAGTAACATGAACACATATTTAAGTATAAAACATACTGGTAGGGGTAACTATGTAATAAAATTCATCCTGTATGTTATGTTAGTACTGTAACACAGGAGTGCGCTAATCACTTAACTTTAGTATAAAGGTTAAATGACAAAATTATTAAAAACTGTAGCTCAATAATTTGTTAATGGAAAACAAAATATAAAAAAGATGTAGATTATAATATCAAAAACATAACACGTTGGGGGGGTGTAAAAGAGCAGAGTTTTGTATGTGATTGAAATTAAGTTGTTATCAGCTTAAAATAGGCTGTTTTAACTATAAAATGTTTTATGTAAGCCTCCTGGTAACTATGATACAAAAACCTATTAGTAGATGGACAAAACATAAAGAGCAGGGAATCAAAGCATTGGACTATGGAAAATCATCAGTTTATAAAGGAAAGTATCAAGAGAGGAAGAAAGGAACAAAGGAACTATAAAAGAATTTGAAAATGATTAATAAATTGGCACTACCTTACCAGTCATTAACTACCTTAAATGGAAATAAATAAACTCCCCCAATAAAAAGGCATAGAATGGCTGAATGTAAAAGAAAGCGCCTACGAGAGACTCAGTTCAGCTTTAGGGCACATATAGGCTCAAAGTGAAGGGATGGAGAATGATATTCCATGCAAACAGAAACCAAAAGAGAATAAGAGTTGCTATACTTATGTCAGAAAAAATAGTCTTTAAGTAGGAAAACTGTAACAAGAGACAAGTTCATTGTATAACCTTCTCCTTTTTCTTTAACACAGATAACCTAGTTTGCGTAAGCTGGAAATGGCTCAGGCCCCCAAAATTTGAGATTCATAGACTAAAGCCAGAATTAACATTTTCATGAAAGTTCTTCCATGTTATCTCACTTACAGAGTAAAAATTACACACACGCACACACACTCACACACACACAGATAAATGGATTTGCGAATATGCCAAATCATCTGTTTACATAGGTGTAAATCTTGGCACCTGAGTAATCTCTAAGGTAAACTAGGAAGATACGTTATTCTGAGTTAGGTATTATATGGGTAATTTACTAATAGTTTTATTTGTTATGGCTCCTCAGTACCTATATGCTGATAGAAAACAGTATGTCAGGGAAGGCCTTATTTGGGTGTCTGGCAGAATTGTGTTTATTAAATGGCACTTTGGTGTGGTCACAGAATTTGTATGAAAAGCCTTACAGCTTAGCCTTACAAAACACGCTGGTGTCTTTGCAGGCATTGTGTTGAGGAAGATGTTCCTTACCCCGTCGTCCTTTCTAAGGACCCAAGGGAGAGTTCTGTCTGGTCTTACCAGGAGTCATTGGGCCTCTTTTCCACATCTGCTCTTTGTTTTGCTTTGTTTTGTTTTAATCTCCCAGACATGGAATCATGTGACTGATTATGTTTCCTTTTTTATATAGGTTGGTAGGAAGCTCAGAATCAAACTTATGGTCCACTTTAATTCCTTTCTATAGCAAAGCAGGATATAAATATATAAACAAGCAAAAATTGTGGCAAAAATTATTGTTAGAAGAGAGAAGAGGAGAACATTGAGTATCGGATCAGAGACCACTTCTTTCTTAAACTTCCTGTTCCACATGGCAAATGACCCTTCCTGCCTACTGCTCAGAGCTAGCCTTACTCAACTCTTTCTATTGTTCAGACCAGTCTCTGGCATTCAGTAGGTGCTCAGTAAGTACTTGCTCTCTGAACAAGGAAAGCTCATTTCCTAACAGACAATGATTATCATCAAGAAGACTAACTTAAAGTCTTAACTGATTAAAAAAAAAGTATAACGGGATCCAGACTGATTCAAATACTATTTTAGATGTTATCTGGACTGATGATTTAAACTAATTTTTGTTTCTAAGCTATCTAGTTAGGATTTTTTTTAAATCAGTAGCTAAGCTTGGAGAATATCCTTTTTCCTTATATGAGGAGGAGCTTCTTTCAAGCAGGTGGATGAATTTGTTATTACCTGACAAGAATCATTCCCCAAGCCATAATTTTTCAATTATGGTAATAAAAAGTTAGTGCTACTATCTATGTATTGAAACAGATTTCATTCATAGACATCTACCCTTCTTTGGCATGGAGCCATGTTATCAAGTGCTTTCTCAAGTTTTATAACTTCAGCTGCAAAAATTAATTTCCAGCTCCTGTGCTGTGGTCAATGTCACTGCAGTAAACTGGCTGACTGTCCGCCTTGAATTCTGTCTCGGAATGAGGAGGGCTAGAAGTAAATAATTTTATAGAATTGGTTGACTTAAGTTCTTAACAAATCAGTCCAAGAGTAGGGATAATTGGCATGTATTTTTATTCAGATGAGTGACAAGTGTATAACTCATGATCTTTTTCAACACAATTCAACATTTTTCACATATATATATATGTAAGGAGAAGATTTATTTTATGAAAGACACCAGAGAGGCCACGTCTCCTTGTTTCCTCACCTGTTAAAGGTACCATCGTGAAGGTTGTTTCCAAAGAAGATTGAATAAAACATCTGTGGACAATGGAGATATTACCCAGGATGAAAGGCTTACAGAAGGATTCTGCATAGCAGTGTCTTTATTTTCACTACTCCTTCAACTGAGGTTGGAGAATCCATCCTTTAACAACGATGGGGGATTGAATCCTAACTATTTTTTATGGAAATTAGACCTATGTTATTTTTTGCTTTTGTATCTTCAGTTGTTTGGAGACAACCATCTTATCAGCTGGGCCAATAAGATCATTAATGGAAAACAGTGTTGTGCACCAGTAGATCTTTACTCCTTGATCAATAGTTATTTACTTCTGAGGGGTCACAGCTTGGTTAATATAGCAGAATAGTTTTATTGATAGATAACATAACAATGAAAAATAAAGTTTAAAATAGAAGATGAATGAATATAGCACTTTCTTCAGGCATGAATATTATTATTTGAAAACTGTAATAGCTGCTAGAATGTTGGAAGGGCAGACAACAAAAGCATTGAATAATTGTCCTAGGACTATAATCAGACTTCCATTATTGACCTCTGTTAATATTCTACTGTAACTGTCTGCTAAATTGGTTCCTTGGGGCTTGAAATATACAGTGATGTTATGAGTTCCTATCGTAAATTGCCACACAGTAAAGTAGCAAGTCTCTGAAATAGTGTTGGCCCTAGTTTGATCAATACTCAATTCAAAGCAGTGCAATAGGCAACTGTTTCCATAGAAACATTGATGTCACAGAGGTTGAACAGCGGCTGTTACAACAAATCATTTCCTTTGAGCAGTTGTAATTGACTATATGTACAGCTGGCTGTCACTTGAGACCATTTACATCAAGCAAGTAACAGAACCACATTACTTATTCCAGGAGTAAGAGGGTTAGCTCTTCCTTTTGTGACCTTACAAATACCTAGGAGGATATTGCCATAGCAACTAGCAATATAACAGGATGAACATTAAGGTAGCTAGCCTTAATGCAGTAGCATTCTTTGGAAGCTGAAAGGTAGTTTTAATAAAGTTTACCTACTTGTTACATTAACACAAATCCTTTGCACCCCACAGTAATGACTTGGTTCCTCTCTCACAGACATCACCAATAACAGACATTACAATCCCATTTGCACTTCATTTCCTGTTTCTCACCCTTCCTTTTCCCTCAGCGTCTAGCTGCTAAGGCAGCACGCATGTACATTTGGCAAAATCTTGTTTACTGAATTCAGAGTTGGACCCCGGAGAAGTGCTGAAGTCTGAAGTGATTCCAGCTTGAAAAGAGAGATGATGAGAGAAGGGGACCTTCGACAAAAAGTTAAATTTTTCTCTGGCTAAATAATCTCTCGATTTTAAGGACATGAAAGAAAAAGAAACAGATGCGAGCTTAGTTGAACTCTGTTGTGTTCCCTTAGACTAAAATCACTGGTACAATTGAGTTTCATATTCCAGAATTCTTCACATTATCCCACTACCTTGCCAAAGTTTTCCAGGAGTTGCTGTACCCAATGGCACATATATTTCTGGCGAAATTAAGAGGTTTATGTGTCCTTCAGTAGGTCCATAGGCAGAAAATGCTATCAATGTGTTATCAGGCTGCCTGTCAAAGCAAAGATCATAGGTTAATGGGTGTATTTCTAGAACCATGAGAGTTCAGTTTGCCCAGACAGAATATCTAGTTTCCTGAAAATCTTGCCAGCATCTCATGTAAGCTATTATGTAGCAGGTGAAATTACCAAGAATGTGAAGCTGTAATAGCATTAAATTGTGTTCATTGCCATTCGCAGTGGTGTCAAGGATAGAGGGTGTTTACAGGTATGTCAGGGTCTAAAACAGCATTTGCAGGCACAACCTAGAGATCAGACTTTATGTGCAAGCAGCCTGGAAAGAACATGCACTGCCTGTCTCAGCCATAACTGCGGGTATGATTAGCAACACTGTCATCTTGGTGTCTCTGGGAAAGAAAAAAATATAAACGGTCATCAATGAAGAGAGGAGGCAAAAACCCTTAGAGGAGGTGTTTACTTGGAAAGGATTTTCCAATACAGACCCATAATGATCAGCCTATAGATTTTTGACCAGGCTGCCCTATCCTCAGGGTGAATCCTCAAAGGTAATAAAATTGAATTGCAATCAGTATTCTTTGATGCTAGCCTGCCACCGACTGTTATTCACCTTGAACTAGAGAGCGACTATTTATAAGATTGTTTAGAGACACAAATCCAGTAAATTACTCTGTTTGGCCTTAAAAGAATGTTTGACTTGAAGCATAGAAATGGCTATAAATCTTACAGGAATAATTTATAAGACAGCATAGTGAGTGGTGATCCTCTGGTTACAGTGAGTAAAGAAAGATGGTTTGAAAGGAAAAAATGTTCCCCGTCCCCCGCAACCCCTGCCCGAGGTCAGTGAACTTTTCCAGGGCCCTGCATACAGGAAATTTAGTAATGGCACCTGGACGTCCTGAGAGAGAAGGGAAACAGCTGCCCTTTGCACGTATGCCCCTTCCTGGAGCAATTCTTTTCTCATAGTTGGCCATCTTTCCTCTGACAACATGACTTGGCCAGTGGAAAAGGAGAATGAGTCAGCTGTCACTGGGCACCCAGAGGGATCTGTCTGTCAACGGCCAACAGTCAGTCAAAAGCCCAACAGCCTTCCAAAGGCGCCCTAGTCAGAACAGCTAGTTAGGGGGTGTGTGTATGTGTGTGTGTGAGAGAGAGAGAGAAAGGGAGAGAGGGAGTAAGAGAGAGAGGGAGATAACACAAAAGGCACTGTGCATTCTAGCTGAATATGTTAATTTCTAATTATGTACAAAAACATTTGGGTCAGTCTTGATATATGCAAACGTTCTTTGATTAACATATGATATATTAGAGTAACACATCTTACTAGTTTTACTGGTAGAAGAGTCTATTATTAGTTCCTAAAGTCCATGGATGAAAAAACAATATTGTAAAATAGAATAAAAAAGAAAAGAAATCATGAGAAATGAATTATAATTTTGGCTTCTCCATTTACTGGTTTAATACGTTCTCCCACCTCCCCCAGATAGAGCCCTAATGATGTATGCAGTCAAATAGTCAAGGGGTACAAATTTTTCAGTAGGACCCCTTCACCCAAGTTGGAGACTTTAAACCCTATTTAAATGTGTTGTTTTGAGTCTAGGGGAATATAAGAAAGCATCCCAAACTCATTGCTTCTGTTTTTCATTTTGTATCTCAACAATTTAAAAATGGTTACATAAAGGAATGAGATATTTCAAGAAGTGTTTTCTCAGAGCACATAAGGCTGGTTTCTTCATAAGTGATTTAACTTTTGATTTCCACAACTCACAGAAGTTCCAAGACACTCTCTAATATTGCCAAAGTAAACTTGCTGTGACACTACCTGTTACCCAAGGTTATGCCATTTGATTTGATTAAGCCTAATAAGGTTAAGATAAAGTGGAATAGAATTTTTCAAAGTATAGCATTTTGGTCAAATAAAGTCCATTAGCATAAGCATTTCTTCAGCAGTTGAATCTTTTATTTCAGGGTTAGTATCCCAAACATCAGTTCTTTGTACGGCTAGAAAAGGTGTGTCAGGGTTGAGTCGGGTCTGTATAGATCCTATATTTCTTTGTTGACTAGATCTCTAAAATGTGTGTGGTGTTTTGTTTTTTGTGTTTTTTTTCTGGACAATTTCTTCCCTGTTTTAGAAGTGGAGGGTAGGTGCATAAAGTCATAAAACCTGGCTAACTTGAGATTCCAGGTAACTGGCTTTCTGCTGCTTAGTGTTGGTGCTGTTCTTATCATCATTAGGCCGAGGAGCATTCCTCTGAGGCAGTGTAAAGTGTCCTAAAAGACCTAAAACGAGGTCTTTCTTCTGGTAGAGCGCAGTGACATGATAAATATAGTCTTTTGAGTATTTTCTACATAATATTGACTTTACTTTTCTCAGTTTGGCAACTCCAATGTCGGGGACTCTTTGGGACTAGTTTCAGCCGGTTAGTCTCTGGCCTCCTGTTGCTGTTGGGTTCCGCCTCCTCCCCGGCTGGTTCTGACCGTTCCTGCCCACCAGCGCTCTCCCCATCCCGTGCCTGCCTGAGGATGAGTAAGAAGCTCCAGTGTCTCTCAGTTGCGGGCTTCTGCCCATGGCCATTCTCTGCCTGCTGCATCTCTCCTCTGCCGCTCGCACTGCAGCCCATCCCCTACTCTTAAGAGCTGTCTTCCCACCTTGGCTTCCCTGATATTTCTCTTGGTTCTTCTTTCTCTCTGATTCTTCTTCTCTCACTACCATCCCTTACATTTTGCCTTCCCGAGAAATCAGTCTTTGGTCTTATTCTTACTCTACTTTCTCTATCTCTTCGCCATAGCTTCCATTCCAGGCAGTGATTCCCTACCCTGTATCCCATCTGTCACTCTCCTGGGGTGATGGATTCAGAGACATTTGAATCAAGTCCACAAAGGAGGTGATCCAAGCTGAGGGATTTCATGAAGACTTTTGGAGCCTGTGCTAGGGGTAGGGCTGATGTCCGTGTAGGAGAGAGCATTTGAGAGGAGTAGCAGAGCCTGTGGAGGAAGGCTGAACCTATAGCAGCTTAGAAATCTTCAAATTGCTAGCAGTTATCATTACTACACTAGAGGAGTATTAGTACTAGTATTATTACTACTATTAGAGCAGTAGTAATGCCTATGGAAATGTAAATACCCTTTAAAATAGTGAAATTTTAAATTATTTAGAGGTAATCCCTTAAAAGGATGAA
This sequence comes from Potos flavus, assembly GCA_028534135.1. Taxonomy (NCBI): domain Eukaryota; kingdom Metazoa; phylum Chordata; class Mammalia; order Carnivora; family Procyonidae; genus Potos; species Potos flavus. The sequence goes on along the minus strand of CM052883.1, from coordinate 122,975,421 downwards.
CTCACCACTTTCTATGACTAAATAAATGTTTGGAAAGTGTGTGAAACGCTGATACTCAGACAGCACAGAAGGTGGCGCCAGAGAAGGAGCCAGGGAGGTGAAGGAGCAACCTCCAGGACGTCTGACGTGATGACGTCATCCTCGCAGGTGACCGGCTGCATCCCCCTCCCCTCCCACACTGTAACCTGTTTTCAGCAGCCTCATGTGTGGCTGACGTCAGGGCCACCTTCCTGTGACATCGCCAGGTCTCCAGCCACAGACCATGGTTTCCTGCAGGAAGACTGGTGATTCTTTGAACAAGCTGATATTCCAGGTTCTGCTGACAGTGCGGTCCCCCGGCCTGGGTTTTCCAGTCCCCTTTATGCTATTTGCAGACCTGTCAAGGAGAGACCAGAAGGGGGACTTCCTATCTTCTCTACTCATGTTTTCTCCGGTCCAGACTGAGTCAACCCCAAAATCGCAGGAGAGAAAATATGATTGGCCCATCTTGGGCCAGTGTCCTCCCCTGTTTTGAAGGGAATTGATACCATACAAACATGGCTGCTGAGGGTGTACCTTGGAGGGGGAGGCAGGCTGTTCCTAGACAAGGGTGGTCAGTGGGGTCAGAGCAGGTATTTCAAAGGCGCCTTCTACATTGGAGCAAATTAATAAGATAAATAATATCATTTTTTTCTATGTTAATTTAATAGCACTGATGCCTAGAACATTATCAATTATGTGTCATTTTATCCAGTAGTGGTACTGGATGATATCATTTAAAATGTTTCTAAGGGAGCAGACACACAAATTTAATGCCTAAACGATCTGTGTGACTTAGGCAAGTCTCCTGAATATAGAGTCAGTCTGATGCTAATGACTCTTGAACAAGGGCCTGAGCTCAACACCAGCTGAGCTCAGGCAGGCAGGGGCCAGTAGTACCCATCTGTATCCAGGTAAAAGAACAAGACAAATTGTTCGAAAAAGGCTGAATTCTGAATTTTGCTTAAGGCTATGAGCACTGCTTCCAGTTAATAGAGGTTAATCTAGGGGTTGGTGGTGGTGGGGATGAGAAGATGGTGTATTTGAGGATTTAAAATTATATTTACTTCTATTGTATTGAAATAAATTCATAATACAGATTCCTCTTACTTGCCTGTTTGGGATGTGAAGCAAGATTTTACAGACCAAGGTTTTTAATACCCAGTTTTGTTTTGAGTATAGATGTTTTTGAAGTGTAGCTGGTAATCATGACCAGATAGTAACATATCCCATATGAAACTAACTGAAATTGAAGAATGACCTGACGATTTGATTTAAGTCTAAAAGATTTTTACAGCTTAGCCATAAGAATGAGATGTTCTTTCCTTCCTTAAGACTTGTATGCAGTGTCTCTTTGGAAATAGCCAGGTAATCTTCCTGGAGCAAAATGAACCTTCGCAGGCCCTATGTCATCTTTGTGATCTTGTCATAAAAAGAAGAAGAAACACAGCAATGGAAATGTGCAATTTCAGCTACAAGGAATTTTGGTTTTGAATATCCAGGAGAAGGAAAAGAAAGAGATTACGGGAAGGGAGAGAGAGGGGAAGGGAGACCTTAATTTTGTCTGAGGTTTACTGAGCTAGTTCAGACCTAATTCTTTTATTTCTAATTTAATGAGATGGCTTAGGGGTGACTTCTGTCTTTAAGGTTTCAATTACTGAGTTGTCTGTGATTGAAATCTAATACTTATGCAGATGACTGGGAGCTAATTTGCAATATTGGTGCCAGAACAATATTTATAGATACATATAAATGATTAATATGTGATGAATGGTATTCTAATACTTTGCATGTATTGATCATTTAATCTTCAAAACAACCTTACGTGGTAAGGATTATTTGTATCCCTATCATGTCAATGAAGAAACCACAGAGAGGTTAAGTTCATTGCTTGAGGTTGCACTGGTAATAAGGGTTGGGGTCAGGATTCAAATCCCAACAGTCTGACTTCAGAGCTGAAACATTTCACCACCATGTTAAACTCCCAGGAACCATTTTGGCTCGGAGAAAGTTGTTTAATCTTTGTGTCTAATTCCTTTGTCTTTAAAGGCCTGCAACAGTACTTCCTGCCTCCCCAGCTCAGAGAAGTGTGCTGAGATTAATAGCAGCATGTGTCCATTTCAGCCTCTGTGGGTCTCTCCTGTATGCACCAAGCTCCCTTTGAAGTCAATAAAAGCCCTATGTGTGTGTGAAGGGAAGCAGGGCCCTTGGCAGTCGAGGGGATGTGTAAATATTGAGGGAACATATATAAATCACTTTTATTTTCTTGGAAAATAATCTATATAAACATCAAATCGCGCAAAATACTTTGTATTGTGTGTTTGCAGGTGACATTCTCCCATATGTGAGATTCTCATTTTGAAGTCACAATCCGTGGAAAGTACCCTTAGGGAATAATTTTATGTTTCTAGTGTTTGCTCCGCAGGTAAACCACAAACTTTTCAGGGTCAGGAACCAGGTCTGATTCATCTTTATTCTAAAGATTTCCTTATTTTTCCCTCCTTACTCCCTTTTAAAAGGTATCCACTTTGATACTTGGTACATAGTAGGTGCTCAGTAAAGCTTTGCTGAGGGAATGAAAGCTGGGGGAGTTGGATTTTGTATACCAATTTCTTGGTTAGTTTCATTAGTAGTGAGGGAGATTACATGGAAGAGCACGAACTATTTTGGGAGAATTTTGACAAGAGCAATTTTAAAACACTAATTACAAGAGAAAGAGTATGAGGAATTGGGGCTAGATGTGAGTAGAGTCTTGACCAGCAGGATTGTGAAAAGTTGGAAATTGTCTGATGGGACAAAGCTCCCATTTTTCTTTACAGATTTTAAATATTAGGTCATTTGGGTTGGACTCAGTTCTCCTGGGAGGTAAGGGGTTTGAGAGAGGAAATGGTGGTCACTCTCCTGGGCTCAGATTCTGTGACTGGAGGGATGGAAGCAGGAGAGAAGCCACTTACCATGGATGGAGTGCAGAAGAGAGCATCTTGGCAGATACTGTCTGTGCCACGGGAAGTTTTCACTATTGATTGTTATTCCAGGTAAACTTTCTCAGACACAGTGATATCTCCGAAGGGTTCCCACAGAAGGTCTGCTCTTCAGATGTTAGCCTATCCAATGCACTTTAACATTTGTGAAGTCAAGGAACGTAAAACTCTTAGAAGCTAGTAACAGCCTTCTCCCAGGAATTGAGACCCAGAAGAATTTCATCCTTGGCATTCATCACTCCTGAAGCTCATTAATTTGAGTCCTTGTTTTCCTCATTATTCTAAGGAGGACAACATAATCCTGGCAATTTCAGTTCCTAATGACAGACAGGATCAGTGACTTCCATTTTCCTTTTCCAGTCAATTAATCGGTCAGTCAATACTTTTTGTACCTGTTCTGTGAAAGTCATTATGCTACAGTTAAATTCAATATTGAAAGAATGATTTAAGGGTAAGGAGTACTTCAGGAATACAGGGATAGGTCAATATTAGAAAACTTGTTAACAAAATAAAGGGAAAACCCACATAAATCTCATAAGGCAGAAATGCACTTGGTAAAAATCAATATTCAGTCTTAATAAAATCTTTTAGTTATATGGGATTTAATGATACTACTTTAAAAATAATAAAGATGAAGACAAAAGCTAGAGGAATTTGTATAAAAAGAAGGAACAAGACATGGTGTCTACTTTTACCATTATTATGCAATATTGTTTGGCAATCCCAGCCAATGCAATCAGACAAGGTAAGGAAATAAGAGGTGTGAATATTGGAGATAAAGTAAAAGCATTTTTATTTGCAGATAAGAATCAAATAAAAGACTATTCGAATTAAAAAAAGACTATTAGAGACCCAGAAAAGTGGGCAGTTTTAAGTAAACAAACAAAACAAAACAGTAGCTTTTTAAATTGACCTTTTGTATTTTTAACTAAAAATTTCAGATTGAATAATACAAGAAATTCCATAAACAGTAGCCACAAAATAGAAATTTTGTAGAAATAAACAATGAGAAAAGTATGAGACCTAAATTAATATATGGATATATAACTTAATATATATATAAATTAACTCTAAGAAATAAAAGACTTGAGTAAATGGAAATATAAGTGTATAAATATAGATATAAAATGTCATGTACTTAGAAGCATTCAGTATTGTGCAAAAGTAAAAAATTTAATGCAGATGCAATAAAAATCCTAATGGGATTTTTTTTTGAAACCCAACAAAAATGATTATGTAATTCATTGGGAATAATAATACACAAAAAATAGCCCAGAAAAAATTTATAAGAATAATGGGAGAGATCTTCTAAAGGAAATAAAATGTATTTTAAAGATGCACTAATTGGAATAGTGTAATTTACTGGCCATAAAAAATAGAGATAAATCAGTGGGCCAGAAGAGCAACTGCAGAACAGATCGAAGTAGTCATCAGCCTTTAGTATATCATAAAGGTACAACAGAAGTAGAGTTTATTCAAATAAGAGATATTATGACAGGCTAATATTTGGGGATTTTGGGGGATTTTTTTGTTGTTTTATTTTGTATTTTATTTTATTGTGGAAAGATGAAAAGTGCTGGGGTAAAATATGAATATTTTTTATAATTTTCTAATAGGAGGAGATCTTTTTAATATAATGCCAAAGGCTGAAACCACAAAGTTTTGTTATATCTAACTATATAAAAATTTAAGACTTTAGTAGAAAAAACCCACTCAGCTAAGTAAGGGTACAGGTATGTGCTTATATTGTCCATCTTGTACCAGACCCAGTGGCTAAACTTTCAGGAATTTTGCAAGCTGATTGTTAAACAGAGCCATCGCTAAAAATTAAATTGTATATACTTATAATTTAGTGAATTGTATTAAGGACAAAGCTAATAAATATACAAACTTATCTCTTTATTATTTTACTACTTTTGCTATTATCTATGCTCTTGCGTTTATGTCTGTTTTATCTGTACGGTAGGAATATAATCAGTTACAGGGAGGGAAACAACTGGAACCAGAGGCTGGGATGCCACCAGCACCTTCCATCTCTATTCTTGGTTCTGCCCTGGTTCTTGCTGCATGTCAGTATCATCCTCTTTTACTGAACAACAGCATCTTTACATGATTTGGTATGTTAGCCAGCAACTATGAGACTTCCATTTTTAATCTCACTGCCAGAGAGGCAAAGAGGCAGTGAAACTTGTTCTCCTATCTCAAGAGAAAAATAGCCCTGAAAGCACTCTGATTAACCTGTTTGAGGTAAGTGTCATCCCCCAAGCCAGTCGGAATGGCTGGAAGTCTTCTTGATGACTTGTCCAGAGTTGGTTGGGTGGCTGGTCCTAGATCAATGTTAAGTGGGAGGTAAGATCTATTAGAATACAGTCACTACTTTTTGAAACACATAATAGGAGCGTTTCCTGGAGAAGCATTTTGTTCTGGGCAGACAAAGGATGGATATCCATAATGCTGAGCTTCTACTTAAGTTTTAGCCAACTTTTGGAGAGATCTTTCCTTGAATTACGGAAGTTTAAGAACCACAAGAAATTGGGTCTTGCGTAAGCCCAAAGCCTACATTATTATAAAAGTGATACCAGAGATTTTGAGATACAAAGATGCTTTTGTCTTTTCCTTTAAACCAATGCTCTTCTACCCGTCCTCACTGTCATTGTCAAGTGAATTTATAACCAGTGAAATCCTTTTTTTTAAACTAACATACTAATCTAATTAATATTTCAAAAACTGTGAAGAATATAAAAACTACCATCATTTTCCTCTTTAGTCTCCCAAATACCTATCACAGATTTGAGTTTAGTGAACATTTATTGCATACTTAGTATAGGGCGATACCAAAGTGGGGGGAAGTAACGTCTTCCCTCAGAGCCCCCATTTACTGGGAGACTCGGCGTGTGTTATATTCGATCTCTTTGGGGCTGAGGTTGGCTCTTGATCATGATGAGAGACAGAAGAACAGCCTCCTTCCTTTGGAGTCCCATGAATCTGAGGTTCTGGATGAGTTCTTGAAACTGCATCCCTGTCCCCGTGTAAAGAGTCATGACTCCAGCCATGAAATTGAACCCTGGCCCAGAGATCATGGATCTAAATGCAGCCATACAGCACCTAAAGAAGACTAAGCAGTGGGCTTAAAAGGAAATCAATGTAATTTCACTGTCTTTCTAGCTTTGTGCTGTGGTGATTTCACAGAAGGACCATTATTGCTTTCGCCTGTTTTTATTTATGCTCTCTTTACAACCAAAAATCTGTATATGAAGAAACCTTCTGAGTTTGTCACTTAACACGGACAAAATGCCATTCAGTTCAGGTTATGGCCAGGTGTTCTAGGACTAAGTTAAAGCCAGTGGTTGGGGATTATGGAAATCCAAGAGCATCTTGAGTGATGTTATTTATTATGCTTCCTCTGGATGTCTTTTTTTTGGGGAAGAAATAGTTGAAAAATATTTGTCGACTTCAGTATTTTATCCAGCTATGGAAAAAGTTAAAGGAATGCATATGGGAGGTGGAAGTCGAGTGGGGAGGTAGTACTCAAGGTGGAAAATTTTAATTTTATGGACACGGTGGAAGTCTCAGGGGCCTGGCAATTTTGGCAAATCCATTCCGGGCTGACACATTCAAGCCAGTTTTCATGAGCCACTGTAGCAAGGCAGGATTGGGGCCTCTTCCTCTGACTTTGAAAACGGAGACTGCTCCAGGCCAGAGATGTCAGTGTATATAGTTAACTGTTATGGATCTTACAATAAAAATTTGTTGAAGGTCATTAAACACTCATCTCTCTCTGTTTATTACTTTAGTCTTTTATTTGTTGGTAGACATGGATCGTTTGATGTCAATTACCACCACACTTGGCATTTTATGCAGTAAAGGTCCTTATGGTTCTTGATGGGTAAATAAACAAGCTAGTGAAAAGCTACAGTGACAGTGGTTCTTGCATTTCTGCTCACTTAACAGCCCGAAGCCAGAGTGGGAGCAGGTCTCTCTGCAGTTGTGTCTTCTGTGAGTGATGCTTTGGGCCTGAATCCATAGCCCTGGCCTGCTCCCCTCTGCCCCCCACATGCTCTTCTCCCAGATGCTGCAGTGACCTTGGCAACTCTAGGTGAACTTGGGATTGGGTATTTTTCTTTCCTTTTTTCTTTTCTTTTCCTTTCTTTTCTTTTTTCTTTTCTTTTCTTTTCTTTTTAACTCATCACAAACCACTTGTTTATATGGAATGTCACTTTCTTTAGTACTATGTGAAGAGGGAAATTTATCTTCTTGCTCAGAGTAACCATTGTTTTTTACTTATTTTAGGGTTGAGGTCAGGGCATTTCCTTTCCTCCCTTGTTTTCTCCCTCCTTCCTCCTCTCCTGGCCTCTCTCTCTTTCTTTCTTCTTTCTCATGGAGTATTTAATTCAGAGTGACCTTCCTTGTGTTGAACCCATCTGAGAATATTTTTGCTCAGCTTCTCCCTGACTACACATGATTAGCTGTTTTCTCATTTTTCATAGTAGTAAACCGAATGTAATATATTAGTTACTCTCTTGGAGTGTGTATCTTGTGCCCTTCTTTGTGCTAAACGTTCTGCCTACATGACCTGATACCCTCATGACAATCCTATGGAATAGGTACTAATGTAATCCCATTTTACAGATGAGGAAACTGAGGCAGTCACCTGCTCAAGGTCACATGACTAATAAGAGGCAGAACCAGAATCCTAAATCAAGTCTATCAGATTTGCCAGATATGCCCACGTGTAAATATGACCATTTTGCTGAAGAGTTCAAGTTCTCTTACCTGCGTGCTTGATGTGCTTGATATACCAATTGTTCTGAAAAATATTACTATGTATACAATACTCAGCTAATTTTCAAATTATGATACAATGTGCTTAGCTCTAAAATGATACCTACTATATTCTATTCCTGACTAAATGTTTTATAAGAATCTTATTCCACTTTCGGGTCATTGTCATGAAGCATTAATTATCCTTGTCTTGTGGATAAAAAAGGAGGCTGGGTAACAGAAATTTTTGTTTTAAAAAATCCATGTAAATTCTGGCAAACATTGTATATCACCAAGAAACTTCTGTTTTTTAAATCAATACTGTGAAGCTGACGAGGAAAAAGTTACTCAAAGAAAACCCATATTTTCCCTCTTCAGCTTCATGGTATTGAAGAAGGAAAAGATGGGTTTTCTCTGTATAACTTTAAAAGAAAACATAATGAACTTGATGTTGAAGAATAGGTAGTCTGCTCACATTCAGATAATCATTCGTCCCCCTCCCCTTTTTTGGGAACTCCATTTCATAGTGATATTCATTCATTGTACGCTTGGTCATGTAATGATCATAATATGATACAGAGAATCATTAATATTTGTTTTAAAAAAAAATAGTCTGGGAACTAATTTTATTGATTTATTCATTAGATTTATTAGACACCCACTAGCTAAAAGCTAACAGTAATCTACGCTTTCAAATATATAGATTGTTTTGAAGTTATACCAAATAGTGAAAATATAAGCTTTCTCTGAAAAGCAAAATGCTTCTACTAAACAAACCCTTCATCCTGGCCTGTGAGAAAGCCCGGGAATTTCAGGTCTTTACCTAAGAACACTTAAATATATGCTTTGTGACTTCCTCTTGAAAATTAATTGCAGCTTCAGGAAAACAAAACAGGCGAGCCAAACCATGCATGCCTTTGTCTTCCGACCTGGAACATCTCCCCCTTACGTGAGCTGTAGCTCTTCCTTCTGTCATCGTGTTCTTATTACTCTTCTCTTGAGCACTCACATCACTTAGAGGAGACTGAATTCAGAGAGTTTATAAGGTGCTGACTAACATTGTCACCTTTTATTTACAGGCACATTTGGCATGTTTATTAGAACTGGCCACTTCATGAAAAATACTTTCCTTCTAACATTAAGTATAAAATGTTATTTGTCAACAGGTGATAAATTAATTGTCATATTTAAATTCTTTTTGTGCATTTAGGCATACGAACATGTCTAATGCATTTCTATTTGAAGTGCGTAAATCTTTAAGTGCACTGTTCCATTACCCGACATAATTCTCTTAACCATTTTACGTACATAAAAAGCTCACGTTCATATTAAATGATTCTTTTCTTTCCCAAAATAGGAAAGGCAGACCTAATATAGCATGTGCTACACATTTCCCTCCAAAATAGTCACAATGGCCTGAAGCCAAAGTTTTAAGAAAGTGCCATATAGTTGATATTGTGAAAGAGAAATGGTCACCTTGCATCAGTCCTAAATGTGGCCAAGGACGTCCTTTAAAATGCCAGTGGCCATAATCTGAAATTTCATACTCATTTGTATCAATCCATGAACAAGTCACTCTCTTGTATTGAACTTTCCTGAATTATAAAAATGATCATAATAACCACAATACTGTAATTGTATAATGATAACAAGGGATACTCTTTAATATCTTAACCAGTAAATAGGAAACATCAAATTTTAGCTAAAATGTATGTTTTATAGTACAGAACATCTCCAGTAGTCACCATTTCTACTTAGGTTAACATTCCTGGAAATACCATTTCTGCTTGTTCTCCTAGAAAATGACCTCGATTCAAAAGATTCAGGTTCCAGTTCTGACTCACTACCCAGAGTTATGTGACCTTGGCACATAATCTGTTTAAGGTTGAGTCTCCTTTTCTAGAAGAGATTATGTAATATATTCCATACCCTACTCTCTACCAGTTCTGGAAGTGTTTATGTGTTGTAAAAGGATGTTTAAATGGAAAGTGTTAAATCAGTTTTTCTGACTATCTCATCTTCCAAGAATACTTTGGGTGAACTTTCTTCAAATCTTTAAATAGCAGGGGGTCAGATTCTTTGCTTCTTTTCTTTGTGTTGTGAAGATTTCATTGAGGCAAATATGGTTAGAAACATTCTAAGAAAAGAAAAATCAGTTCAAGGTCAATGCCCCTTTGTTTAACTCAACAAAATTCAAGTGCAACAAAAGAATTTGGAAAGATACTTGGAGTTAAAATGGATTTTGATCTCTATTGTGCCTAAAAAAACTAACTTTGGTCTATAATTATTGATAAAAACAGAAGGATCTAATATAACCAATGCTTCATAGGTCCAGAGTGTTCAGTTTTGATTAGTGAGACTCAACCTGCAAGGGGAAGAAAATGAGGAATCTCTAGCTGGTGTGGTATTAAGGGCATGGGTTTTAGAGCTAGGAGTTGGGTTTCACTTCCTGCTTTGCAGTGCATTAACTGCATGCCTTATGGGTAAGTTGCTTAGAGCATCTAAGCATCAGGTTTCTTACTTGTAAAATGGTCCAGTGTCTAGAGGTGTCAGGAGGATTATTTGAGACAGTGTTAGCTAAGTGCTGAACAGAGTCCTGATATGTGGTAAGTGCTTACCCTGTATAGAGTAGCTATTTTTATAGACTTCATTCTTAAGGGTCTACAGATATAAGGGGCTGTACTTGGGACTTTACAAAGCAAAATCAAGATATGGCACCGTAGGGGCTCTTGGGTGGCTCAGTTGGTTAGGTGTCCAACTCCTGATCTCAGCTCAGGTCTTGATCAGGGTTGTGAGTTCCAGCCCCACGCTAGGCTCCACACTGACTGTGGAACCTATTTAAAAACAAAACAAAAAAAGATACGGTATTGTAGAAGCTTTACCAGTGAGTTGTCCCAAACCCCTTGAAGTTCTCCTTGGGACAGGCCCATGGAACAGAGACTGCTATTAGATAAGTTAGTCCAAGCGATGGGCATTTATGAAGGCACAAGGCCCCCTGTTTGTAGTGAATTCCACTTGTCACAGTTATTTTCCAGACACTGAGCTGCCACTGTTAATGAAGCATGAAAGAGATCTTTAGCATTGTAGAAGTCCCTGCTTTTCACTGAGATGTTCTATTGGAAGGTGAATTTAGGGTGGGTTGTCATAAACACAAAGATTAAGAAATTACAAACATTTGCTGAAATAATCTAAATTCTAAAAAATGGGCATGGATGGTATATCTGCATTTTGCACAAAGTGCCTTTAGTGTCCTATAAATTTGTTTATGTACATGGCATACATATATTACATGTGTTATTTTTATAATTCAAGAAGCCCTTTGTGCTAAGTATTATTAACTTCCTTTTACAAGTGAGGAAACAGAGATTTCTCAGAGTTGAAGTAACTTTCCCAAACTGGAATGTATAAAAGGTAGGGGAGCCAGAATTTAAATCCAATTCTGTCTGAATAAAAAAATTCTCATTCAAACTTATAATACCCACAGCTAAAGAATTCACCAAAGCTCAGCAGATGGGCACATGTAAGAAGATGTCATTCTTTTTTGCTTTGACGCTCTCAGGTGGAATATATAGGCTGTGGATATGGCAAAGAGCCTTGGTAAAGAAAGCCACATTGTATATCAAAGTTATGTTCCAGGAAAATCCAACTTTTATCCAAAAGACATGTAAAGAGCAGTTCTTTACTTAGGAGTGAATGAAGTGGAAGGTCTAGATTCATTTTCAGGACACTACCACCCACCATTTACAATCTATCGGCACTGCCCTATAACATATTAAATAATACCTAAAAGACTCTACATAAATAGTAAAGAGATATTTATTATTCTTACCTTAAAAATGTTGACTCTTGGGGTGCCTGGGTGGCTTCATCAGTTAAGGGTCTACCTTGGGCTCACTTCATGATCCCAGAGTCCTGGGATCAAGCCCTCCATCGGGCTTCCTGCTCAGTGGGGAGTCTGCTTCTCCCTCTCCCTCTGTCTTTCCTCCCACTTGTGCTGTCTCTCTTTCTCTCTCTCTCTCTCTTTCAAATAAATAAATGAAATCTTTTAAGAAGATGTTGACTCTGGGCATGATGGATGAATTTTGCACCAAAGGTAATGACCGTGTGTGTAAAGCTATCTCATGCATGGAGTGAATTACGCAGAAGGAGAAGGTATAAAGATTTTCCCACCTTCACACTCAACTCCGTTACCCCTATATCCTCATCCAGGAAGTGACTGAGGGACTGCCTTTCTCCTCTTTATCATTCTTCAAGACAGGAAGGAAGGAATAGTGTCCTTCTGTGTACTTACATGGAGAATAGCACAATAACACATTGTCGTCACCTACAACTAAATATTGCTGCATGATATACTGTTCATGTAGCTTCACTGTTTCCTGACTTAAAGCAAAACGTAGAAATGAATGGTTTAAGTGTGGGACATATAATGTAGACCCTCCTTCCTTCTGTCCACATTTGTTAATCACACTACCTTTCTCTTGCCTCTTTCTACTGCTGCTATCCAATGTGCCATCTCAGTGTTGCTGCAGCAGCAGTGACAAACACAACAATAACAACGAACAAAAATAGTAACAATAGCTAACATTTGCTGGACACACTACAATGTTCTGAGAATTAAGTACTTTACATATATTGTCTCCTTTGTGCTTCACAAACTCTAGTCACAGAAATTATTGCTATTCCCACTTTACAGATGAAGGGACTGAGGCTTGGGAAGTATCCAGTCTTAAGTATCTGGTAAATTCTGGTTCTCATTAGGAATAAGTACACACTGAATGCAGTTATAAAACTGGGATAGGATGCATGGAGCAGTTACTTGAGGACTCTGAAAAATGAAGAGTGGTTGCCGGGTTGGGGAAGAGGATCCGGAGTTGAATTGCCACTAAACAGGCCATTGTTTTTCTCTCCAAATGAGAACTCAGTGCAGCCCCAAGCCCAGAAGTGGGCAGTGTGGTGCAGAGAGAGCTTCCAAAGAAATCCTCCACATCTGGATTGAATAGCAGGAGAGGGAACTTCTAACACTCAGAGAGAGTGGGGAAATTAACCTTGTTGTGTGTGTGTGTGTTTTTTTAATCTTTTCTCCATTCTCTTGCACCCTAGTCTTCAAGCAATCCTGTAGCAATGTGGGTATGAGAACCAAAACTCTGAGAAAGGGGAACTTTCTTCTCTGATCATTAGAGCTTTGGTCCAGGAGAGTTGTCTAATAGGACCAACCTCTGTTGCTGTGTTCTCAGTTAGAGTAACTAAAGCCCTAGTTTTCTTGTCAGAGGACTGAAAGTATGGGAAATTATTTTTTTAGAAGTTCTTAGTCTGAGAAGCTCTTTGAAAGATCATGAAGAAGAAGATGCTATGGAAGATAAAATACAAACATAAAATTGTTTATGAACTCCAGCCCCCACCCTGCATGCATGAACCTGGTTTTGATCAGCACGTAGAATACTTTGAGAATAAAATAACAGACGCTGCTCAGGTCCCATACAGGCCACTGGGGGTGGGGGTGTGCGCACATGTGGGATGGATCTGAATAGCACTGTTAAAGCTTAACTGACATCAGAATCTCAACCCACAGGAAACAGGTTGCAGCTCGTGGCCTGAACTTAACTAGATTGATAGCTAGCTAAAACAAAAATTCAACATTCTCATACGCATTAAGCAAGACCAAGAATTTCACAACATGACACTAAAAATGTCCAGGTACAATTCAAAATTACTTGGCATTCAGAGAGCCAGGGAAAATCTCAGTTCACCTGGGAAAAAACAGTCAACAGATGCTGACTCTAAGATGATACTGATGTTAGAGTAATCTGTCAAGGACTTCAGAACCTGCCAATACAGAATTGCAACACTTTTGAAATGAATAAAAAAAGGAGAGTCCTAGCAACGAAATAGATGGCATAAAGAAGCATCCAAAGAAAATTTTAGAACTGAAAAATACAGTAACTGAAATAACTGAATAGCAGAATAAAAGGATGAAGACGACAGAGTAAAAAGACAGTGAACTTAATGATAGATCAACAGAAATTATCCAAGCTGAACAACAGAAATAAAAAGAAATAAGAAAAATAGTCTTCCAGTTTCAGCTCCAACATGTAAAGAGCTTGGACATCCCCACTCCTATTCTTAGAACAAGAAAAAGCTGGAACAACTAAAAGTTAATGACTTTTCTTGGACTCATCAGAGAACTGAGGTCATAGGACTAAGCACAACCCCCAAATCTAAAGTAATAGGTGCAGCCAGACAGGCACAGCTGAGATTTGCTTGCCTGAAGCAAAAGTCACTGGAGCCATAAACTGGCAAGATTACTTAGAAGGTAATTTTGACAAATTGCTGGAGGTGAAATGTGGATGAGTGTGACAGTGCAGAGTTCCTAGGGGGCTGCAGTCTTTCATGGGCAAACTCTAGGAGTCCCACCAAGTACTCACAGAAGATATCTGAAAAAGGTTATCTTGTGGCTTTGGCGGGAGGAGAAAGAATAATCACTATAAAATAAACCCAGAGCCTTTCCAGTAATAAAGGCCCATTCTACAGGGGAAAAGCCTTAGCCAAAGACTTACTCCAATTGGAGGAAGGCACTTCCCTCCACTCCATCTTATCTCCAGCCTTTCTGTCTCACCTAAGGGAGAAAAATCATAGTCACCAAGGATCAGGGCCTCTAGGAAATAGAATGGAATACTTCAGCCAGGGAAGGGAGTAGAAGGTAGGTGGGAAAAAGGCAAAAAGGCTACTCCATTGGAGAAGCACTTATGAAGACAGCCATGAGACATAAGTCGACTAAATGACAGAGATTTAATTGGAAGATTATAGATGCTCTTCCTCTCCCGTAGCTTACCACCACACCACAGCACTCCAGTGTAAGGAATTACAGCAGCAAGAACTGTAAGACATAGACTCTTAGCAAGAGAACTGAGGGATGTTCCAAAGCAAAACAATGACATGAAAGTGATTTGAAGCCTCTGGCACCTGTAGCTACAGCAAACATTAAACACAGCTCAATTCCTACTAGATTAATATAAATCCTTGCACTAAGGGCCTCTTTTCCTCAGTTCCTGTTACTCAGTGCAGCATGTCTGCTTGCAACAAAAAAACCCACAAGGCATGCCAAAAGGTAACAGAAAACAATCTGAAGAGATAAAGCATTCATCAGAATAAAACTCAGATATAATGCAGATGTTGGAATGATCAGACAGGGAATTTAAAATAAGTATGATAAGCATATGAAGAGCTCTAATGATAAAACTAGACAAGATGCAAGAACAGATGGGTAATGTAAACAGAGAGATGGAAACTCTAGGAAAAAAACTTTTAAAAATGCTAGAAATCAAAAGGAGTGTATCAGAAAAGGGGAAGTCTTGGATGGGCTTATCAGTAGACAGTTCAGCTAAGAAAAAGGTCAATGAATTTGAAGATAGAGCAGTATCTTTCTGAACTGAAATGCAAGGAGAAAAAAGAATGAAACAAACAATCGGTAATAGAACATCCAAGAATTGTGGGACAATATAAAAGGGTATAACATACACATAACTAATATGGGAGCAAAATAGTGGAGCAAAAGAAATATTTGAAGTAATAATGGTAAAAAACTAATAGACACCAAAACCACTGATCCAGGAAGCATTGGGAGAACTGCAAGCTGGATAAATACCAAAAAACCCCCCACACCAGGGTGTATATTCAAACTGCAGAAAACCAAAGACAAGAGAAGATCTTAAAAGGTGCTAGAGGGGGGAAAATCCCATTTCAACTATAGGAGAACAAGGATGAAAATTACAGTGTACTTCTTATCAGAAATCATACAACCAAATAAAGAGTGGAGTGACATATTTAAAGAATTGAAAGGAGAACACCACCGACCTGAAATTCTATACCCAGAAAAATTATTCTTCAAAGTGAAGGAGAAATAGAGACTTTGTGAGACTAAAACAAAACAAAACAAAAGAAACAAACTGAGGGAATTTGTCACCAACAGACTTGGTCAGCAAAAAATGTTTTAAAATTTTCTTCAAGCAGAAGGAAGATGGGATAGGTCAGAAACTCATATCTAAATAAAGAAAGGAAGAATGTCAAAGAAGGAATAAATGGAGATAAATAGAATAAATAAGAATCTTTCATTGTTCGTATTCTTAATTGATCTAGAAGACAGCTATTTAAATAAATAATAGTAACAATATTAAGTTATGATAGCATATGAATAAGAGAAAACCATGACAGCAATGTCATGAGGGATGTAAGGGACAAATTGGGAATCATAAGGTGGCTGAACTACACATGAAATGCTATAGTGTTTTTTAAAGGTGAATTTTGAATAATTAACAATTTATATTATAAGTTCTTGGTAAACAGTTAATTTTTAAAGCATAATTATGCTGAGATAGGTAGAGAAGACGTAAAATAGAATCATATAAAATGCTCAAAACCAGAGAAGGCAGACAGATGGGGGAAAAAGAAGCAAAGAGCAAATGCTATCAATAGAAGACAGTTAGAGATATGGCAGATATTAATACAACTACGTAAATAATAACTGAAAAAATGAACAGGAAGTCAGACACCTGTAGGACAATAACAAAAGATATTAACATTTGTGTTACCAGAGTCTCAGAGAAGAGAAAAAGTGTGTTGCTAAACAATTATTAGAAGAAATAATAACTGAGAACTTCCTCAATTTGGCAAAAGACAAAAACCCACAGATTCAAAAAGCTCAGGAAGCCCCAACTACGATAAACCCGAAGAAATAAATGCCCACACATATCATAATTGAACTGCTGAAAACTAAAGACAAATAAAAAAATATTCGAAGGCAGCCAGAGGAAAATAATGCATTTGTTATGGAAACAACAATTAGAATGAGTGTTTCCCATCGGAAGCCAGGAATGCCAAAAGGAAATGGCAGAACATTTCGTAACGTGCTGAAAATAAAGAACTGTCAACCCAGAATTCTCTATCTAATGAAAATATCTTTTAGGGATACAGGTGAAATAAAGATCTTGGATAAAGGCAACCCAGGAGAATGCATTGTTAGCAGACCTGCTTTAAAAGAATTGCTAATGGACTGGGGACCACGAGGCTAGAAGACACTGGGAACATCAGGAATGAAAACATAAAAATGATAAATATCTGGATACATATAATAAACTATTTTATCCACTTAAGTTGTTTAAAATATCTTTCACCACTGAAAACAGAAATTATAATATTCTCTGGTAAGGTTTTCAAGTATATAAGTGTAATATGTTAGACAAACATAAAGTGGAGAGGTCAGAAGGCCCCATGTGGTGACAAGTTCCAAAAATGCAGAAGTGGTAAAATACTGATTCCGAGTTATTGTAATCCCTAGAGTAACCACTAAAACCTACACAAAGAGATATAGTGAAGAAAAAAAAAAGATAAAATGGAATATCAAGACTGTCGAAATAATCCAAGAGTGCAGGAAAGGTAAAACAGGAACAAAAAGCAGAGGGAACAAATAGAAAACAAGTAATAAAATGGCAGATTTAAATCCAGACATATCAATAATGTCAATAGTTGTAAACAGTCAAAACACATCACTAAAAAGAAAAAATCAGAATGGATGAAAATGACATGACCCAACTATGTGCTGTTTATAAGAAACTGACTTCAAATATAATGATGATATAGGTAGGTTAAAAGTAAAAGGAAGAAAAAGGTATGCCATGCAAACACTAACCAAATGAAATCTGGTTCTTTTATAAAGATCAATAAAATTGGGATACCTCTAATAAGACTGCCAAAGAAAAAAAGAGAAGATATTAGCTACCAATAGCAGGAATGAAAGAGGGAATATAATTACAAGCCCCGCAGACCTTTAACAGGTAATAAGGAATGCTACAAACAACCCTAGACACGTAAAGTCATCAACTTTTAGGAGATGGCTCAGTTCCTCAAAAATCACAAATTAGCATAGTTCATCCAAGATGAAATAGATAACCTAAACTTAACTATTAAATTCAATCCTATAACTGAACAATTATATTTAACTATAACTATTAAAAGAATTGAATTTGTAGTAAAACAAACAACTAACCTGCCATAAAACAAATCTCCAGGCTCAGATAGTTTCGCTGGTCAATTCTACCAAACATTTGAAGAAGAAATAAAAGCAATTCTACACAGTGAGTTCCAGATAATAGAAGAGAGAGTAACAGTTTCCAAGTTATTTTATAAGGCCAGTATTACCAAGATACCAAAGTCAGATAAATACAGTCCAAAAAAAAAAACTCACTGCAGACCAATACTCCTCATGAACATAGACACAAAAATACTCAGTTAAAAATTAACAAAATGAATCCAGCAACATGTAAAAAGAATAGTAAGCAGTGACTGAGTGGGATTTATTTGGAGATGTAAGGCAGAGACAATATTCAAAATTCAAAACCAATATAACTCACCATATTAACAGTTTAAAGAAGAAACACCACGTGGTCACATAAATTGGTGCAGAAAAAGCATGTGACAAAATTCAACCTGCATTCATGACAAAAACTCTGAGCAAACTAGAAATAGAAGGAAACTTTCTCAGTGTAATGGAGGGATCTATATATATATAGATATATAATATCTATCTATCTATCTATCGATCTATCGATCTATCTGTCTTATCTATCTATACCCTACAGCTAACATATTTAATCATGAAAGACAGAATGCTTTCTCTTTAATATTGGGGAAAAGGCAAGGATGTTCACTCACACCACTCTTTATTAAACACTATCTTGGAGGTCCTAGCTACTATAATAAAGCAAGAGAAAAATAAAAGGTATGCAAGTTTGGAAGGAAGAAATAAAACTGCCCCTATTCAAGGACAGCATGTTTGTTCATATAGAAAATCCCAAAAAATCTATAGATAACTCCAAGAACTAATGAGTGAATTTAGCAAGGATGCAGGCTACAAAGTCAATATATAAAAATTAATTCTATTTCTCTAGATGAACAATGAGAAATTAGAAATAGAAATTTAAAAAACAACACTATTTACAACAGCACAAAAATGGTGTAAGTCTAGCAAAATACGTGCAGGATCCATATGCTGAAAATTTTAAAATGCTGACAATAAAAATAAAAGAAGACCTAAATAAATGGAAAGACATATCATATTTATGGGTTGGAAGGCTCAACATAGTCAAGATGATAATTCTCTCCAAATTGATCTATAGACACAATGCACTTCCAATCGAAATTCCGGCAAGAATAATATAGATATCAGTAAGCAATTTAAAAAATATGCGGAAAAGCAAAAGAGGTAGGAAAGCTAAAATGGTTTTAGAAAATAAATACATTTGGAGTAATCTCGCTAGCCAAGTTGAAGACTTCCTCTCAAGCCATAGTAATGAAGACTGGGGCACCGCGAAAGGACAACGCACAGCAGTGGAACAGAATGCAGGCGCAGAGGTAGACCCACTCATACACGAACATGTGGTTTCTGACAAATCGAAAGGCAACTGAATGGAGAAAGGATAATCTTTTCAACAAATGATGAAAAAAATTGGACATCCACAACCTCGAGAAAGAACCCGAATCTAAATGAGTAACAGATGTAAGTGTAAAACCTCAAATGATAAAACTCTCAGAAAACCACATAGGAGGAAATCTTTGTGAGCTGGGTTAAACAAACACACCTATCCATGGGACTCAGAAAAGAATTCTGGCAACATGGAGTCCTGGAGAGGGTGGAGAGTGACTAACTCTGTCCTACGTGGCTGGTGGGAATTCAGAATGTACTCTGGAGAACAGTTTGGGAGGTTCTTAAAGTTAATACACTCATTGTGTAACCCGGGAATGCCACTCCTGGATGTTTACCCTAAAGAATGGAAAGTTAGGTTCACACAAAACCCACCTCCATGCATAATCACCCCAAACTGGAGACAACCCAAATAGCCCTCAAATAGGAGATGGGCCAAGTGTGGCACAACCACATAATGGAGTACCACTCAGCCCTATAAAGGAATGAACTTATTGATCCATGTGGCAGGTGGGTCAATCTCAAAGGCAGTACGCTGAATGAAAGAAGCCAGTCTCTGAAGACTGCATGTTGCCTAATTCCATTTATATAACATTCTCGAGAAAATAAAGCTATAGTGATGGAGTGAAACAAAATCGAAGGTTGCCAGGGGTTACGGATAGGGCAGGACGGCACTTTTTTTTTTTTAGGGTGTTTTTTTAGGGTGAGTTTTTTTTAGGGTGTTTTTTTAGGGTGATGGAATTGTTCTGTCTCCTGATTGTGGTGGTAGTTACCCAAATCTAGACATGTATTCAGATTCATAGAAATCGATGCCAAAAGGTCAACTTTATGATAATTTAGGAAATAAATTCCTAAAATTATTTAAAAAATAAATTTAAAAAAGTATATGTTTGAGATTTGTCCGACTCCAGAGTTCACATTTTTACCTGCTAAATACTAACCGCTGCCTTAGAAATCTTCAAATGAGTGGTTGGCATCGGTGAACGTACATGTTTATTACCAATGTCGAATGAATGAAACAGTGAGCAGTGTGAGCCATGAGAAGGTGGGGACTGTCTGGATAATAATCACTTTCGTATTTAGATCAGAAGTCCAGGAATAGGGGCCGTGCTTCATCTGGGCTCTGTTCAGCACTTAATGTACAATTGATTTCAAACGTACCTTGACTCTGTCTCTGCTTCGTCCCCCTAACTTCTGTCTGGATCCAGCCCCTCACTTCCTCTTACCCGGAATGCTGCAAAAATGTGTTTCCCGGTCTCCAAGCCTCCAGGCCCGTCTCAGCCAAACCCATCCCTCAAGGTGCTGCCAGAGACCTTTTTAAATCAGACCTTGTTGAGCACCTGCTTGCTAGGTAAACCTCTGAGAGAGTGTGAGGCCTTTTCTGATCTGGTTTTTGCCTTCTTCTCCAGCAGCCGCTCTCCCGCTTGTACCGTATCATGTCCCAGCCATATTGGACAATTTCAGTGTTTTCTGTACCCTTTTCACTGCTCTCTGCTTGGTTAACTCCAGCTCATGTTTCAGGATCCAGCTCTCTGAAGGCTCCCTGATGCCCAGACCGGCATATCTGCCCCTTCTCTGAAGTTCCCGAGCAGCCCATGTTTGCCGCTGCCTGGCCCTTACCGCAGTGCGTCACAACCATCTTTTCTCTCTTCTTTCCTTCTCAGACTGCGGGGCCTAGATCAGGGACCATGATTTCTTTCCATAGCCCCAGGGCCTAGCACGTAGCAGGAACTCAATAAATATTTATTTAATGAAATTGAACTAAAGCCACCCCCATTTTTGGGGGGAGAAGATAAAGTATAAATTAACAAAGAAATACAAATCAAAGACTACATTGCCAGTGCTTTGTACGAACTCATAATGCTTTATTACAAATAACCATGGGTATCAGTATGACCGAAACACCTGTTTCCTCCTGCGTGGAAGAGTATGGGAGAGCTGCTGGCTTCACGAATGGCGGGGCTTGGGGAAACAAGGACACGGGGAGAAGACAGCAGCTGGGGCAGGGAGCAAGAGTCTCAGGATCCCTCACGCCCTCAGTGGAGAGGAGAAGTGGAGGGTCGTGAGGAGCATGGCGTGTCTGCCTGTCGGGATTCCAGCTAGATGGTTGTCTTCCCCGAGCCCGGGCGTCAGGACGCGTGCTGCGGAGCCCCCGTACCTATGAAACCCGGGAGACCCTGACTTCCTCAGAGGAATTCACGTTAGGAGGAAGCCCTGAACGTGAAAAATAAACCCTGTTTCTGTGATCATGATTTCTTCATGTGTCCGGTTTGGGGGTGTTGAGAAGGGGTGAGAGGAGGGTTGGAGGTCGTATCTGATGGCAGGGGCAAACCCCGCACATTGCTCACGTGTCTTTCTCTGCTTTTGTGTCTTTCTCTAAATAGACTGTTAAATAAAAACCGATTCTTTTTCTGATTTAGAACCCATACTTTTAAAATGAGTTTTTGATTTACATCAGGAATATCCATTATATGGCCTACTGTTCTATAAGCTTTGGCAAATGCATGGATCATGTAAACACCACCACGATCAAGTTAAGTGGTTCCATTACCCCTCCCCCTCTGATTGCCTCAGGCTACCCCTTTGTTTTCACACCCTTCCCCATCTTCAGCCTCCTGCAACTTCTAATCTGTCCTTTGTCCTTGAAGCTTTGCTTTTTGAGAGTACCGTAAATGGAATTATACAGTGTGCAGCCTTCTGAGACCGGTTTCTCTTACTCTGCCCTGCGCAGTTGGGTTCTCCTGCATTGTTGCCTGTAAGGACAGTGTTCAGGGCTGAAGTGTGTGCCCCTCCCCGGCTCCTTTCCTGAAATCCTCACCCCAGCACTTCCTCATGGGACACAGATGCGATCCCTTCCTTGACTGGAAATCTATGACTGTTCAGTAGACTTGACTTGAGACTTTTGGGGACACAGGAGAGGTTAACATCACAGCAAAGCGAATAACCTCAAGTTGAATTTCTTCATTTCCTTCTTAATAGTCCCTCCATGCCTCCCGCCAGCACAGTGACTCCATCTCCAAGCGCCCCATCTCATGTCATCTTTGTGGCTTCTCTGTCCATTGCCTTGCTTCCTCTTCTCTCTCCTTCCCTCCCTCCCTTGGAAGGGACCTCTCTTTCACTACCTTAGCCCCTACTAACCCTGGGTCCTCGGAGTCTCACCATCTCCCCCTCAAAGCTTACCAAGATATGTTCCTAAACAAAGATAATTTACTCCCTAAGAAAAATTTTGGTGTTAGTCGTTAAGATAAATTCTTTTTTACTTTCCATCTCAAAGTATAATCATTACAAAATACTTTGAGATTCTTGCAAGTCTCCTTATTCGTGACAAGACCTTTTTTTATTTTCACTAATTGCCTGTATACCTCATAGGATGCACATTTGTTTCGTGCAGAGTTCTGCACTATTTAAAATGCTTTCTAAAGTCTTCACTGACCAGCTACTCTTCGGCAGAGTGAAGTGGGAGCGTACGAAAATGTAATCCAATATCTAGAAAACCAAAAAGGAAAAAAGAAAATATATCTTTTATATCAGAGAATAATTTGCCTTTTTGTTCCATATTCCTGATGAAGAATTACACATAACACGCTGCGGAATCTCAACCAGTTTTACCGTTTGTGAGGGGGAAGAGTATTCGATTTGACCTTCAAATCTGTGTAGCAATGCCAGTCAGGCTCTTTTTGGAGCTGGGGTCTCTGTGGGTGTCAGCAGACCCCCACCCCAGGGGGGGTGGGCAGTGTTGTTTGGCCGCCTCTTCTCAGCACCCTGAGTGCCGTGGCGCGTCTCCTCTTGCCATGCCTCCTGAGGGCTGAACACAGGCCAACAGCTTGTTTAAAAAGGTCAAGGAGAAGAGAAACAGAAATATGGGTGGAAACATGAAACAGCTGTTTCTGACATGAGCGCTCCCAAAAAGGACAAGTTGACATAGGAAAGGAGAAGACATGTATGTTTTGTTCAAGGGGCAGAAGGAAGGGGAGTGAATAATGGCCCGGAAAGATGATGACCCGGCTCAGGCTGACCTGCCTGACTGCATAAGGAAGGGGGTTTCTTGATTGTGAAGACGATACCTTTTGGAAATGAAGAGACAAAGAAGGCTGGGATCATCAGGGTCCAGACAACTCTGACTTTGCTGTTTCTCTCTTCTCTCTCCCCTTCATAATTCTCTGGAGTTATGAACAAACACTGTTTTCCTTTAAATGCAGAGCCTGGTGACTCCAAAGGCAACCGGGCTTTTGCTCTCGGCCCTCGGGGAATCATCTGGTAGGCAGGAAGAGAGAGTGGTGGGCAGCACGGTCCTGCGCCCTGCCAGGCCTGCCTTGTGGGTGGCCCAAGGCACTTCTCAGTTCTAGTGGGGAGGGCCCACCCCTGCTCTCTGGGGTCTCATTGCCCCGCCAGGCCTCAGCTTACAGAGGAACCGCCTTCGCCTTAGTACACACAGTGAACTTCTCTGTGTTGGAAACTTACCTTGGAGACAAACCATTTGAATAAAAGCCTAAAGGTCAGCAGGTAAAGTCTCGCACCAGAGATATCATTTTGTATCTCCTTCCACGCAGGGTGTGCTAACCCATACACTAGATGGCATTTCTTCCTGCCAATACCAGAGTTCTCGTTGAAAGCCAAATCGCATAGTGACCATGGTCAGCCCTGACCAGCCAGGGTGTTGCGGGCGCACAGCATGAGAGATGGGAAGGCCACTCTGCTTCCACGCCCCCGTAGCTTCCTGTTGCCGTCCTCCTGCCATGACTTCTCACTTTACCATCTGCCCATTGCCTGTGTTCTTATCTTTCGTACCTGAGAATAATGTCTTTTTTTTTTTTTAAAGATTTTATTTATTTATTTGACAGAGAGAGAGCACAAGCAGGCAGAGAGGCAGGCAGAGGCAGAGGGAGAAGCAGGCTCCCTGCTGAGCAAGGAGCCCGATGCGGACTCGATCCCAGGACCCTGGGATCATGACCTGAGCCAAAGGCAGCTGCTCAACCAACTGAGCCACCCAGGCGTCCTGAGAGTAATGTCTTCTTTATTGTCTTTAGCGATTTACTTCCAGCTTAGTAATGCCAAAGAGAGCCATTTAGGTTGCCCCTCCCATTTACAGTTCGAGAGATGGACACTTCCATGTTTACATTTCAAGGATTAGAACCTACCATTTAAGAACCCAGGTGGGGTTTTTTGTTTTGTTTTGTTTTTTTTAATTACCCGTTTCTCTCTGGCTGCCTTGATTCCCCTTCAAATTCTACTTCTGTCATATCAGAGCAAACACACTTAGAGCTCTTTAATTATTTTGAATAATCTGGGGTGTGTGCTTTCATTTCATGTGTTTGAAGGGTTTGTTCTGGCGAATCCCAGCTGCCTATCCATCCACAAATTCATCAATCTTTTTTAGCTTCTTGAATTTCCTTTCCCTTTATTTTTGAACTTGGACACCAGTCGTGTTGGCTTTAGCAGTCCTTTCGAAGTGCATGACACGCAAGCTGAAGGAACCTTAAGAACATAGAACATAGCAAGGTGCCCAGTGTGGAGGCCACAGTAAGATTTCATTTCCAACAACTGATTAGACAAACAAAACTCGCTATGTTGTTGTAATAACAGTATAGCTAACGTCAGCCAGCTCACCAACCCATTGGGCTTAGCGACTCACAAGATTCATTACTACTCGGGCCATCGAGATGTTCGAGGGGCTCTGGCTGTCAATGGAGGAAAGTGCTCATCTCCTTTTTCTTCTTTCCTGGCTATTAATACAGCTCAGTAAGTTCTGCATCATTGAAGGAGGATTAGACCACCAAGATTAAAGTGAAACATTGTCAAGTATTTGCGGAAGGATCTCAAATTTCTAGATGTGTGCAGACCACAGGGAAGGCAATGATATGAAACTGTACAATTAGAACAAGATTTTGAGCTCTGGGCTTCTTTAGACACGAGAGAGCCTTTTTGGAGCAGCTTCACTTAAAAACAGGATCATCAGATAGTCCCTTGCTATAGAAAACTAGAACCTCAAGAGGCCTGAGCAACCATTTTTATTCCAGTAGTTTTTATCCAGATTATGATCTTTTTTTTGCGAATCTCATAAAAGCTATAAAGCTGAACCCCGAAAATATGTATAGGTGCAAACACATAACATTTGGTCTGGGATTTCAGGGATTCGTGGGTATCATCAAACCCATTAGTGGATCCCCTGGGGGATCTAGACGATCCAGACTAAGAACCCGTGATCTGGGCTAAACCCGAAGGTGGCAGCTGAAGCCCAAGAGGGTTAGTGACCCATCCTGGGTTGTTCAGCTTCATCATTTGTTGTCCTTGTTCTCCTTTCCGTTTCTTGTGTTGCTCGATATACATTTTTTCTCTGATGCTAAACTGATATAGGTGCAGAAAATGTATTTTATTGCACATCTCTTCTCAAATGATCGGTGATAGGAAGTCTGCTCACTGTCTCTCTCTGCTTCATTTAATCGATGTGGCACCATAAACTCCATCAAAGGGCCAGTATAACAGATCTGCTTTGCTACAATGAAAGTCAGCCATGGCGTAAAAATTACCAGTATGTCTGCAGTTGTTACAGTCCAAGAAAAAACACAAAAGGTCCTGGGGGTTGTGTGGGGCAAAGGTCAAGCCATGCTGTGTTCTGCTGCCATTAAGGGTAGCTAGAATCGAAGACTACTTATGCCAAGTTGACTCTGACGTGGTTTGGCCCTTGATTTGGAAACTTCTGGCACACCTAACCCCTTATTACTGTAACACCCTTTTATAAACATTTAATGTTGGGAAATGACACATTTTGATCAAAAAGCTTCCTTGTCCTTCTCTTGCTCAGTAATGAGTAGCAATATAAATAGCACTTTAGCAATCCCCTGATGTTATTAATGCCAGACAACCCAGGAAATAAAATGTATATGTGAGCATTCTAAATGCTGCTCAAAGAACTTGAACAGCTCAGGCAAGAAACTTGGAGAATTCCACACTTTAGTCCTCGTGCTCTTTAGGAAATTCAGAGTAATAGTAAGTACTTGTAATCTTGATCTGTAAAAACAGTGCATTTTCTAAGTAATCATCTTATAATTCGCATCAGACTTTTTAGAGCCAGCCGAGACAGCCATCAGGCTCTCTTCCCCAGCAAGCTTTGTTTCACTCACAGGTTTCTTTTCTTTGTCATTTCATTCTAGACCCTCTGAAAAATCCTCCTTTGAAAGTGAACAGTGTGTTCTTTGTGTCTTGGTAAAATGCTCCTAAGTAAATAATGATTGTTCTGACTTCGATCCTTTTTGATCCCAAATTGTTGTTTGAAGAACAAAAGTCGAGGTTGGATTGAGGTCTCATGAGATAGGTATATATGAAAAATGACCCGAAGAAGGACTTGTAATATAAGGGGGCATCATGGTTATGCCTTGGCAGGGAAGCACCCAGCTTCCAAGGTTTCTGTTTTAAAACGTAATAAAAATCAAAAGCAATCGCTTAAGGAGGCTGGGTAAATAATTTGCCATTTGTGAGCAGTATCATCTCCAAAATGATAGGACTGCGAGGACTGCCTCCCCTGGAAAAGCTTCTAACCATTTAAATCACCATCCTGGTGTTTTTACCTGAATCACCTCTGGGAGCCAGATACACACCTGTGATCTGCTGGTAATTCAGTGAAGGAAGCGGCCCTCCCGTGTTGCTTTTAAGTAGTTCTGGTGTAGCAAACCACGTGCACAATTTTGGACATGCAAAGATACGGTGGGAAGCCAAGGTTGCAGCTCCGAGCCTAAGGCCCAGCCGACAAAGCTAATAGCAGGAAGGGTGCGGTGCTTTAGCACCTCAATATGGTGTACTTAAAGCTGCGAGGCTAGGCATGCAGACAATAGATACCAGTAGTACTTGGAAGGCAATTCAGCAATTCGACTTAAAAATGAGAGTAAATGATGCATGTTTGGAAGAGCAAGAAATGGTAGCTGTCTTGTTTAAACTAAATGTTTAAGCCACGACATGGCCATTGGAATAATAATCTCTTGGAAAGCAATATTTAAATGTATCCATCATCATTTAGGTTTTAGACACACAGTTAAATATTATTGATCATTTGCAATTGTGTGCATCCATGTGTACATATATTAAACTGAAAAGTAACAGTAGCATGGAAAGTGGAGAAGATGAAGTATAAAAATAGTACTTGAGTTTCTAATTACCAGTTTTTAATTAAGAAAGCCACAAGCAAATTATAAACATCCAGTTTATAGCATTGCAATCTTAGAGGCTTACTCTCATGAATATGGTAATTTTTAATTTTATGCCCTCTTGAGATGTCTTGTTAAAAACATTTTATTGGCGATCCTAAAATTCAGTAAATTTGAAGCCCTTGGCACCTTGTAGATAGTTAAAGTTCCTCCAAAAAAATGTCAGTAATAAATATTTGGCAAATATAAAGAATATGCACATTTTCCCAAGTGGGTGTTTTTTTGTTTTGTTTTGTTTTTTGTTTTTTTTGTAGTTCTTACATTCAAGTGATGACACTGCAGTTCAGAATGTGAAGGCTTATTGATATTTTCTTCCAGCAACTACATGGGTTGCTGGGAACATACCGCTCCCCCAGAGCTATTTTTATGTGGGCACCTGGAAGTCGTGGCTTACTCCAGCTTGCAGAGCTGTTTTGGACAATCAGGTGTACATATGAGCAAGTGGTCTTTATTTAGAGCAATTAAAATTCTCACATTCTCCTCTCTTGACATGCAATTACTAGGGCTCTGCTGTTCCCACTAATTGCTCTTGCTGGGGACATTGGTGAGAAGCCAATGATTTTGATGGGTAGCGGATTATCATTTTTACTTTGCTACCTGAGAAAAAAATCATTTGCAAAATCCCATGTGTAATTAGCAAGACTCATGATTAATTGTCCTGCAAAATTAGCTTTACTGTTGCTTTTATTTTACTGCTTCAAATATTAATTAATGTTAACTCCTTTCCTTCAGTTCCAGCTTTTGAATATTCAACATGGCTTTGAAACATTATCAAGGTTTCTACTTGCATTAGCATGCTAGAGCTTTGATTTCAGGAATAAGTATTCTGATTTAAAAGATCACACTTGGGTCATAAATAATTTTTATAGGAGGACAAACAAAGCATCAGAGCACCATGGGAAGGCATTCATGCACTAACTGAAAGTAAATTGTTTCAATAATGATTCATTCCCGTGTGCTTTTGGGGGAAACATCAGCAAATATGCAAACCACTGCATTGTGTGGGGGGAGAAACCATTCCCCAATGACAAGCAATCTACACTGGCATTTTCCTACCTGTAAATATGTGGTGGGTGAGGCTCATCGTCTCAGGAAGGAATCATAGCCTCTCCAGTTTAAAGGAACCATGGAAGTTATCCCGTCCAAAGATTCCCAGTCCTCGGCTGGGGTTGAGGGGGAGGCACAAAAATAGCTGCAACTTTTGTGAAAATTACAGATTCCTTAGGTCCCATTCCAGACCTACTGAATCCGACCACATGGCATTGAGCCGGGCCGTGTGTATTTTTTCAAAATTCTCTAGGATGTCTTGGTGAATGTCTAGATTTGGATACCACTGATCTAGCTGAACCACCTAGATGTCTGAATTCCCTCAGTAACATCGGGACCAGGTGATGCTTGAATACCTCTGGTGTTGGGGAACTCACTCTGTTGCTTTTGAAAATAGTTTCGGTCTGCGTGTTGATTCCTTCTGCTCTGTTTTTAACTGTAGGTTTTTTATTTTGTGGGGCAAGATTCCAAATGCCTCCTGCCTATGTGCTGGGGCGGTTCTCTATGAAATGCTTGGAATTAGACTGATGGGATCTATCACACTGACATGGTCAAGGTTACACATTACATCTAGATTTTGAGGAAAGAAACTAATGCTTCCCCTTTCCTAGTCAAAACCTCTGGGCCGTCTGGTGCAGGGAGGGCACTGTGGTCCAAAGAGCCCTAGCGTTTGACTGCCAAGATCGATATGAACCCAGCTGCCCCTTCTACCTCCTGATTTCTCTCTCTGCCCAGTCCCCCAGCCCTGGAGCACAAGCTCTTGCAGATCTTGGGCGGACGGATCTTGGGTGGCAGGTTCTGCCTGGCATCTCTGAAAGCTTTTATTAAGCAGGAGCCTGCAGGTGCCAGCAGGGAAGATCTCCTATTTCTCCTGGCACTGAGTGAATTTTTTCCCGGACACGGGGTCCAGCAGTGGCCAGCAAAAGAGGGCGAGCCTTGGGGTTGAGGATGGGCTGTTCAGACTGTCATCCTCAGAGAGCTTCCCTGACAGACACCGAGACAGCTTGGAAGGGATCCCATGGAACCTGCTACTCCCAGCTGCTGTGTGACCTTGTGGAAGTCACTTAACCTCTCAATACTTAGTTTCCTCATCACAAATGGAAGTAGTAACAGCATCCCTCTCTCGGGGGGTTCCAGTGAGGCTTTCACACGTTAGAATTAGGGGCACTTGGAACAGTACCTGGTACACAGTGAGGCTTAAATAGCTGATTGCTGAACAAATAATGCTAACTGTTGCTGTATGCAGTAATGGATAAATACACTTTTAAATCCCCAGGTGCTACCTCCCAATACTTTTTAGAAACATGACTTATGAAGATACGGTCACTGGATGCAAAATCCAGTCTTTGCTTATAGTCTAAGATGGCAGAAGTTCCCATTTAAATTTATTTTTGTAACCTGGAAAACTTTCAAAGATATAGATAGAGA
Source organism: Potos flavus (assembly GCA_028534135.1). Lineage (NCBI taxonomy): Eukaryota > Metazoa > Chordata > Mammalia > Carnivora > Procyonidae > Potos > Potos flavus. The sequence goes on along the minus strand of CM052883.1, from coordinate 122,945,515 downwards.
TCAGATATGGGCCTGGAATCTTAGACATTCCTTTTTAGCCGGAGTGGTTCAAGAGTCCTCTTCGCCCCCTTTAAAGTTGGCCTCAGCAAGTGAAGGTGGGCTCCGTGGGGATGGCCTGAGAACCACCGCAGTCACTGTGAATACAGTTTTTGTTCCCATTTCCCGCCACTCACCCCACTTCACAGTGATTCACTGTCCCTCGACTTAGAAGCCGAACGAGCACTAGACCCCGTCAGAATTGTTCGTGGCTTGTTCCCAGCACATGGCACAGAGGAGTCAGGACGGGTTTGTCGAATGGCTAAGCGTGAGCGAAGGTGAGTCCGAGTACGGCCCTGACCACGCAATGACCACGGACAGACGGCCAGGGCAGTCGCTCAGGCTGGACCACCAGCGCAGTTCCGCATCCAAACAGCAGGAGACGCCCGTGAGAAGTTTTCTGCTGTAGGAACTTTCTGGTCGGGAATTTTCCACTTCCACAGGGGACGGGGTGAATTTTTTTCTGACTCTCATTAGCCTGTGTTCCCAAGAAGTGAAGAGTAAGTACGTAGTGGCGTCATTCAGAAGGAATGCAGAGTTGCCGAGCGGTGGCATGTCTACAGAATTGTCTCGGAGAAATGGACCCGGCCCAGGTCAGGGGTGGTGGGTGCCCGTGCAGGTGGGATCTGCGGGGGCAGCACCTCGTGGGGAGTGTGCCCCTTGCCCCACAGCTGCTTCGACCGCTTATCGACATGGCGCCCTTCCCGTCTGACTTTCCACCGGGGCTGCGGGTGCGTCCTGTGAGTACTCGCTCCTCGCACCAGGCCGGCTTCCTGGTGTCCCCTCCAGTCCTAGAAGATGGGACTGAGGTTGACATGGGATCCGCAGAGGCTTTTTTCATTTAAAAGGAGATTGAGAAAAATGTCTTCTTTAGTCGTCTCTGGTCGATCTCACTTTTAAAACATGTAGCTTAACTTTATTCTGTATTATTGATAAAGCCAGTGGAGCCACTCACTGTTGGCAGATGTTTAAAGTGCCGGGCTGTGGAAGACAGGGTTCAAGAAAAGCGTGGTGATTCACATTTCTGCCTCATTACCTTTGGTAGATGAATTGAATATGCCATCGTGTGATTGGATTTTTATTGCAGGTGATACGGTGGGAAAGAGAAGGAGGAGAGGGAGCACATCTCTTGATGATTTTGATACCACTGGCTTTCAACTCGAAGAAACCTGAGGCCAACAGTTTAATAGAAAAAGAAAAAAACTTGGACAATGAGTCCAAAGCTTATTTTGGCCCTTCTGTAGATTTTTATGCCTTCTGAAACCAACTTGGACCTTAGACATGTTTATTATTGGTATTTCTAATGAAGAACAACCCTTTACAGACACCAATCGCCCACAGTAACTTTAGTGGTATGGAGGAAGCATCCGCATCTTCCCCAGGAGCTGACATGGGGTCAAGGTTACCCCTGGTTGGGAATATCTGGCATATGACATATTTGCAGGTAGGCTGTTTAGTTTTAAAATGGCTTTGACATCATATTTACTGCTAGGTTAAAGTACTATAGACCAGTTGTTAATATGAGAAATACAGCTGGGGACTGCTCTAACATCACACTAACGGGAAGTTAAGGCCTGCAGGAGCACTACATAAATAGTGTTCCTCCTGTATTATGTTAATTCTTAGAATAACCTCGCAGCAACATTTCATCGTGACATTTGCATCTCTATCCCCTTGTGAAGGCTTAGGTTGCTTCATCAGGCACAGAAATACGTTCTTCTTGCCTGTGGCTGCCAAAGTAAATAGAAATCAATGGAAGGCGGCAAAAGTGCTGAAGTCATTCCAATAAGGGAAGTGTTGTTAATTTAAATTTTGCACTTGACATTGGTAAGGACTAATAGCAGAAAATAATGTCCTATGCTGACTTCTAAAGTCATTTTGGTCATCACTTATCCCACATTTCTTTGTTGTTGCAAAAACTGTGTTATAAATAAGAACCACTTCTAATTGTGATCGATCATGAAAATAAGGGGAAAAAAACAGAAGTTTTATACATCTGAGTCATAGTAAGTCCTTGGAACACTTAGACACAAAAGGGATCTTAAGATCTCGCCTGTAGACTGAGTGACCTCTGTGTGCGTGCAAGGACACGTATGCACGTATGCATGTGTACGCGTTTCAGAAACTTCAAAAAGCACCTCCCGCTGCTTTCAAAACCAGGCAAATATGTTTGAGGCCTGGTGGTAATTTAAACTAGGAAGATATACACAGAGCTGAAGGTGGCTACACAGGAAATTAGAAAAGTCTTGACTCCTCTGAGCAAAATGAATGTGCCATTGTATCACTCAGTAATTGGTGGGGTGGGTCTGTGATGTTGATGCCAAGCAGGTGTCCATAAATCAGAATAAATGTTTGTAATTAATTGTTATTGGTGCTAATAAGAAAAGGTTTTAAATAAGCTAACTTGCTTTTCCTTCGGTGAAATCTCTGAGAGTTTGAGGCTTGTCATTTCAATCCTGAGTGGGTCAAAAATCTAAAGTATTCTTGAGGATTTCACGCTAGACCAGTAGAATACCATAACCTGGCATTGGCGATCTTCTCTTCTTCTTCGGTGGAGCTCCTAACTTTAAACACAAAGTAGATTCCTGGTCTGAGTCGTAGGGTCCCACGTGCGGTTGGAACACCCACTTCAAAGCAAAAGTCTAAGAAAGGAAGCACCCTGTTCGTCAATTCTCGCGGTGAAAGTTTTAGATCGAGTTGTTAGGTCATGTCTGCGCGCTCCGCTGTGGGTCCGTCTGGCTTCACACCTGACTCAAAGATCAGCCTTGTTAGGTGAACCCAGAGCATCTGCTCTCTCTGCATCTTTTCCCTTTCAAAGGCATCTGTTAAAGAATAACAGAACTCTCTAGATTCATTTCTCAGACTTGCGGGAAAGCCTGAGTCAGGCATTTTGTGTCCCACCACACCTCCCCGAGCCTGATGGTGAGGAATGTTGTTATTTAATCCATACATGTTCCTATGAAGGAACAATTCTAGCAGGAAGGACAGGCTCTGCATTTGCCAAATGGCTGGGAAAAGAGGCCGCAGCACAGAAATAGTCATTCCTAGCATTTAAAATCTGCTATGTGTTCCTTCTTGGACTGCAACCCGGACCAAGGAGACTGGGGTAAGGAGGAGGCTGGAACCACGTTGAGAATGAAATCGACATATGGAATCCGTAGTGGGATCGTGGCATTAGTTGATATAAAAGAAAATGCTAAGGTTCATGGCCACAGATGAAATTCAGATGAAATGCAAGGAGGCATTTATTCCAAACTCAGCAAAAGAATAGTAGCATATTTTGGAGACTAGGGTAGCAATCAGGGAATATTTCCCAGTTAGTCTGCATCTAGGATTATGGCATGGGCAGGATGGGTTGAAAGGAAGCAGATTGTCTGCTCTACTTCTATTGTACCCGGTTTTTTTGTGCTCCCCCACATGTCACCATCATCAGTAAGCTGGAGGAAGTTTGGTCTGTGGTTACATAAACCACACTACCATTAGATGGGTGTTCAACGAGCTAACAGGATCCGGCCAGAGTGGTTACCCAAGACTGTGTCAGCATGACCCAGAAGGCCGAGGAAAGTGAGGTTTATGGGTATTGGGCTCAGTCCACTCTTGCCTAAATGTTTCAAGAATTATCTTAATGATGGAAAAGAGAGATAGGAGAGGAAACTCATTAAACTTGCCAAATATGAGATGTAGCTGGGCTGGCTCTATGCAAGCACGGCAGAAAAACATTTAGAGGTCATAATACACTTTTTTTTTTTTTTTTTATGAGCTAGCAGCATAGCGCTGAAGGGAAAAAACCATGCATTCTATTAAATTTTTAAAAATACTTTTATCGTGAAAGACAGTAAGGTACAAGCTGGTAGCTTTGTCAGCAATGCAAATTGCCTTTGAAGAGCATGCCCATGGGTTCTGTGGGTTAACAGGACACAAAGGGCATGGAGAGAGGCTCCGAGGATCCGTTTTTCCACTCCTGACCTGAACTCACTGAGGCTTTGTGAGGAGCTTCCTTCCTCTGATGGCCCAGTCAGGCACTGGGCCTGGGCCGGGGTGAAGATCTACAAGGCTTGGTTCTGTTCTGGAGCTTTTCCTGCGGTAAAAATTGCCTTTCTGGAAACATCTGAAAGAGTGAAATGCCACATCTCCAATTTCTAGCAACCTGTTCATCTGCCATCCTTTGGCCTGGGAGCTTAAGCACAAAGACCACTTGTAGCCAGACTTCAGAGTGATCTGTCTCTAAGGAATACCTTTCATATTGTACTCGTCGGTTTTGCAGTTCTTCTTAAGCTACTGTAAATTCTCAGCATAAATCTGCAGAAAGACTTCACCCTGCACATCCAACCCTTACGAGGCTCCGTTTTCGCTCTCAGTTCAGTCTCCTTTCTAACAGCCAAAGGCAGACAGAGGCAAACCAAGAAATCCAGACACTGCACCAATGGGTTAAATCCTATGTCAAAGGTACAACTATAACGTATTACAAGCTTTTCATCACATAATACATCACTCAGAGAAAAAATATTTGGGGCGGCTTTTCTAATTCATCTTCCTGGTGTTAAATGAGCACAGCTCCGGTGTTCGTGTCTTTCTGCTTCAATTAAAGCAATCATGCCTGCTCTTTTAGGAAACTATTAAGGGTTTATTACCTCTTTGTTTCACTGCTGGTATTCAGTTTCTCCTCTTGGTCTCCCCTTTCCAATACATCTTTTTTTTCTTTCTCTTTCTTTCTTTTTTTTTTTAAATTCTTTATCTGGCTCTGCTTCTCAGCACAAAATATAGTTTGGGCTATTGTTTGACAAGATTGCTGCTGGTAAGATATAACTTGTTTAGTGAACACCAACAAGTGTTCGTTGTTTCCTGTGTATTTGATACATTGGGCGGGTGGGAGTGAGCAAAGGAAATTTGAGGTGGGTTGTGTTCCCATTGGGGAGAGGAGATATCAATACTCACAACATCTAGAAAACAATTCACTGTCAGTATAAAGCCAGATGTTTGATTTCTGTATGGCTAGGGAATCAGGAAATTTAAAGCAAAAAAAAAAAAAAAAAAGCAGCCCCCTTAGTTAAGACAGTCTTTCTGGAGGGAAGTATAACATATTTCCTAGCACAGAAGAAAACAGAAAGCATTTGGGATTGAGAGAGTGGCCTGGGCACACAGGGAAGTAGGGCCAAGAAACATGGATAGGGTGCAGATGGGGCTCATCTGACCAAAGGGGAGGAACTTTTTTGCTGGGAAAGTCAGATGTGGACGCTACTTATGGAAACCTTCCACTGCAGGGCTGAGGGGCACAGATTTGAGACAATGGTACTGGAGGTTCTTAATATAGACAGAAATGCAATGGAAGGAAGAATATGTGGATTTATCTAGCAATGGTGTGGAGGACTCCCTGGAAGAGAAGATAGCAAGGGAACAGAACCATAGGTATTTGGACCAGATGTCCATTAACGTTCCTTCTGGTCCACCTCGGAGAAAATAATTCTATGATTCTATGCAAAGGAAGAGAGAGACAGACAGGCAGACAGATAGACTTAATTGGAAATAACTTAGAAGAGGTGACATCTAAATTGATTTCATGGAGATGGTTGGAAGAAACATTTCACGCAGCAAGAACATTATAAACAAAGGCATAGAACGATTGGAAAGTATGGGGCCATATGGAGAATAGCTAGAAGTTCAGTTTGGGGGTGTGTGTGCAAAAAGGAACCATGGGGTATATAAGTGTGGGGAGGATTCTGGGTGTTGGAGCCGAGTTGTGATTAATCAGATGTAATTTCACCCACTTGCCCTGCTCATCTCTATGATAGGAACCCTCTTTCCAATGTTTATTGTATGTCTAGCCTATTTTGAACACTGAGGCTGGCTCAGAGGAAACCCACCTTCTCCCAAGAGAACACATGCCATTGGAGAACAATTCTAATAATTAGAAAACTCTTCTTCATGTTGATGGGAAACTTGTCTTTCAATATCTTGCTTCTGTGGATCCCCATTCTGTTCTTTGAGGCTTACAGGAGAACCCTGAGCGCCAGGTGCCAGGCTGAGGAGTTCGAGCTTAAATCTGTGAGCAGTGTATTCTGGAACAGTGAGTAGACTCCTTAGTTTCACTGAAGCATTAGAAGCCTCTAAAGTTTTTTGAGTAGGAGAAGGGTGGGATTATTTCTGTCTTGAGGAAGACACAACTGTGTGGGAAAGAGAGCTAAGCTGGGAAGAACATTTGGAGACAAAGAAGAAGACAATGTGAAGGGAGAGCTGGTAAGATCTCTAAAGCAAATGCTGAACTTGGGTATTGGGCAAACCATGGGATTGTCTTAGGGATTCAGTTTCTCATCTTAAAAAATGAGGAGGGTTGAACAGGTTACCTCAAGGGATACATCCAGTCCTACTCTCTTGTGATTCTGAGCTTTTGGAACTGAAAGAGATATTTACAAGTATAGGAAGAGTTTGTGTGATTGTAGGTAAAAACAGGGCCTGGAAGGGGAGTGGTAAAATGTTGAATCTAAGAAATGTTACAGAGAAGACTCAGAAGGCCAAGATGACAGCTTGGCTGTTAGACCAAAGGGAAAACAAGAATTAACCATTATTCAACTCTTGGGTTATGGGGCATGGTGTTTCCAAGAGAGGGAGAAGAAGAGAAAGTCAAGCCATGGAGGATATTCTAAATGTGAGAATGTGAGGAGCCAATGAAAGGGAAGGATGGCGGTGGTGGTGGAAATGGGAGGGAGGGGCAGAAATTAGGATGTGTTTTGGAGGTAGAGTTGGTGGGATATACTGATGGACTAGGCAGAAGAAGAAGGAATATATTATGTTTAAATTTTAAAGTCACATTAGATGATGGAAATTAATAGAACAAATTTAAATCTCCATCTCCAACTCAGTTTGACTGAATAATTATCAGTGGAGCCCTACTATGTGTGTTCCAGATTCATTCATTTGATAGACATTTGTGGAGCACCTGCTATGCCCAGGCGCTATGCAAGGTGATACTGATAAAATCTGGGGCAAGACAGGCAAAGTCCTCTCAGAGGTCTTAGAGTTGCAGGAGGGAGAAAACTATTTATCAAATAATCACCCTGTGATTACGTGACTGTACATCATAAGAAGGGCCAAGAGGGAAAGGTTAAGTACACAGTACTTTTGAACTTAATAATGGATAGATCTAATCAAGCTTGAATAGTCAGTAAGACTTCCTTGAGAAGATGGCATTTGAGCTATCTGAGAGATGATGGCGAAGAGAACATCACATTCAAAGGTCCTGTGGCAGGAAGAAACATTGGGATTCAAGGAACAGAAAGAAAGTCAGTGTGGCTGGAGCCCAGAGAATAAGCGGGAGAGTGGTGGTGGGTGGTCAGTCAATGGTCAGATCATACAAGGCCTCATAGACTTTTGTACAGATTTTGGTCTTTGTTCTAAGGGTGATGAGAAGAAGGTGACATTGATTAGGTTTTTAAAAATCTCTTTGACTACAGAGTTGAGAATAGATTCAAAGAGGATCTTCACATTTAGAGTTTCTAGGTGAATGCATAGATTGGCTAAAGCCTGAGTCACATGCGCTGCCTTGGGGTGAGGGTGGAGACCAGAACAAAACTGGGTTTCGGTTAGAAGGCAAGGAGAGGGAAGTGCACGCAGCAGCATGATAGATCATGGCCTCCTTTCCATGTCAGCACATCTGGAAAGACTACATTTTTCCCCAGTGGCTACATAACATTCAACTATATTGCTAGGTCATTCTTTAATATTTACCATCTCCCTATGAGTGGACATTTAGGTTGTTCCGATTTTTTCCTATTATACTACAAATTGGAACATTCTCAAACATTTATCTTAGTTCTTATGAGATGCATAGAAATAAAAATACTCAGTCAGAGTGTACGAACATTTTAAATATTAATAGATAAGGGTAAATTTTCCTGAAAACGTGATGCCATTTTTGAGTAGTATTTCAAGGTATAATCTTGAGCTAGCATATACCAGAGCTAGGAAGTCAGGAGTTACGGCAGCCGGTGAGGAGCTCATACCGTGATGCAGGGATGAGGTACTGAGTTCCTGATGTCCCATGCGTTTGCCTCAAAGCCGTTAACCCCCAGATGGACAGCAGTAGTCCTTCGGCCAACACATCTTGAGCAGTAAATCCCTGAACTTCTGGTGCAGAGGCAACCAGGAAGAGCAGGTGCCTTCTGAGAAACTGGCTGCTAAGAGCTAGAATCCCAGGCATGTTCTCCTTAATCCCTCCATCCTTCTTGGCCTGCTCTTCTCTTTTGATTTCCACAACAGCACACTCCACTGTTTCTCCTCCTCCTTCATGGGCCATTGTGTGAGCTTCAGCTTTTCTTCACCTTGAATATTGATGCTTCTTAGGCTTTGAATCTGGTCCCCCTTCTTGTGCATCTCCAAACCCTCTCCTTAGATGATCTCGTTTCTTCCCATGTTCAGTATCTTTAAATGCTGGCAATTCCCCAATTTTTACCTCTGGCCCAAACCTCTCCTCTGAGTTTCAAAATCATATATGTGCCGATCTAACTTGTCCAAATGGAACACTTAATTTCCATTTCCAATTTATGCCCTCCCTCACCCAGTCTTTCCTGTATGGCTGTGTTGATAAAAGGCACTTCCATCCACACAGCTACTCAAAGGAAGAACCTAAAAGTCATTTTGGATTCCGTCCTTTTCCTCACTCTCTCAATACAGTCTGCCAACAAGCCTCGCCGAATCCACTTCCACGTTGTATCAGTCCACTTTTCTGCCTTTTCACTTTCCCACTGTAGTCCCCCATCTCTTCTCACTTAAACATCTGCGCTCTCATCCATTCTCCATGTAGCAGGTAGGTTTTTGGAACATGTAAGTCAGATTGGTCACTTTCCTGCTTAAGCAGTGCTCAAGGCTTTCTGCTGGCTTTAGGATAAAAATGAATGAGTTCCCCTTGTCCACAAGACTCTGCATCACCTGGCCAGGGTCTCTTTCCAACCACATCTCCCTCACCTGCTCTCTCTGAGGTCTTCACCACTGTTTCCCTTTCAGCAACTTGACCATGCCAAGTTTCTGCCCATTTCAGGACCTGTTCACCTGCCAGGAATTTCTTCGCCCAGGTCTTTGCTTAGCCAGCTCCTTTGCCTCCTTCATGTCTCAGTGTGAGTGTTCTCAGATAAGGCTTCCTTGACCCCCTATGGAACAAGGGTCTCCTGTATTTGGCCTCTAGCTCAGACCTTTGTTTCCTTCATACCGGTCATTACAGCTTTCAATTTAATCTTGACTTGTTGTTTGCCTTTTCAGCTCTAGAATGGAAATACCATGAAAGATGGCACATGGATGTCTTGTCCACTATGGATTTCTCAGTATTCATAGGGAAGAGTATTTGTTGGATGATTGAAAGAGTCCGATTCATTGGTCTTATTCCCAAACAAAAGTCTCATTTCTCTATGGCGGTGAATCACTTGCTCTTTGCTATATATCATGTATAGAATATAACATTAGTTGATTTTTCTACTTTTACTCTTCTTTTTAAGCTTCCGAAGAGAGAGCAGCCCTTTTACCTACCGTGGCTGCGAATTGCCTATTATCTTTTGGGCTTCACCAAATCAGAGACTTGAAAACTCAACCAGATCGTTTTCTCCGCACAACATGGAAAAACTACATTTCAAATGCTTTGTTGTGCCCTGAATTCATTTTTGTTGAGTGTATTTTCTTTTATTCTGGATCTATATATGCTTTACCACGAACACATTCTTGACTTAGCCTGAGGAAGATGTACAAAAGTCTTCAAAGCCTTGCAGGAAAGAAAGCAGAGTTAGCATTTGAGGAGTGGTATTGCCCATGGAAGCAGAGTGGAAGTTGTTCCCTTAACCAACCTCGAGGAAATGAGACAGGGCTATTTCTGGAGCTCTACGTGTTCTTTCCCTGTAGAAGAATAGTCCTTTCTCACTTGATTGCTGATGAGTACATTCGCTGCTGCCATCCCTCCCACCATTTCAAGACTGGTCAAGCAGTAGGTGTCTAATGAATTAATCATGAGCTGTCAGCTATTGGCTCTTTGAGGCATTGAAATCTACTAAATTGAGTAGTTGGCAGGACAGCAAGTAACAAGGGTTCTGTGACTTGTGGCTTGACCTCCTCCCACTTCTGGGGTCTCTTCTTCTTAATATGTAAACCAAAGATTTGTATGTTTACCCTGGACTCACGGAGTTTCTCTCTCCTTTTCTCTCTGCCCACACACATGGGTAGGGATGGGGGAAGAGAGGCAAATTCCATTGTGATCTCAGAGACATTGTGAAAGTACTGTACTTACAAAAGAACTGTATGAAACCTTTCCAAACACAGTAAATCTAGATTCTAAATTTTATCGTTTGGCACAACGTGGATTCCCACCTCAGTTTCAACAGGCTGTAAAATGTCATTTTCCTCCAAAACCAAAGTTCCATTACTGTTTAGACGTATGAGGGCTCTGATTAGCCTGATGTTATTGCACATTAAAACATTTGAAAAAAAATTCATCTTAACAAAGGCCTGACATATTACAAAGCTATAGTCATTAAAATAGTGTGATATTGGAGTAGGTCAGATAAGTAGATCAGTCAAATAGGACAGCCTGAAAACGGAGCCGTGCATATGCTAAAATTTAGTTTGTGTCAGAGATTACATTGCTAATCAATGAAGAAGGAGTAGATGGAGCCACCTCATGGGAGAAAAGAAAATGAGATTCCTATTTTATTCCCCGCACAAATACAAATTCCAAATGGATTAAGTGCCTAAGGTATAAATCACATAACTCTAAACCTACGTGGAAAAAACATATCCTTGAAGTAGGGGAGATTTTCTTTAACAGAATACAAAAAACATACACTATAGGGAAAAAGATACTTAAATTTGACTATAGCAAAATTTAACTCTTTTATTTGGCAACAAACAAACAAAACCCAGTATAAACAAAGTTTAAATACAATTGAACAGAACAAATGGCACTTTTTTTTTTTTAAAGATTTATTTATTTATGTATTCGTCAGAGAGAGAGAGTGAGAGAGAGAGCACAAGCAGACAGAGTGGCAGGCAGAGGCAGAGGGAGAAGCAGGCTCCCTGCGGAGCAAGGAGCCCGATGTGGGACTCGATCCCAGGACCCTGGGATCATGACCCGAGCCGAAGGCAGCCGCTTAACCAACTGAGCCACCCAGGCGTCCCACAAATGGCACTTTTAAGAAAAGTTTTTATTTATGAGTGAAATCATTTGGTATTAGTCTTTCTCTGACTGACTTATTTCACTCAGCATTATACTCTCTAGCTCCATCCACGTCGTGACAAGTGGCAAGATTTCATTTTTTATGGCTCAATAATATTCCACTCATCTGTATCACTTCTTTATCTATTCATCAATCGATGGACGCCTGGGGTGCTTCCATGTCTTGGCCATTGTAAATAATGCTGCTATAAACATAAGGGTGCAAGTATCCCTCTGAATTAGTGTTTTTGTATTCTTTGGGTAAATACTTAATAGTGTGATTGCTGGATCATAGGATAGTTCTGTTTTTAACTTTTTGAGGAAATTCTGTACCGCTTTCTACAGTGGCTGCACCAGTTTGTATTTCCACCAAGAGTGCGAGAGAGTTCCTTTTTTGTCCACATCCATGCCAGCATCTGTTGTTTCTTGTGTTTTTGATTTTAGGAAGAACACTTGGTTTTAACTGGCATTTCCACTTCAGAGGATTTATCCTATAGGCATTTGTACATGTATGAAATAATATATGTATAAGTCATTGAAGCACAGTTTTCAGCAACAAGAAATTCAAAGTAACCTAATTGTCATTCGGTAGGAAACTGGTTAAATAAATCCTGAGCCATCAATACAAAGGAAGACTCTGCATTAACATAAAGAAAAGAAGTATAAACTAGTAGAGAACGATTTTTAAGTGAAAAAAGCAAGATGCAGAACTAATGTTACTGTAGAGGAACATATAAACTATTTTTTGCATATGTATAAGACTTTTGGAAGGTATACTAGCACATTAGTTTTTCCCAAGAAGGCAAACTGAATGGGAGAGGAGAGAATAGATGGGAGAGAGAGAGAGGTTTTCACGATGCACTCTTGCATCTTACCCTATGAATATATTACCAATTTAAAAAAATAAGATTTATTCGTGATATATATAACATGCAAAAGATTATTGTGCACGGAAAATGTAGGAGCCTTATAAACTGGTAATGAAAATCAAATAATCTAATAGAAAAATAAGCAAAGGATATGATAAAAGAAAACTGTTATTGACAATAAACCTGTGAAGATAGTTAAGCTTATGAATAGTCATGGAAATGAGAAATAATTATAACCAATACTTAACCATTATTTTTAAACTATCAAATTGGAAAAAAAGTTAAATGTCCAGTAGTGTCACGTATTGGCCAGAATGTGGAAGAAGTGGTCCCATCACCTCCTGCTGGTGGGAATGTAAATCAGTATAGACACTGGGAATCACTGGCAGCACATAAGTGAAACTGCATAGCATAGACCCATAGATTCTACTACTGAGTGTATTTCCTTTGAAAACCCTTGATGTGTGTACAAAGGGACATGTACAGGAATGTTTGTTGCAGCATTATAGAAAATAGTGAAAAACTGGAAAGAACCTAAATATCCCTCAATAGTGGATTTAAAAATATCATGTATATATCATGAAAAGGAATTAATTAACTAGAACTGCATATTTCAACACAGACAGATCGCCTAAAACCTAATGTTAAATAGGGGGAAAAAAGCAACTTGCAGAAAATATAAAGAATGATGTCATTTATTTAAATACAAAATACATATAGAAGGTAATACTATATTTTGCTTGCTGCATGTGTAAGTGTATAAAACATGTATATTTTTGATAGACTGGAAGGATCCACACCAACTCATGAAAGTGGTTTCCCCTGGGTGTGGGGGGGTGTACTGGTTGAGGTTGAAAGGGATGGAGTTTGGAATCTGAAACGTTATTTCTTAAAAAAATGAAAATTGGAGGAAAATATCAGATGTTAACAGTTATTAACTCTGGAAAGTATGAATGTAAGAGTTTAACTTTATGTATCTTTTTTTAAAAAAGATTTTATTTGTTTATTTGAGAGAGAGAGAGAGATCACAAACCAGGGGGTTGGGGAAGAGGGAGAAGCAAACTCCCTGCTGAGCAGGGACCGCAATGCAGGACTTGAGCCCAGGACCCTGGGACCATGACCTGAGCTGAAGGCAGACACTTAACTGACTGAGCCACCTTTTTGTGTCTTTTAAATTTCTCAAAAAAATGGCATTAGGGTGAGCGCAGACTTTGTCAGGGGAAAAGAATCCCATAGTTTCCCTTTGAGCTTAGGAGAATCCAAGCAATGTGCCTTTCCCTTTATGAAAGAAAGAAATCCAGAATGAATGCTTAGCTTCCTCTGGAAGAAACTTTTGCTGATGATGGCTGGTTTCTTTCCTCCCAACTTTTCACCCTGCCTGACACCACAGACAACTCCAAGAGCGCTCCTAGGAAGGGCAGCTACTTCTAATTCTGGAAGGTTGGTTAAGGGCCAATCTGCCCAAGTGAGACTGTATTTGAGAATAAATTTCCACGAACATGGTTTGTAGGTTTTAAATTCTACATTGTGTGTGTATTATTACTATTATATATTATCAGAAAACCTGCTGTATCATGGGGAATAGAAATACAGAAATAATAGAAAGTGGCTTAAGATGTGGAACCCCAATTCCAAAGATTATATGCATTTCAAATGACATTCTGAGGGACAGAACAATCCTCCCACATTTCTCCAAAAGAAAAAAAATGCCAAAGACTCTTAAGAAATTTTTCAGAATAGACAATATTTCAATGTGACAGATTATGAGTAGACATATTTAGTAGTCACAGGCCTTCTGCTTACAAGGGCTCTTTCTAGTCTACCTATGAATGAGGTTGACCTTAATCAGCAGGAAAACGACCCCCTAACTCTTGTGATACAATGTGGGTTGGGAGTGGGAGCAACTTGAGTGGTAGGGTGGAAGGGCCATTGTCTCAGCGCCATGACTGCTACTGTACTTGAGCCCATGTGGACAAGAGATGCACAGAGTCCTCTTGGGAGAAGAGATTTTGGGGTCCATGGGCATTAAATAGTATCTTTTTTTACATTTTGATAGAATAGTAGTAACTTATTGCACTAGTTGGCTGTCTCTGAACTCTGCGGTCACTCCCTCCATGACAGTGGTAGAACTGCACATCCGTTCAGTACTTCGGAAAGGAGACTTGCTTGTTTTGACACCATTGTTTGTGTGAAAGAGAAAGGAACCAGGTTGGAAGGGATAGTCATGAGTCGGCAGAATTAGTTAAGAATAACAAGAGCGTCAGTGCGTGTCATTTGGGAGAGGTAAAGAAAACCCTGATGAAGCACTGGAATTCACGGGAAGTGTTAGCCCAACTCTTCCTCCCTTAGCTTGGACAGCATCTGTCTTATTTCTGTGCCTTCTGTGTAGCTGAAGGGAAGCTCGCCCCCACCTGCCAATCACTTCCTATTGATGCCCCATGCTAAAAAAAAGTATGTTATTAAACATAGGGATTCCTATTTGTAGAGACAAGTCTTTGCTCTTTACTTAAGCCTTGATTTATCGTCTTTGGTTGTTTTGGGTAAGGGGGATGGCTGGTTTTTAACAAGAAGATAAACTTACAGATGGAAATTCTTTCAAGCCATAAATACCACTCACTTGCCTGGTCCAGGGAAGTTCAAATAAAGACCCTGGGATTTTAGCAGCTGCTGAATGTTTTCCTTCTTTTCCCATTGGCCAAGAAAAAAGAAAAAGATGGGCCCCACCATCAGATCAGTGGTATAGGCGCCAGGCCCTGACCCGGGTCTGGATACGTAAACCATTCAGAGCTCCTCTTGTAGGGAAAGGAGGCAGAACATGACAAATTGGTCTATGCCAGTTGACCTCTCAAGGGGAAGCATAACTTTGCACCGTGATCTCGGATGGCTTCCTTATCTGTTTTATTTAGTATAAACACTGTCCTTCTTGAGTCCTCCCTGATTCTCCTAACAGGCTCTGAGGATTAATTCTGGGGCATTGGCTGAATTCACCACCTCTGCTCTGCTCCCCAGTATTGTTTCCATCTTCTTTCTTGGTCTTACACAGATCCGGGAAGATATTAACTCTGAGGGCTGGTGCAGCATCTTGATCTCCCTTGGGGTCTACCACTGCATGGAGCACAGCACGGACCCCTAGGAGGTAAGCAATACGCGCTTGTCAACTGGCTAATTCAATAGTCTCGGTGCTGCACGCACATTAAACACACGGCGGAGCTTGACACAATACACAAGCAACACACACTGCACCGGCCTCGCCCCAGACCCACTGGACCGGGATGTGTGGGCACGGATCCCCAGCACTGGAGCGTTCGTAAAGCTCTGCAGGTGATTCTCGTGCAGGGAGAAAGTTGAGAGCTAGTGGATTAATTAGCCTGCTGCTTGAATCGGCTACATTCTGTTTGCTTCCAAGCTTGGAAGAAAGCTATATGAATTCCTTTGAGAAACAAATATCCCAATGACTGGGAAGATGCTAGTGCTATTTTGTAGGGAGAGGAGAACAAGAAGGGCTGGCCATCCTGTGTGGTCCTGGGTGAGCTTCTCAGACTCTCTGTGCCTCAGTTTCCTCATCTGTAAATTAGAAAGAATAACACTATCTCTTAAGATTGTTGTAAAAATTAAATGACCCAGTCTATGTAAAACTCTTAGAGAACATTACCTGGCATATAAGTGGTTGGTAATTAAATCCAATATGAGGAACAGGGTGATGTGTTTGTGGTTCCTGTTCTCCACTTTGGTTAATGACTCCAGCCTCCTCCTAGACTAAGCTCCCATGACAGTTTTTGGCTCCAGCCTCCCCTTTGCTCCTTCCATCTCATCCCTTATCAAGTCTTGCTCCTCGTATCTGCCTCGTCCTTTTCATTCCCACTGCCCCAAATTCGGTCCTCTGGCTCCTTCCTCTCTCTCCTGAATCACGGCTCCCAAATAGCCCCAAGGTCAAGTTGTGATCTTGGTGCTGCCAATCTCAAAACTCAGCCTAGATCCTCATTGTTATGAAAATTCAAACGCAAGCTGTGTGACTGGGGTGGTTTAGTTACTTTTCCCAATCCTGCATTTCCTCACGTGTAACTAGAGATCACTTTCTACTCCGTAGGGTTGTTGTAAGAATAGAATGAGAGAATTCCTGTGAATAAAGCGTTTAGAAATCTACGTGGCACATAATAAGGGCCCCATAAATGCTAACTGTTATTTTTACTATTATTACTTGGAAATTGCCTGCCAACAGCTCTCTAGCCATCCTAGGTGCTGGCCATATAGAAGTCCTTGCTGCTCCCAGACCACACTCTGGATCAGCCCTCTTCTCCCACTGTCCTTACCTTAGGAATGCCCACGACCCCTCTCCAGGTGCCTGAATCCTGTCAGTCTTTAAAGGATGTAAATTACTCCATCTTCAGACTTTGTTTGAAAGTCTTTCTTTGAAGAGAGGCTTTCTCAAACTTTAATGGACATGAGATTCACCTAGAGAGCTCATTAAAACTCTAATTTCTGGGCCCAACCCTAGAGATCCTAATTCCGTAGGTCCAGAGAAGGGCCCAAGAATTCACATTGCTAGCAAGTTCCTGGGAGCTACTAGTCTGGTTGGTCTGAGGGCCACACCTTTTATTTTTTTTTTTAAGATTTTATTTATTTATTTGACAGAGGAAAGAGATCACAAGTAGGCAGAGAGGCAGGCAGAGGGAGAGGAGGAAGCAGACTCCCCGCTGAGCAGAGAGCCCGATGTGGGGCTCGATCCCAGGACCCTGAGATCATGACGTGAGCCGAAGGCAGCGGCTTTAACCCACTGAGCCACCCAGGCGCCCCTGAGGTCCACACTTTGAGCAGCACTGGTTTAGGGCCCTGAACACTTTATGACTTGTATTTTAGTTATTTGAGTACAAATTCCTTCTCCAAGGAGATTAAGCTCTCAGTGAAAGGGCCCAAATCTACCTTCCCTTCTATCCGGCGGAGACCTGGGCTGGGACTTGAAGAAGAGCAGGGTAGAGAGCGCCACAAATGAGAAACCCAGGACCAGAGCCAGACAGTGGCCTGATTGGGGTTTGGGGGAACTGAGAGGGGAGGTGAGGGGGAGCGGATGGGCTATTAAGGCATAGTAGGAAAGAAGTCTCGAGAGAGGTGTCAGGCTGGGTTTCAACAGATATGGGGAAGAGCTTTGAAAGGCAGGCAGAGGAGCGTACGTTTGAGCTCCTGATCTGGGAAATGCAAGGGCTGAACTGCTTGGGTTGTGGTGACAGTTCCTTCCCCTTGGCCGTAAGCTGCCGCAGAGCTTGGTTGGGCTCTGTGTTCCTAGCAACGTGCGCATCCTAGGTGCACAAGAGATGTTTGCTCTCCTAGCTCCTAAAGTCTGTCATTCTGTGAGTGACTCTTATCCTGCTCAGGGCAGGCCAAGCGATCCTGCATACCTGGGCCAAACCACAGCCTTGAGGCCCTTGTGACTGGTCCCGCCTCCCACAAATTCTGGCCCATTCCTTCTCTGAAAACCATTTGTGGTGGTCTGGAAGTTGCTTGTCCAAGGATCCAGAAACAGCACTGCCTCTGGAAATTGGGTTCTTTTCTCATTTTCTGCAAAAGCTCTGTTTAAGGAGATAATCACGAGTGAGAAAGAAGGAAGTGGCCTCCCGAATACAACAGATCTGGGTTCCGCAAGGAGTCCTTGGTATTGTTCTGCGGGTTTTCTGCTATGCCTGCCTCACAGGGTACTGATGAGGTGAAATAATTAACGTATGTGAATGTACTTTGTAAGCTCTAAAGCACTGCAGGAGTATAATTAATTATGTTTATAATCACAGGTAATGTAATTATAATTGTAATTACTTCGTGGGTGGAAGCAGAATCTATATATATCCCGTGCCCGTTCTCTAGTAGGATATCCTTGGTGGATATCCTTGGTGAGATCATCAGTTTGTTGAGCTTGACTCACTTTCTCTAACTTTATTTTCAACTTTGAGATATATGTAAAACTTTGGCTTGAGGACTTTCGGTTGTGTTTTAGAAAATGGGGAAAAAATTGCATGGACTGAGGATGGGAGACCCAATACCTCAAAGCAATATTCCTTGGCACTTAGCTATCAGGTAGATAAAGTTAAGGCAACTTGTTTATTAATTTGCCTAGATACAACAATGATACTTGCACAGATCCTATAGTTAAACAAACATCTACACATATAATATATATACGTATATATTCATGCATTACTCCAAGTACTGGTTCCTTCCAGAAATCCACTAGAATCGAATACAATCTAAGATGGTCATGCAATTGTCTGATCTATGTATCAGGCAATGCTTATTAGGTCAAAAGTGTAATCTGTTGTATGATTTTACTTGCTTGGCAAAATGTATAAACTTGAAAGAAGCTCCAGGTAGCAACTTCCTTCCATTAACATGCTTCATCTTACAAAAGGACCGTGTTTTGGCCCATGGTTTGCAGCAGTGTTTGTCTGTGCACCCCAGGGTAGGAATTCTCGTACCCCATCAGCGAAACCCGTACTGTTAAGAACTAAGACTAGTGAAGCCATTGTTGGTGTTTTGCCCCATTTGAAAAGTCAGTACAATGGCAAGATATTTAACAGGAAAAATTCTCCTGGCATGTCCCTCCTGGAAATGGCAGGCTTCCACCCGAGAAGCTAAACATCACATTTTGGAGTCTCTGACCTTCTGCTCCTGTTCCTATGCACTGTTAATTGTTGTTAATTTCTAACACCTCATTAATTATTTCCATTAAAGATGTGGAAGAGGGAAGTGCCCTTCACTCATGGGTGGTCACACGAATAAACCATTAATAACTACAAAAAGTGTGTTACTTTAAAAGTGAAAAGTGAATTTGAGCCAGCTGCATGCAGGTTTCTATGTTTCTGATGGCATGGCTGGGACCCTTTGATATCTGGCCACTTGGAGTGTAGGTGGGAACATGGGGAATGGTACAGTCATGGCTGAGGAAGAAGTCTTTCGCTTCCTGAATCACTGTAACATTTGGCTTCTAGAATGTGCTGTACTTTTCAGAGAACTTTCTCTCCTTATAACTTTTTCCTCCTTTGCAAAAGAAGCCTGGAGGCGGACCAGTTTCCTCCAGTGTGACAGCCCAAGTCGGTGACACAGTCAGGACTTAGCGTAGCGTTCCTGACTCCCACTCCCATCCAGCCATCCGGACCACTCCGGGAGGCCAGCGCTGGTGCCCTCTGACTTCCCTCCCGCCTCAGGCTTTCACGGACATGGAGCTGCGGCCGCTTCACTGACATTGGGCTCCCAATCTTCCCCCCCCCCCCCCCCCAGCCTGGATTGCCATTTAGTGTTGAGATTTTTATGTGGTGCTTATCTTAAAAGCTTAGGTAAAAGAGTCTTCCCACAAGTTTATAGGTGTGTTGAGAATTAAATAGTATAGTGGGGAAAAGGCATCAGACATGCTCTCTAGGTTTGACCAACCAGCAGAAAATGTTAAGGTATAGACAAAAGATTTGGGAGTTGTAGGTGAAGAGTTATTTTATGGATATGGAGTTCAACAGTGAAATCCAGACCCCTTAGATTCGATAACCAAAACGTAGATTGCGGCAAGGACCATGTTTTGGACATGAGGGGTCAGTAGAATTCCTTCTAGTTGCATTCTCGTTTTGCTAATAAGATAATGGAGATCCAGAAAGAATCAGGGACATCTTAGCTGTGACTGTGGGAAATATGAGAGCTGGCTTTCCTGGGTTCCTACTGTGATTCTGCTCTTCATCTGGCCTGTGATCTCAAGAACCCAGCAACATCTCTTCTCTCTCCTCTTCTTCCCCTTTCCCTCTCTTCTTCTCGTCTTCCGGGCTAGTGTACTGGGGAGATCAGAGGGGACAACTTTCTACTTCCTGGAATAAACTGAAAACTGTACCAGGTGGCTTGGGGTATCAGATGACTTCATGGACAAAAGGCCACGGTGGAAGTCTATAAACATCGGCCTGATTTTCAGAAACCATTTAACCTTCGGGCCCCCATTTCTTCTTATCTGTAAAATGAGGCACTTTTATTTTAACTCTTAAAGCTTATTAGACAGTGGGATTCTAAGGTCTAAATTTACTGTAATTTCTTCCTATTGTTTTACCCAATCCTCTTAATTGGTGTACAATAATCTAATGGTCTATGGTTGACACCATTCCACATTTTATTTATTCCCTCTTCTATTAATGGGCACTTAGTTTGTTGGGTGCTTTTCTTCCCCATTGGAAGTAATGGTGCAATAAACATTTTTGTACCAATCTCTTTATATATATGTGTGTGAAAATTTCTCCAGATTTTCAATTTTACCGAATGCTGCTGAGTTAGCCTCCAAAATGGTTATACCAATTTACCAATCTTCACTCCCTCCACCTCTGTTCCCACAATGGCTGCAAGAGTTTTGCCATCTTATCATATCAAAAACCAGCTAGGAGGACACAAGTTCCTTTTCTGGTGGATGTAGGTCCCCAACATCCCTGATCCCATTTGTTCCTCCGCTTCTCTCCCTCCACCAACCCTGAGGCTCTTTTCTTCCGGAAGAGGTGAGGGGGCAGCGCCTCACTTATAGCCATGTTTGCTCCCAACTCTTTCACCTCTGCCTTAATAATGAGGCTTTCTTTCCCCTAGAGGTTATACTTTGAAATAGGCAAGTCAGGAAGAGAATTCTTCTTCTTTTTAATGCCGTCTCATCCCTTCCTTGAGTTACAGAGCAGAGACTGCGTGATTAGGGGAAGGGAGAGGTCGAAAGGGGAGAAAGACATGCTAGAGAAAAAAATCAAGTCATATTGAAAAAATTTCATCTTTCAACATAGGCATTTAACAAATTGCCTTTATTGAAGATAATAAAATTACATGAAATCTGAACTATCTGGGAAATCTAACACTTAGGGCCATGGTTACTATGACACTCATCATTTCTGTCTTGAATTACGGGATAGCATATTGTTATTCGTGTCTGGGTCTTATATTTCCTATAGGGAGGCAACAGTGTGTAATTAGACCAGCTAGATAGACACCCAGGCAGGGAGAAGAAAAGGGGGAATCCAAAAAACATTTTTAAAGAGGAAGAGATTGAATGAAGGGAAAAGTCAGGAGGAAAAGCTCCTGATTTGGGGAGTTTAGCCAGGGACACCAGAAGAATGTGTGTTCCTTTGATAAGAAATGGGAGGAGAATGTAGCTTGAGATGATGGTGGAAGTTGATGAATTTGAATTGGGATATAGGGAGTGTGAGCATCTCCCGGAGGTGATCATTCCAAGAGATCGTTTTCTTTAAAGCTACAGGCAGGACAGAACAACACCTCTGCTGGGTTTCCACGGGATCTGCAAGGATGCCCTCCTCCCGTGTGCGCATGTTCCTGCCTACTCCACGTTGTAGTGACCCCCACTTCACGTGCCACACATCAGCTTTCTGCTCACTCGGGCCTTTCTTTCTCTTCACATGTCCTTCATAGCTGAACTTTGCTGGAGTGTGTGAGCATGCGCGCACACACACAAATAAGACAAGAGACCCCGGATGCACACTTTTCCCCAGAGGGAAAGCTAACTTCCTTCCACATCCTTAGGACTGGTTTCTGTTGACTTCAGCTGTGAGCATTTCCAGTGGGGCAGCCACATCACAGTGCTTTGGTGCATCTCGGGGAAAGTGAATGACCCCATGACCAGGTGAATATTCTACTGGAGGTCCCCACTTGGTTTCGGCAGTAGAAGGACTCCCAGCTCCACCTTCTTATCCCTGTGGTATATTGTTACTCCTTGCCCCATTTGAAGTTTTTCCAAAAATAAAATACTCCGCAAATGTTACTTCGTTCCCCTACTTTCACCTCCCACTGCAATAAGGCCATAGATGTCTCCATGCTGACTACACCCTCCGTTCAGCCCAGCTGGAAGCAAACAAAACGAGGACATTTCTACCCAGTTTATTTGAAACACTATTTTAAACAGACTTCTCTGAGTCACCAGTGATGTCCTGTTTCTAGGACAAAGAATAATTGCTCTGACCTCATAGTCGCTCTTTTCAAGGACTCAGGTTTAGAGGTTATGAAGAGCTATTCAAACTCATTTATTTCTAGTTCCCTCTCACTTTTTGCACTGCCTTTCAATGTGTGATGGAGTGCCCATTCATAGTCATAGACCAGTTCAAGTAATATGCGTTTTCAAGATTACGAAATGAAGATCCATTCATTGCTTGACTTACCCTTTCAACCATTTCTTGAGAACTTTGGCTGCCAGGCACAGATGTTGGTGCTGAGGATCCAAGATATCCTGAAAGATGCCTTCCAGAGGGGAACTCAACTACCAACAAGTGGCTATCATAAACTTGAAACAAATTGCTCATCTTTTGTGTGCTTTTCTCTATTTTTCTTCCTTTGTCTTTTCTTTATTTTTTTTGCTTATCTCTCATTCTTTCCTTTTCTCTACTTTTTCCTTCCTTTTTTTTTTTTATCACAGTATGCCATATTATTTTCAAAAGGCCAAACTTGTCTTCTGTTTTGCCCACTTATTTCATAGTACCAATATTTATCAATGGTTGAAGGACAAAGCACCGCTCTGACCAGTTCAGGGTCATTTGGCAATTTTAGGCATCTGAGAGGTTGAAGAAAAATGTGTGAACTACGGTATGAGTGAATAAGGCTATCAGAAAAAGGAGAAGGGTTTTATGAATTGGAAAGGAGGACTATATTTCTGAACAAAACGTCAACTTCTGGATTAGTCAGGATTGGCTGGGTTTTGTGGTTGTAATAAATAATCTCCAAATGTCAGTGGCTTCAACAAAAGTTTACTTCTTGCTGAAGCTCCATGTCCAGCGTAGGCCCGTGGAGGATACAGCCCCACCAGGTCATTCAGGATTCTGGGATATTGGGCACGCTGTCATCTCAGCACGTGCTTCTGCAGGGGAGGAGAGCGCTGGAAGGTCATCCACCGATAAATGCTTCAGCCTGGAAGAGACCCACAGTTCTTCCACTCACAGCAACGAGACAAATCAGATGGCCTCCCCAACTGCAAATGAGCTGAGCTGTGCAGGCTTCGTGTGCTTGAGAGGAGGGGGTGCCCGACTCTCTGTGACTCTAGTAGTGTCCACCATAGCACTCAGAGTCAGAAAGTTTGAAATCAAGACTGTGGAAAGCCCCAAATGTCTGGCTGCGGTGTCTGAAGGACAAACGTAGAGCAACTAGCCAACCTGTGGTCTACAGCGGCAGAGCTCTCTCCTAGCCCCTCCGGCTCCCGAACGCCTCAGCACTACGCATCCTCTTCCACAGATCCTCGTGTGTGAGGGCAGCATTTTTCATAAATACCTATGTGTGTCCTTTTATCCAATAAAACGTCAGTCTTAAATTACTAAGATAATTCATCCCTAAGGTTGAAATATTCCTCTTAATTTACTTCTTTAATTAAGGGAGGTGTGGGATTTGTGAGGCTTGGGCCAGTAGGAAGCATAATGGTTCTGAGCCGAGACTGGGAGGCCATTCCTCACCTGTGACAGCGTGAGGGAGCGAGGCTGCTGGTAAGCCGGGATGTCAAGGATGACAGGACGGCTCCATACACTGCAGCCACCAACCTGAATAAGTAACAGAGTGCATCACCTCCCTCAGACACATTCTCTCAGAGTGAAATTAACTTTATGGGGTGCGCAATTGTAAAGTCTATTTGGATGGTTTTATGTAATGACCCAGGAGTTTTCAGACAAGGGACTTTTGGGCAGCTGTAAACTAGAGTTAGCCTGAGGTTCTGGACTTCCTGGGACGTCAAAGATCAAAGTCCTGAGGGTTGTCCATCTAAGAATGGGTACGTACCCTTGACTGATCCTTGATGGAGCCCAGTCTAAATGAAAGAGAAGAAAGATGACAAAATCAGCTCGATGTGGTGGCAGAGAGTGGAGACTCCAAATCTAGGCCCATTCCGGATTCACATCTTGGTTGCCCACCTATGAGCTTGTGTGACCTTGAGCAAGTTATATAACGTCTTTAAACTTCAGTTTCCCATAAAGCCATATAGTACTTGTCATACAGCTTTGTTGAAAGAATTGAGTGAGATGATGATGATCCTTAGCCTAGTGGCTGGCTCCTATCAAGTGGTCAGAAAATGTTAACTCTTACTAGTATGTGTTACTGTCAGTATTGTTCAGGATAGCCAGCATGTGTGGAGTTGGTGCCTTAGGCAAAGTACTGTGCTGGACCCTGAGATGTAAGGGCAGAACAATGAGAAGAAGCGAGAGACAAAAAATACAAGATAACTAAAATAAAAATAGTCAGCATTCACTGTGGGCTTATTCTCTAATAGGTACTTTTCGTAGCTAGATCTTTATAGACCTGATCTCATTTAATGTTCACCCAACCCTCTGGGTAGGAGAGGTGAAGTCAGTTGCACTGGGCAGCACTGGGGCTGCCTGGACAAATGGAGGGAAGACTGGGCTGCGTGGTCTGGCTGGACCGGAGCACAGGAGAGGAATGGCTAAGTGGAACAGGATGTACCCAGTGTTCCAGGGAAGCCCCACACCGGCACAGGTGCTCAATGCCCACGTGGAGTCCAAGGTCATCTCTAATTTTGGCCACGTGGTCATTAGCAGTGTGCTGTTTGACCAAGAAACAGAAGACTGCCTTGAGGCAGTCACCATGCCTTTGAGAGGCTGGAAGACTAAAACACGTATTCAGGATGTGCTTAAGTGCAGCCTCAAATCTTGGGGCAAATTCAAGACATGCCGGAAATAGCAGCCAATAGCAAACCAGTCCCACATGGGGGCCACCGGAGGCTGAAACTTCTTGGTGATCCAAGGTTGACCACTAGGTGGAGCCCTGTCAGGGATGGTGACTCCTCAGGACAGTGGTCAGAACCCAAGCCAACGAGCCTCTCCGCCTCTGGCATCTCCCATTTGTTTTCTACTACAAGGTCAAAGCCACAGTTTTTAACACCCCTCCCATATGTTCTACCAAGAGTTCAGACAAACCAGAAAAGTATAAGGAAACTTGGAAACTTCAAGACTCTTCTAGACTTTTGCTCTAGTAAACACTTTGGGAACAGAAGTTATCTCCATGTAAAATCTCCGTTAAAATCACCTTGAGGGCTTATCTGAAATTAACACCTCCAGAATTCTTGTTCTGAGTATTGGTTTAGTTTACCTCCTCGTGTCTTGATCGTACACTCAATATGCCCTTCTAATCAGATAAGAAAAGAGTTGAAGCATTTCTGGACTATAGACCAATCTCTAATGTTATTTGAAAATAGGAGCTGGGCTTGGGGGCTCGGTTTTTCCCTTTTTATTTGTGTATGATTTAGTGTTCATCCTGCACTAGACACTAAAATGCATTGTTTAATTATCTGAGCTCAACACACCATTTTATAATTCATTAGTCAGTTGCTCTTTGCAAAAGCTTATTTCTTATGAAACAAAAGTGAGAATCATGCAACTGGACTATTTATCTCTCTTTAGGGGTTGGGGGTTAATATCTGATAGCTCATAACATCTTTATTATAATGCATTTATAATGATTTACTGGAATCATTCTATGGCTAAGTATCTAATGTCAAAGCTGGGATCTGGCATGAAATAAAATGCTGTATCCTTGGGTAGCTCTAGGGAGAAAAAGGCCTCAGCCAATATTTTCTGTGTAATTCTACAAACTGTAATAAGGGTAGGGGTAATTGCCTTAATGTCAATTAAGCTATTAATAATGCCTATCTTGTCATTCCTAAATATAGCAGTGTCTCAATCATACATTACTGTCCCCTGTTAAGACTGCACAGAAATGAGATCACAGCTTATGTGGCTAGGAAGTCTGTCTAGCACCCAGTCTTACTCCTTTCCATAAAAGAAAGTTTGGAGATTAATTTACTTGTTTTTGATGAAAAATGGCTACTTAGACATATGTCTGTATTTGTCAGGGCAAGTGTTGGCAGTCCTTGTGAGGAGGGACAAGCCAGCCTTAAAAACCGCCCCCTGTTCCTGTTCTGCTTCTAGATGACCAGGGTAAGGTGCTCCTAATCAGGACTGGTGCTCTGGGTTCCGGGTCCCTGACGGACAGTGTGGACAGTCCTGTAAACAACTGTCCAGGCATTTTAGAGTTAGGAGCCTTCAGTCCAGGTACAGGGGGCGCTGTGCCGTGAGCGCGTTGTTCCCGGCCAACCTGGATGCGCACAAGTTCCTCAAGGACAGATGGACAGCGGACTGAGACACATCACAGAGTAAAGGGGCTGACGGTCCATCAGCCAATTTCAGCAGCCAAGGTCAAGGGTAAAGGCATATTTAGAATAAGGAATAGATGGTGAAGTGTGGGGTTTTGGTGAACAGGGAGAATGTCACCAGCTCTCCCAGATCAGCCCTAAATCAGAAACCATTTATCTCACAGCCAAGAACCAGGACAAGACTCCTTCTTCACTTGGCACTTACGTTTCTCCTGGGCTAAGATTTCTGAGCAGCCACTTCCTTCTCCCCCCCTTGGTGGCCCTCTTGGTGAAGTGAACTTCTACTTGATGATATTTAGAGCTCATTAATTTGTCCCAAGGAAGCTTATTGTATGGCAGTTTAATGACAGAAACCTGTTTTAATGCAAATGGACATGTAATCCCACTAAGCCACTCTGAGGGTGTAAATTTAAAACAATTGCTAGGAACTGACACCAGAGTTTAATAAGATGGAGGGCCAGTTCCTAGATCCCGGTACGCCCAGGGGACCCTGCTTGGACACCCAGCCCCAGTGGTTTTAGTGCAGCTGGTGGTTACCATAGCAATTTAAATGGGGGGGGGGGTGAGCTGCAGCGAGCCCTTCTCAGGTGGTGGGGATCAGAGCTCTGGAAGAGTAGACCGGGGTACAGGGCGCGAGGCAAGCTCTTTGCAGGGAGGAAATGAAGGGTGAGTGGGTGTGTTCTGCTCATTATTCCTCAGGG
>CM052883.1:122880447-122918487 GCA_028534135.1 Potos flavus | reverse complement strand
CCCCAGACCGAGGCGGGGGATTGTTTGTGAATATTTGCTAGATTATAATGCTGTTGGGTACTACATCATTCTCCAGAGAGCCCTGAATAAGGTTATTATGGGTGAAGTCATTTTTGTAATAAAGTTGGCTGTAACTCTGGGTCATAAATCACAGGTTCTGGTACTAAAAAAATTACTAAACATGCCTCCGTTACCACATACTGTCCTCCTTTTAAATACTTTGATTTTACTACAAATCCTCCATTGACTGAGATGGGGGAAATACACACAATGAGCAAATGATTCCTTCCGTCCTCGGCAGCAGCTCTGCCGGCATCTGGGCCTCCCGGAATGATTTCCTGAGGTGTGATGTTATTTATGGCGTGCTTTCTCTATCAAAAAGGCAAACAGCATCCCGAGTGACCCCGGAGCATTTGCATCATTGCTTCTCTTGCTAATTGATTCATCCCCTGGCAGGGCCCGAGACACGGGCTGTTAGCTGGACACTCTCTCCCAGCTGCAGATCCTGTGGATCAAGGTGCGTAATAAGCAAAGATACTAATAAAATCGTTAAATGTCAAAACTGCGAACCCCACACCCATTCCGAGTCCGTCGGCTCTTCTGGAATGATTCTGTAAAATACCATCTCCTCCCCTTGTCCTTTTCTCAGTCTAAACTTCATAACCTTTGTTAAGTAAGGAGATTAAGAACTATTATTAACAACACTGATTGTTTAATTTCTTTCATAACTTCTTCCTTTCAAATAAGAGTCTGGCACAGAATGAAAAGGAATGTTATCATATGAAGTGCATTTCAGATGTAATAAAGCAGAAAGGAGAGGGTGGCCCCAGTGGCAGTTGTAAGAGGGACAAAGTGTGGATCTCTATAGCTCAGTGGCTGCAAAGCAGAAAATGAAGATTGTAAAAACGTCACATAAAGAAAAAATGCACAGTGGATTCGTTTTGCGATGCCCATAATTCAGTAATGCCTTTAAGTAGCTAGAAGAAATATAATAAATGTTTTTCCACAACATTGATCATACTGTATCAGAGGAAATATTAGTGTGCAGGGAGCCATGATTATACTGGTAGTAATTCTCGGTGCAGAAAACTAGTAGAAGATGGGACCCTTTATAGGCCGAACTTTTATTGGCTGCAGTTATTTACCTTTAAGAATACGCCTAATACATTGTCCTATGGCTAAATATTTTTGTGAAAATTCAAACCAGCACTACCAGTAAATCAGAAATCCTGCCACCATTTTATAGAATTTATATATATATTTTCCTGCAGACGCTCTGATATGTTCCAGAATACAAAACCAGCCAATTGACCATGTAAAAATTCTGGAATGTCTGTAAAACAGATCCTTCTTCTATATTCTGAAGCCGGATAGGAGCGGACAGGTTTATGGCTTATGTGATTCCATCCAAATGCCACCTGTATATATATAAAACATCTCTCTAAAGAAATTAAACGGATTATTAGATTATATACTGCAGTAAAACTAGACCCAAAGCTGTAAGCGAGAAAAGGGTATGCCTGTCATGCAACTGCTTTTTTTTTTTTTTTTTTTTTTGGTACTGAAACACCGAAGAAAGCTTTGCAAGGCAGGTTTTTTGTTTAGGGAGAAAAGCAGGGAATTGATTCCTCATGCCAGCCTCTTGCTCCTCGGACTGGCAGGAGCTGGTAATGCGGTGGCGGAAGCAGTCTTGGTGCGGGAAGGCCCGCATGCTACGGGAAAGTTCTACCTTTGCTCTGGAGGGACCCCAGACCAGACTCGAGAAATCATCGAGCTGGGCTTCCAGGGTGCGCAAGATAAAAGCCGGCCCGGCCAAACTCTTGCACAACTCCAGGGAACGGTGAGGCCCGGGCATAGTCATTCCCGGTGCGTTCGCCCCGCAGCCCTGCTGTGAAAGTTTCTGGGAGAAGTGACAGGGCCGAGGAATCCGCCGTGAGCACAGGGGTAGGAACATGGCATTGTTTTTCTTCAGAATCTGGATAGGCCAGCTTGCAGTTCAAAGGCCTTGGAAAAGCCAACAGACCCGGCTACCTGCTCTGTTTCAAGGCACGTCTCCCCTAACTCTCCCTGACACAAATGGGAATCATTTCCCACACTTTCCTTGCAGAGACCATCCCCATCCCTTTGTCCTAGCGCTCTTTGCTTAATGCAAATCACCGGTTTCACACACACATGCTCCTTCAACGCGACGCGGTTTCTATGATGTTCTTTCTTCTCCACCATTTGGGCACAACGGGGGTGGCTTAGCTAAAGAGCAATTGGCACATTTTGTGGAGTTCTGTCTTGACTTTCTCGCTGGAGTTGGGTAGATAACAAAGAAGAGGTGAAAGAGGGCACTTTTAAGGTCTTCCCATCTTGAGGACTTTAAGGAGGCAGGCAGTTGGAGAGAAAAACCCCAACATGAGGGAGTCTAAGATTGAGAAACAACTTGCCACAAGATGACGGTTTGTCTGAAGGACAGCCGCCTGAGAAGCTGGTCAGCAGTCACCTGAAGTGCTCAGCCTTGCCGTGGGCATAAGTGACTTAGAGGCTCAGGTGACCTGATAGGCTTCTGTCCTGTTCTTTCCCAACATGGCGGAGAGGGCGCTTTTAAGCATCCTCTCACAAGTGGCCCTGCTGTCGGTACTTCCGAGCAGCAGTGGGTCTTCTTGGACTTTTTAAATGAAAATTATTATTGTTGTTATTTATCTTACTCAGTTGCCTGCCAGTTGAAAGAATGCAATTTAAAATGAAAAAATTGGGGGGAGGCTAATAGCTCTTTGAATTCCCTTTTTAGATATATTATCATGTTAATGGAGGTGTTACCAAAACTTATTAAAGATCAATGGGTAGTCCTGTTCTTTCTTCTTTCTCCTTCTTTCCTCTCTTTCTTCCTTGTCTTCCTTCCTTCCTCCCTTCCCCTTTCCCCTCCTCCTCCCTCCCTCCATCCCTTTCTTCTTTCCTTCCCTCTCTCCTTTATTTTCCTTTCCTTGTCTTCTCTTTCCTCTCCTTTCCCTTCTTCGTCAACAACTTGGAAAAAAATCTTAATGACTTTCTTAGAGCAATTCTACAACAATGAAAATATTCAGGGTCACACATGCCTTCCCTGGAGTATTTAACAGTGGAGTCAAGTGTAGCTTCCATTTTTGCTGGGTTTGCAGAAGCACAGAGGCTCATTAATGCCTGCGAAAATATCTAAGTGTGCTTAGGAGGGTCAGAGAGACCCTTGGCGAGTAGACCCACTATAATTTTAGTAAAATTAAAAAGCAAGAAAATAATAATGATGGAACAACAAGACTTTGGAACCTACTAAGTGAATAAACAGTAAACTTAGCTGCACTGGCAATCTAGCCTGAATTACTGACTTACACTGTGGCCAGGCACCATTTGACAATATAGAGTATTTGGTTATAATAGGGAACATTGTATATTTTAAAATGAGGCGCACTTGTAATTATCTCTACAACCGCTGGATGTCACTGTTGCATACCTCTGGCCATAAAAACTTCCCACTTAGGCATCTGAAACATCTTTTAAGGACTGTCATGTTACCTCCTTGGCGCTCTTCCTTTTGATGGAGCTCGGGCTACCGTGCTAAGACAACTCTCTTCTCCATCAGTGTAGTCAGCCCGATTCTCAATTATGGCACTCTACTGGGAATTCTTTTGATTTATACAGGATGACATTCCCCAAACACAATTATCTTCTTCACTGTATTTAAAAGGAGTACGGTACTTTTATAATAGTTCCCAACATTGTGTATTAATTATAACTAACACATTCTGGATACCAAATGGAATGAAGTGAAAACATAACCATAAAATATACCCTGGATTTATAAAGTGTCTTTTTTTTTCCCCCCCTCAAAGAGCTTACAGCAGTTTCATATCTATTTGCTCATCTGTCTTCCCAATATCCCTGGGGGGTTACCTGCTTTAATGCTTTTATGAGTCAAAGTTGACCTGTGAAATAAATTGAATGAAGTAATTATTTACACTGCATCCCAGGAGTAAAGCAAAAGCAAACACTCAAAATGTGTTCCAGACAGCTAATTCTAGTTTGCAAAGGTAACCCACTGAAATTTTGGTAGTTCTGGTTTTCTTTGTCAATTGCTTTTATAATTCCTTAATGCATGGACCCTTTAATCCTTCTAAAAAGTTATTTTAAAAAACCTGAGCCATCCCGTGTAGCTGACATTATACAGAAATGAGATCTAGAGACTTTCCCAAACCTGAAAAAAGCCTGGCTCAGTAGAAGTGCTAGACTAGACTAGACCAGTGTGGGGGGGGGGGTGGGGGGAATGAACAGGTGGACCAATTGAAACAGTACTTAGCTTTCTCTATGGTTAAAATGATCATGAACTTCAGTTTTACTGTCTTGTTGAATCTCTTTCTTTTTCTTAAAACCTTGGAGTTGTTTTTTTTTTTTAACTTCCTCTGGTTCCTTTGCACTGGGGAAGCCAGAGCTGGTCTTAGAGGACTATTGGTCTAGATTGTGTGTGTGTGGGGGGGTATTGTGGGGGGGGGGATACTCTATGTTTTAGTGAACTAGCAGAGAGCTGTGTTGCCTGCCATCAACGGGATGCTTTGATCCAAAATTTCAGTCATTGTTTCCACATTTAGGGGCTGGAATGAACATCAAAGAAGTGGGTGTACGGAATTTACTGAATGCCAAAGAAGTACAATAACATACAGAGGATATAAGCAAATCCCAGTGGCAAAATTTGCTGCCAATTCTTGCACATAATAGAAGCCCTAAAGTGACAGTCTATCTTTGACAAATGCATAATGATATCAATGCCAAGGGAAGGAACTAGCATGCTGAAAGGTGAATAAAAGAGTTGGGAACAATTCAGTGCACTTACACATTTCCTCAGTATGTTTTCACACAACAAGGAAAGCAGATGACACAAATGCATTAGGTAATCATTGGACAGGGCTGCAACTCACCAGCAGTTTGAAACTGACCTGGCTCTTTTGGGATCTAGCTCAGAAGATGAAAATAAAATGCGATTAGAGATAATTCATCTTCTGGAGGGGGAAAAAAAAGGAACAAGGAAAGTGAAAATAGCTTTCTTGTTCTGTCTTGGATAGTTCCAGTTTTAAAGCCCATATGTTGTTTGCTATAACTTCTTCGCCTCCCAGGGCCAATGCATTCCAAACGCTTCAGCTAGTGCACTGCGCCGAGGAGCCTAGGAAGTTAGGGCTCATTTGTATCCACAGTCTTTGTTCAAATATGGATTAATTTTGGTTAATTTCAGTAGGTGCACATAAAGTAAAATGCACAGAACTGAAACCACTGAAATCAGGCCATTGTGTGATCATCTAAAAACCTACTTTTCAAGCTCCTTTAAGTTTTATTTTTGAAATAAAAACAATAAAATGACTGTAAAAAGTTTCCAAAAGCGTTGACATCGTGAGCAATGGCTAACCAAGGCTATTCCCAGAACGATAGGGCAAATTTGGATATAATTCTAGAAAAGCTAACTGCCCTGCAGTGCCAGCTATAAATATTTCGTTCAGGAGGTGTTTCAAGAAGGATCCCGTGGTACATGGCTCTTGCCTCTGGGGCCAGGTATCTGCGTAGATGCCTGTTGCGTTGCTGTCCCCTGGGCTAGCCTGGGACAGCAAGGGCAGACTCTCGCTCTTCAGCTGCAGTCCTTTCACTGTGGAGGTGAGTGCGTAAGGCTTTCTGTCAGCTGCTTTAAACAAGCAGTCCATATGGGAGTGTTCAGAGAAACAAGTTCCAAGATGTCACTGAACATGGCAAGCACCTGCAGGGTTCATGAACGCAGTCTGGTAATGAATCGAGTATAAGCGAGACCAAGGTGTGTGTGTGTGTGTTTTTGAAATCCTCCTTGGTGGAGCAGGACATCGTGCTAGTCGGAAATAGAGCCACCATTTCTGTCCTTTGCATCGAGCAATCAGAGCCGGTTGCGTATCTACACCCAAACCATTTCCAACATAGCCCCTACCTACAGTTCTTCAGTGCCTCTTACAAAAGTCCTTCGACGGCCTTGCACTGCGTAATAAAGGGGCTCGTGGAAGGATCCTGCTCTGTTTATTGTGCATGATTTCAAACTCTCTAAGGCCATGACTGAGTGCCCAGAAAATGGACAAACAAGTATTCAACCAGCTGGATGAACCATGGCTTTCTGGCATTAAAAGTGTAATATTTATGAGTTAATTTAATCATAGAAGAAAATATTGAGTAGGTGACTGAGTAAAATGATGACTGTGTATTATGTTTTTGCCATGCAGCTGGATAAACATATTCAACGACAGACCTTGGCAAGAACTGCAAAGATGCTCTTGACAATGGCATGAATAAATATTAGGTGCTGCCTAGAATTCACTGCATTTGAGGTCTTTGAGCAAAGCCAGATGAGGTTTAGCAGGGAAACGGAGAAGAAGCCACGCATGCACACTGGGATTATGTAAACACTGGAGTCTTTCTCTGCTGCCTGGGAATTGCTCTAACATTCATTTTCATCTATATCACTGACAGATTTTTTTTTTTTTTTTTACTTATCTTTGCACTTCTAGGAGTGTACTTTAGCATGAAAAGCCAGCTTTTGGGAAGCCCATGGCAAATTTTTCAACAACATGGACATGGGAAGGAGAGAAATACTTTGCATAGGCTACAGAGAGCTGACAAAAAAAAAAAAAAAAAGATTCTATTTTGTAGCGACCCAATTCAACCTATATAGAGCGGTAAATTTAAAAAAAAACTTCTTCAGATTGCTTCTTAAATTTCTTTAGAATATATGGCTTCTGATTCCAAGAAGAACCATAAGGAAAAACAATATTTTGAAAAGATATTTTGAAGGGAGGAGATCGGTCACATTAACAGCCACTTCATGGAGCATTTGTAGCCGGTGCTAAAGGAAGCAGTGTGTGAGAGAGTATTATAGAAATAGGTCATAGTGAGTTTTTCCCTATAGATTTGTTGTCTCACTGATAAAGAAAAGATCGTTTCCCCCAGCTTTATTGAGATATAATTGACATATAAGATTGTATAAGCTTAAGATGTGTGACATGTTGGTTTGAGATACTTCTATTGGGAAAAGACCACCACCAGAGCATTGGCAAATACCTCTGTCCCTTCACATAATTGCTGTATTTTTTCTGTGGTGACAGCATATACGATCTACTCTCTAAGCAGCTTTCAAGTATATACGGCCTACGGCTAATTATATTCACCAGGCTGAACATTAGATCCCCCCAAGCTTATTCATCTTGTAGCTGCAGGTTCATACCCATTGACCAACATCTCTGTGTTTCCCCACGCCCCAGCCCGTGGTAACCACCATTCTACTCCCTGTGTCTGCTACTTTTTTTTTTAAGATTCTGCGTGTAAGTGATACCAGGCAGTGTTTGTCTTTCTCTTTCTCTGTTTGACTTATTTCACTTAGGATAATGCCCCCGAGATGCATCCATGTTTTCGCAAAGGCAGGATTTCCTCCTTTTTTTAGCTGAATAATATTCCAGTGTATATGGTATATATCACATATATTATATATGTATATACACACATGCAGAGCACATCTTCATTCATACTTTGATGGACACTTAGGTTGTTTTCATGTCTTGACTATTGTGGATAATGCTGCAGTTGACATGGGAAGGCAGATATCTTTTTGAGACCCTATTTTCATTTCCTTTGAATATATACGCTGCATTGCATTTGCTGGATCATATGTAGTTCTATTGTTAATTTTTTGAGAAACCTCTATACTGTTTTCCAAGTGGCTATATTTGCTTATATTCCCACCAATGGTGCACAAAGAGATTCCCTTTTTTCCCACATCCTCACTAACACTTGTTATTTCTTGTCTTTTTGATGATAGTCATCTAAAGGTGTGAGGTGATAGCTCCTTATAGTTTACATTTGCATTTCCCTGATGATTAGTGATATTGAGCATGTTTCATGTGTTTATCTGTTGGCTATTTGTATATCTTCTTTGAAAAACTATCTGTTCAGTTCCTCTGCCCATTTTAAATTAGATTTTTTTGGTTTTGTTATTGAATTGTATGAGTTCTTTATATCTTTTGGATTTTAACCTTTTATCAGATATATGATTTGCTGATATTTTCTCCCATTTCATAGGCTGCCTTTTCATTTTGTTGTTTGCTTCTCTTGCTGTGCAGAAGCTTTTTAGTTTGATGTAGTCCCACTTTTAAGTTTTGCATTTGTTGCTTGTACTTGTGGTGTCATATCTAAAAAATTATTGCCATGATCAATGTCAAGGAAGTTTTCCCCTGTGCTTTCCTCTAGGAGTTTTAGGGTTCCCGTTACTCTGTTTAAGTCTTTAATTCATTTTGAGTTAATCTTTGTGTATGGTATAAGATAGGGGCCCAGTTTCATTCTCCTGCGTGTGGTTATCTTAGTTTTCCCAGCACCCTTTATTAAAGAGACTATCCTTTCCACATTGGGTATTCTTGGCTCCCTTGTCAAATATTAGTTGACTATATATGCAGGGGCTTATTTCTGGCTCTCTGTTCTATAGCACTGATCTGTGTGTCTGTCTTTTTGCAATTATCATACTGTTTTGATTACTAAAGCTTTGTAATCTAGTTTGGAATCAGGAAGCGCGATACCTTCAGCTTTGTTCTTCATTCTCAACATTACTTTGAGCATTCAGGATCTTTTATGGTTTTACACAAATTTTAGGATTGTTTTTTCTATTTCTTGAAAAGTTGTCAGTAGAATTTTAATAGGGATTGCATTGAATTTAAAGATGACTCTGGGTGGTATGACCGTTGTCTCTTATAGGCAACAGATAATTGGGTCTTGTTTTTTTATCCATCCAGCTACTTTGTGGCTTTTGATTAGAAAATTTAATCCATTTACATTAGAATACTTATTGATAGGTAAGGACTTATTAATGCTGCCTGTTTTCTGGCTGCTTTTTTAGTCCCTTTGCTCCTTTCTTCCTTCCCTTTCTGCCTTCTTGCTGGGAACAGAATATATTGCATAGTGGACTGCTTTGATTCTCTTCTCCTTATCTTTTGTGAATGTAGTGGAGGTTTTTCCTTGGTGGTTATCATGAGGCTTATATAAAACATTTTTTAGATATAATAGCCTATTTTACATTAACAACCAAACTTGGATTGCATACAAAAACCCTACCCTTTTACATTTCTGATGTCACAATTTACCTCTTTTTATATGGTGCATTCATTACCAAATTATTGTAGCTATAGTTATTTTTAATACTCTTGTGTCCTTTAAGAAAATTTGTGACTGCAGTCTTTGGTTCTGATTTCCGGAGCACATGCGCTGTGTCTAGAACAACAACGACAGAAGAACTGTGGTATCTGGGCTGCAGTGTACGTGCCACAGACTTCTGCTAAATCTTTAATTTCCTAGATTGCTTTTTATTCTTTGGGTCATCTTAACATTAACATATGAGGACGGAATGCATCAGAGAGGCTAGCAGAGCCTACGGGAAAAGAACCCCTAAATGGGTGTGGGTGTTCCAGATTCTAGTCTTGTTGTGTGACCCTGGGCAAGTCACTTTGGTTCTCCGTACCTCAGTTTTTTCAATCTGTAAAATTATAAGAACATTTGTTTGCCCAGCTTTCAGAGTCTGATTGTGAGAGAAAAACTAGATCATCTAAAGCATTAGTTTCTTTCGTTGGGAAATCACAATGCATTTAATTGAAACTCTGATTTATTCCTGAAAGGATTTCAGTTGCACTTAGAGAAGTTAAAATACAAACTTAAGATAGTACCATGACAGGGCGCCTGAGTGGCTCCGTCTGTTAAGCATCTGACTCTTGGTTTCAGCTCAGGTCATGATCTCCTGGTGGTGAGATCCAACCCCACGTCCAGCTCCAGCTCAGCGTGGAATCTGCTTCAGATTCTCTCTCTCCCTCTGCCTCTGCCCCTCCTCCTCTGCCTCTCCCCCCTGTTCCTTCCCACCCCTGCTCATGGATGCTCTCTCTCCCTCTAAAATAAATAAATAAAATCTTAAAAAAAAAAGATACAACCATGACTACAACTAATACTTCTCAATATATCCAAGCAAATATGGTGACTCACAAGCTTAATTTTTCCTTATTTTCTTTTGAAGAAACCTTCCAAAATCTTATTTAAAAAAAAAAAAGATTTATTTATTTTAGAGAAAGAGAGGATGCGCTCAAGTGGGAGGAAGGGGGAGAGGGAGTGGGAGAGAAACAAACTCCCTGCTAAGGGCAGAGCCCAATGCAGGGCTCGATCCTACAACCCTGAGATCATGACCTGAGCGCAAATCAAGAGTCAGATGCTTAACTGACTGAGTCACCCAAGTGCCCCTCAAAATCTTATTTTTAAAGGGAAATCTAGCTCATCTCCCAACTACTCTGTCTTCCTGGTAACATTCTTGATTGGACACGTTTCGCTTTGACGTGCATTTACAAATAGGTGACTGGAGTGCTTGAACCACACGGGGGAGTTAGAAGTAGCAAGAGGGCTATTTGAACGTGAAATTGCCATAATTTGTAATGGGTTGGAATTGGGAAAGTGAGAGAGAATAAAGTGTCAAAAGATGGCTCCAGACTTATACAGACGTTGAGAGAAGAAAGATTTGGAGGGATAATTGGGAATTCAGCTTGGGATATGTTAAACCCAGAAAAGACCATAAAGGCATCTGTGATGGTAAAAGAGCACTGAGCTTAAAGGCAAATGACTTCAGTTAAGGTCCTGGCTCTGCTCCAGTATGTATGACCGTGGGGACGAAGACTTACTCTTCCTGAGTTTTGGTGTCCTTATCTATAAAATGGACATATTAATATCTTTCTCATTACTTTGTCGGGAAGGTAAAAAGACAATTTTTTTAAATGCTTTATTTTTTTAAGTAATCTTTACACCCAGCACAGGGCTTGAACTCATGGCCCCGAGATTAAAGAGTCCCTCATTCCACCGACTGAACTAGCCAGGCACCCCAACAATTTTCTGAAGGCATTTTATAAGGAACCATCCTACTTCTTGTTACTACAGAGACATAAGAAATAACACAATAAACAAGTTGGGACATTTTCTCCTGGAAACATCCCCACTAAGTAATAGATACCTTTGTCTTCTTGCCTTTTCACTAATTCACGTCCTGTCTTTCACCAAGTTGCCCTGGAAGCCCGCTTTTTCTCTTCTCTCCCTTCAGGAGGATGCCTACACCCATCACCTCATCTTGAAGGGCACAAGGAGTTAATGTGAAGAGAAGTCTCTTGAGATTCATGGTTAATTAGGGGCAGGAATCACGGCTCTGGAATGCTATGGGCTTCCAGTAAATATTAATTGATTGGGCTTTAGCCTTACCATTTAGGTTTTAAACTGGTGGGAAGAAGAAGAGATTTTAGTCAGTTGGGAGAAAACATCTCCATGCCTGCTCATGTTGGTTTGGGAACATCCATTAACCCTGCAAAGTTGAGCCTCAGATTGTCCCCAGAACCCAAGGAAGGACAAAGGCCATGGAAACATGAGGGAGAAGCTAATGTTTGCCCTACTTAGGTTTCCTCAGGGTGAACTCCTTGATCCCTCCCTACAACGATGTACTGAAAATCTGTGCGTGATTAACTTATTTTGACCACTCCAAACCCAAATATGGAACCTGGCTGCCTACAGCAGTGGGATAGCTTTGGATATAGCAGAGATCACAGGAGACGGCAGAATCTATCTGCCTCACACAGAGTCTGAGAAGGCTCATTCTTCAAGGGCAAATAGATTGTGTTTGTGAAATACAGACTTCATAAAATTTGAACATTTATTAAATGTCAACGAGGGGCAAGGAGTACAGAAATATCTGAACTGTGCCTCAGTCTTACAACCTATCTGGAGGGAGAAAACTAGTAAATGAAAGACTTGATACTAGATAACCTCTCTGTGCTGTGAAGCAAGTTTTGTTGCATTGTTGTCTTTGCCTCTTACGTGTATTTTGTGAATCTCTGTTTCCTACCTGAGAATTTCCAAGTGCAACAACAAAAAATAAAAACATAGGTCCAACTATACCCATATTTTCCAAGATGGAATGCTTTTTCCGTTAAAAAATTTTTTCCAGCTGAGCTCTATGACCAGTATCAGAACATGAAACTCTTATTTCCTGGGCGTTACTTTTCTACTCTTTAATAAGCGTCTCTATTATATTTGGCATGCTGTCTTGAAATACCAGAATAAGAGGTCAGTCATTAGCAAATTTTCAGGTCCGTATAAAGAATCACTGCAAACTGGCTCGATGCTGTGCTTCCCGGTGTATATGTACAGGTAGGTGTGCATCTATGTCACTCCAAAGAGAGGGGCCACTTGTCATCCGGTACACGTAGAGCATTTAGGACAGTAGCTGCACCACAGTAAGTCCTTTGTAAGTCTTGACTACCGCTGCTTCTACGACTAGTATTACAACACCGTTAACTGTTGGAAGGACCAAGGGTTATGCTGTGACCAGGGGTCAGCCGGGCTGGTTTCATGGGATCTACCAACCCGTGGTGCTTCTCACCCATGAGTGACCCTTCGACTCTTTGGGAAGATCATCTTTCTAGGTGCACATTTGTGCCATTGGCTGCCTCTTGGGAACTGTCAGAGCGCCAAGGGAAAGCTTGGGGATGCGGCAAGTGTGGGGGCCGTCGCTCTAAGGCAGTGCTTCTCAAATTATGTAGAGTGAAAGAGAAGTTGGGTTTTTTTGTTTTTTGTTTTAATTTGCAATCTGTCACATCCTGATATTTTGGAAGGGGCAATTAAAATAACTAAAAATGGAATAAAAAACCAATACACACAAAACCCAAGTCCCATTTTTTATTAGATTCAACAGACATAAACTCATCCTGCCAAATGGCTCTCAACATTTTAAATGCTTCCTCTCAATTCTTTTTTTTTTTTCTTTCTCTCGATTCTATGCCTGTCTCCTTTCTGAACGGTAACCAAGATTACAACAGCGGGCCCCGTTTTGAATAGCAATGTCATAAAGACAGTTAGGAAGCCCCAAAAGCCTGTCATTTTCCTGCTGGTCTCCTTTTGTGGAGCTCAGAGGGCCCTGACCGCAGCAGAGGACGTTCCAGGTCCTCTGGAGGCCTTCGGCCTCAGCTTCACCGGAGCGAAGCTGGTGCGTAGAAGGTGACGGAGAGGCCATTGGGGGAAGCTGCGTTCTGCTGGGTGCTGGCCATTGTCTCAGCAGAGGATTTATGCACATCTAAGCGGTGGGCTGTTTAATGCAGATGCACAGGTGTGGGAACAGTTTGTGATAGGCAGGTTTATGACATATAAACACATTGTATGATATACTGTAATCAACTATATAAACAACTTTAAAATTGTCTATACTTCATATTTCCAGCATTTGGTTTTGTTAATCATATGTCTTCCTGACAGCAATTAAATAACCTTGAGAGAAAATGTACACCTGCTGTCTCCCCTGGGGAAACTACATCTCTTTGGTGAATGACAGAGGTTCTCTATAAAGCATAACTGAAGACAGAATTGAATTTGGAGATATGTCTCCTTTCTCTCCTGTTTTATCTCTAGTTGAAATGGAGGGCATGGTGTGATAGAGCTGGTCTTTTTCTGGATCCCTAGTTTAAGATTCTACTTAAGCCGAAACGTTTCTCTGAGGGACTAAGTAGAGATGAGAGCTAAGTGAGGTTGAGACGAATATGACAGCGAGGAGGTCCCACATTCACCTCCTTGGCCCCGCTCCCCCGCTCTTCCCAACCTCTCTACCCCAAGGCTCTCCATTCTTTCAGATTTCCTTCTGGGAACACCAGACCGATCCTGTTTTCCTTCAAACAAAACAGAACATAACAAAGCATTTGCTTCGCTTGGGTCAGGTTCCACACAAAGTCCACTCATTAGGATTGGCGAATTAAAAGTCTCTCTTAGGGGCGCCTGGGTGGCTCAGTGGGTTAAAGCCTCTGCCTTCGGCTCAGGTCATGATCTCAGGGTCCTGGGATCAAGCCCCGCATCGGGCTCTCTGCTCAGCAGGGAGCCTGCTTCCCCCCCTCTCTCTCTGCCTGTCTCTCTGCCTACTTGTGATCTCTCTCTCTGTCAAATAAATAAATAAAATCTTAAAAAAAAAAAAGTCTCTCTTAATTGACAGATGTCGGGGCCAGGGCGGTCCTGGGGGCTCAGAGTGGGCTGGGCACCACTACTGCCTGAAGTGGCCGAGTCTCGACTCTGGATCAGTTGGTGAGGCAGAGTTTGGGGAGTCAGTGCCCCAGGGGCGTGTTCTCCAAGCTGGCCTGGGGCGGTGAGTGGGATGGGTGTACTGGATGGGCGAGGAGCCGCCCCAGGACCAGAGCCTCAGGCGCGACGACTACCAGGCTGGCTGCAGCTCCTCGGGCTTGGGGCCACAGTTCCCCTTTTAACTCTTCCAACCCCACGAGCGGGCTGAACTCGTCCAGACCACGGAGCCAGTAGGTGGTCCTGACCACAGAGTATCACAAAGCCTTCACCAACTGACCACGTCCTGTGTCTTGGAGCCAGAACTCTGAGGACTTGGGACCCCATCCCATCATGTTCTGCTGAGTTGATGAGTTGGGAACAGCTGTCCAGAAGGGGAACACATGCTCTGGAGTCTTTCACTGACTCTTAGAATGGCTCCATCCACTATCTACTTGATAAGAAAAATGGCTTCAAAACACAGCATTTCGTCAGTGTGAAAACAATGCCAGAGCTATTTGACCTTGTCAACAGGAACCTGACCTGTTGATCTGATGGAGAATGAGAATGTCCTGATACTTATTGGAACTCTACAAATTTTCTTTCTTGGCTGCTCAGGGATAGCTCTTTCAGGGATGAAGGAGAATGACTTATGGGTTTGGAAATGCTCCTGTTACCATGAAGGATACTACAATTGTCAAGACAAATTCAAGCCAGGGAGGTCACTAGAACTTGTCTGACATCGCAAGTGAATCTGAAATCATTTCAGAACTGGTTTAGACAGTAGGTTTGGGAGGCAACTATCTTCTCAACGTTGAACCCGCTAAATATGGACTGATTGTTCCCGTCTTCCAAGAAGGCTTCTTGCTGCTGGGAAGTGGTTGAGCACCAATGGGGAGGCTATCTATGCATCTAAACCATGGAGGGTGCAATGGGAAAAGAACATAGTATCTATGGTATACCTCAAAATGATCAGCTATGTATGCATTTTACTGTGCTGGTCAAAAAATGGAGTCTTAACCCCCCATAAGTATCTTGACTACAAAGGTAAAGGTGCTGGGAATCCAAGAAGATTGAGGTGGTCCACATATCTGGATAAAGTTTTCCTCATTTTTCTGAGCTCACCGTCTGCTCTCTCCCAGTTGAGTTTACTTAGACTGTGAAGCTGATGATCATTGAAGTTCAAGAGGAAAAGGACACTGCCTGGTGTTGGCTGCTTTGATTTTCCTTGTATAGTACCATCATTGTAATACACTAACTTCTCTTCCCTCCCCAGAGATGGCTTTTCCAACACATTTTAATCAAAGGAACTGAGCATATTACACTGAGTCTCAATGAACAAGGATCTGAGCACCACTGATAGTATACCTCACTCTGGGAAGCAAGAGAGAGGACTGAACAATTAAGCTCTGAGTTCATCCATTCCTACCTTTGGAAATTATCTACAATGGAAATTTCCCTCAGTTATCTGTTTGATAAGCCTACTTGCTTACTCTGTGACTTTAGTTTGAGAATAAGCGAAGTCACCCTGTTGCCTATGAGAGGGGGGTAGCAAGTTTGGCAAACTCAACCATATGCTACTTATTTAATGTCAGTTGTCACCAACCTCTTCCCCACCATCCCAAGTGCAGGAGAGCCTAGAGGGGAAGGAAAAGGCTTCTAGGCTGCTAATGTTCAATGTTCAGAAGTTTCTGAATAAAACTAGTAGCTCTGAATTTCAATCTGTTTACAGGGATACTGTTTTTAAAAATGGATGTGATTCTACCCTGCCTTTTAAAATATGATCAAATAAATCCATTTATATGTAAAAAAATTTATATATCTCCCTATCATCTCTCTCTCCTTTTTTTTTCCCCTAGCAATTCTGTTGTTATTGTTGAAGAAACTGGTTGTTTGTCTTGGAGTTTCCAACAGTTTGGATTTTGCTGACTGTGTCCCTATTTATTTTTGTATTACTCTGTCATTGTAAGCTCTAAATTGGCAGTTAGATCTAGAGGCTTGATAAGATGCGGGTTCAATTATTTCGTCAAGGATATTTCTTATACAGTGTTTTGTACTTCTATTAGGAGGTACATAATGTCTGATTGTCTCTCTTTGGTGACCTGTGCAGCCATTGCTGGTCATTGCTCAGATCCACTAATTGATTAGGAGGTCGCAAAATGGTGATATTCTGATTCAACTGGGCTTTATTCATTTGTTAGCTGGAAAACTTCTATAATGAGAAAATTCCCTTGACTCTCTGATCACTCTGAAACTAGGTATTTTTTTGTTTGTTTGTTCGTTTTGTTTTATAGCACAATGAATTGGTTCCTTAGCATCCTCTGAAGGGGAGTCTAATTTTTTGGTATCATACTGAACTTACAAATTTGAATATACCTGATATGTTTCAACCCATTGCATTTATCAGCCTCCTGGTGCTCAACTCTTTGATCATTTGGATCCTCTTTAAGCTGGTATCCAAACCCCAGTAGTTTTTCATAGCTCCCTTGCTTTCTGGTATGACAGGATATTCCAGACTCATGTAATGAACTTCCTGGAGGTTCATGAAGCCTGAAATCAGCCTGGAGTCAGCCATCTTTCCAAGTGGCTTGGTTCCTTTGGTGGGGAATAGGATTTAGAGAAACAATTAAGGTTCCAAGAGTGCCCACTGCCATTGGGTTAGCCATTGTTTACAAGCCTTTCCAGTGGACAGAATTAGAAAACGAGTCCTTTTTAAACATAAAACACATTAGGAATCAGAATTGCTACCGCAGATATATTTGCAGAATGAGAGGGTTTTTACTTAATCTCTTTGATCTTACATTAGTGTCTGCTCTCGCCCAAGCCAAAAGTCCCAGTTCCCAGTGACACCAATATAAAAACATGTTTGCTTTCTCACACTACAAACACAATAGCTTCAGAACACCGCCAATACCAAAACAACAACAATATGATTACTGAGTCAATAGTAAATCCGGGCGAATTACTCTATAACCTAGCAGGGGGATAACGCTAAATTATAACTTAAAACTTAATAAGTAAAATGACTGACACATATGATTCCATGAAAACAAGTGTTTTACATGTAATCTGCATGAGTTATATCAGGCCCATTTTGCAGATGAGAAAACTGAGCCTCAGAGAAATTAAATATCTTGCCAAAGTTTACAGTTAATAAATGGCAGAGATGTGATTTGAGCATAAGGAAATTCTAACTCATTGCACGTGGAGCCACCTAGATTTCCATTCACTCTAAGCACATTCAGAAAGTCGGAAAATAAACATTTTCCAGGCCCCACTCATAATTGGGAAATAAAATCTTATTAATACTTCTAGGCCTGTATTATTATTATTATTATTATTATTATTATTATTATTATTAGTTTGATACAGATTTCATGTTGAATTGTAGAAGAGCTTTAAAGGCACGGGAGTCTTGGGAAAGATTCAGTGTATTTTAAGTATAAAACATCAATATAGTATGATACTGAGCTTGGAAATTTATATCTCTTAGTTTTTATTCTTGTTTAGGACTCTGTTACATTCCTGCAGCCTCTTCTTC
Organism: Potos flavus; assembly: GCA_028534135.1. Taxonomy (NCBI): domain Eukaryota; kingdom Metazoa; phylum Chordata; class Mammalia; order Carnivora; family Procyonidae; genus Potos; species Potos flavus. The sequence goes on along the minus strand of CM052883.1, from coordinate 122,900,840 downwards.
CTCATATCCCTGTGCTATGAAACATCATCTCAACCTTCAGAATCCTGCTTTAAATATAAGAAAATGGAAAGAAGCTTCAGATCTTTTAGTTTATTATCAGCAAAGACAGTGGCCTAGCTAATTCTTTTAATGGAAACCGTTCAAACTGCTTGTTGGGCTCATGAAGATAGAAGGTGCCAACCGATGCACAGTTTCACTTGTTGGTCGGTACTTGGTGTTTGTGCAAGCTACACAATCAGTTACAACCTTCATGCCTGTCCTTCCCAGCTTTTAATTTGTTCACATTTTAATTATTCATTTCTTTCCAGTGCATCTAATGCCTAGCCAATAAACACCGAATTTCTCTTTCTGCTTCTTCAAGAAAACTTTTAAAGCCAATTATGCTCTCTCTCTCAGTCAGGAGCATGGCTATTTCTAGGGGTTTGTGAGAGCAGTGCCATTCATCTGTTCATTTCATAAAGATGTATGAAGGCCTGATCAATGCGCCAGGCATTGTTCTAGGTGCTTGAGATACAGAGAGGATAACGTAGACATGTTTTTGCTCTTAAGGATCTTACCCTCTTAGGAGGAGACAGGAAAAGCAATGAACAAATAAAAGCCAGATAATGTCAGAGAGAGACTTAACTCTGTGAATAAAACATTAAACACAGTGATCCACTTGGATGGTCAAAGAAGTCCCTAAGATTTTTTTTTTTTAAGGTTTTATTTTTAAGTAATCTCTCCATCCAACGTGGGGCTCGAACTCATAACCTCGAGATCAAGAGTTGATCGCTCCATAGACTGAGCCAGCTGGGCGCCCTGTCCCTGTCTAAGATTTGAGCTGCATGAAGACTCAGGCAGAGAGATGTCAAGGCAGAAGGAACACGTGCAAAGGCCCTGAGGCAGGAATACATTTGGTGTGTCTGAAGAAGAGGAAGAGCAGGGCAGTGAACTATACTGAAAAATGTCTGAACCTCCAAGTATTTAAGAATTTGCTTGTTAGTTCATTTACACCCTACCTTGATCCAAAAAGGATTTAAAATAGGTATTTGAATGTTGCTGTTAGTTAGAGTGCCTATAGATTCGAGAAACATAAAAATGAGTCCCTTAGCAGGTAAAGTCCAACAGATAGATCTGCAATGGGCCATAAGAACCATCAGTGCAAGATATTTCATTTTTTTTTAGTTCACACACCTTGAAATGTCATTTAAAAAATTATTTTTAAAGAAAATTGTTGCACTGAATTTAATTTTGGATCAACAGACCCATTAAATTCTCTAATTAATCATGGCACATGCTATTTACCAAACTCCTGTAAAAACAAATTTCTTTTGTACACATTACAAAGAAATGTTACATAAAATTAAGCACCAAGTAATGACTTTAATTTGCGGTTAGTTAATAATACACAGATGATCAAGCGGCTGTAAAGGAAGCCGCTTGGGACATTAACAGATATGCTGGCACAGAGGAATTAGAAACAGGCCGACTATGAGCTCTGGGTAGGGAATAAAGAAGATTCAAGAGTAAATGGACGTTAGATGTTTTGACTTCCAGTAATGGGCAGAGACCCTCCGAAGGCCTTTGCCCAGAGAAGCCTGTCTAAATGACTTTTAGGTTTCTTCATGGGTTTCTAAATTTATTTTTACCTCTTGCCCAGCAAAAAAGGTTTTAGAAAATTTAATGGAATTTTCACTTCACATAAGCTTGGCTGAATGGCCTTGACTAAAAAGTTTTTTTTTTCAGCTTTGGGAGAAACTATAATTGTTTCAAGTTCTATGAGCCACTTTAGTAGACGAATTTCTTGGTGCTTGATGATTCTAAGCTAAGACGCTCAGACTTTACATTTTTGGAGACAGATATAAAATAGGGTCAAGTCTTAATATCTAAAGTAAATCAACATTATATTTCTCTGAGGCCTAAGGTTACATAACCAATCATACAAACAGACACACAACAATGAAAATTCTCTATCTCATGTTGTAGCAGATGGGATGGAAAACCAATGGCCCAGAGGATTTGTGATGACAATTTGTCTACATCTTCTAGAAAGAAGCAATGGAAAGTTGTCAGGGGACTGACGATGGCTCATCTTCCCCTTACAGAACAACTTTCCTGATATTTTCGCAATTCCTCTGCACCTATCTGAAAGCCATCAGAAAGGGATTTGCACAATGAAAGATTCATGGCATCCACTCTCGAGAGAGGATCTCAATGGCCTGAGAAGCAGCGACTCCTAAAGGTCACTCAGGGCTCCCACTGATTCACAGCAAGACTCTTGTCACTTCATCTGTCCCTGTGCCCCCTTTGTTTGGCATGTGAAATGGGTATCAAGGAACCATTTACTTTATGGTTTTTCAGCTTTCTAAACACGTGACAAACAGCCCCGTCCGTCATCTAGGCTGGAGATGATACCGGTCCCACCTTGCTTCTCTCAGCTGAGCGCCTGTGGCTGGTTCCTGTTTCCCAAGGACACTGGGTTAAGTCATTCTTATCATTGTTACTGGTTATGGACCAGGCTGCGAAGGAGGAGGTCTCTTTGACTTGATCCCGAATCAGGGCTCACCATGGTCCTCAACAGGCTTTGGGGCAGTAAGATAATGTAGTGACACAAACAGGCACACACCCCATTACAAAACTAATGATGAGCTGAAAATAAAAAGGAGATTTAAAGAAGGGAAGCTTCAGAAAGGGACTGATCAACAACTCCACGGCAGCCTCCTGCTGTGCTCATGTTTTCTGCAAATATTGACTCTGAAAGATTAAACATGTGACTAAGCACTATGTCATTGTCCCTGTGAACGAGACTCCCATGGGTCTATTTCAGACCAAAGGCAGTGCAGAACAATAGAGGTGAGGGGGCCCAGAGGCAGTGCTGTAGTTTCCCTCCCCTGCAGGGAGGGGCAAGTACTGTGCATGTGGTTGCCATTTATGTGTGTTTAACTTCCGCTCCATCACCAGTGACAGGAGCGTGGCGTATCACACACCTGCATAAATCTCCATCCACACACACACACTGTTTGAGCTGGAAGAAGAAAGGGGCGTTAGCACAGGATCTCTGTTCTTCTTCCTTTGACTTTGCAGAGCCATCCCAGACTTCCCCAGAAGGAATCTGGGACCTGGAAAGAAGTCTGTTCAGATGGCAGGAGAGCTAGAAATGGGTAAGATTGGAAGAAAGTACACAGAAGGTTCTGGAGCCTAGGCAGTTCCAACACCATGGACTACAAGTCAGAGAAAAAAAAGAGTGATTTCTTTTAAAACCAGGCTGCACCGGTTCTGGAAACCAGGATCCCTCACTGGGCGAGTCCTGACTATTTAAAACAGGATCAGCTGGGAGCTGACCAAGGAGCCAAGTGGGAATGCTTTGATCTGAAATATTTGTACAATACGAGACATGTATTCTTTCACATAAACCTCTCAGAGCAGACCATCTCAGGCTTGACTCCATGCTGATGGTATGTTTATTGGCCCTGTAATTTGGATTTGGTATGTGGTGGGTTGGATGATGGGTCAACAAATACTCACTCCCGCCTCCAACTCCTGCCCTTCCGAGATACCGTCACGGGGGAGTGTACTTTCCTACGCCACTGAGATTGCACGGGGCCCCATGACTTGTCTTGCCCCGTGGACCATTAGCAGACACGACACCAGCAGAGATGGAAAATAATGCTCGTGCAGCTGGGCTTCTGCCACGAGAGGAAAATACCAAGGCTCGTCTGGTGGTCCAAAGAGGATGAAAAAAACATCGAGCTGATCTGGACCCAGTCTGTGACTTGAAATCAAGGCCAGCTGAAGCGAGCCCAGATCAGCCAAATCCAAATGTTTGAGTGAGAATACAATGATGGTTCTTTCAAGCCACCGAGATCGGGGGTAGTTAGTGGTACAGCATCACCGTGTTAGAAGAGCAAGGAAAAAGGGCAAGGAATGTACGTTGTACAGCGTTTACGGGGCACAGTGAATGAGCAGAATGCTGGGGTCCCCAGTGGGTGTGAGTGGAGCTGTCAGTGGGGGGGAGGCTCCCGTGTGGAGCACACCCTAGGCACTCGGGGGCACGATGCTCATGCCGAACACGGGTCAAGGTCAGAATTTGGCTGCTGCTCCCTCTGGCAGCACCAGAGGTGTTAAGACTGCTCTCAGGAACATCTGTGTGACAGCAGGGAAGATGTCACCCCGCGACCCCAAGAGTGGGTCCCTGAAGGACGACATCGTTCCACGCAGAAATCAGGAGAAACTGGGTGCTGACTTGTGCTGTCGCTGCTCACAGTATAAACAGGGCTGTCCACTCAGCACTACCTCCCAACCACGGGAAAAATACGTTTCTCTTTTTTTAGGAGAAAGATGGGAGAAGGGCATTTTTAGTGCAGGTTGCAGTTCTTTATGACACAAACTGCTCAGCCCAAGGGAATGGAAATGGGTGAAGCATATACAGTTAGATAACGAATGGAGTTTGGGCGAAAAACTGTAAAAGAAACTGCTCGATTTTATATTTCTATCCATAATGATGTTTGTTTTTACAGTGGTCAGCGGTGCTGTTCTCACTGACATTGAGCATTTGCGGAGAGAGAGCCGTCAGCCCTCTGTGATAGCGAAGTGGGTATCATAAGATTTAGTAGTATTAATTTATTTGCAAAATGAAATTTCAATTAGATACTAATTGCATGAATTTCTAGGACCACCATTTATTAGATGAGGGAAGTCAAACTACAGCATTTGCTGGTCCCCTGGTAGAACTAGGGAGACATTATTTTCATCCTCCAGGAGAGTATGTTGGCCAGATTATTAATGGAGAGGGGAGAGAAGAGAGACTGAGTGGCAGGCAAGCCCATCTGGCCCCAGCTTGTCACCTGCAGACATACACCAGTTAGTTGCACCTCCCTGGGCTTCCTGATTGCTGTGCTGGAAAAGGTTCCAGGTATACTGTGAACAAGTAAAGCTCAGTGCCTGAGACCTGGGGTAACTGGGGTCCCGAGCTGCTCATCAGTCCAGAACTCAGCAAGAGCAGCCTGGGGCTCTGTTGGGTGGGCCCCATATTGCCTACCGATGGCTAAAACCATGAATTTTTCTGTGATGCACCGAGCACCGCCAAGAAGGTGTTCATGGCTACTTACCAAGAGCTCACGGCTGCCTACTGTGGGCAAAAGGGCCTCAGAGATGCCAGAGACTTCCTGTTGCAGCAGCCCATGGAACGGGTGGGACTAATGCAAGGCATAGCCCTGCCCCTCTTTCTTCACATATCCTGGTTACTTAGGTGCATTTACACAGGTCTGCCTTTTTAGTGGAGTCCGCACAGGTGGCCGGGCGAGGGCTCGAGCGTCGTGTGAACATTCTGCACGTTCAAGCCCCTTTCTTTTGAAATACGCGGAACGGAGAACTTTGACTGGATTTGAAATTCATTTCCGTTATTACAAGAAATTTCATCATCTATGTCGGTCAAGGAAAATAAAAAAGAAGAACTCTTAGATTCTTTAAAGATAATTTCGGCGGTTGTAAATTTTTGAATGGCTGTAAAAAATGGCTTTAAATTTTTTATCACCTACTTGTATGAACAAAGTTTCTCATCAATGGTGACTATCAAGAATTTGAAGAGATCATTAAAAAGACTTGATCAGGACTTGCCTGTAGCCATTTAAACATAAAAATTGGTATAAAACAGTTACGTGCATGGAAGAAAGCTCAACTTTCTTATTAACATTTTTGGAAAAGATTTTATTTTGAGATTTTATATGAATTTAATATTTTATATCAATCTCGAATGCTCTGTATTTTATTTTTATTATCATAGTAATAAAATACTTTTAGAAATGTGATCAATGTTTTCACCTCGCCTGTACTGGTGTCCTCAAGTCCCCCCCAGTTCATTCCAGTGCAGTGTATGAATATTATCATATCATGTCGTAGCTTCAAGTAGAGGTCAGAACACTTGGATGTTAATGCTTGTTTGCTGCTTTCTTTGACCAAATCACATGAGCAACTTGGGCCTCATTTCCCCTGTCTATAAGGTGACAGGATTGGATGAAATTATTTCTAAGGTTTACTCCAACTGCCAATTGCCGAGTTATTTCTAACCATCTATTTACTTCTAGGGTCATGTCTAGGCTTTATTTCTCATCAGGATACATCTTAGTAATTGATCAGTGGTTTTTCAAGAACTTTAATACCAAATGGTCTTGCTACAAACCAAAGGGATTCTTATGCATTACACAGGTAATGGAATTGGGTACGAGTTTGTGACCAAAACATTTATTAGGAAGGAAAATTGGGCCAATGCCTTGACTTCAAGAACTCAAGGTGCTATACTAATGCCGCAAGCCTATTTGTTTGAGTTAAAATTTCTGCAAGCATTTGTCTTGTTCCTTTAAGTTTAGGAACACAGAGCAATTTGAAGGAAGCCATAATATGATATGACATGACATGATACGACGTGATAAGATGTGATAGGAACGCAAGCTCCGTTTGTGTTCGGAAGGTACTGCTGATGTGGACTGTGCCCATGTCAATCACTTTTACATCCCAATAGTACTGCCCATTTACTTCTCAGCCATCTCTTTCTGCCTTTGGAAACAACTGGCTCAGATTGAGAGTGAGGCTGAGGATCTGAAAGACAATCACTAGCTGTTAGTCAATTTGTCTTGAGCTAGAATTCTACCTTACTCGCCTTCTCCTCCCCAGTCCCCTGCCCCTTTATGAGCAGACACAAATAATAATATTAGTAATAATAACACAAAAAAATAAAATAAATGAGCCAGACACATTCAGCATTCAAAACCAGATAAAAACCCTACCGTAGACCTTAAAATTGACATAGTTTAGAAAGACGTCTGGAGAAGTACATTGCTGGACATCAGAAAACTCTGAAGCATTAAAGCATCCATTTCAAAGGAAAGGACTCCAAGAATAATTGAGCATGTGTGATCTGATCACACATGGACAGCTTTGCACAGACCACTGATTGTATCAGTGCCTGACCCTAAATGCTCATAGGCACTCCTAGAATTAGAGATATGTGCAGCCTGGAGAAGTCTGAGTAAGAGAGAAAGTAGTAGGCATGTCTCATGATGCCTCATACTCCCCTCTGAGCTGTGTATCCAGTCTTTCAGGGAAGATTGAACATCAAAAGCCACGTGAAGAAATGGTCTTAACATTGTCAGCTCATTTGTTCTGTGGATTAGTGTCGACATCACACAAAACAGGCACTCTACGGTGGAAGCAGGAGTTCTGGGTTTGGTCTTTGGGTGAAGAAGATAAAGCAAAAGTCAGGAATTAGTGAGGCCTTAAAAACAATGGGGTCTCTTGGGTTCCAGCAGGAACTCAAGTTGCATAAATGGAGCACTTAGTAAAGATGAAAGATACCATAGAGCACTGTCTGTAAAATTCAAGAGTCTATATTGTAAACCCCTAGGAAGGAAATCCCATTTATTAAGCACATATGCAGGGCACTGTGGTAGATGCTTTCACATCCTTTGAGCTAACTATATCCGTAGTACCATTCCCTTTCTAATCGGTGAGGAAATCAGGACTAGCGGAAAGGTTACAACATTTGTTACAAAATCTGTTATTGGCTGTAGACATACCTGTGATGGGGGGGGGGGTGTGTGTCTGTTGCTTGGCCTGAGGGGAGATTCTCGAACATCACAGTATCTTCCCTATGCGTTCCATGGAGTACCACGGTTATAGCTATGTTCCTTAAAATCTCCAGGATTTTTGTCTTAATATTTCTGATCTAAATTCAGTCGCCCAAGTATGGGGCACTTTAAATGTTTTGCAGGCATTTATTTGAAAGGGAAACATTTCTTAATGAGTTCTACTAGGAAGCCAAGAACAATTCTCTATAGGGTTGGGGGTACCTCAGGATTGGGGGGTATCTCCTCTGGGTTCCAGAGCTGCCGAGGGGGCCACACTGCTGTAATACTTTTCTTCCTACACTTTCTTGGCTGCATACTCCTTGACTGACTCTTCATATGACAATTTTGGAATATTTATTATAGGAGGAATAGAAAGATAGTTGTCTTTCCTCTAACAAGATTGATCAGAATTTGAATGTGTATTGTTGATAGGTTAGAAAAGTTACTTTGAGCTTCAAAACTTACAACTACAAATGCTCTACCTGTGAATTTCTACCATAATTACATTCCAAGAACAGGTAGCTCCAAAAGAGAGCAAGGTCCTGAAAACAAGCCTTCTAGTTCATAATGTGGCCGGAGCCGGTCAGAGGCGGAATCACAGCATCGCTAGAGAAGCTGGAAATTCAAGGTCTTTTCCAAGGCACAGCTGCTGCCTGCAGGAGAAAGCTGTCACCTGAGCTAGGAGACAAAGAGCGTTGCCTCAGCCTGGGGGCCTCACTGCCCTTGTCTGGGGTGGTCCTGGGGCTGCTGATGGGGCTGGCATGCTGGGCACAAATCTCTCCGTCCTCCTGGTCCCTAATGACAACTTCTTTTGGTGGGCCACCTTGCGTATCCTGGCCCAGCTTTGCCTTCAACGAGAAGTAACCGAACCAAGCACTGCTCATTACCACCTTTGACCTGGTCTTTATGGCCTCCTGGCATCCCGGCCTCTACTCATGGGTCAGGCCTGTTGAGGAAGAGGAGGGGAGGACTTTCCGGCTTGATCAAGTCTCTAAAGGCTGTGGCCAGGGGTAAGAAATACCTCTCAAGCACAAAACTGCAGAGGAATTTACAGATATGGCATTGCCATAAAAGGCTGAAGCAAAGAGTCCCTTTTTAAAACCATCAATAATAAACACATTTTGATCAATCATGCTGGAGGAAAGACTGAATTACTTGTCTATCCTTTTTCAAGGAAGTACTACAAAATCGTTATTATAAAGAGGCAATCAGAGTACGAAGGCAAGACATGTAGGGAAACCAGCATTATAGAACTGTATCAGTTCTAATGAACTAATAAAAATATTTTTCTGTTTTTCAGTTATTTTCTGGATTTTTTGGAAATTTTTGGTATTCATCAGTGTGATAAAATTTCTGATTTGATGCAGTTTATTTACCCGTTCAAATTAATGTTTCCATTCATATCTGGTTTTGCATTCATCTTTTTTAATTCTTTTTTTAAAGAAGGCCCATAAGTTGAAGCTTCAGGTGCCACCAACTGGGATCTGTCCCTTCTGTTCACTTCTGCTAGGACCCAGAAGGCCATGCCCAGCATCCCTGTGTCCTCAAGGCTGGCGTCTCTGCCAATAAAGATCTTAGATGCCTGGTAGGGTTTAATAGAAAAGACACCAATCAGAGTGGGATTTGAGTTCTATTTCTGGATTAAGCCTTGTTCTAATTATGTGCCTCTGGGGGCGACACTGTAGTGCCCTGTGACTGTATTTTCCATTCAGTATTGTGTGCTAAATAAGGGCCTCCTCGTCTCCCAGGGATGTCCTGTATCTAGTATTACATATAGTAACGGTATTACCTAGTATTACATATAGATGGTGAAACCTATGTAGAAGAAGGCATCCAACGAAAAGGAAAAAACAATCGCTATCATGCTTTTTCCTCTGGCGAGCAGCAAAGTGAGTTTACCTGTAGCATTTTGGTGAAGCTTTCCACCTTAAGATACTGTTCCCACATCACCTTTGAGACCAGTTAAAAACTGTCACATGTCCTTTTTCCAAATTTCCCAAGTGTAGTTGGTGGTGGTGGTGAGTTTCCTTTTTTCCTTTTCCTTTTGTTATATATGGAAGAAGTAGAAACACTCATTTCTCCCATTTCCACTTCTCGATCTTTTTACCTTACTAAACCCGTCCTCCTCCGCATCCTCATTAGCCTCCCACTCGGTCAATAGCCCAATGCCGCTGCCCTCGACTCCCGGTCAGTTAATGACCTGGCCGTCCATTATTACCCCCTTCCGGCTCTTCCAGAGGCTCGTGAAACATCCTGGAATTGGGCTGATATTCCCCTCCCCCAGACGGAGCAAGAGATGAGGGGAGCCAGACTGGGGGCAGCCTTGTTCACGTTTGGAGAGGTCTGCTAGCAAAGGAGCCCACTGTGCTTTGTGCTCCCCACTGGTCATCCGTGGGATCACCTGCGTCCCTCTGGTTCCTGAAGGAGAAACCCCTGACATATATTCTCTTCCTTGTCACGGCCTTCCCCCACCCCAAGCTACTTCTGGCTTCTGAAATGTGCAGAACATGAGCAAATGAAAACAGGGAGAAATAATCCATAAGGTCAATGGCTAATCAGCCACACTTAAATATCTAAGAGAGGAGAATAACACCCTCCAAGGTGTCATCAGCCAATGAGAAGAGCAACGAGTTGGTCCCATTTGGAAATTTTCTGTGTCTCTATAAATTTGTTTCTCAAGGTAAATCACCAGTCTGTCTAGCCACATTTGTTAACAATGCATGTAACTCTTAACGGCATCTCAAAAGCATACTTACTCTCAATTTCGCTTCTCATTCGTTTTTATGATGCTGGAGAAATTCAGATTATATAGGCTTTCTTTGTGCTGAGATGGTAATTTTATATCACTGTAGATTAATAGCATTTTTAGTGATATTTGGTATCACTCATTTGTCTCCCGTGGTCGTAAAGATATATATTTTTTCTAATTTGGCTTTGCCAACAAATAAAAAATAAGAGTCTTTTTCTGTTGAATGAGCGAAAAAATCATTCTGATCATGAAGAATTATTCCCTTTTAACATACCCACAATCTGCCACCTAATTGTTTTTGTTATTGCGGCAATACAGTGTCTACAAAAATGCGTGTGCGTGCCTGTGTGCGTGCATACAGTTTGGCCTGCAGAAGAATCTCTCCTGGTTGCTACTTGATCTTGACCTGAGACTCTGAGTTCTGATTACTGAGCCTCCAGCTTATCTGCTGAGAGCCTGTTTGTCCAGGCACCTCTGCTTAGGAAGACAGAAACCTCCTGTTTCTTCCCCTTCCCATCCCTTCGCCTTTGAGTTTTGCAGAAACCTTTACTTTGTGAGCATCTTGATGTGTCTGGAATTCTATTCTGAGAACTGGTCCTGCAGTGCTCACTTGGAGCAAGTACCCATTCCAGGGACGGTTATTACGGAGTAGAAAGGCAGTCAGACTTGCTTTAGCTATCAGCTTTTAAGAGCTTCCTCTATCTGCTAAAATGTGCACTGCAAAGTTGCACATAAAATGCTGATTAGTACCTCCGTGCAGATTCATATAATGATCCACTCTCTCTTGGTTTACATCACACTCTCCTAACTACCTATTCACCTGTTCTATTGGAAAATTTTAATCATCTCTCTGACATTAGCTTGGCAGTTTCAGCGGCCACTTCACAATCTTTCAAAGTCTTTCTGCTCCATTTCATTCCTATTTCTTTTCTGCTTGTGTTAATTATTTTTGCAGCCAGCATACGTGTTTGTCAATAATGCATTACATTTTCCATGTGTCAGTTCCTCAGCCCATCAAAGAACCCTGCTTTTTACATTCGGAATCTATTTTCGCCTTTCCCTACTCAGCTCATTTTGCTCTGGGCCTGCCTCTACTCATTCCAAGTCCACTGGAAGTTGCCTGAAACTTGCAAAGCAGTTCCCAGTTTAATCGGCGCTCCACGGAGCTTTAGGTTGGAGCCTGCAGTGGGCTGCAAGGTGTCTCAGAGCTCTGTGACTTCTTTAGGACCCGAGATCATTTCAGAGCCCTCACTTTCTGGGATGCCCACTTCTGGAATGTGCGCAAGACAGTTCTCCCATCTTGGATCAAGGACCAGGACCTAAATCCCTCATTAAGTTGAGGATCACGAAAACCAGTCCTGACTCTGGTGGCTCCATTTCCCATGTGATGACTTTGCTTACTGAAAAAAAGCCTTCTCTCTAAAAAAATAATTTTTTTGTTTGTGTTTAGTTGACACCCACTGTTCCATTAGTTTCAGGTGTAACACCGTAATGATTCAAACTCTATATGTATGCTACGCTCACCACAAGTGTAACTGCCATCCGTCACCATACGACCCTATTAAAATATCATTGACTGTATTCCCTAGGCCATGCCTTCCATCCCTGTGACTTAGTCATTCATAATTGGAATCCTGTAGCTCTCACTCCCCTTCACCCCTTCTGCCCATCCCCTCAGCCCCTTTCCTCTGGTGACCATCAGTTTGTTCTCTGTCTATAGGTCTGATTCTGCTGAAAAAACTTTCTCCGTAAATACTTAACACAATCGAATGCTTTGTAAAAGGCTTCAGACCCACAGGCTGTCATTTTGGGGTATGCTGATGGGAGGCATGTTGCTCCTTTTAAAATAATCGGTACCATTTTCCCCTCTGTCCCAGCATAACCTATTCTTGAGGACTTTCCAATGGTTATCATTTCCTTTTTCATGATTACTATCATGGCTACCTTACAAGTTGTCCTAATCCCAAGACTCTTCTTTTGTCGTTGCTTCTGAGAATTGACTGCCCAGTTCCCTCTCACAGGCCAAGGAAGCGCCATTTTCAGAAAACTCCCTGCTTCTCAGAATGAATGCCCTTTTGGTGAAGGGCACATGAAGGGAAGTTTCTTTTCTTGTTTTGCTTTTGTTTCAGATTCCCCCGGGGGTTACACATATCCTGTTCGAATTCCCCGGTTCCTTGGGGAAGCACTCAGCCTGTGACGGGAAGAGAAGGGACGTGGGCCCCAAGCCCCACGGACAGGGAGGGCATGGAGGCTCCTCTGGGTCTGGGCTGCCACTTTGCTTCCTCCTCTGCCCAAGGATGTCACTCGTGGGCACCGGAATCTTCCAAGTGCCACACACTGACCCTTGGTAAGATTCCATTTCTTACTTCCCATCACTATGACTTCAGTTACCAGCTACTTCTGATATTTTTAACTGCCTTCTATCGCCTGGGAGCCCTCTATCTCCACGCTGCAGGAGAATGCTGGAAGTGGCCGGGCGAGAAAACACAAGTGTGGGAAATGGGGACGCGCCGAGGGGTAGGAACAGGAGCTCAGACCGCGAAACAATTAGGTCCTGCATACTTCAGGATTTTAGGTTATTGGACGTTTCTTTTATTGTTAGCTCTTTTCCAATAATCGCAAGTCATCATTTTCTGCTAATTGTCCCACAGGGAACAACATTGCGTTTCAAATGTTTTTCGTTTTCTGGCCGGCAGTCTCGTGGATAAGCAGAGGCATTGACAGAGGTTGACTGAGGGAGGAGATGGGACAGTAAAGCCTTATTTCATTCACTGTTCAGATAATCATCTGGTCGTGACCCATCTCTCCAGCAGGTGGCCTCTCTCTTTATTTCTAGATCTTTCTGGAAATACCTTTCTTGAATTTAAAGACCACCTCTAGATATGACTTTCCAGGACAGAAGACCTCTGGTAGAGTCTCACTCCCACTAATAAGAAGGTGAAACATGGCCCCACCTCTTGCCTCAGTGACATTGGATTTGAGGTCAGCACAGGACGGACGTCGTGCAGCTCACCTTTTCCCACTGCACGTCGAGCTCTGATATCTGAGTCAGGCTAAGACATTGCCTTCCTTGGCTGTTCCCTGCTTTGCCCAGCTAAATAAAAATGAATTGTTAGTTTTATTTGGTTTACTAACTCCATGGGTTAGGCTAATCTAAAGAAAAATAAATGCGTGAGACAAAATTTGGACAAATTCTCTGTACTTCTTTATGGGGCAATATCTACAGTTAATCATGCTTTGAGAAAATATTTCCTTGGAACCGTCATTGGGAAGGGTTTTGTTAAGAAAAGTTGAGAGCCGGGGGTGGGGGTGGGGTCCCTATATCACACTCTCTGCTGAATTAAAAAAATAATAATAATAAGGGTTCCATAAAATCCAGTTAACTCTAGCCAGTGATAATCTCCCCCAGTTTCCGCATGTGTCAAATTGGGATTATGAAATTACCTGTCTCATGGGCTTCTTGGGACAACTTCATATAACTTTTAGAAGTACCTGGAACATAGTAAGTATTCTACAAATGTTCGCAATCATTATTATCAACTAATAAAATTCCTAGTTGCTCTTACAACATATGACCCATTAGGGAGAGGTTGCAAATAGGCCATGAACAGGATGCAGTCATGAACAGAGTTGCGGAACTTTTTAGCTGCTGCGTTTTACAAGTGAGAGATTTTGCACACATACCAAAAAAAAGAAAAAAGAAAAAAAATATTTCCAATTTTGCTTTGCAATGAGAGGACCCAGGGTGTAAGGCATGTATTTCTTAAAGGCAGCACGGGCTGGAGCTGAAGGGCCCTTTTAGCGGACGTGTCTGCCCAGTTTGCAAAATCCCCACTGTGTCCCCCTGGGCTCCAGGCAAGGCCACTTGGCCCACGGAGCACTTGCATTTCCCTCTCCTGTCTTATACACTACCGGGCACTTTGAATAGGCGCCGATATTTTGCTTTACACCAAATATAAGACGTGTGGTTTGGCAATATTACCCACATTTCAGGGTTGAGGAAACTAATAAAAGGGAAGGTTAAGTGACCCAAAAAAGGGTGCACAGTGAGTCTTTGGGGACCAGAACTCAAATCCAGACCCCCCTTGTTCTGCAACGTCATGTTGCTTCCCCAAGCTGGTGCACAAACCCCTTCTCGAGTTTTCTGCAGAAGCGGCTTGTCCTCTGTCAGTTCACCAATTGCTGTGGCAACACGATGTGCCAGTGTCGAATGGTGAGTTAAAATGTGACCTCAGGTGTCTGAGGAATGTCCTCTGCACTCTGCTAATACACAGGCAGTCTCTAAATATTTGCATGGAGTTTGGCTCCCAAGATAATTCAGTGTCCGTGTGGCTCCGTTTCACCTCTACTTATTTCCATTACCTTGCATATTAGCTATGTCAAGTTGACGGGCCTGCCGTTCCCCAGGGTGGCTATTATAAATATGGTGTTACAGTGGAACGCTTCCAGTCTTCTGGAACCTCATTTGAACTAAGCAAGTTCTCTATAATGATCATTAATGATGTATTGCTTGCATATAAATGTTGGATATTAATCTTTTGTTTACTTTCTCTATGCCATCAGACTTTTTCGAGGTTCTTTGTAACATGCTCTTAATTGATGATGAGCAGTAGTTTCTGCATTTGAGAAAGAGTGATTTTTTTTTTCAGCTGACAATGCACTGTGGCAGGTGAAGGCTTGATCTCGGAGCCCCCGCTGATAGACCCACTTCCCTCGGCAGATATGGCCGCCCAGAGGTCTAGGAGTTCACGTATAACTAGCGTCAAGGCACAAAACCTCACTGAGGCAAGACTGTCCGTTGGCTCATACGGTTCATGAACTGGAGACAGGAACATGTCTATGCCAGGAAGTCCTTGCAAGATGGCTGGGATGAGCCCAGTCACCGACTCTGGAAGGGGGGCCATGGTGGGTGCTGGATATGTTTTGTTCCTTTCTCACAGGACCTGAGTTGGGCCCCTGCTCTAGTGGGTCCGAGGACTTCATCTGGTTTGGATCCTTTGATAAATCCCCTTTTGCCAAGACCCAGAAGTCAGGTGCTGGGTTAAATCTAAAAGGATCTCCCGTGACTTGGGACAGACTCTTCTTTCTATACTGAATTAGACTGGAAGAAATGCCTGCAGTTTGGTTTAATTTGACTTCATGCCAGGGGATCGCCCCAGAAATAGTTTAGCATATGTGCAGGAAACGATGAGACGTCAATGTTCTTTGTGGCACAAGGTTTCTCAATAAGACGAGGGCTCAGGAATAAGACAGACCTGTATTTGAAACCCCGCTCTGCCACTTACTACCTGTGTAACTTTAAGAAAGTTTCTTTTTTGTGTGTGGCTGTTGTAGATTGTGTGGTTTTCCCCCCAGGGTTACTGAGATATAATTAACATATAACACTATATAAGCTTAACGTGTATTTAGGGTTTCTTAAACCCTATTTAAGCCTTGGTTTTCTTTTTGTTTAATAGAAAGACTAATGGTACCCACTGGATGGGGTCGTTATGAGAATTAAATGACAATATATATATAAACACAGCCCAAAATCTAGTACAAAGCAAGTGCTCAGTACAAAGTACGAAGCTGTAATAGTAATTTTTTATTAGTTGTCATCGTTGTTGTTATTTGTGATGATGCTGATGCTGGTCTTAGCTGTAGAGTCCTCTCCTGATGTTACTCATCTCGGAAGAGAAAGGCTATTTGCTGGGCTGTCACATGTAAATATCCCGGCGCCGCTTGTCTCTGTTATCAGAAGTTAAATGTGACAGAGGTAAAGGAGATCTTGCTGGGGTTAGTTATGAGCAGGATGAGGAAATGGCCCTGTGCCCAAACCGCAAATTCACCACAAGTCTTTTATGATAAGGAATGCGCATTAAAACCTGTTAGACGCAGACATGCTTATGACGTGTAGACTCATGTCTGAAGAGGGTGTGAGCTTTGCGCAGTGGCAGTATCGTAGCCAATGAGTTTTATCCGAGGCGCGATTATTGCTAATTGAAGAGGGTGTGGAGGATCTCGTGGGATAAGCTAGGCAAAGACACGGAGGCCACTGAGGCAGGCACGCCATGGTCAGGGGTCATGTGGAAGTGGGTAAGTCCCATGGTTGCTCTTGATACCAACAACTGTGGTCATGGGTGGGCTGTGTAATCGCCTCTGGCCTCCACATTTTCATCATCCCTCACTTGAACTTTGTGCAATCTAAGACTACGTTCCCTGCCATCATCTTTTTCCTGCTCAAGTTCATTCTTCCGCACTGCTGGCAGAATGATCTTTCTGGAGATCATTCACAACTCCATTTATGCCTCTTCTCCGTTCAGTGGTCTTTGCTAGGGCCCAGTGTTTACCCAAGTAAGTCTAGTGGCCAGAACTAACAGCCTGACCCCCTTAGGCCTATGCACACTATTGCCAATCCCTTGAGCCCCGAATCCAGGCGGAGTCGGTGGTCCCACACTAGAGGATGGTACCGGGAAGAGGCTGGAAAACTCAAGGCGAGCTTATCACCACTCCCTCTGAGCATTCACCACCCAGTGGGCTGCAGTGGGAAGAGATGAAAGGAAGACACACATGTGTTTCCCATCTTGCCTGGAGATTAAGTGTTTTCACAATCAAGGAGATGTGTATGGTTTCATATGCCCAAAAACTTGTTCGGTCCCCAAAGCTGAGTCTGGAATCCTCCTGAAACATCACTAGAGAGGATTGGGGACTCCCCTTTTTCAACCAATTCCATTTTCTCTTTGGAAACAAGTGTTCATCTTACTGCCTGGGTGCCCCTAAAGTATCAGGCTTCTACTTTTCTTTAAATACAAACTCGTATTATCTCTTTGGAAGGCTGTATGATTCTTGGGGGAGCTTCCATTACATATGGCTTTTTCATATTCTCTGAATAGTCACTTATAGCCTGTAAATAGAAGTTGAGGCCACTCATCTTTGGATTTCTTTAGAAAAACTGAGTTTTTCCTTGACAAGTAAGGCAACGACTCCTTCAAATCCAGGAGGACTTGACTTAAAGGGAAGCCAGGTCACTTCGGCACAGGTGGAATGTACAACACCTCCCGGTCTTGCGCCATTCTTCTCGATCTCCTAGTCCCCACAGCAGCAAGCTGGAGAACTCTGCCTCTCTCTCTCAGGGATTTAGGAGATTTCCTGGAGGACTAGCCCCGTGGTGATGGTGCCGCAGCCTGCCTCAGGCCCTCTGACTTTGCTCCTGACGGGGCCGCCAGTATCTGACATGTTCTCATTTTAATACTCAAAACCAAGAAAGAAGCATTCTATCTAGCCCTTCCTCAGTATTGATCTCACAAAAAGTAAAGACTGGGAAAATTTTTGTTGTTGTTGTTGTTGTTGTTGTTTTTAAAGAAATGATCCCTGGTAGGCTCAGATTTACCTGCCTGACACAAACCAGAAAGCCTCTGGTCTCTGATTTTCTGTTGAGCCCAAAGCACATTGGCTTCTGGCACGAGCAGAAGACTCTGGGGAACGTGAAAGTCCTCTGGAAGCATCGACTGTTCTAGTACCGGCTATTTGTGAGAAAGCTTTATTTACCACAATTTACTTATAAAAATATTTTGTTTCAAACATTGAATGCCAAGCATTTCATGAACATACAGGGAGTAGCTATCTATTTTTCTCCTCGTCAGAGAAGAGAACTCATGAGTGCGAAAATGTTCCTCAACGACTTGCTGGAAATGAGAGAACTTGCTGGTCCTCCAGGCAAGACTTCCATTTATAAAATCATTAGTGGTAAGTCTTATCAATTGAGAGTCGAGCAAAACGATTGGCTCCTTGGATTATTGACCTATGTCCCACATCAGCTTTTTAAAATACAGGACTATTTCGCTCTCCTCACCCCTGTCACCAGAGATATGACCTAAGAAATGCCTGTCATAAAAGCCTGTACTCAGCAGCATTTTTCTTCTTAAGTTAGCAGTGTGCAAAACAAAAATAGAAGTTAGTGATTTCCTACAGCCCCAAACTGCTTTATTCTTCCCACAAGAGGCTGCAGCACATTGCTCCAAAATGTAGACTAGGACCCTTGGGTATTTTACAACAAGTGAACAATGGCTGAGTCATTTAATTTAAGAAACACAGCTAGCTAAGCACTCATTTATTTGTGCAAAAAATTCAGTGGGCTTTTATCATGCTTGTACAAGATCCAGTTTTCTGAAGACTCTGTAAATCCATAAATACCCTTTGACATGACGGGCCATTATGGCTCTTAAAGACTCATTGCCGTCTGTTGGATCAAACTCGTGCTTCATGTTGAAGCCTGGGAAGATTTATATGTCAACCATTCCAAATCATATCTCTACTTAAAACTCACTATCTTGGGAACGAACTGTAAACTATTTTTGCCTGCTGGTATGAAGCATTATTCCCAGCCAAAAGAGTCTTCGAAACATTTCAACTCTCGAGGCTCAAATCGGTACACACCTGCAACCAAATATCTTTCCCTTTTCTTCTCCCTGGGGGATGGAACTCAGCTTGGTAGATAAGTCTCAGAGTCTCAGACCTACCACTTAACTCCAACTTGACCTGAGTCACATAAATCACTTAATCTTTTAGAGAGATGAGTGTTGGAATGAAGAGTTGGATTTCTTACCAAAGGTCATTTATTAAGTTTCTGTTCATGACCAGAAGGAGAAGCAGGGCAGTGCCGCCTCATTAAAAGATTCAGAAGAAACCTTCAAGAAGCCGGGAGTAGTAAGCAATGTCATGTGGGAGCGAAGGTTAAAGAGAATGAGAACTCTGAAAAGAATCTTGGGTTCCAATCTCTTCCTCACGCCTCCGACCCAACAAGGCATTTGGTCTTGCTCGTTTTACCTCCGTGGTGTCTCTCCAGCCCAGCCCCCCACCCATTCCTTCTGCGATAGCCTTGATTCAGACCATCAGCACCTCTCCCTGGACTCTTGGTTTCTGTTTGTCCATGCTGCGGAAGGCCTCGCTTTGTAATGCTCAGAACTAACCACACGGCAAACGGGATCTTCCGCAATTGGAAGGTGCTTCTACTCTCCTAATCGCCCCACTTCCTACCATTCCCTGAGAACATCTTGGCTCATTCCTATCCCTCTGCCTAGAATATTCTCTCACATCTCCGCTCTCAATATTTGAAATCCTAGACTCCCATGAAGCCCCATCAGTCCACCTAATGAAAATACATAGCTCCTGCCTCATTTGCCATGTCCTCAAAGCACTGTCTTTGTAAACTCAATACCGATCTCTTGTCCTGTTCTGTATATTCATCTGTGTACATCTGCTTTTCCCCAAGATTATAAGCTCGGTGAAGGAAGAGTTTGTATCATCCAATATCTAGCACAGGGTCCTATATGTAGATGATGCTTAGTAAACATGCACTGAATAAATGAGTATATGTACACAGGTGAGTGGACTTGGCAATTGGTGTTTGAAAGAGGAGAGTTAATGGAGTCATCAAGATAGAACTCAGAGTCGAAGACAGTAGGTGAAAGAAAAGGTGGTGAGAAAACAAGTCTTTTGCAAGATCTTATAAAAATATCATATGGGCATTTAGAGTTTTTATTTATGGAGGTTGATCTCATGTACTGCTGTCTTATCTCTTCCTATTTCTCTGCTGTCTGTAGCCTAAAGAAATTCTCTTTCTTATCATTCTTCTATCCAGCACTGTAAAATCAACCATATACAGCAAGGTCTCTGCTGATCCCAAAGCCTTAGAAATCTCAGATTTGTTTAGTTAATAGGATTGGCATCGAAATATTTCTGTAGTCCGGTTTCATTTCTGCTCCATCCAACATTCCTGCTGGCGCATTCGGACACACCAGCTTTTTTCTCAATCCTCTTTTTCTTCAGAGCATTTTGGAATTATCTCTAAGTCAATACAAGTCTTATATTTTCATTTTCATCTCATTTTTCCTTTTTCTTATTTTCCCTGCAAATGAACCTGCATTTTATTCTGCCACCTCAAAAAAATTGAATGCCAGCGTCTGATGCCATTTATACTCACTCAGACCCTTCTGAAGAGACTCCTCCTGTTCTTCAATGTCACTGATTTCCTGTGAGCACAACACATTTTCTTTTTTTTTTTT
>CM052883.1:122817222-122879947 GCA_028534135.1 Potos flavus | reverse complement strand
CTGAGGTTTAAAGGGGGGAAATAACTTGCTGGGGTTCCACAGCCAGAGAAAAACAGCAGGGGGCATGCCACCTGTCCATGCACTCGGTAGCTGGCATGCTGGGGTGCCTTGCTCTGTGAAGCCGGGGGCGCTGACCGACTGCGGGGACAGCGGGGCAGGATGGAGACGCTGACATCTCACCTTCAGTCCACTACGTCCCAGACAGCCTCCCTGGCAGGGCGCCTAGTGACAGCTGCCACAGAAACGACCTTTCTCCACACGTGTTCAGGCTACTTCCATCTGGTTGGGGGATGGGGGTATCTCCCTGCAACCTTGGCTAATTCTGGACAGAGCCCTTCTTTTTTATTTTATTTTATTTTTAAGAGAGTGCGAGAATGAGGATGAGCAGGGAGTGGAGGGGCAGAGGGAGAGGGAGAGAGAGAATCTCAAGCAGACTCCACGCCTAGTGTGGAGGCTGAGGCGGGGCTCGATCTCATGACCCTGAGTTCATGACCTGAGCGGAAATCAAGAGTCAGACACTTAACCGATTGAGCCACCCAGCTGCCCCGTGGACTGGTCCCTTCTTCAGCTAACTCTGATCTCGGGACAGGTGACACAACAGGCATCCGGCAGCAAGCAGCCCCCATGGCCCAAGCCGCCCTTGGAGAAACAGTATTGAAACAAACATATATACACACCTCATGACAAGATCCCCTGCCCGCACACACTTTTCCCTCCTAGCTTCCTAGAAACGTACAACCATCCACGTCACCCTCCAGCCTTGCCTGCAATTTAATGGTGCTGCTTATCAAGAACTGATGAAAAATCTGCATACAGTAAAAATTGAATCCAGACACAAAAGAGATTCCCTGCAAATTCTTCCCTGTCATCTTTCCCTGCTTTTTTTTTAGACTGTTTTTTTTAAACGCACTACTTTTATTTCCCCAAATGAAATCTTTGAAATCAACTGAAATATGTGAGTGAAAACGACATGAAGTATTATTGCCATTATCTTGATCAGTTCTGCATATGAAATAATGAGCCACATACTAGACTGGTTTTAGTTTCAGCTCAGCTGTTGAACTTCAAAATTCAGGATGTTTCTTCTCTGTAAACCTCAATTGCCACCACCAACCCCCCAACTATCAGAAAGGTATGTGAAGAGCAAAGATGACTAGATTCTGATTTTTTTTTTTCAGGTATCAATCTTGGATTTTTAAAACAACTTCCCTCTTGATGTTTTCAGAAATTCTTGACATTTATATAGAGCTTTATTTATTTATTTATTTATTTATTTATTTATTTATTTATTTATTTATTTTTAAGATTCCATCTATTTATTTGACAGAGAGAGAGAGAGGGAATACAAGCAGGGGGAGTGGGACAGAGAGAAGCAAGCTGCCTGCTGAGCAGGGAGCCGGATGTGGGACTCGATCTCAGGACCTCGGGATCATGACCCTAGCCGAAGGGAGACGCTTAACGACTGAGCCACCCAGGCGTCCCTGTATAGATCTTTTTTTTTTTTTTAGAAGCTAAAGTTTTTCTCAGTATCTTACATTTTCCCCACCAACTTGGTAGTATCACTAGCTTAGTCTTCCTTAATGGGATTCGGTACCTAAAATGCTATCACCTGGGGACCTAGCGCCACTGCCCTTGTTTCCAAGGCATTATTGTCTCACAAGCTCTCGTCCGAAGCCCGGCTCCCTGGATGTCGCGCTTCGGTGGCGGTGGGGTAGAGACAGCTAAGCTTCGATGGTGGAGGCGGAAGGCATGACCAGGGAAAAGCACGGCCGGGCCTTTGGGGGTGGCACGATAGACCGGGCTGGCTTAGGGGAGGGGACAGAGTGGATGGAAGGACGTAGCCGGTGTGAGGAAAGGAGGCGGACGGGAGCCGTGCGGTGGGTCTCCCCGGTGAGGCCCTCAGGATTAGCCTTTTCCCAGAGCTCAGGGTCCTTCTTCTCCTCACCCCGGCTGGGCCAACTGAGCTGCTCCTTTTGGTTCTCTTTCTTGCGCTGGTAATCGCTCCCTGCCTCTCACTCCTGCTCTGGCTCCGCTAAGTCTCTCCTGCTCTTTTCCTTTCTGCCCGACTTCAGCTTCCGCCACGCAAATGGGACCCGTTCATCCCGGCTGCGGGTTCCAGGGCTCCGGGCATTACTGGCTTTGGGGGCTCTGACTGTATTCCTATTTTGTTAAGGAAGGAACGGAGGTTTGTGTGTCTCTCGTGGGCCGGAGCTTGAAATCTGACTCTTGGACTGTGAACTTGTGTGCATTTACTCTACATCTGAACGATGCGTGTCGCCGAGTTGCCCTTTACCACTGAGAGCCTGTGCTCTTGTGCCACAGGGGGGCTTACGTGCAAGCTAGCCCTGCGACACTGACCTGGGCACACTGGTGTGTGGCGCAAAGGGGAGGGAGCGCGCCCTGTCCTCAGAGGATTGGACGAATGAATGAACCAGCAAATGAGTGAGAGAACGGCTGAGTGGATGAATGAGTGAGTGGTTGAAGAATGCTGTCTGGAAACAAAGGGCTGGAAGGTGGAAGCAAAGGATTGCTTGTCTGAAAACCACACCCCAGCTCCCCGCCGCTGCCGCCTCTCCTGGCCGGCCACCGGGGAGGCCACACGAGGGATGGCAGCTCTGGGACCCTCCGAGAGCTAGGACACTGCGCAGAAGCTATAGAAGCCTATAAACAGTCTGCACTGCTCTGTGGCTTAAGATAAATATTCATACTTAATACTGGTTCTAGGGTATGAATTTTTAGACTATAATTCTTTAAAATTTATTATAGTTTTAAACTTAATTGGGTGAAAATATTTATTGGTGGGGGAGGGGATGCAATTACCCAATTATGAAAGCCAGAATGAATCCTAGGAGGGACACTAAAACTATCTTTAAGTACTGAGAGGATTTTATTACAGCAACTCTTAAAACAATAATGAATGTTACGTGCTCCTCGGTCTTTTTTTTTTTTTTTTTAAACAATAGAAAAGGAACACACAATATTCAAACAGAAAGCAGATTTGCGTTTGTGGAGGAAGAAAGGAGAAGGGGCTCCGTGCCAACAAATTCTCCTTGCAAACCCTCCCCACCTACGATCGCTTTTTCTTTGAACATTAAGAAAAAGGGGGGGTGGGGAGGGAAACTCCAGTGAGGTTACACACAATGAAATGGAGATGTGGGAACTAGTATTCAAAATATGTTGGCATTTTCCCAAACAGGGAGTGCTGACAAGTATAATCCTATTACTAAAATCACATCAGCAATGGGATAAATGAAATTAAAACCTGATCTCGTCCCACCAGAGTGGCTATTTGTCCACAAAAATCTCATTGTGTTGTTTATGTCTGTCCCCCTCCCCAAAATCGTACATAGTAGAAAACAGTGTTAAGCAGGCTTTTAAAACACATCATTGAGATTACAGCACCTTTTAAAATAAACAGCACTGAATACCAACACAGGTAAAATGTCATTGTGAGATGGGGATCCGATATTCAACGGCGTGCTTTATGGCTTTCCAGTGTGTGATAAAATCTGTTCACCAGATGTACTATTTGTCTCCTGTGTAGCATACTTGAGCATCCTGTAGGCCTGAGGCCCATTTATTTCATGTAATTGCCTTTCCTGTGCACACCTTAGGGCACCCTAATTCTCCATTTTATTTCAGGCACTGTACAGGGTACCATCTGCTAGTTGAAAACTCATCCCATTTTATTGCACCACCACGGCGGATGTATTCAGCGGTAGCGCAGGCTCTCGGTGCAGACAGACTTCTTACTACCAGCTATTTATTTTTGCCCGAAATAAAGTAGACTTGAACTATCAACATGCAGGATGCACACTTAGATCATCGCTGGTCCATACGAGCTTGACAGAGGTTCCTGGGCAACCCGCAGACTTCGAAGCCGTTTCGAAATTGCTTCGCGCACAGCTGTTAACTTATAGAACTGGGATTCTAAATTCTTCGCCTACTTCTGCACGTAACGATATCTTTTTAGTATCTCATTTGTATTATTTCAGTTCAGATGAGCATCCAAATAAATGTATTCCATCACATCTGGAAAAGTACCGCAGAGAAATTGCTTCGTATACAAAGCTGCACACCTCATTACAAGGTTCGTCACTCATTTCAAGCCCAGCCTTACCTCTGTCCCTCATCAACATGGCTGCTTTTGTTTCACTGTTGTTTTCATTAAATTGTTAAGTCATTTTTCAAGGGAGTTTGCAAGATCTTGAAAAGGCGAGTTTGGAAATAATATACATGGCAGAAGGAAAATAAATCTCGGCCCCTCGCAGCTTCTCTGCAGCAGGTCCCCAATGAGAGCGCCTTCTCTCAACTTGTGCACAAATTAGATGGGAAGTGACTCTGCTCTCCAGGAGGATTCATCTGCCGCCTCCGGACCGGCCCCCCACCGCTGCGCCCACACAGCTGGGCAAGCCACTTTAACGAAGGGTCCCTGATATGCAGATAACACACCCCCAGCTGCACCTTTCCAAATGAGTCATTGTTCACCTGCTGGGTCCTGCCTCACCTGATCCCTCTTGCTGCACGTGTTCTGCATTCCCCATCCCCTCTCCCTTCCCTCCAGGTCCACCAGCGAAGGTCTGTGGCTTCGGGAATGGCAAGGAAAAGGCTGCAACAGGAGGGGGCCGGAAGGGGCGGTGGGACGAGGTGAGTGATGAGTTGGCTTACCAGCCACCGCTGCCTCCTGACATGTGTTAGCTCGGCATTGCCCGGGGAGATTACCAGTCTTTGGCCTGAGATACGGAAAGACTTCCAGGGTACAATCTGCTACCTGGCACCAATGACCTGTGTAAACAAACAAACCAATCAGGAGATGGTGCCGTTCCTATAGGCGCCTCAGCCCTTCCTCCTGTTGTTGGTTGACAATGGCTCCGCCACGATTGGGAATGGATGAACACTAACGGGGGGAATAGGATGGCTAGAGACCCGTGTGCGGCAGATTCTTTACGTGTTTTGCATTCGTGGCAGTGACAGATGTAGCTAAATGCACCTGGTCGTAGCTGTCTGGCGTGATCTAAAGCCTGCTTGAATGAAGAGAATAACTCCCTCCGTTATTTATTGTTGGAAGCAGAGTTTACTTTGCTGTCTCTAACCTCCGCAGAAATCAGAAATGCCAGTGTGAGAGCAAAAGTGATGAGTTCTAGGCAGCAGAGCAAAGAGTGGTTGGTTGGCGTCTTGTAAATCAGTAAAAGAAGACCAGTGACCAAATAGATTCATATTTATTTGCCTGGAGTTTCCTCCTTCTTTGACTCTCAGGCAATCTCCTTCTATAAAAATGTTAATGCTGGTCTGAATATGAAGGGTAATTTTTTTCCCCCCACGGCTCTGTCAAACATATCTTCCCAATAATTAAATGTGCATCCTCGGGCTCTAAGAGCACTCTTGTTGAACAAAGCAACCGCAAATCCAACTAACCTTTGAAGAATGAGGGTGTCAAAGTATAAGCAGATGTTTTAATTTGCACAATGCTGGAATTTTTTTGGATGCCAAATGTTCCTAAAATAGTTATTGTATCTAGACAGAAGAAGAAAGATACACTCGGAAATAACCTACGAGCCTCTGTCATAGCGACATTGTCTTGTTCAGCAGAAGTGATTTTGGAAGCGTTGTTAGGAAAGCTATATGTTAATCAGCATCTAACGAGAGAGTATCATAATTCTGGGATTATTATAGACGAGAAGAATAAAAGAGGAGAACGTGGCGAAATTTTCAAGTACACGCACCCACTCAGTAAGTTAAATGCAGGGTAAGATAAAAACCCTCATGCTATCCCTTGCATATGCATTAAAAGTTTCTCAAGTGATTTAGGGGGATGTGTGTGGGTTTTTTTTGCGTTTTTTTTTTTAAAGGAGGATACATACTTCAGCCATGAAATTAGAGCATCATGTTGTCTACCCAGCTGAACTTGCACGGCTTTGGGGTAACGTTCGCACACGTTTTTCACAAGTGGATATATGTGAGAAAGATTTATATTAGACATAAGGAAAAAAGTCCTGACTTTCAGAACAGTTGTGAGAAGTCCAAATAGTTTACCCAAAAAAGGTGTGGAATTTACCTCCCAGAGACTTTTCACAGCAGGCAGGAAACCCATATGTTTGAGCTTATTTTGGAGTAGTTTGAAATGGATAAGAATGGGCTCATCAAGAGTTTCCCAGTCTTTCTCATTCTGTCACATGCCTGGGAAACAGGCTGGTAGACCAGATGCCCTCTACGGAGCCAGGCCTCTGTCTTGCCCACCTTTCAGTCCATCTTCTCTCAAGTCCCAGTCCCCACTTCCCAGAAACCCCTGACTGAAAAGGTTAAGCCAAGAAGCGCTCCTGCCTTGCTGGTGAGGGGCCGGGGGGAGGGGAGAATGTAAATTAGGGCACTCCCTATGGTGGGTGACAAGACCCTGGCAAGTGCCTACACTCTCTACACTGTCTCATGATGAGGAACGTGTGTCCATGTCACTGAATTATTATGAGGTTTTGTTATAATTTAATCAAGACTCTACCACACCACCGAACACAGAGATGGCATCCGAGAAACAGTGGCCAATGGTATTCTCTGCTAAAATATTTGCCACCCCAGACAACTTGGATTCTCTTCCAGAAGGCTTTTCACTGTCTAGGAAGAGAGGGGCCTTCCTCCCATTACTGATACAAGGCAGGTAAATTAGAGATATTTTTCAACCTAATTTACAAAGTCAAGACATCAGCTCACAAAAGGCCAGAATCGCCATGAAGGCAACTGTTTAGCCCTTAGATATTATATTCCCCTAACTAAAAATACCCTACTTAAAAGAGAGGAGAGTTCAGTTCCAGGCTCCTACTCCTGAGATTTTTATTTAAAGAAGACTCTATCTTTACTCGCAGCTGAGAGGCTGAAGATTAAAAATTAGCCACTGTATAGTAGCTGAGCAGTAACAATTTTTCATAAAGGTTTTTACTACACATTTGGGATTATAATTTCAATATTATGCAAATGCATTTTATGGATCTGTAATACAGAATGTGTACTGGCATTAATGTGCATTAGCGGGCGAGCACAAAAAGGCTCCAAATGAGCCATTTTGGTGTCTGCTTTCAACATGTATTATGAATAATAAGTAAAATGTTCTGGTTTAGAACAAATAATATAAAATCTGAATTCCTCTTGGTGTACATCAGTGAGGCAGCCCTATGCAACTCCCAAGGAATTCTTCCGTTGGACACAATTGAAAACTGGCTCTTAATCGATATATTCCTGCTTATGGCTTCTCTTCTCATATGGAATATGAGAGTAAAATAAACCCATTTAATATGAAAAGGGGTTAGTTTCCCTCTGTTGATCAAAATCAGGCATTGACCACGTGAGTGAGTTAGAAAGGGCATGATCCCTTATATGGCAAGATGGTGGCCCAGGCTCCTTCTATTTTTAGAGGCTCTGAGTATTAAAAATTGAGGCAGCATCTAAACAGGGTTATAGAACTTGGGGCATGTTTTCAATTAATGAAATTAACAAATTTAATGCCTTTAATACGAGATATTTCAGACAAGATAATTGTGTTATTCTGAAGATACTGAAGTGATATGCAAATAAGATTTCTTCACAGTGTGCTCCAGTCTCCAGTATGGGGACCCAGCTTGAAATTTGTCCAATGTGGGTTTTTTTTCAACTCTATCAGTGTGTCTTCTTGGTTATAGATTGGAGAAAATGCTCAAAAACTCATTTGAGGCTCTTCCTGAATCAGAGGCCTGAGCCAGACTGCTCTCTTAAAGCCTAAAAAAATGTCTGTCTTTCTTCCTTCCTTCCTTCCTTTCTTTCTTTCTTTCTTTCTTTCTTTCTCTTTCTTTCTTTCTTTCTTTCTTTCTTTCTTTCTTTCTTTCTTTCTTTCTTTCTTCCTTCCTTCCTTCCTTCCTTCCTTCCTTCCTTCCTTCCTTCCTTCCTTCCTTCCTTCTTCCTTCCTTTCTTTCTCTCTTTCTTTTTCTTTCTCTCTTTCTCTCTTTTTCTTTCTTCCTTCCTTCCTTCTTTCCTTCCTTCCTTCCTTCCTTCCTTCCTTCCTTCCTTCCTTCCTTCCTTCCTTTCTTTCTTTCTCTTTTTTCTATCAATTTTACTTGATAGCAAAGAAAGCTAGACCAAGCAACGTCACAAGTACTGAGATGGGTGGCTAATTATTTATAAGTAATGTGAAATTTCTCTTTTCGGTGGTGTAGTTAGGATCTTGGGATCTGTTGATCTTGTTTCTTGCGTGTGTGTTTAATGCCCCATTTTTTTTGCAGTCTAGAGGAGGGCATGGTTGCACTCACCAGTGATTATGGGCTGGGCATTCAGTCGAGTCAGAATAATGTAAAAATCTTCCCTCTCAAACAGGTGTCCTTAATGTATTTTAGAATGCTACATGTTCCATGATTTATCTTCAGAGGGATAACAAAAATATCCATCTTTTTGGCGTACTTACTGGGTTAAGTGTTTTGTATGTGTTATCTTAATTGACCCACAAAGCAATCTCCCAAAGTAGGGTTTATAATCCCCGTGAAATGGCTGAAGAATCTGAAGTTTAAAAAGGCTAATTTGTATGAAATCACACAGCTGTCCAGGTCTGTCTAATTTTACAATCCAAATTCTTGGCTGCGATATACCTGGGGGTCCGTTATTAATATGGTGGGCAGTAGTCTTGGCTTCATTTATCACATAAGTTACAGCAATGCTGTTTGGTCCTTCACTCTGACACAGGCCGTGCCATTAATACTAAAGTCTGAACCAATTTTAACCAGTGATTACATCACTGTTGTCTACATTGCTGCAGTTGGTTACTGCTTTCCATTTTCCCCGGACATTTTTCCATTCTAGACGGAGGTCCGTGGAAGAAAAGATGGATAGAGCCAAAGGTCTTTACGAAAGCACAATAAACACGTGCTGGACAAATAAATCAGATTTTTTTTTAAGTTCTCGGTTAAAATTCAACAAAAAAGTCTCCAAGTACCTGCAGAGCGTAAGCTGTGGTTTCTGTCCTTGAGACCTTACCATTTCAAAAAGACCCAAATTAAAGCCTACTAGTACCGAGGCCTTTCCAAGTATTAATTCCCAATCAACATCGAAAGGAATGGAATATATCGTGTCCTCATTTGGAAATAAGCTTTGGCCACGTGCAGCTAAGGCTCCTACTCTAAGAGGCCTTCCCAACAGGTGCCACGGAAGATGCCGAAGGGTAAGAGCTGAGCTGTAGCTCTTTTGAAACGACATTCCCAGCACCATCCGCAGTCGTTTCCGTGCACTCGACCCTTTGCACAATCTCCCTTAATCCTCACAGCATCCCGTAGAGTAAATATTACTCTCTTCATTTTTACAAATGAGGACAACTTCACTTTACGTATCTTCGTATTTACAAATAAAGCCAATTGTCCAAGGTCACGTCGTTGAAAGTGGTTGAATGAGGATTTAATGGCAGGTCTGCTTGATTTCAGAGCGAAAGAGAGAGAAACAAAGAGAAGATAATGAGTTTAAAAGAATGAGTTTCAATTTTCTGAAACCCTCTAGCAAGTCTCGCCTTTCTTGGGGCCTTTCACGCATTCTGCTCTGTTATTTCTGGGTTTCTCCCATCACTCTCCTTAACTGTAAGCTATTCTGTTTGTGAGAAGAGAGCGTGTGCAAACGACTTGTGTGTTTCTCGCAGGGCCTTGTGCCGTGCCAGACACAAAGTGGATATTCAACGGGGGTTTCAGTTATTCCTCATACATTTACCGAGTGTTTAGTCTGTGGCCCAGTCCAGCAAAGAGGACAAGGCATGTCCTCCAGGAGCTTCCCGCCCCGGATGCCACTTAAAGAACCAAGGCTCCCAACTGGGTGTGGAGGTGCTGTGACAGGGGGAGCGGGGCAGCCGACCCACTCGGGGCTCCGCAGAGCCTTCCCAGGGATGTTGCCTGAACCCACACTGGGAGCATCAATGCCAGCCAAGCAGAGCGAGGAGGGCACACAAAGCAGAGGGAATAGGGATGTGCAAACGTGAGAGAGAAGCACGTGGCCCATTCTAAGGATTACAAGTCCCCTGGAGCATCTGGTTCACGGACAGGATGAAAGGGCTGCTGAGGGAAAGGGGCAGGGGGCAGAAAGGGGATAGGGGGTGAGGTTCAGAGGGTCCGAGCGCCCCCAGCTCAGGCGTTCATGCTTTATATTGACCATTCAGGGGACGAGCTTCAGCAGCGGAGAAGCAAGGCAAGCACACAATTTAGAAAGATGTGGAGAACAGTCTGGAGAGGAGTGTGTCTGGCGGCAGGGGCAGGAGGGGAAACCAAGCCAGCAGGAGGGAGGGTCTGGCCTTCTGGAGAAGAGAAGACCATTTTGTGTATAATTGGGAAGGACACACAAATATTTTATTAGGATTCTTAGAGCAACCCCCAAGTCCATGTTCTCTCATCGTGAATTTGCGGGAGCCACCCAGACTAAAGGATTAAAGCCATCTTTACTTCGAATGTCCTTGTGTTCAGATATCCCAGCTCGCTTCTCGGAGATTTAATTAGAGCTGCCTTGAGGCACTTTTTATCTTAACAATCTCTCTGCGGCCCGAAGTAACAGAATAAGAGGACTGGATATAAACAACCTAAGAGGAATACCTCAGAAAGAAAGAAATATGATTTTTGCTGATACGCGTTTTTTATTTTGAAAAATCATGATCTCCATTAGGAAATCATCGTTCCCTGGCATTGTGTTTGTCGCATGCTCAACAAATAGAAGGTAAATATGCTAAAACTGGTGTCTTTCATGGAAACCACATAACTGTAAAGCTCTTTGTTTTCACCCAACTGCTGAAAACATTTGTATAGGCAATTTCAGTAAACATTTGGAGAATTGGAAGTACTCTCTCCTACACATATGGTTCTTTATGAAGAGGTAATTTTTATCTATGTTCTACTCAATTGAATATTTATAAGTCTGTTTGGCCTCAAAGGTACCTGGTCTCCCCCTCTCCCCCGCCCCCAAAATACAACTGACCTGTAAAGCTAAAGTGAGATTTATCAGTTACCCTTTAAAAACTCAGCGAGTCATTCTCGTTTTCTCCCTACAAATTTATTCCCAGTACAATCCTAAATTTGTCTAATTTGCTGCGTTATCGCAATTAGTCAATTCTCCCTTAGTTACACAAATAATAGCCTTATAAGTTTGAGGCTGTAAATCATTCATCCATTAAAAATGCCATTTCCTCGTACCGCACATTCGATTCATTTAGAAGAGAAAAACCATGGCACGGAACAGAATTATGCAATGTCATGGACACATTAACATTTGGATCAAAATTTTACATTGTGTCAGCCAGTAAACAGTATAAATGGTTCCGATTTGCAATAAATAATTGTCTATTAATACCCTGGCATGCTGTAGCAAATTACAGACGCACTCCAGTGAGCACAGCTGTAGGTAGGCACCAGGGCCAAGGGAAACAAGTGCCACAATTGGTTTGAGTGGAAAGAGCCTGTCATGCAGGGAGGCAGAGCCGCTCCCTTTGCCGGCGATGGGAAACACGGCTGCGGATTAAATGCCTGCGTTTGTAAATGCGGGAGGAGGACCCAGTGGGCCCTTATTGCAGCTGGAAATCAAGATGCCAGAAACACAGCCCTTAGCTATAAAACCTGTAGGAAGCATACATACCGAACCCAATGAGGGCATCTTTCCCATTGGATGAGTGTGAGAGGGATGGTGGCATATTTTATTAACCAGAAAACCGCTCCCGTGCATAGGACCGACCTGGGCAGGGAAATTGGCTCACAGCTGTAGCAGCCAAAACACAATCGGGCGTTGATTATGGAGCCACTGAGGGACTGCCAGGAAGTCAGACTCTGCCCAGAGTCTGCCTTATTAGTGTAGGTAGCACGTGGGCCCACCTTTCTTCTCTCCTTCCAGAATCTTCCTCAGTAGCTGATCAAAAACCCTAAAATTAATACCATGTTCTCTGTTGGCTTAAGGCTTTTTAGTGCTGTTAAAATGCAAATAAGGTGTCTGGAAGAGCTGGTAAATAGATATATTAATATTCATTAACATCTTGGCATGCGACAGGTTAAGAGTTTAGCCAAAATTAGGGCATTGAATAGGATGAGGGGGAATTTAGGACAGGTAACCTTTAATAGGAGTGAGGGGAGAACGAAGTGTGACCCAGAGGACAATTGGAGGCATTGGGCACTGCAGGGTGCAGGGGGCACACTGAGGGAATTAGGAAATGAGTCTCAAGAGTGACTAATATTTGCATAGCTTTTTCGTGAGGGCAAATGTTGCTATTACCACTCCCATTTCCCAGGTGAGAAAACTGAGGCCCAGAGATGTTAAGGAACCCACTCATCAAGTTCTCCCAGCCAGTGACAATTTACACTGGTGAATCAGATATCCCTAAAAGCTCATTTATCTTTGTTCATAATTTAGCCAAGGTTCTCCAAAAATCATAAAACTTGCCTATGTTAAGGCCATCTGGTTCAGCCAATTGAAATTGTGAGCCTTAGCAAATACCAAAATTTTATGGAATTCTCAACAATAAAGATTCTAGACTCAAAACACTAAATTTATTTTTATTCCTCCTACTGTCCTATTCGATGTCACTTAGCTCATGAAGAAAAAAATCAATTTGCCTCCAAATTTAACATTCGTTTACTATATACATTTAAAATACATAAAAGAGTTAAGGCAGCCTTATAAATTATATTTTAACAAAAGTTTCGATATCTGAAAAAGCTGGCTGTCTAGAGGAATATAATTTTTCTTGATTGAATTGGATAATATTTTCATCAAAATTATAAGAAAAATTTATCGAGCACCTGTTACGTATAGAGCATTGCCCTGGATTTTAGATGATTGCCTAATTTTACTTTTCGTGTCTGCTGAAAGCCAAGTTTAATTTGGAGCTATTGCTCAAGAAGGGGGAGCAGCTGTGACTGATTTATTTAAATACTTTAGAACATTTGAAAATCGTTTTTCTAATTCACCAGAGAATTATTAAAGCCTTGCGGTTGTATATTCTCTTGAGCAGTATTAGTTTCTCCCTCATGTTTGCACAAATGCTGTGGTCTCATAACTGTGTCTTTGCCAACAATAGCTACTTTATCTTGCACACTACTAGACTAATCCTCACAAAAGTCATTTTTATGACATCATTCTCCTACTCAAAACCTTTCAGTGATTCTTCACTTTCTTCCAGACAAACTCCCCAGCCTGCTTTCAAGGCCTCCACCATCCGGGTACTGTGCCATTCAGTGCATATTTCCCATTGCTTCCTTACGCTTCCCTCTGTGCCTGGCATTTTCTCTGACCCCAGTTGCTGCGCCCTCCACCCGCCTCACTTCCTCCTCCTCCGCCAACTCCTCAGCCTGCCGCCTCTCTACCATTCCCTCCAGAACTCCTCCCACACACTCCCCACATCATCTGTGACAGACATCTTTCTTTACCTTAGCTCCTTTGCTCTCTAGAATCCACAGCTTGACACTTGTCACAGAACGATAAAAAGTTAAAATTGGCAGGGAGTAGGGCCATTTGTTACTCCTTTATATAGCTTCTCTCAGTCTTTATGTAGCGAAATTGTACTGGATTAAGTGTGACAAGACCCAATGCTGCCATTTTCTCAAGAAGCAGCCTTGGGCCAGCCACATGAGCCCTTTGAGACTCAGTTACCGTATCTGTAAAATAGAGCCTACTTGCTCCACAAATTGGGCTTGAACATCAAATGTGATAATGTGTAAGGAAATGATTAATAAATTCTGAAGTACTAGTGTTGTTCCTGTTTTTCAGATGTCTCCATAGACATCTGGTCCTCCTGTCTTCTCCGCCCCATACACCCAGTGCTAAAGAAGGCTGTATTAGGCGGACCCGAAGGGACTTAGCAAATATTCTAATGATGATGTCCTACAATTCAAGGATATATCTCCCTGCATTTAGGAGAATTAGATCATTTATTTTATTTACTTCAGATGGCTCTTTGAGTTGTGGACATTTCAGGCACCTCCTTCTGCCATATTGTAATTGGCAAGATCTCTGGGATCCTCAGCTTCTACCCAATGCTTAGAGGCATGACTTTAGCTGTCTATCTCCCACAGGTAGTGGTCCACAAATCTTTGTGGGCCAAATGAATAAATATTCATTCCTTATCTCTCAATGAGAACGTGATAACTTTTGGTTACTGATGCTTACACTTCCAAGTTTGTTCATCCAATTTCAATCACATTCCTCAAATATACCTTTCTTTAGTGCTACAAACATCTCCATGCTCCAAACATCCAAGTACCCACGTAGGTACAGAAGCCTCAGACTGTTAATATTTTTCAAATTTACTTGCTGCGTGTATGTGTTAGACAAACTTAAAAAGATGATCTGTCTGATAAAGAGGTCCACTGGTCCTCAAAATGTCCTCATCTTTTAGTGTTGAAACAACAATAATGATTTGCTTCATTTGTGCACTGCACACCAATGACATGAGCTAATTGCACACCTACTATGAAATAATGTCTGTTGTTACATGGGTAACTACACATGAAGTCCATTGGAAACACCGGTAATTACACAGTATGTTATGTTCATGCACCTGTGTTATCTTCTGATCGCCATATCATTAATTCAGGCGACCTCTATAAATTTGTTTCCCACCACCATTTTCTCATTTTGGGCCCCTTTATAAGCCTTTATAGACTGCTAGGAAAACAATCAATTAATCAATTAAGCTACACAGTTAAAACTGTTTATAAAAAAGATGATCCGAAGTGCGATCCTATTACAGCTTTTGTTTTTCATCACTTCCGCTCTGTGTGACATATACAAGCAACTCTAGAGCTACGTTCTATTTCCTTTTGTATGAAATTCGAATCATTTTCCCTTTGGAGAGAGTTGCAGCAAGTTTTTGATTTAAAAAAAAAAAATCTGAAGACCTGTCTGGTTCACAAACAGAATCACCGCTTCAAAGGGTCGAAGTTCACCCTGATAAATGCCGACCAGGTTTTCAGGACAGCAACACACTTAACAAAGGAAGGTTCCCCTTTGTGGCTAAACCCTGAGCTGACTCCAAATGCAGTTTGCATCTGGTCGCACCAAACCTGGCTCGTCTGCAGTCCGTCTGGTCCTGACCGTCCCCTCTCCCTGCGAGGCCCCCCTTCAACTGCAGAGCAACTGTGGCCCAGAAGATCCAATCCCCATGGCATCTTCTTAGTTAACAACGGCAGGGCTACAAAACAGAAAATAACAGCAGGAACCCGAAGCCAGCGCTTTTATTGGACTAACTAACGATATAAATAAAATGGTCCCTGATTGAGCTTCAGAGCATCACTGTCTCTTTATCAGGCCATAGAAAACAGATCCAGGAGGGCGATAAATACGGCACATAACAGACTGGAATTAAATGATTAGGCCTGAATTAACACCCTGTTTCTGAGCCTCACTTAGTGTTCCATGGCCCCAAAGAAACACTGCAATTCACAAACGCTCAAGGCCCATTTAATTTTTATTTCGAGCTAGTTCAGAAGAAGGGATTACCTATAACTCCCCCCTGTTCCATTGTATAAGTCTTGAAGGCACAGCGCTGATCCTGTCTAGGTAGCTGTTAGGAAAATAGACTGTGCTATAGAACCACAGAGTCTATCCAGATTCTTGCCTCCAAGAAGTCATGTTTTTTGGGTTTTTTTTTTAAAGATTTATTTTATTTAATTGAGACAGAGAGATAGAGAGAGAGTGCATGAGAGGGAAGAGGTCAGAGGGAGAAGCAGGCTCCCCGTGGAGCATGGAGCCCGATGTGGGACTCGATCCTGAGACTCCAGGATCATGACCTGAGCCGAAGGCAGTCGCTTAACCAACTGAGCCACCCAGGCACCCCTCCAAGAAGTCATGTTAATTAAAAGAGGCCAAATCCCTGTCTCTGTGAAAGGGACAAGGCTGTCTTTGATGGGACAATAATGGATTAATTAAATCGGCTTGATTACCTTCCTGGCTATTAGCCACAGAACTCAGCAATTGTTAGTCCAATTTTTTTTTTTTAAACTTTTTGAACTATAACTTTGGCATGACAGAGATCCTCAGTCCTACCTGCAAAATGAAATTTAATATCACCTTAGAGGGTAGTACATGGTGGCTCCTTTTCCTGCTGTGCCATAAGCTGTATGATAAGGTGAGCGAGTTCAAGTTAAACCCTATTTGAGGGAAGTTAATTCTGTTCTGCGCATTTCCATTTCCATAGTGGTTGTGGAGCAAGAAATCTAAGGATGACATCAGAAGGCTATACCGGTGGAGCACTTGGAAGTTTCAGATGATATATGCAGCAAAAATTCACTTTGTGTGTCTGTGGCCTGAACTGATGTATGAGATCAAGATATATTTATTTGTAAGGCAAGATCCTCGAGAGTTGAGAGGTGAGGGGAATTGCAGTTTCGAGCACTTACTAGGTATGACTTCATGCTGGGCTGGGCTTCTTTCTCATTGAGTCCTCACAACATCCTATCAAGTGGGCACGATTATTCCCATTTTCCAAATAAGGAAACTGAAGCTCAAAGAGTAATGATAGAAATAACATTTATTTCATAAATAAAATACCTGCCCAAATTCACACAGAAGGTGGTAAGGCTGAGATTCAGATCCATTTCTACCTGATTCCCAAGCTAGACCTTTCTATCAATACTATGGTATCGCTTGCTTCAGACTCCCAGGGCAACAGGAGCTTTGACATAGAAACTTCTCCAATAACCAAAGAAGCCCAACATCATGTAGAAGAAGAATGAGACTGATTCAGTACAGTGTTCAAAGTGTAGAAAAAGAACCAAAGGTTACTGGGCCATGTATGAGAACACCTTTTATAACCTATGAGATCCAGACGTTCAACCAGTTGACGAGCTCTCCTGTAGATGAATCTGCCTATCCAAGATTGCTTCGGAGCCCGTGAGTCCTGACCAAAATACCGCAGGAAGATTCTTCCACATTCTCAAGAATATGAGGTCTGACCATACCCAAGTTTTCCCTAACCATCAGCTCAATATAGCCTGAAGTTGTGTACAAGACAATTAGAAAGGGACACCTCTTCGATCAAGACTTCTCCCCTTTAATACTTTCTGACAACAAAATTACATAATCCTAACTCAAATTTATGCTTGAGTGCCTTCGATGAAATGCACACTAACATACACATAACTCTCTCTTAAAGCAATCTTATTTAACAGGCCTGGCCGCTGAGGACTAAACTGGGGAGAAGTTAGACAATAAAAACCACTTTTTTTAAGGATGATCACTAGTAAGTTTACTGGTGATAGATTTACTGCAGCTTAAGAGTGTCGAGTTGTGTCTACCTGTTGAATTATGTCTGGGCACTCGATAGGTAGGAAAGTGTCTAATTTCACCTTCTATACAATATCCTTGTAATTTTTAGTACCCAATAAATTAATTAAAACGTTTTGACACTCAATGAATGTTACATGGTAATAATTACATCTATTCCTTTGCAAGTGATAAATTCCCTGATACTTTATGTTTCGAGAAAAGATCTTTGTTTACCAGAAAGAGATATTAATATGATTTCAGTAAGTTGGATTTGAATTACTAAGTTTTCATTCCTTGGCCAGCAGTTCTTAAGCAAAGGTCTAGGTTGTAATTGCTCACATGTGAGTCTCAGCTTTGTGATTGTTCTTGGCTATGGTTTTTAAGAGTAACAACAAGGCCCTTGATATCTTCTGGCCTAGACTTAGATACAATCCCAGGCTTCCCTTTGACCTTCACTTTTCAGTATTAATTTAAGTGAAGTGAAATCTATCTCAACTGTGTCAGCAATAAAAGACAGACTAAGCCTTTGAATTTGACTTCTGGTCTACTTGACTCCACAGCAAACTATGGCTTCAGATAGCTGGTTTGGTAGATAGGACCAACTTGAGCATTTTCCCTGCCAATTTGCTTATTTAAGTGGTTGTGTTTGCACTTTGAAGACATAACTTCAGTTTGAAAAATCCACATAAAGATAGGGGCGCCTTGGGTGGCTCGGTGGGTTAAAGCCTCTGCTTTCGGCTCAGGTCATGATCTCAGGGTCCTGGAATCGAGCCCCGCATCAGGCTCTCTGCTCAGCAGGGAGCCTGCTTCTTCCTCTCTCTGCCTGCCTCTCTGCCTACTTGTGATCTCTCTTTCTCTCTCTCTCAAATAAATAAATAAATCTTAAAAAAAAAAGATGGGTAACACTGGGAACAAAATAATGGACTTTACCAGAGTTTTCATTTTCAACTAGCTACAGCGACTGTGTGTAATGTAATCACAGAGAATGCATCCTTTAAAATTATAAGTATTTGCATTTATGAGTGAAGTGGCCAGCCATGGTAAGAGAACAGCGTCACCATTTTTAAGTTGACTTTTCTGTGACTTCGTTTCTTCAGCTAATGTGAAGATTGTAACACCTTATGGGATTGTTATGGGAATCGAAAGACATAAAAAGTGTGACTTGTACTCTAAAAAAACATAAAGTGGTATGCAAGTATAAGGTATTGCTCTTAATAATTCTCAGTAAAGACTGGCTGGGATTTTAAGTTCTTATTCTTGCTGTGCCACTTTTTATTACCCATTGATTAAAACCCTGCCCCTCTGGCCTTACTTCAGACCTTGTAAACTTGGGCCTCCTCACAACATTTAGTCACTCATTGCATAAAGTTTGGCTCCATGGTGCCAAACTACAAAGCCACTTCTAGAATGATCCTGTCTGATCACATTGGTCTCTTCGGCACCCTGCTCTTGGTCTAAACCCTTTCCTTTGAGTTTGACAATATCTTTTTCTTTGGACCAGGAATTTGCAGTGGTGAAATTGTCCAGGGAATTGCTCTGTCAGATGCTCTGTTTTCCGATTTGACATTAGAGAAGCCATCCTGAGTGAACGTGGAAACTCACTGCCCCTCAGGTAAGTCTCAGCTCAGTGTCCCTCTTTATTACATGGGAATTTCATTGGTGTGATTTGAAACCCTTCTGTTTAGCAATGGCGTTTATTTACCTGTGTATCATCCATCTCTCTCCCCTGCTATGTCTGTTTTGGAAGAGAAGGGGCAGGGTATGTCTCCTTTACCACAGTTTCCTGGGCTTGCAGTCCTTCCTGGAACCTAGGAGAAGCCGACAAATTGTTGAATGGCCAGAAGAATTGCTATAAATAGAGAAGGTCACGTTTGCTATCACTAAAGCATTTAGGTCTAAATACCATTTTTTTCCTTCCCCAAAGGAAAACTTAACACTTTTCTAATTTCTCACAATAAAAATTTCACTAGCCAGGTCCTTAGCATTATTAATTCCTTGCTCGCATCACTGTTTTTCTTAGGGCTCGAAGCTGGGCCAAACATGATTGAGGTTTTCAAAAAATATATATATTTTTTTTTTCAAAAAATATATTTTTAACATAATTTTAAAATATACTCACTGGGGGAAGGTTCTTAAGATTCAGCCTCAGCCACATTCTGGACTATGGGCTGCCAAGTGCTGCATAAATAAATCATCAAGTCATTTTGGCATTCTGTGGGCCAGAAGGACTATCTTCTTCAGCAAATTTAAAGAGACATGGTTCTCAAAGAAAGGGGAACAAAGTGAGTGAGTGAATACGTACTCTCACATTATTCTTCTGGAGTTTGGACAAGTCCCTTGGAGTGGTGACTGTCCATTTTACCAAGGGCAGATTCTTTTTTTTGTTTGTTTCCTCTTTAATTGGAACTTACAGTGGAGCTGAAAGAATCCATTCCAATATCTACAACAAATAACCCCCTACCTACGTGGCAACTATTGGTACACTTGGAAAAGGAAAATGCAACCCAACAGTCAGAAGAGCAGGTTACAAGGTTGTGACCACGTAGAGGTAGCAGAGATTCAGAAAAGTCAGAAGGAGGGCAAGCAAGAGAAACAAGGAGGATGGTGGAGGGCGGTCTCGTGCATGGAGTCCGCAGCAGTGGCTCAGCGTGGGTGTGCAGACTAGAGCTCAGCTGTGCCTCTCTCTCTCTCTCTCTCTGACACACACACACACACACACACACACACACACACACACACACACACACACACACACACACACACACTGTGACCAGCTGCTTCCCTGGTCGCGTCTCCCTGGCTAATCCAATCCAGGTTGTTCAACTGCTCAGTGGCCTTCGGAAACTTGCCAGGATGAAGAACACTGAATAAAAACGATGTGATGTATCCATTTCCTGTGGATTCAGAAGCCAGGCCCGGAATCAGAATCCTTCCCCTGACCTCAAAAAAAGAAAAAAAAAAAAGAAAAGGCAAAGCAGCCCTGAGGTTTGCAGAAAACTCTTTTATAAATAACACTGTTCATTGAAAGATCTGTGTAACAGATCTGTGTAACAGTAGGGGAAAACTGCAGGGTCTTCTCAGAAGAGTTGATTAAAATATGATGCCATTGATGTTAAGAAGGTATAACCCAGGTCATTTGGAGGAACCCCTCAGGACCTGATGTATGGCGTGCCTTGGGAGCACGCATTCAGACCCAGCAATATCAGGCAAGCCCTCTTGTAGCCCCCATATTTGAACACACACGCACACAGCAATCCTTCTCTTGAAAAAGACCCCTTTTTTTCCTGCCTTGTCTTACATGCAACCATGATCAAAAAGTAAAAATTGTATCCAGATCCTTTTGTGCTTCGTATTTACTAGAATCCAGGCCAGTTTGGTTTTCATTCTTGGGAAGAGATTTGCTATCTGTATCTGTCTTAGCCGGTAGTTGATAGACCTTCCTTGGGTTATTAACCAGTCAGTTTCTCCCAGAAAAGAGGTCATTAGCTTCTAACATCACTCAGGTTGTCAGGACCTGCAGGTACCAGATCCTCTCATTCTGGTTTATCTTTAATTTAATCTCTAGATTTTTTAGCTCCAGCTGCCGTCTGGCTTCTACTTCATAACATATTTGTATCTGGTAGTGGTTTTTTTTTTTTTTTTTTTAAACAACTCAATAACCAATACAACGATGACAGAACTGACAGATTGTGCATTCATGGATTCCCTTCCCGCATCTAGACTCTGGAGCTGCCAAAAGCCAGAAAGGGTGAAATAGATTCCAGGCAGTTACAGGTTAAGAATCATTTGCATAAATTAGCAAGTTTTGCAAATGAATTCATCTAGTGAGAAGTAAGACACGGGACACTGCATTTTAATAATTGACATTCCACATGAAATGCAATGTTCTTGAGGAGGAAATTGAGCTCCAGGTTGCTATTAGAACCAGCGGAGCAGCACGAGTGGAAAGAAATGCCATCCCCCATTATGTGAGTTACCGCCCCTGCATAACAACGACGGTGTGCGGATGGGCTTCTTTTAATAACGGCGCTGGCGCGCGCTCCCCGACAGGCAGAATCCTCGGAATCTGCTCATCAGCAGTACTGAGCAGGAAATGAAAGTAAAAGACTTCTTCACATGCAGCCAGTCATTCTTACATTCTCTTTCTAAAGTCATCGTTCATTTTCTGTTTGATTTGGCAGCCGCTCTCCCCTCCCTCTTCCTTTCCGATTTTATGAAACACTTAGGAGATTATTTAAAATATACAGAGTGTGAGGGGAAAATTTTTAATGATCCAATTTGGAGGTTGCCTTTCGGAATGTCGGTTGTTGCCTCCTGATTTGGTTAAGAACGTGCCACGGGGCACAAGCCCGTGAGGGCGCCCGATGGATGCCTCGGCCGAGGGGTTGCCGCGCCCATCAAAGTCAGGGTATCCAGAATGTGGGCTGTACAAACCGCTCACATATGCGGTCTCGGAGCTGGAAACAAGTCCACCGGTAACAGTGTTTCCTGGCATAATTTATAATTACCATAAAATGAGTTAAATCACTCACTCGATAGACTTTTTTCCAAGTTCATGTAGAGTAAGTGTGTCATATCAATTAATTCTCAATGAACTGCGGCAGCCAATAAAATTTCTCCCAGACACTGCTAATAATCCAAGATATTGATGGAAGGGTTATCATCATTAATACGAGCATAAGCCTCAAATCATGTACAGACAACGGACACATAGAGTTCCTTCCGCCGGAAGGGGGAACATGATTCTGGCTAGCTGCCTGTTGTTCTTTCCAATTTGTTAAGCTTTCTGTTTTTTCTGCTCTCACTCTTGACGCTGATAGCCTTTTCATTTTGCTTGCACAACTGAATTCCCCTAGTGTAGCTGCCTGTTTTTGCAGGATGTCTAATCTCAAAAAGTTAATACACACGAACAAATTGAACAGATTCACATAAAAGGGATATATTATATTACCCATATCATTGAGACATTTTCAGTGGCTCTTCTCCATGCCCAACCACAAATAATTGACACAGACAAAAATGAATACAACCAGATCTTTGGTCTGTATAATTCAAATAGGCATCTTAACTGATATTTGGGGGGAATCTTTTCGTAACTGAATTAACCAGTTGATTCTGGTACGATGTAGACAAAACCCCAAAGCCCTACATTTCTTCGCCAATACTATGTGATTATACAACAAAGGAACCAAGAACCATTGCATTTGTCACTCCCAAGCTTGTGTTAAATGCTACTTCACCGATTCACCTAGGTTTTCCTGAACAGTAACACCTGTTAACCAGAAATGTTTGATTTTATAAGCGTTTTTATTTTACCTGGGGAATATTAGTATGGTCCTCAGGTTAAATATGTTCGCTAGTTTGAGAGGACAATCTTTTGTCTATGTCTCCATCTGCATGCTTATGGCAACATCAAAAAAGGAATCCTGACAAACCTTTTTGTATGTGTAATGAGTCGCCATGGCTCGTCTCCCAATAAAGGGTGTGTTCAGACTCCGCTTATTTATAGACCAATAAAAAGAAATTTCCACTGTTCTCTTCAGCAGGCTGAGGATAAATAGCTCTTCCATTTCTAACATTTAATGGTCACAGACACAAAAACAACTGCTCTGAATATTAAGCCAACACGCGTTATTTTTCCCCCCCATGAAGGGGAGAAATCCTTGAATATGAAACAATAGAAAATTTAGATATAATCTTTCCCATTTTAGAACTGTTTTATTGCAACTTGTTTTCCTTAACAAAGAGGCCCTCTAGGCTTCATTTGGCTACCGGATGGAGCATCAGCTCACGTGCTGGGACGATTTTCTCTGTGACCAGAGAGCTTTGGGCTCCATGGGACGGAATCTCATTCTCGAAGGCAGCGCAGCCGCAGCGCCGACTGCCCTCTGACGAGGCGGCTACTGCTGGCTTGAGCTGCTCTTGGGCACGTGTGCAGCAAATGCTTTCTCTTTCCACATTCTAGAGCAAGAAACACCATCAATTATCCCCAATTCTTGATTCCGTGATGAAGTAGCCATCTGGTGTGATAGCACAGTGACAATGATATAGGAGTGAACACTCCGTGCTTGGTCTACTGCACAGAAAAGGACAATAGGACATATTTTAAAATGTCAGGATCCATCAGAAACATGTTCGGGAAAGTTTGCATTTATGAAAATAGATAGTATTGAAGATACATCATGATGCAAATCTAATTAGGGCTGCTGGGCAGCTGAATTAAATTAAG
Source organism: Potos flavus (assembly GCA_028534135.1). Lineage (NCBI taxonomy): Eukaryota > Metazoa > Chordata > Mammalia > Carnivora > Procyonidae > Potos > Potos flavus. Next base: position 122,856,495 of record CM052883.1, on the reverse strand, counting down.
AGTAAATCTGAATCGTTCCAATTAAAAATGTGGGATTTTTTTTGGCAGCAAAAAAAAGATGCTTTACCATCCTTTGGGGAAGTTGTGTCACGAAGGCTGTTGACCTGCCTACTCCTCTCCTGACATGTGCATGTGGACTTCAGGCTCTGTATGTGATGAGTTTGGCAATTTCCAGTTAGTTCTTAGTGCAAATTGTCTTCGCCACTAAATCTGTGATAAGAGGTCTATATTCCTGGTGTGGGGGCTATTGAGAAATCACACGGTGTGTGAGCATGAGGCGTATCAACAGAGCAGTAAGAGGTTTATTACCCTAATGGCCTGCCGTTTAATTTATTTATCTCCCATTCATTCATTCAGTACTTTTCATGTATGAAGCAGGAATAAGGTGTCTCGCTGAAATTTGGGGGAGGAGAGCAGTCATGTATTTTGAGAGTCCTAAACTCAAAGTGGTTGAGGAGCATTACTTTAGTAAGAGAGATCTGCGACCACACGGTGATTGCCTGTGAAGAACCAGAGTCAGTGTCTGCGTCACTGCTGTGGGAAGCCAGTCAGATGAGTGTCAGGGCTTCAGGATCTTGGGTGGGACAGATGAGAGGCTGGCTGAGGGCAGGTAAGACACCTGCTCCCTGGGCGGGTGTCGTAGGTGCTAACGCCAGCTTGTTCTTGCTGGTAGAGGCACAGAGTTTAGAAGATCTGGGGAACTCGCCTATGACTGAAGCAGTGGGAACCAGGCAGTCCAACCCAATGGGCAGAACAGTGCATCAAGATCTGAGTAATAAGGACCGCCTCCAACTCTTAGTGGAGGACAACTTGAATAAAAATTGAATCTTAATATTATCTTAATTTCTAATAGATACATGACACTAACCAAATGATCTCAGCACTCTTTTGGGTGGAGTCCAGATATGGGGAAATAGTCATTACTTTTCTTTCTGAAGGAGTAAGGAATTCACATACTCAAAGAATAGTTCTTGAGTATCTGTTTGTTCTGGGCCACAAATAGCTCCAGTTCACCATGCGCAGACCCATCCCATTACCTTCTCCACACTCGGCCAGTTTCTGCTCTCTCTCAGTGGATATGACCCCATCATTACCCAGTCTCCTGGGCCTGCAACCTGGAAGTCATCGCGATTCACTTGTAAGTCTCCCACTGCACCATCAATAGCAAGGCCTGCGGAGCCCATTGCCAAATATTGGAGCTCTATCCTCATCACCACCATAATCCCCCAAATCATTGTCTCTAGACAGCAACAGCCTCCCAGCTAATGCTTCACAGATGAAAACTTATCATGTGTTGTCATGATTACGAATCCCACAATGACTCTACATTGACTCTGGAAGTGAATCTATGATTCAGCCACTGTCCATTTCCCCAGCCTCATCTTTCCTCCCCTCACCCCTCTGGGGTGTCAAACAGCACAGCCGTGCTTGACAACTTGAATCCTGATTTTGTCTCTGAGTGTAGCCTTCCACTGGGGTCTTCTCACTTTCTTCATTTCAGTCTCCATCTAGATTAACAAGAGTTTCCGCTTCCTTTCTAAATGTTGGTCCGGAAGGATAAACCAAGCCCTTGGTTCCACCAAGAATTCTGAGACTGACTTCTCCAAGTGCTGAGGTAGTGAGCAAGGTCCCAGGGCCTAGGCCAATCTTCTTACTCACTCTTCTGTTCTTATTCTAAAAGGTCAGCATGCACTCATAGTCCCTTGCCTAGGAACCTTACCCCCCAGCCTTCAGTCTGCTTATTGTCATGCTTCTTCCCAAAACACACAGCAGATGATCTCCTGATAGTCTTACCAACTTGGACAAGAGCATTAGCACTCTACTGCCTTTCTGAGCAATGCCTCTCAATCCTGGTTTCCCTTTGGAGAAAAGAGATTTGCTTTTTATTTTTATTTTTTTCCAGAAGATTGTTAGGATTCTGGTGTCTGGCACCACGAATAGCCTCTTATTTCAGTGAAACCCTACTTCCGGCCTAAGTGGGGTATCTCTTTGACCCTATCATTCAAACAATAAAACAATGCCTTTATCAAAAAATATCTTAATATCCATACAAGACTCACTTATAAAAAACAAGGAGGAATTATTTGATGAGACAAAGTTATATTCTTTTTTTATGTGTATAATTAAAAGCATGGATGTTATGTATTCATTCAAATATGTCCCATACACAGGACCTTATTTAAAAACAGTGACATTGATAGAACTACATTTTCACAGAGAGAGATGCAAGAAAAGTCTGCACACTCCCTCAGAATGCTCTATAGTCCCTGAATCAGAGACATGTGATGCTCACTGAATATCCATGCTCCCATGTGCCCAATGGGCCGTGAACAAGAGTCACTCCTAGGCTGAAGCATTCAAGAGTCAATGTGCAACTTTCTGACTCTCTTTTCTCCTGCCATGATACAAAGAAGAGTAGGTGCCAAGACGGCGGAGCTATAAGGTACAAATAGCTTGGATCTCTATGTCATAGCACAGAGAACGGCTACTCTAGAGAGTTAGTTAACATCACATTGGGACTTAGCATGAAAAAGAAATAAGCCTTTATTGTGCTAAGTAACCAAGACTCTAGGGTAATATTTTTATTACATCAGAGCCCATTCTAGCTCGACATAAACACTCCATTATCTCAGATTCCAACACACACAGAATATGGAAAGATTTTAAAATTGATTGAGGTATTGATGTAGGGAATCGTGCCAATTAATGTCAGTTTTTATAAAGATTCAGCTCATCTCATCTGCATATGCTGAAGACATAGAGAACAGTGATACCTAGCCTGAGAGCTTTCAGTGCTGGCCCGTTATCTAAGTTAATGTGAACTTTTATCACCGAAACTTAGACAAGTTGAGAAGTTGGACTCACACCAAAAACACATGCATTGCAGCAAATCATTTTGAAGACTCAATAGAAGCTTTAAATATTGGTTATGTAAAATGAAACCTTTTATAACTAAATCTGATTTAGGCTCAGCAGTTCAAAGATTTAAGGCACAATTTGTTCGAGGGAACTGTTCGAGACGCAGACCTATTCAGTTTTGGAAAATGAATTCCATATTGAAGAAACTGCTTTCCCTCCCATGGTGGATATATAATCCATATTCAGCCACTCATACCAAATTCTTGGTCTTTGGAAAGATGCTGAACTTGGAAATCTTCTCCTTGTTGCCCACTTGTTAAATGCCTATGATTTACCTGCCTCCCCTTTATCTGCTTGAAAATATTGGGCCAGCAAGCCAGAAATAGTTATAGTTTTAAGAATGTTTCCTGGTCTTCTGTTTTCTACTAGGGTAAACTTCTGAAAATATTTTTTTTAAATTATGTAGTCATGTATTGGGAAGATAGAATGAAGTTGGGTAGGAAAAGAAGAGGGATTGTATCAGAAAATCTAAGCTAAGAATTGTCATTGACATTAAACATTAAATTTGGTTCTGAGTTTCCTAGTAGTCAAAGCAAGAGGGAAACCTGAAAAGTTTTATAGCTTTGTTTCAATTTTGACAAAAACAATGCTAACAGCAAGGGTTACTGGTTGACTATTTAGATTATTAAAAAATTATTTTTATGGTCTGATTTCAAGCAACGCTTGATCCTGCCTAACCAGAGGAATTCTCTACAAAGGTTATCTCCGTGAAACTAAATTAATTTACCGGTTGAATGAAATTATTTCATACTATAAATTCTCTTTGAATGCTGAAGTGAGGAAATTATAGCTGGGAAGTAGAGAAACAAGTTTAGCAGGATAGAGACCCACCATTTTTAAAGATTTTTCTCCTGGAGTCAATTAATCGTTTGACTTAGTGTGGATTGCAGTTAGCAGATCCCACCCAGAGAGAGTTCTGGGGGAGTCTACAAAGTGTGTAACAATCATTGCAGTACTGGGGGAAATAGCTCACTTTGATGTTAAAGAAAATGTTCCCCTATGTGAGCAATTAAATCCTGAAGTCTTTATTGACCAGGTTGTCCTGCTGCAATCTGTTCCAGTATATTTTTCATAAAAAGAGTTGTTCCGTAGAGGTAACACATTTCTTTGTGGTGTCCTCCGAAGCCATCTTCTCCCTCTAACTTTGCTAGCTTTTGTGGCCTTCGTGGTATGTTTGCAAATCCAAAAGAAGATGCCAGGTTACTCGGTCACCAACCCCGCAGAAGACAGGGTCTATTCTAATCCCGTGGTTCCTTGTATGTGATTAACGGTGAAGCCCAGCCCAGGAGACAGGCACTGGATCCCAGAAGGTCACCTATGAAGTGGTGTCCTTGCTTCATCCTAGACTAGAGACCTTTGTTTTACCATTGCTCCTGTAGTTGGCTGCTACTACAGAAAATTCTCGGCTCTGACCTGTCACTGCACCCATGGCCTCGAAGTCCAGGAAGGCAGACAATCTCGGAGTTTGGTTTGACACCAGTGCTCACTTTATTGGCTCCCCATAGAGACTCTTTGGAGTCAGAAGCTAACCAGCAGTACAACTCTTGACCCCCGGAGGCTTAGAGAGCAGGGTGTAGAGACCCTTTCTGAGCAAACTTGCTGTGTGAGTCTGTGCGATTAACTCCTCACTCAGTTCCTCTAGGAAGAAGGGATCTGCCTGGCACAGGTATTGTGGTATTCACAATGGATACTACTCTTCCTAGAGCTCACCTGGGGGAGAATGGTGGTAGGGAGGGCATAGGAAATGTAGGTGAGTCTTAGATCCTGCTCCTGCAGAAAGAAACTCAGACAACACATCACGTGGAGAGGGCTCACTGGTGAGCGCTCTTAGAGATGCCTATAGAGGATTGAGGGAAGGAGGATTGGGCGGAAGGGCAAGTTACACTGTGATGAGGTTGTAACAGGAGTCTCAGATGATTTGACAGGGAGGTCTGGAAGTGCGATGGCCTTTCAGAGATGCCCCCAAATTGGAGCAAGGGTGCTGGGCTTTTTGCCCACTTATAGTCTAGGCATTAGATGTGGGCTACCCCTGAGGAAGCAGCTAAGCTTGAGCAAGGCGGCTTCCTTTCGTCAAGGGTAATTTCTGAGGAGGTTCTCAACTATGAGCTGCCAGCAAACAATACTTCTGGAAGCTGAAGGAGGAATGACCTTGGCCTTTTAGGACCTTGGTCCAAAAGGAGGAATCTGGGTGGCACACCACAGCATTATTATACCCAACTAGCTGACTTTCTATCCCAGTACCTTCATGTAGACCATTAACTTCAGAAATATGAAAGGGAATGATACATATAAGGGATGGCGGTGGTGGATAATCACTTGAATCTTGATCCATCCTGTTACAAGAATACATATAAAGTAAAGGGCTAGTTGGTAAATAAACAGTAAACCCGTACTTTTATTAGAGGAGTGAATGAAATGATTTCATGATTCTCAATAGCTATTAGAGAGATTTTTCCTAAAGTGGTAGTGGTAAGTAGGCGGGGGTAATTCTTGCTTACATGACCTAGTCATAATCAAACCATCCAAGGTTCATACATGAGAATCTTTCTAGTTTGGAGTGGAGCCCTATATCAGTTATCTGTCAAACCATTCTTGACCTTCAAGGTCTCTAGGAAACACATTATTACCCCATGATCGTCTGGTCCCTAGACACAGATTCAGCACTTGGGCATTCAGAAGCTGACCTGATTCAAACCTTCCATGTCAAGAAGCACTATATGATTATAGCCCATGGAGGCCTTAACAGCTAACAGTTTCAACCTGCCTGACTTCTCAAGGTCATTTCAAGTCCTATACTATATTTGAATAAATAAATATACATTATCAGAAATTCAGACAATACAGAATGATGAAGAATGAAAAATTAACTTTAATCCCACCATGGCTTTAATCCCACATAATGGCATACATTCATCCTTCTAGTCTTTTTTTCCCACTCACATGCAAGTCCTATTCTAAAAAATGATTTCACCCTGGAGGCATACAGCTTTGTATGCAAATCCCGGTTCCACCACTTACTCGTGCTGTGACCTCAAATAGTTGCCTCTTGATTTTTTGGTTCATGTATAAAATGGAAATAATTACGGTCACCTCATGGAATTTTATTAGCCTTTAAAACAAGGTGATACGGGTAAACCATATATCCCATCACCTGGTACAAAACAAGCATTCAGTAAATGTCATATCCTTTACTTCCCCCCCGAGGGGCTAAACTGGAAAAACCACAAAGGATTCAACTTCGAGAACTGAGTTATGATCTGAGAAGAGCCTCCTTAAAAAGATCTCAAGCTTCATTGCTTAAATTAATTCCAAACTTTTTCAAGCTATTAAGAGGCAATGCACAATTTGATTCAAATATGTAACATGAGACTATATAATTAAACATATATATCCTGAAATTAATTTTACATTCACTTTTATAATACAGTACACTTATATAGAATAACACATGGCTCTTGATTAAACAGCAGACTGCCATTCAGTCAAACAGCTCAAGATAGATCATAAAACGTGAAAATGCAGCATCAGCACCAAAATATGGTTATGGGATTTTAATATTCACTTCCACACTCTTACCTAGGTAGCATAAAAATGGATGTTTCTGAGAGAAAATGTTAAGAAATTGTTAAGCATTAAGTATATCACATTTCTGCTTAAATGCTATTGGGTCATCTAGATTTATTATAAATAAGACAAGAGGAATTTAGAGATTTGTCTTTCAAAGTAAAGTTAATTAGGACCAATATAATTTTGGTTTAAAATTTTCAATTATGGAAATAAAAAACTTTTAGAGTCATTTGAGTTTATTATTTTCTGTATTTCTTATTTTATTTTCAAAATAAAATCTACTGAACTGTGCACATATTATGATGGAAATATTTTCAAAATCTCTCAACTCTAAATAATCGAAACTCTTGCACAGTTGGGGGAGTAGGGAAGAGGATAAATGAAATACACAGATGATTCCTTAAAGTCTGGTTTCATTCTTTAATGTGATTTTCTTGCCTTCTACAAACCTTTATCTGAGCAATAAAAAAAGACAGTCAAATTGGCCCTTTGAGTTTCATTTTCCTCATCTTCCCATGTTGGAAGACCTTTCAGGTAGGGAAAACACTATGCTCGACTAAAACTCACTCACTCGTTATTCCTTACCTTAAAGTCATTTTCCCTTAATCTGATCATGCCCAAATAAGACCTACCTAAAATACCACATAATTCTAAACATAAACTTGTTATTGAAGTACACCATGTTGAGAGATAATCCTCCAGGGGTCTCTTACATGTCTGCATGCCTTGTTCCCAACTATCTTTTCAAGGATGATTGTATAGAGAAAAGCCTTGGAAGATAGTGTCTCCCTCCCAAGCAGAGGCTTGTTTACTGTCTAGTATAAAAAGATACCATCTCCCTCCCTGGAGGTGGGGCAGATTGGCTTGTATCCCATTACGAAAAATTTGGGTTTTCTAAGCTTGGGGTTCCTCAGTTGACACAAAGCATTGTATATACAGCATCCATCTGAGCCTCCCCTGTGCAACTCTGAGGAGGGGGAGCAAGGGCAGTGAGAGCAAACATACGGCTCAAGCTGCCTGCTTGGCTCAGAGTCATCAATTCCTTTGTCTCTGACCCAGGAGTATCGTGTCTTCCGCCAGCATGTATAACACTGTGGCAGTATTGCAAGCAGAGTCTGTATCAGACAATTTACAGTTCTTGACATATGATACTTTCAAAAGCTACACAGATCCTGAGTATAAGGATAGGTGAATTTTAATGAAGTGAACACATACAAGCAAAACCCAAAAAAACAGAATGTAACCAGAATCCCAGGATTCCCCTCATGTTCCCTACCAGTCACAACCCCCCTACACAAGGTAACCAACCACTATCCGGATTTCTCCCACCATAGCTTAGTTTTGTCTATCTTGAACTTTATGTAAATGAAATCATACAGTGTATATTCTTTTGTGTGGTTTATTTTGCTCAACACTGTTTGTGGAATTCCTTCATGTTGCATATAGTTTTAGTTTCTTCATTCTCATTACTAGAAGGTATTCCATCATGTGAATATAACACATTTTCTGAATTGCATATCTTCTTCTGAATGCCACAATCCTTTATTAGTAACTTTCCTGTTCAACTAGTTACTTTTTACTTTTTAGTTCCTATGTATTTATTTATTTATTTATTTATTTATTTATTTATTTATTTATTTATTTGAGAGAGAGTGAGAGTGACAGAGAGAGAGCCAGAGAGAGCCCGAGCTGGGAGGAGAGGGAGAAGTACTCTCCCCACGAGCAGGGAGCCCAACTTGGGGCTCGATCCCAGGACCCCAGGATCATGACCTAGGCTGAAGGCAGACGTTTAACTGACTGACCACCCAGGCACCCCTTTACTTTGTATTTTAATTATTAAACTATGTGTTGTTTCCTATACTAGATTTTTCAACGCTTGAAAACTTAAGCCTCAAGAGAACCTGAGCAGTATATTAGTTAACTCCTTCATTCATTCATTCCAATTATTCTACAAATATTCAAAGAGAGCCTACACACTGTATGTCTACAGTGTGATAGATGCCAGCATTGTGCTCATCCATATAACAGGTACTAGAAAGCATTTGGTGAATGACTGAGTAGTTAATAAGCAGGAAGCAAAGGGAAAGAAGGCCACAAGAAAATGGCTGAGGAAATTGACCAGAGAGAATGTGTCTTGACTAATGTAGAGTTGATTGTGTTTCATGAGGAATGAGACTAGTTTTTAACCAAGATTCAAGGACTAGTATGGCAAACTGCCTTGTAAAATCTGCTGAGATTGTCTTCTAGGCATTTTTCAAACTTTACAAAAGTAAACTTGTAACTTACACATCCCCAGATTTGCTCCTCCCCAAATCTTTCCCATCTCATTAAAACACACCTCAATCCATTCAGTTGCACTCAGCATCATTTTCTGTTTCCCTTATTCCCCACATCCAGTGAAGTAAGCCCTATAGACTCCATCTCTAGAGCGTATCCCAAATCTGTACATGGTCCATCTCCACCGCGATCAATCTAGTCCTGAGGGTTTCCTGGCTTCTCCTCTGCCCCTGCCACAAAGCAACCACAGATAGTTTCTGAAACGTAAATCAGATCATGTTATGTCCTCACTTAAAACCCTCTGATAGTATCTCATTGCTCTCACAACAAAATCTAAATTCTTTACCCCGGTTTTTATGGCACATTCTGAACTGTGAGTTTATCCTGTCCTCGCTTACTAAGTTCCAGCTACCTGGCCTTTTATTTGCCAAGCTCATCTTGCCTTATGGTCTTTGTACTTTCCCATGCCTTGTCCTAGATGCTTTTCTTCCTTATCTTCACATGACTGACTTCTTCTTTCCAACCAGATCACAGCTTAAATGTCACCACCTCCAAGAAACCTCGCCTAAACTTCCAGTCCCAAGTAGCCATCCAGTGATGCGCTGTCACATCACCATATTTTAACGCTGTGGGTAGCACTTTCCTTCCCTGATATTTTCTTTCTCATTTGTGTGTCTATTTTGTGTCTGTCTCTCTCAATGGAAATGTAAGTTCCATGAGGGTAGGGACCTGGTCTGTCTTGCTCACCAAGAAAGAAGTGGAATGAGATTAGGTAGAGACACATAGAGGCTTTAATTTTATTCACGATGTCCTATGTCTTAAACTGACAGGGACACTGATATTCATTTTATTACCCTTTCTACAGGATACATACAGTATATGTATTCTTTTTTCATATATTTTATAATTATAGAATTATATTAACTATTTTATAATTTAAAAAGTAAAAATATAATAAAGTTAAAGTATTTTCTTATAACTAAAACTTCCATGTTCTGTATTATAGTTTTGGAAAACATTTTGTCTGATTTGTAACCTAATAGCTATAGGGCTATGAACTCCGTTTTCTATTTGGATATTGCGATGGGTTGAACTGTGCTCCCCAAAAAGATGTTTTGAAATCCTAACCTCCTGCATCTCAGAATGTGACCTTATTTGGAAATAGGGTCACTGCACATGTAACAAGTTAAGGTGAAGTCATACTAGAGAAATTAGGGCCCCTGATCCAACACGACTTGTGTCCTTGTAAGAAGATGGCCATGTGAAGACAGAGACGAGAGGATCTGAATGATGCCTCTACAAGCCAAGAAATGCCTGGAGCTACCAGATGCTGGGAGAGAGGCATAGCGCAGATTCTGTCTCAAAGCCATCAGAAGGAAGCAATCTAACCAATACCTTGATTTTGGACTTCTGGTCTCCAGGACTGTAAGACAATCCATTTTTCTTGCTTTCAGCCTCCCAGTTTGCAGAAATTTGTTCCAGCAGCCTTGTGAAAGTAATACAGTTGTGTCTGAGGGGTGTAGATCAAACATGGACGTTTATGATTTAGGTTTTTCTATGACAAGAGTGAGACCATACCGGACCCAACAATGAAATCGAGTTTCTCTACTTTTACAGTCTTTTCCTTCTGCGGGCTCCAATAATGCATGTAGTGATAACACAGTGAGCCTGAATTTGAGGGGATTTAGAACATACTAGGGTATAGGAGAAAATTAAATAGCTCATTTTCCCTAGGACCTTCATAGCTGTTGGTTGAATCAATCATTGAGCTACATTCATAGCTATTATTCATAGCATGTCTGGTACCATTATGACCTTTCAGATCTCATTAGTTTAGTTGAAGTTGGTAGAATTACATTTACATTGATTTCTAAAGGGCGGTGTGTTTGAGAGCATGCTTGGATGGTGTTTACCAAACGGGGTTGACGGGGTAAACACAGATAAAGAGTTAAGAGTGCTCCAGAGTCAGCTGGATGATAAAGGCAAATCTTATTTAAGAATAATTGATTTATGTTACCCATAAATCTGAACTATATCTGGAAATGCTCCTTTATATCCAATTGGTGTATAGATAGGGTTAGAATAAGAATAATATCTAATCTCTCAAGATCACTTCTTGACCATGGAGAATAGTTTCTGTTTTGTTTTCAATACAGAAATCTTGAGAAATGCCAGTGCGCAACGACAATGCCTCCTATACTCAACTCCCAGTGGCCATTCAATAAGTATTAAATGATGTCCCTTGGAAAAAGTCTCTGACAATATGGGAATTAATATTCACTATTGTAAGATTTTACCTCAAGGAGAGGAGCTTGGGAAGATGGCAGAGTAGGAGGACCGTAAGCTCACCCTGTCCCATGTTTACAACTAGATATCATTCACATCCAAGTATATAAGGTTTTATCTCTACATGAGTCACTTGGACTTGGTCAAAGGATTTTACTTGGTTGGAGGTTTGGATTGGTGATGGCACACGTCATACATTCTTAGATCGGAGTGGCTTCTGAATCACACATGGCCAGATAACCTCTCTACAGATGACTGATGAACTCGTGGCTAAGAGTGCAAGAATTGGAAGCAGATATACTTGACTTTGAATCTTGGCCCTATTCTTTACTGGCCACTGGCCTTTAAGTAAATTCCTTAACTTTGCTGTGTTTCAGACTCCTGACCTGCCAAATGAGAATTAGTGATAATGCCTACTTAGCAGAGGTCTTGGGAGGATTAAGTGGGGTGAGGATGCAGAGATGAGAGGGTGACTGCTGTTCCGAGTGATGCGTCTATCTGCTCCACTGCCCGCCAGACCGACTGACACAGGAGTTTCCTGTAACCGAGCTTTGTGAGCCCACCTGTGCCTCCACACTCAGCATCGCCAGGTGCTCACTTGCCCCAGCACCTGCTCTGGCCCCGTGGGCAAGTTGGAAGTCAGGGCCAAGCTGTAGCAACTGGCCCTTCCCTGCCTTAATCCTCCGTGCCCTCTTTCCTCCCCTCTCTCCTACTGCTGGACCAGTGATGGATTGCCAGGGAAAGGACCAAGAGGCCAGAGGCAGCTTTAGGGGAAGCAGTACCTCAACTGTACAGTAATGGCTGCAGAGAGACCCCGCTTCCTAGCTCTGTCTTCCCTCCTCCTGCTCTGATCTCTTGCACGCCTATTTCTTCTCAACTCCCTGCAGCAACCTGTGGCCTCACCTCCTTCTGCTGCATGTTTTCCCATCATTGCGGACGTCCAGTACCAAATCCAAATGCACAAGGTTCTCAATCGGAAATGATACTATTAGCAACGAGTACTCACCCATCAGAAGGGATATGGCAGAGGGAGAGCCCTGGGGCAGAATCCAGAGACTCCCCGCAGGGCCAGGAGTCAACCCTTCATTGGCTGGATTCTTGGGGGCGGGGAGAATCCTGGAGGGCCTCCAGGAAGGGACAGAGCAACCTGGTAGCAGAGGCAGCGGGCTCGGCGATGGAGCACTCGGGGGAGGCTCAGAGCAATGGCTGTTTACACAGAAATCCTTCAGCTGTTAGGCTGTTCTCAACCATAGGAGTGAAATACCAGCCCTGATCCCAGACTTCTCTGTTTTGTTAACAAGGTATCCTTTCATTTTCCTTCTTTCCCCTTCTCCCCTTCTCTGCTTGCCTCTCGTCCACTATTTCCTCCGGCAAATGTCAAATCGCGCACACACCTGCCAACATACCCATTCCCTCCCGTGAGGAAGTCAGATGGACATGGACTCGGGAGATATGAAGGGGTCTCCACTGGTTTCCCAGGGCTGCTGTAACGAAGTGTCTCCTAGTTCTGGGGGTTGGAAGTCTGGGGTTCAAGCGTTGGCAGGGCCATGCCCCCTCAGAAACCCACAGGGGAAGCAACTTTCCTTGCTTCTTGCAGCTTCTGGCAATGCCCTGGCCATTCCATGGCTTGTGGCAGCAGTCTCTACTCTGTCTTCACAGTGTTCTCCCAGGGTCTCTTCATGTATCTTCTTCCTAAATCTGTGTCCAATTTCCCCATTTTATAAGGACACCAGTCATATTGGGGTAGTGTGCCCCAGGATGATCTCATCTTAATTTGCTTAAATCTGCAAAGACCCTGTTTCCAAATAAGGTGACATTCTTCAGAATGTGGGTTAGAACTTCAGCATATCTTTCTTGAGGGGACACAATATGGCCCCTAACAGTGGTCCTTCCCCACTAGGTAGCCCTTGGGTAAAAAACTCATGAGGTTCTCTCTTCTTGTACCAACACCAAAGCTCCAATTTAAAAAATAAGAGCATTCGCGCTCTATCAGACGCAAAGCATGCTGGGCTGGGGACATTTGGTCAATTTCAGAGAGCAGCAGTGCTCATTGAGCTTCCATGCTAGAAGGAATTTCAGAGGTTTCTGTAAGTGACCTACCCACTTTACAGATGAGGAAACAGAAGGGCCAGAGACAGGTTTACCTGAGATCTCAGAGCTTGTAAGAACCATAGCCATGAGTAGGACCCCTTTGCTCCCTTTCACTGTTCTACTCTCACAGGTAGGGTGTTGGGAGGGGTTTAATATATTTTTTTAAGATTTTATTTATTAGAGAATGAGAGCAAGAGACCACCAGCACACACAGAGGGAGAGGGAGAGAGAGAGGAGCAGACTCCCCGCTGAGCAGGGAACCCAATTCGGGGCTCGATCCCAGGACCCCGGGATCATGACCTGAGCCCAAGGCAGAGGCTTAACCAACTGAGCCACCCAGGCACCCCAGGTAAGGTGTTGGTTTAACCAACATTGCATTTGCCTTCTCTGGGGGCCTACTTTAATCCATTTCTTCCCTTACCTAATCTCTTTAGACATATCCTCTAAGATGATCCCTAAGGAAATACTTCTCAGAGACACTAGTGTATCCAATGAGTAATAATGAGAATCAGTGGGTAAGGCATTCTAACAATCCCCAAATGTGTTTTTAACACTGTTATTGTTGTTTTAACATTGAATACACTTAACCAGGAAATTCAACTTCTTTCTGAAGCGTTCCAACTGTTGTGTTTATACCCGGTTGCCACACAACATTTGCTCCTACTGTGTTTTAGTTGGCAAGGGCTGGAGGAACGGTTTTTGTAGCCAAGTAGCCTCAGATAGGGAATCTTTCCAGTCCCCTGGGACCTGGCATAGCCCCAGAATCAATAGTCACAGGGACAGATGCCAACATTCATTTTATCCAGTGTTTTAGCTAACCTTGGACCAACCCCCTAGTTAGACCCTGAACCTGGATAGGAAGAACCAGCTGAAAAAATAGAACCTCACAAAGCTTATAGATAAATAAGTGAAAGCTGCATTTTTTTTCCATCAGGGGAAAAAGGGGGAATCCTACAGGGGCTATATTGAATTTTCACTCTCCCTTCCCCCCAAAAAATCTCAAATACAGCCATGTTGCCAACCCCCTGAATTAAAAATGGATAAACAGAGTCAATGTTTTACTATTATTACATATTTTCCAGACTACAGAATACAGAATTCTGTCACCACCACAGAGTATTTCCTACTTTCATTACACAATTTGGAGGCTGTGAAATGAAAATATAGTTGATTTAAATAGCAGTGTATATATCTGACATCCTTCTCTACAAGACGTATCATTTATTTATTCAGCACACTTTGAGCACCTACTATGACATACTAGCCCCGTGCCCTGTGATTCTCAGCTGAATGAACGTGCTCCCCAGATGTGCTTACAGACTGCCAAGCCAGACACAGTGCACCAACTGGAGCCCACTGTGTCACTTGCCGGAGTAAAGGCGGATGGGCAAGATTAAGGGAGTGTGGATGAATGATGAATTCTGCCTTTGAGGGAGAAGTAGAAGATGGGGACATATGCCAAGAAAGGGTCAGTCCAATTGGTGTTTCAGAGAGATGGCCACATACATGGCGCGGTGGCCGCAGGCAGGCAGTGCGTTCCCTCTGTGCATCTACTCTGGGCCCTGGCGTATTACAGGAATACTTAAAAATGTCTTCAGTGGTGTCTTTCTCAGAAGGTAGATGAATATGGAGAGGTTCTTTGTGATCATGCTAACATACACTGCAGTGAGGAGATCAGGGCTCTGTGGGGCTTGCCTTTCTTTTTCCCTTCCTTAGATTTTATTTATTTGACAGAGGAAGAGCACAAGCAGGGGGAGTGGGAGAAGGAGAAGCAGTCTCCCCACTGAGCAGGGAGCCAATGCGGGACTCGATCTCAGGACCCCGGGATCATGACCTGAGCCCAAGGCAGATGCTTAAGTGACCGAGCCACCCAGGCGCCCTGCATCTCACCTTGGGCTGGAGCAGGGTGGGCTGGAGCATTTCTGATGCTCCTTCCCTAACATCCCATTCAGGCACAAGCTGCAATTGTCCACTTGTCTGGACAACCTCTAACTGAGGATACACCAGGAACTGTAGTTGTGGGAGGTGGGGAGGGTAGCGGAGAGGTAAGAAGGAAAAAAAGGGGCGGGGGGGTGGGGAGAGTGGAGAGCAGGACCAGAGAAGAGGAGGCTGCAGGTGTGGAACGCATCTGGCTTCATTTCGATATTGCTCTCCTGGACTCCAAATGGAAAATAGAACTGAACACCCATGATTAAAAAATGCAATACATGCTAAGAAAGTCTAAAGTAATTTACACCGGGCATTAAAGTGTTTTGCATGAGAATATAGTATGATGGAGACAACCAAAGAATTATGGCTTTCATTAAAAGGTTTGCAACTCAGTGTGCTGTGATATAACTATAGCAGTTTTTCTGTCTTGGTGATGGTTTTTTATTTTAAACGCTGCCTTCCAAGCCAAGGAATGCACATGCATCGGGAACACGTGGCCTCGGGGTTTTAACTTACTGCCACCTCTTACTAATCACTTCCTTTTAGGACTCTACCTGCTGATGCCAAGGTGAAAGGTGAACAGTTACACCTCCATTGCCCCTGAACCTCATGTATCCTGAACCCAGCCATAAAGTAAACTGTCATTGCTTTCTTCATTATTCAAAGTTCGCATTCGCTAGTTCAAAGCCCATTGGAGATTATGCATCAAGAATGATATACATTAAGGTTGGGATTAAAGGAAAATCAGTTACATGAAAGGAAGGTGTTTTTGCCACAAATCTTGTGTGTGCATGTCAAGGAGTATATTCATTGCCTAATTTAAAAAGAAACCAGGACAACTCCCAGAGATATATACCTGCATCTGGCCAGTCTTTCAATAAGGATGATTTCTGTTTGAAGTTTGGCTGTGAAGTTAGAGGAAAAACATCCTTCCCTGGCTAGCACATGCAGCTTGTTTAAAAAAAAAAAAATTGCTAGGTGGAATTCTGATTTTAGGCACTCATTAAGAGTAAAATCAAAAGTTGATTCATCTCGAATATGCTTAGACAGGGTAAGAAAACTGGGCTTACGAGTAAGATAGACAGATTTAGGCTAGCTCTAAGGAGAAATTAGATGAACTTTTCACAGTCTCCCTTAACCCAGTGATTCTATAATTTTATCAGTTGTTGCCTAATTATATTCATGGTCTTGCTGGCCTGTTTGGAGCAACCAGTCACTGATTTGGTACAAATCTTGATGCTCAGTTGGAATCAGGAGAATGACAACGGGCCGGGCACCGAATTAGGGGCTTTTCATGAATCGTTCCATTTAATCCTCAGATCAGTTCCTCGATTCAGATATTCTGAGTTTCTACCATTACCGTCCTTCACAGGATGATTTACGTATTCCTTGGACTATTTTTAAATTGGGCACCTGAGGTCTCAGATCCAATGCAAAACTGAATTTTAAACTACTGTGATTGAGTTCTGTCCATGTCTAGGACACCGTGAGCTCATGCATGTTAAACAACAGAAAATAAGAATGCCTTTATTTTGCTGAATCAGTTTTGTAACCTGTACAGAGAACATAATGTGCAAACCAAATGTGCGACTGTCAATTTACGAAGATGCTGGCTCCTGAGGCCGAGTGCCTTCGGGTCTCTGTGATGTTCCTAATTCTACCCTGGCTCCCGGCACGTCTGGCGTTAGGGATGGGTTTGATAAATGGGGGCGGAACTGAACTGAGGCCCGCTAACCTCTCTTCCGGGCCCTCCTCAAGCACCCCCAGTCCTCTTGCTTCCAAATATTATGATGGGAAGGTTAGAAGGGCAAGACCTTTCCATGTGTTTCTGGCATTCTCTCTGATCAAGACTTGATAAGCACGAGTGTTATCTGAGGCCTCCAAAGCAGATGCTCAGGACCCATTTCTACTTTTAACTCAAAGGCAGATTTTGCTAAAAGACTTCAGGGTCTGGATGGGAGCTCTGTGATCTGTAGGATTTGAGGAGAAGCACTCAATTCTTCTGTAACTCGGGGAGGGTGCGGAATATTTCAGTGGGCAAAAATGAGTGGAAACCATACCTCTGTCTCATAGTTTTACACCCAGCTTAAGGCATCTCGTCACTTCCATCTGGTTTTGCTCTTGTAGAACAAAAACATCAAAGCGGACTTGGCAAGGATCATCCCCCAAATATGCTTTCATTGTCTATGTCAGTGAATCTCTGTCCAGTCAATAAAGGGGAATGTTTTACTGTGGTTAATGTCACTTGCTTCGTAGCGAGAACTAACTTAAGCAACTGTACCTAATCCCAAATAAACCCAATGGTTTTAAAACCAAGGAGAAAACAAACATTTACGGAGTCACTTAATTGGATCCAGGCATTTTATTTCCTGCAACGCTGTTTCTAAATATCTATCTCACCGGTGAGGAAACACAGGCTCTGAGAGATTAAACAATTTGCTCAGGATCCCAGAGTGTGTTGGTGGAGTTAGTGACTGAGTCGGGATTTGTACATGGGTCCATTCGAGAAGGAAGTCCCAGCTTTTCTACTAAACTCAAAGACCTTTATTGGATCCGCGGAGACACAGAAGCACTGACTCATGACTCTGCCTCGCCAGCCCGGCGTGGCATGAGTTACTTGAGGCTGTCGGTTTGTTCTCAGGAGGCCCCGTGCAGTGTTGGCGCTCCCATCTCTGAACGTGAACACGGAGGGATGGCCGCTGGGTGTGCCTGAGGGCTGGGTGGGAACTGGCCTGGGCTCACCGGAGCACTCAGCAGCCCCGGAGAGCCTGGGTGGTAGTTGCCATTAGTGTTTCTGACCAATAACGATGCCGGGCAAAGCCTTGAAGGCTCTAGATGGACGCGCCCGTGTGTCACTCCTCCTGCGAGAGCCCTAGGTTGGAGGGCGGGCAGCGGTGCTCCTGAGCCCCGCGCCAATGCCTCAGCGCCAGCAGGCAACCACACTTTACAAATACACGATTGCCGTTTTTATCAGGGAATTCTTCCTTAGACACTTAAAAATTATACAAAATTGTAAGTCAAAAACACCAAGCTGATTTTAAGGTTATCCACTCTAGATACTATCTTTAAATGAAGATAAGCGCCTATACCGTTCGAATGAATTTACTTAGGTATGTTTGCAAACAATCCACTCTCTTGCTTGGGGAAAACCTACTTAATGGGTAAAAGGAACAGAATCAGCATGCTTTTCTATTCTGTTGGCATACATACGTTTTTAATCAGCTTGAGTGTCTACTTCTCAGATTGATTAAAAATACTCTACAGTTAACATGTATATATAACTGAATTACTTAGCAACTGATTGGCAGAAATGGACAACCCATTAGATGGGGCAGTAGCCTTGAGTTTGTTTTCAGACATAAAGAAAAAGCTACAGCACAGAGAGGTCGACCGTCTGTTTCAGAGTACACAGCAGGCACTGAGGTCGGACACATGTTCTGGGTCTCCAGCCAGAGCCAACTTAACTTAAATAACTGACAAAATGTCAGGAGGCACAAATGCTAGTGTTGCAATACAAAAGATTTTCTGAGAAATCATGCCTATTCCCAGATGAATTCTTGAAATTACAGTTGGTAACAAACCTAAAATCTAACAAATCCATGTGATGCAAACTCCTTCTTATTTTTGCATTCATTTCACAGCATCATGATGAAGGCTTTTGCCTATGTTATTTCAGTTTGGTCACTATAGATATTTTTCTTTTCTTTCAATGGGAGCATTTGCTAACCATCTTTCTCTATGGCACCTGACTTATGTTCTGCTCACGGGCACACTGTGAGAACCGGAGCTGAAGTTCAGGAGGTTTAAGGGGCTTGGATAAAGCCCCAGGGTCAGTAAGTGATAGAACCAGCCCTGGGACTCAGGGCTCTGCTAAGGCACATGCTCTTCCCAAGACTCTGCCCAGAACCTGCTCAGGAAGGCTCTCTGAGGGGTCCCCTACTCATGTGACTGGGAAAGGACATGAAGAACATGAATGAAAAAAACCTGCGCTAGATGCACAGAATTTCTGACAGGCCCAAGGTTGACCTCCAGTAAAATGGCGACGTGTGCATTGGGTAGTTTGGCTAAAGGTGCAGGTTTCCCCTCCTCCAGGGTCATTTGGAGTCCATGACGATCACCAGCAGCCCCAGAATCTCATTACTGGTCTGTTGGCTTTTTTTTTTTTTTTTAAGATTTTATTTATTAATTTGTTAGAGAGAGAGCACAAGCAGGCAGAGAGGCAGGCAGAGGCAGAGGGAGAAGCAGGTTCCCTGCCGAGCAAGGAGCCCGATGTGGGACTCGATCCCAGGACTCTGGGATCATGACCTGAGCCGAAGGCAGAGGCTTTAACCCACTGAGCCACCCAGGCATCCCCTCTGTTGGCTTTTTTGACCCAGATATTTTCTAACTCTCTCCGTTAGAGAGAAAATCTTCCCACTTCAAAAATATCGATACCGACCAACAGATGGATAACTAGTGAATCTGATAATCCAAGACTGTTTTTGTCAGTGACCCTGTGGAGACATTCCTTCCCATAGGCATAACTGCTAGGGTGGAATTTTCAGACATGGCAGCAAATGAGTGGAGAAATCTTAAAGGATTCACGATCATATAGTACCCCACTACTCCTGGAGTGGACATGGCTGGCCTTAGACTCCCTAGAAATGTGTGCATGCCCTTGTCTCAAACTCATCAAATGTTAGATCTGAGCATAGGTTGCATGATACATTTTTGGTTATAAAGAAGAGAAAAGAACTTAAGCTAGCCTAAAGGGAAAAAATTACTCTTAAGTATATAGATGGGAGAACTCGAGGAGAACCAAGCAAAGGTTGAACAATCAGGTCTCAGAACAAGGGAGAACAGGGGCTGTTTGTGGGATGCGGGGGTAGGAGTTCAAAAAATTTGTCTTGGTAGTAATGTGACTTGGTTCCCTATACCCAGACTAACTCCCAGCCCAAAGTTTCAAAAGAAGGAGGCAGACCGAGTCAGTCTGAGTCAGATGATCACTTTGAGCTAATCAGCTCTAGCCTGAGAGGGTCAAGAGGTCCATACATAATGTGGGGAGGGGAAGGGTTTACAAGGAAAGATTTCTACTGGGAGGCTGGAGTGACGACCCCTTGAGTCAACTCTTCTTATGTCATGGGAGTGGAAGCAGGGGCCCGGAAAGTGGAAGTGACTGCCCCAAGGCCACGTCCCTGGTAGGGGAAGAGCTGAACTAAAAGACGGGCCCTCTTCACTCCTAGGACAGTGCACTTTGAGCTGTCCTGCTTTTGTCCTTTGCATATTTCATGGCTTCAATCTATCTTTCCTCCCACTCGCCCTTCCCACTGCTGACACAGAAGTCTTCCAAAAGCCCAAATCTGATCGTGACACTGCTTGCTAAGTAGTCATCTATCATTTCTAGTCCAAACTCCTTAGCACTGCATGCAAAGCCCTTTTAAGCCTGCCTCATGGAGTGTAAGAGTCTGTCTGGGCTGCCATTACAAAATACCATAGACTGGGTGGCTTAAGCAGCAGAAATTTTCTCACAGTGCTGGTGGTTGAGAAGTTCAAGCTTAAGGTGACGGCAAGGTAGGCTTTATTCTGAAGTCTCATCCCTTGGCTGGTAGGTGGCGGGAGTCTCACTGTGTTTTCACATGACCTCTTTGAACGCTCGAGGAAAGAGAGAGAACTCTGGTGTCTCTTCTTCTTTTTATAAGGACACAAGCCCTATAGTATTAGGGCCCCATCTGTATGATCTCACTTAACTTTGATTACTATATAAAAGCCTACCCCCAAATATAGTCACTTTGGGGATTGGGGCTTCAACATATGAATTTGGGGGGATGACACAGTTTAGTCCACAACATGGAGCTTGTCCCATTCTTCAACGTAATCTCTCTCTTCTCCATTCTCTTTACATTCAGCCATTGGACCTACTGCCCCCCAATCCCACAAGCCTTGCCCTTTTAGATCCCCTCCTCTTGCAATGTACTCTCCTCTTTGTTTTCTGCTTGTGCTTCAAGTCCCAACTCAATGGTTGTTGCGCCATGAAAGCTTATGGGTGGACATCCTCTGGGTAAGATGCTCTCCACGTGCTCTTGCAGCACTGCCACGCATGTGTGTTACGTGTGGGTCCTGTGTGTGGACCATGTGTATATCATGTATCATGTATATCATTACATTTACCACATTCTGATTAATTAGTTCATGCATTGGTCTCTCCAAATAGAAGGTGAATTCTTAGAGGGCAGGACCTCTCATTGATTTTAATCTTTTCTCCCTATTGCCTGTCCAGCGTTTGGCACATGTCGGTACTGAATAAGTATTAGTTGAATAAAAAGGCAGCATGATTATAAAAAAAGGAAAGACTGGTTACCATACTCTTTGCCTCCATTTCATCAGCATCTATTTCAGGGGAAAAAAAATTCATGAGCCATGAAGGTATATGTGTGTCCAGAATTGAAGGGGAAAGCAAAGGGTAGACATTAGAACATTTTTCTAAAGTGATAAGGAAAGCAGAACTTTGCTTATTCACTAATGACAATGGGGAGACCCACTCCAGATTACAAGATTTTGCATAGTGGATCCCTTGTGCATAGAAAAGGGATGAATTTATCATACTCTTTCACATCGCTCTCTAATATTGCTATGAGACCACGCAGAAAATGCAAAGGGAGACCTCACGAAGCACCTCGATAGGCAGATGAGAAACAAACATGATAAAATACAAGAGTACCACACCATAAGACTCACTTTTTCATTCACCTTGACAAGGGTAATGTAGTTTTAATTACTAATGATAATATATATTGCCTACTAGTAAATGTCTTGTGGTGTATTTTGTAAACCTTTCATCTTAGAACACCACAGTACTCCCAAATTTGTTCATTAAACCTTTGCTACAAACCAAGAGGTTATTGGCTGTCAGGAAAAAATGAGAGAGTCAGTGAATTAGCAAAAAGGAATTAATAACTTCTTATTGTAACAATTGTATACTTTGAAAAGTAGAGCACAAGATGCAGTGGTCTTTTAAAATATTTTTATTTAGTTGGAATATTATAATTTCAAAATTAATAAATTGAGCAAAGGCCATCTTCAAATCTGTCTCAAAATGATTGAATAATTGATTAAAACCAAGTTTCATTTTCAAGGTCAAATAAGTAGTATATAAAATGTGTTTGCCAGACAAGCTAGCAGAGATAGACAATTGTTTTATTTTGTTTATGTTTATAATTTGTAGCACTCAATGCTCCTATCGATGTGTGTTTGTCTTCATAACAAATCATGCACAATTATCAATAAGAATTCAAAGAATGATGCCAAGGTGTGAAATTATACAAATCATTCCACTGCAAAGAAAAGGCCCTGGAGGTGAACAGAATATTGAATTTTTCAAAGGAAAATTATGTGTTTGTGAGTGTGTGTCACTTGATGAAATGATTGTCATGGAAAATTAAATCTCACCTTGAAAGAAATGAGTAACAATGAGAAGAATCACCATAAATTCTCTAGGTATGAAGGGATTGCATCTTTTTATAAAGGAATTTTTCTCTAAACCTCTAACCATAGTATATGGTACATGTCAACTACACTTACGTTCACATATGGGTTGATGTAAATATACATTTTTAGCAGCACTCTGTTCTTTGGGCCTACTTCAGATTCATGGCAAAGGGAAAGACGAACTTTGGCATCATCTAATTTTGTGTCCCTCAAAAGATGGCTCATGGACAGCCTATATTAGAATCCACTGGGATACTTGTTAAAAACACAGCTTTCATCTTCTAACCAAGACCTGTTGAATTGGAATCTCAGAGGCAAATCTTATAATGATGCACATTAGGGAAACACTTGTCTAGCTAATTTAGCTACGATTTATTTACAAACCATCCAACTAGTTTCAGGACATTGGTATAGTGACATCGGGTAAAGTCTGTCAAATTCAATGATGCTCAAATGGCTTCTGTGACTTGGGAAAAAGCCTCAAATACAAAATGTTTTTCAAAGAAATTAGGTTTTAATATTTTTAAATATTGTATATATTATAAATGAAGACATAAATGAGTACTAATAAGTTTAATAAGGAGCACTCATGAAAAAGTTATTATTCACAACAGGCCTGTCCTACATAGTAAAGCCTCCTAAACATAAAACTTTTATAATATTTAAGATTTGGGTACTGGACACAATAGTGAAAACCTCATGAGGAAATTCATAATTTCTGAGTCCTTGGTTGAAAAAGCTTTAATTTTTAAGACTGCATTCTATTTATTTGAGAGGAACATCCGGGAATTGATAAAATAACACATTTCAACCTTTTTGCTCAATAAGTATTGTATAGGCATTTTATGAGTTATAAGAAGAGCCTAGATTAAGGGGGCATGAATTAGTGATGTTTGATTGAAAGAGTTCTGCAGGATGTCTTGGCCATGGACGTGTGGGACATCTCGGTGATATCAACAACAAAAATGATGAACCACCATTTCGTCTCTGGGTGAACTGCTCAAAAGAATATAACTAAATTTTATAATATATATAATATTATATAAATATTTATAATGATAAATATGACCTTAATACAGTGTGCTTTATGCTAATATTCTTGAGTGCTATACTTGGATTCTTGGATTTTATGACACTTAGGAGACTGCCTGACCCCTCAAAATTGCTCCTGGATCACTGGAAGGGTCCCTGATCTCAGTCTGGGGGATAATCCTTGCCAAAGGATTGGTGGCAGCCTAACTGGAGCTAGCTCAGGAAATGAGGGATTTATTGGCTCCCGTAACCAAGAAGGGTGGGGATTTAGCTAGGGACATCTGCCTCTTACCTCCATTACTCTCCTTCTCAGCAAATGGAGGAGTCTTGTTTCCCCCCATTGCCTGTAGGCTTCTTCCCTGCCCCAAAGCCATGCCGCTGGCTCCTCCAGGCTGATCTCCTCATTCCTGGGGAGCTAAGGGCTCTTCTCTGTAGCTCCCCAGAGAAGTCCTGGGGAAGGACTCCTGTGGATTCATTTGGGTCCCACGTCCGCCCACCAGCCAGTTATGGCGAGGGCTTGATCCCTCTGAACTGGACTACCTGGGAAAGCAGGGCAAAGGTACTTGCCAGAGGACTGGGCGGGGGTAGCACAGACACCGCTGTGGGAGGACTTACCGTAAACAAGGCAGCCAGGTCTGTCTCTTTTCTAGGTGACTGTGCTTAAGGTAGAAGAGTTCATTGCCAATGACAATTTCAAATAGCAGTTGCTGGCCTATGGAGAATGGAGATCACTAGGACACGGAGACCGAGAGCCCTCCAAAGAAATAGCTATTGCAGTAGGACTTTCTTTTTTTTTGGTCACCAAATTGTCAGTAAAGTAGAAAACCAAATAATCTCGCAGATGATAAAAGCTGCTTGGTCCAGCTTGGAAATGTGCACGGTCGAGTGCCGGTTAGCTACAGGTTTTAAAGCAATGATGAGCCACGATGTGCCTGAGCAGGAGGTTCTGAATGCCTGATGTAGTGCAGTGCTTCTCAAAGTGGTGTTCCAGGCCAGCATGGTCTGGGAACTAGCTAGAAATACAAATTCTTGAGCCCCACACCAGATTTAATGTTTCAGAAACTCGAGGGATCAAACCCAGAGTCTGCATTTTCATGAGCCCTCCAGACGATCCGGCTATGTGCTAAAGTTTGCAAACCTCTGGCATAGTGTGTGCCGTGGTGGCCGGCCCAGGTTCCCCCTTTAGGACCGCGGTGCTCACTCCCAAGGACCTTGGAGATCTGGCAGCTTCTAGCTCTCAGCTAAGTCTCTCTCCTGGCGTTGCTGTCCGCTAAAGAGAATTCTCTCATCCAGGGTCAAACTTCCTCTCTGGGGCTCCCCGCAGGTAGGACTGATCTATAGAGGAAGGAGAGAGGATCCGAAGGCTTGACTCCCTTTCCTCAGCATGGGACAAGTGAAGGGCCATCCCAGTCCAGAGCTCCTCAAAGGATCCATCCACATGGCCATCCACGTGGCCCTTTGTTGTGACTACATCACTGTTCAACTCCTCCCTCTGCCCCATCCAGCTGTGCTTGGCCCTTCACCTGCGCTGGATCTAAGGACACGCCCCAATAAACTTCCTGCATGCAAATCACCATCTCCAAGTCTGTTTCCAGGACAAACAATCTTAGCTACCTGGCCCCTCCACCCCCCCATAAGAGTTAGGACCATGCACACCCAGTCCCATAAGAGAGGACACCAGAGCCACCATTCTGCAAATGTCCAAGGCAACAGGACGCTACCACTGCCCTGCTGTTTTGGTTCCTCTCTTTGAGGCCTATGGGTGAAAATTCTGTCTATAAAGTTCCAGAGGACTTGATTGAGAATATTCTGTCCATACCCCTTTTCTGGCAACATAGTGCGCTAATTTCTGCATATGGTGAGAAACCATAAACTGTGATCATTTACTCCCCTCTTAGATTAGAACCTGCCTTTCCTCCTCACTAGGTCTTCACAGGACCCAAAGGATCAAAAGGCTTTCTTGTATCTTCTCCCACTCACCATGTTTGCATCCCTGTGTAAAGGCCAATTCATTTAGAGCAAAATGGATCTGCTTTTAATGTCATGTCGGGGGGTTAAAAATTAGTCCTGAGTCCTACTGAGATGGGTACTGTCCTGAAAACCTGGCCACATAGTGTGCTTGGGCATGAGACCTGCCGTGGACTGTGGAGTAGAGCTCTCCTCCCCTCTCCTCTGAAATCCAGGGATGAGAAACAGTCCCAACCCTTTACAAGCAAAGATGCTGCATTCTCGACTCTCCACCATCTGGCCCGGACTCACAACCCATGTTCATTCTCATCCTCAAACACCTTTATCTAACTCAACTGCTCATTGTTCCCCAAACTCAACCAGGGTTTTTTTCTGAGCCTTTGTCCATAGTTCCCACTATGGACCATCATTCCATAGTGGGACCATAGTGGGACCATCATTCTCCCTGTTCAGCACCAGCTTCATCTCGCCCAAACCCCAAGGCCAACTCAAGTGCCATTTCCTCCATGCAGCCTTCTTGGATTGCCATGTAGAAGTAACATACACCAGCTCTGAGCCCCACAGTCCTCTGCACTTGTCTCACAGTACCATCATTCTCTGCCTTGAGGTTGACTGTACATGGCTTCTCTCTTCTGCTAGATTACAAATTCCTTGAGGGCTGGGGTTGTGCCTTGGACAATTTTGTAGCCCCCATAAGACCCAGTACAAGTGCTTTCACATGACGCAGAGGATTCAAAATATTTAAGTACATTACTGTTACTGTTACAAAGAAATACTAGCATATTGTTACGGCTGAGACATTTTTATAAACACAGTCCTGTCCTTCTCCAAAAGAAACATAAGCATTAATAATCAATAAAAGCTATATTCCTAAGAGTCTGTGCCCAGTCTCAACACGTGTCCTGTTTTGGCCCCAGGACAGTCCCGATTTATTCCTGCTGTCTTGGTATAATTATTAATACTGTCCCCTTTCACTTTCAAAAGTGCCCCATATTGGATGATAAATTTTATGGTCATCCTACTTAGACAACTCAAACCATTAGCTAGCAGTATGCTTACCTATTTGTAGGAAAATCACATGGTAAGAACTGCACATATTTTTACCTGCATGCTCTTGCACACTCTCCTTCCTGTATACGTATTTTTTACTCAGGGCCAGGGCACAAAGCTATTCCACGCCAGGGTTTTAAGGGATGCTCTTCAGCAGGTGGATACCGGGCCAAGCTGCTATTCTGGTCCCAGCAACTTGTCTTCTCCTGCCAATGACAGAATATGGAGGCCGTTTGAGGGTCCCTGGTTTCTCTGGTTCAATTTCAACTGCATCTAAATGATTTCTCCCTGAGAGCAGATAGATCCCTTCCAAGGCTCTTCAGCAAAATTAGATTCACACGGGAGGATCGGGGGCAGATTGTAACTGTGGTTTTTCTGCTCTCCAGATGGAAACATCTGCTGCCAACAGAAAATAGCCCAACCTCGCTGAAATGGTGAAGGGGACCTCAACATAGTCTTCTTTGTATTTGCTTCCTAACATCGAGCGAGTAGATAACCATAAGTAACTTACCAACGTGTGCTTCATCTAATCCTCACAGTGGCCCTACTGGATGCTGTTGTAATTACTATTCTACACATTTTCATATTTGTAGTTAGCATTAGTAATAGCTTCCATTTCTTAGCCACTGCATAAGCAATTTATAGATAGTAGCGGGTTTCATCCTCACCACACTAGCTGAATACAAGCCTATTAATTATTTATTACCTGCCATACTCAAATACAAGCTTTGTAAGGGCGGGATCTTGTCTCGTTCACAGCTGTATCCCCTGTAAACACACTGAGAATTTTGCTTGGCACAGACTAGGGTCTCAGTAAATACTTTTTGAATGAATGAATGAGTGAGTGAATTAATGAGAATAAGTGAGTCAACAAGCCTATGAGAAAGGTGTTCTTACCCACATTTTGCAGATGAGAAAACCATGGCTTAAAAAGGATAAGTAATTGGCCAAGATCTTGTAGATCACAAACCAGGAGCTGTGAGGTTCCAAGGTCTTATCTTAATGTACCCTACCCTCTCCTTTTTCTGATGAGAAAATTCTAGTTCAGGAAGAGACCTGCTTAGGATCAGCTAAGCATTAAGGTGTTAGAACTCAGACTGAGGAACGCTGACACTGACTCACACTATTTTCTGCTTGTCGTGCTGACAGGTGGCAGAGTCAAACTCATGTCCCTGCAGAGTACAGCCACGTACATAGTGTCCTCTGCAGGGGAGAGGGTTGGGCACTTCCCCCAAGTAAAATCCTTCTGGCCAGAGGAAGATAAATTATAATCTCCTAACTTACCCCTGGGCATTAGTGTTCAGCCAACTGAGAATGAAGTGGGGACCAGAGTTTATTATCTAGGTTAGGGTAGTGATTGCTGCCCAAACAAACTGTAACATTCCAGTGGTTTAACACAATAACTGCTTATTTCTTAATCATGTAACATACCAGATAGGCATCTTGGTGAATGGACAGCTTTGCTCCATATGGACCGTCAGAAATGCGTACTCCTTCCACATTTTGACTCTAGAATCCTAAGGGCTCCAGTCCTCTGCTTTCAGGGGCAGAAGAGGGAAGAGAGAACATGAAGAAGGCTTCTTGAACGCTTTGGCCAAGAATGGACACCCCTCGGTGCTCCCAGACCATTGATAAGAACTAGACCATGGCTCTGCCCAGATACACGTGGGGCGAGGAAACTGCAGACCCTGGGCAGCCATTTCCCAGGGCGCTGTGGAAAGAGGGGCACAAAGTTTTGGGCAGCTGGCCATCACAACCAATATGAGAAAGGGGGGCAGAGAAGACACGGGAGATAGAAATCTGGGCTGCCATTTAGAGAAGGGTGGAAATGGAAAGGAAGCAGTGGGGACAGGGCAGCAAATGCCAACTTTTCCTGCCTTAGAGGATTTTGTAGACTTTCCTTCTTTAGGAGTGATGGAGGTGGAGCAAAGCTGTCTTTGCTGTCAGTTTGATGCACATGTGGAGAAAAACTTGGAACCCCTCATCTTCGTTATTATCAAGCCTCTACACTCAAAAGTACTACCCAAGAGGTTCACAATTTCCATTCATGCCCACCCCTGCCTTCTCCATTTGGGTCCTAAATGATAAATCATGCAAAATTGGGCAATAGCATAAAAGCCACAAGATGTATCGAGTGCCATAGCCTTCAGTTATCTTAGTTCATTAAACAGAAAAATAGGTGTAATTTTTTTTATTTATAGGAAAACAGTATCCGGTAATGTCACATAATATTTCAAAATGGAATTTGTCTTTGTCAGCCAAATAGTGAACAATAAGGAAACACTGAGTGATCTTTTTAAGAAGTGATTTGAAATTAATTTCAATCCATTCTGATGGTTCAGTAAAAAGAGAAATACAGGCTTTGGTAGGTTTCTTAATATAGATTGCTATAGTAATTTAAAAACAACAAGTAATAATAAAGTAATAATTCTATCATGCTGCCAGTGTGCTTGACAGCAAATAGTATATTTAAAAAAATAAATTTGCCAGTGCAATATATGCCAATGAGTAGACTCCAGGCATTGTCTTCAGATTAGAAAGATTCATAGGATCATTTTCACGTATTTTAGAAAGTTATTTATTCTGACAGAGGTAAAATTATTAAGAGTATAATTATTCACAGTGATTTTTCCCCTCCAGCCTCCCCAGGAGGATCCTTTTGTAGCAGGAGTAATGGATCAGGCAGGGTAACGGGGAGAAGCGCAGACTCAGGGAAACAGAGAGGCTTACTGGCTCTACATACGTGTGAGCTCGAGGATTTCCAGAGTAAACCAAAATGTCTCAAAGTGGAAAGAAGATGAATGGATCTTGGCCAGTGAGGGAAGAACCAAGAACTTTTTGGAAGCTGAACTGGGCAGTTACCATGAGGAGGGGACTGTGGTGAGAGAGTTCAGGTCAAGAGGAGCCTTCAGAAGTCACAACTCATGCTACCCATAGCTCCTGCTGCTGGAGAGGACCTCTCCTGAACTCCTCCATCACTGGCCTGTGCGGCAGAGAATGGAGCCTGGGGTATTGAGATAGTAACAATAGTAGCTGGTGCTTCCAGAAGCACATGTCCTATGTGCCCAAGAGCAAGTAAGCTTAACTACATTAATCTTTTAATCTTTACAACTTTATGAGGGAACACTCTCCGCAATCCTCTTTTACAGTTGAGAAAAACTGAGACTGTGTAACTCTCTAGGAATATACCAGCTAACAAGTAGTAGAGCTGGGATTCAGACCCAGGCAGGCTGGTTCCTGAGCCTAGGGGCTAGACCATGATACTCACCTCTCAGGATGCTGAAAAATTAATGCGGTCAATACATAAGCCTTAGGGCATGAGAACAGTGGAAATCTGGACTAAACTCCAAGTCAGTGGTGCACACTTTGACTTGCGGTACTCTCAGGGGGACACTCCTTCAAGAGAATAGTGTGTAATTAGAGATGCCCAAATACCGAGGTGTTCATGTACTCACAATATTAAAGTTGATTATTTGCTAAGCTTTGGGAAATAAGACTGACAAAACAAAGGAGTTACTCTTTCTCCAAATTTCATTTGTCTCTGGCCTATTTAGTAGGCTTCTATGAATTTGGTTGTAACGAAATAATATTGTAAAGGATCTATGCAGCACGCAGAGTCTCTTCACTGTGAAGGCTCCATTTTGAGTGGCATCGCAACTAATTCATAGGAAAGACTTTTATTTGTCCAGTTCTTGGTCTCTTCAGGTCATTTATTTCTAAGGGTAACTTCACCACCAGCCTTGCTGGCTGTACATTCAGAACAAATATCAGGGACATCAGTACATTCCATAGATGTTCTGGAATACTCATCGAAGTTAAGACCATAGACTCTTATACCTACTCTAGAAATTGATCATTCTTAATTCTAGACTCAGGGCATTCCCCCATAATTCATAATGGAATAAGATAAAGAATATAGAACCAAGATGAGTAAGATGGGTATGTGGGGAGCTACATGAAGGCTGAGTTACTCCAATCAAAAAAGATTGAGATGCTCTGGGAAATATTCATCTTACTGATGATGAGCTCTGGGAAGATAATTGACTTTAGAATCAAAGTAATCCGTTTTTCCATTCCAGGTCGAGTACATGACTCAATGGCCTGCATGTCTTAGATCTATTTTTTCACATCACGTATCATCACCGAGATACATGCATCTCCAGTAAACTACAGTTTATTCACTAGCTAAAGTGGTCATGACCTCCAGCATGGTCTTTCATGGATTTAGATGGGGATAGGGACCCCACCGTTGCTCTCTTCTAAAAGCGAGAAGAGGACAAAATTCTACCTTTCATAGTTTGAGAGTCAGTGATGCCATGTTCTGCAAAAATAAATTAGAAAATTGTGTTTCATCAAGGGGTATCCATTGGGTTATCTTCTCTGGGTTGATGGTAAATGTCGTGGCCCCACCATACTGGGAGTGAATGTGCCAGTGAGATGCTGACTTCAGGACCGATCTTTAGTCATGACAGCAGAGGCCTGGATGACCAACAGCAGCAAACTAAGATAGCTGCAACTGGCCAGTCTTCTCCAGAGTCAGAGCTGCTGCTTCTATCTTATGATAAATTGCATTGATCATGTAGGTTACAGAACCCCTATCAGTATCAAAGAAAAGACATTATGTTTTGACATTGTCAATTTCTGGAAGTGTCACACAGCACTACAGGGAATGGCTCATTTAATTTCAGTTTATAAATTAAACAAAGCAGAAAACCAAGATGATAAATCTGAAATGTTCCAAATGTTTAAACTTGGAATATATCAACTTCCTAGACCTGGGGCCAAAACTTTAAACTACCAAAACTTCACCAAGGCCACCTTCGGGGAGAAAAAAAAAGGTTAAAATGCTCAGAGGCAGAAAGTTTGTCAGACTTGCCAATGAGGAAGATAGAATCTGGCCTCTATTTCGGGAAGGATGGTACGGGAACAATGACAACAGGTATAATTTTCATTATTTTCCCTTATTTTGTCCTACTGTTCACTTTCAGCTCTTCGTTTTACAATTAATATCTTCTTTTAAAAAGCCAGAAATAAATTTAACCTTTTGAGACTAGTAAGTTCTTCCGGCGTTTTAAATAGTAAGTCGGGGGAGCCCTTAGAAACATTGTTCTGGGTGTCTTTGGCTATTTTTACAAGGAGTGTCGCACATCTGTGTGTCTCCACGTAGCCCGGGGTCTCACCTCTACGCTCTCCTCACAGAGGCCTGGCAGAGCTTCATTTATCTTAGGAAGGGAAATGGTGGAGTGGAGCCTGCCTGACTCTGGACCTGTGATTCCAAGGTGGAAAGAGTCCAAGATTGTTGCTCAGTCCATTAAGCAATCCCTTTTAGCTGAAGGGATTCATCTATCAATCTCGCTTTTCAGCCAGTAATCTGCTTATTTAGAGGTTTAATTACATTTTCAGGTCACCCGAGCGCTTCTCCTAGATATTTAATAAAATGAGTCCTTATTTTATTTATCGCACAGTTTATTTTCCAGGGGGGTACTCAGGACTGGGATGGAGTGAAGGGGGCAATTATTTATAAAAAGATAAACAAGCGAGATTTCTAGGTTCAAAGTGTCCAGAGTTAACACAGGAATTATTTGGGTCTCGGGGCTCGGTGACGATCGCAGATTGATCTAAAACTGCATGTCGCAGCCACCATTCCCGAAACGGAAAGTCAAATATTGATTTCCCAGTGCTTTTATGACCCATTTAACAACAGGCATTTTGGATTGGTTATTTCTTCGGGCTGGAGAGAATGTTCCAGCCAGCCTCCTTTTGAGCTTCCTCTTAATTATCTTCTCAGGAGATGGGTAAAAATTGATGCTTAGCTCTGGCCCCAAACACGCACATGTGAGAGCGCGTGCACAAACACACACACACACACACACACACACCCCATAAAGGAGGCTGACACACTTGGGGCACTTAACACTATGTAAGTTAGCTTGGATGACGGGTATTTAGATATTTTCCACAAAAACTACCAAATTGGGTGAGGGGGAGGTCCCTTTGGGTATGTCTGCTAACAAATTCTCACTAATTGACATCAAGCCAGTTAATTTTTACCTAATAAGTGTTGAGTGATTCAAGGAGCGGCCCCACCCGCCAAGGCTCGGTCTGCACAAAAGCCCTCTACCTGTTTGGCTCTCCGAACAGAACATTTAATGTTTTGTCAAATTTTCAAAAATGCTGGGAGTAGGGATAGCGTTTTTAATCTTTTGCTCTTTGGGCTACTAATTATGTAGCAAAGGGTATAAAGAGGGCTTTACAAATCATTATTTCCATTAGGAAGGTGTTGGAACCAGTCCCGCAGAGGGCTCCCCTCCTATTTGCGCAGCTGCTATTCCCAGGGGAGGCGGCCGCTGTGGTGCTGCCTGAAGCCGGGCTTCTGTTCTGTTTCCCCAGCACTTGGAAGAAAAACAAAACAGGCCTAATGAAAAACACACACGGGAAATGCTTTATTATTTCATCATCCTCACCTAGGGCGCTCTGGCACGGCTCCGTGAGTGGAAGGACTTCTCCCTCTGGCCGGCTCTCGCTCCCTCTCCGAGCGGAGGCCGAGCGGGGCGAATGGGGCCGCTGCTCTGTCATTTCCTGTCAGATCGTTTTGGAGGAATTTGCTCTTATTTCCTCCTGGCCACAATTCCCCACCTCCGCCCCTGCCTCCCAGCTCAGCCCTGGCCGCCTGCCCTACGGTTCAGCGGTGTTAACTTCAAAACGCGGGGGTTTGGGGTGGGCAGTGGGGGGCGTCTGGAAACTCTGGGCACCCCGACGCAATCGACCTGTATCTTCCGAGAGCTGAGAAATGGGTCAAGAACCAGCAGCCCGTGAATCTTAACCCCCAGAGATGACCAAGGAGCGCCACTTCGCTGGAAAGCCTGTGCATTTGGGGGGAGGGTGCTGAAGTGAGTCACAATATTAATTCAGACTGTAATCGTCCCACATGCATATTCTTGACTTTTCACCAGAAAGGAGAGTCAGAGAGCAGACATGCCCCAAATCTCATTGGACCGTTAGCAAGTGAATAACTCCTTTCATAAAATATGTCTCCATTTATTTCACACAGAGTGAAAAACCTGGATATAATAGACAATGCATTTATTCACATGGTACTCAGCAACCCCCTATCGCCAAATAATCCAGGCCTGGTCAAGCAGGTATGGCTACCCAGGAAATTGGAAAGCTTGAGGCCAGACCTCAGCGGGGCCATCGCTAACAGCCTTTTTCTGTTGTACAGTTTGGCCACTTGGACAGGGTACCCGGCCTTCTACATTAGAAGATGCGTAAGGAATGTTTGGTAGATGTTCAATAACTATCTGATGAGCTGAACTGGGACTATATGTCAGACGGTGGAATGCCAAGCCGCCACCCAGTTTTGTGGCAGTGGAAAGTGGGTAGTCCCATATCGTGCCCCCATATATTGTCACTCTCTCGGGGTCGACACCTCCTACCACCATAGTTAAAGAGTAAGAGTTCTAGAATGCACTCTATGGGCAACTTTTCCTTGATGACATTTCTCCCAGACTGTCCTCTAATGGGTAGTTGTTATCTAAGATTTGTTAAGCTACAGTCCATGGTGTGGGTAATACAGTACTGTCACTTAAATGTTTCATTCAATACGCGTATCTACTCAAAAAGTGTTTGGTAAATAGATCAATCGGTGAGTGTGATATTTGTGTCAAAGGAGTTTGTGGGGGAGGCCTTCTGGTGAGAATTGGTTTATGTGTGTAGATGTGCCTAAATGCAAGATAGGCCTGCCTAAATTTAATTCCCCATGGAAACATGGAAATAAGTCATGTAAAGTAGCTTATCTAATGGAAAAAAAAAATTAGAGATGGGAACAAAATGATCCTCCAAAGCAGAAGCCAGTTAAGATACCCGCCACCAATAGATGGTGGGAAAATTTCTGTCTGGTGTGTCTGTATTTCATTTTGAGGCATTTGATAAACATTATCAATCCCATCACAGCTGATAACTACAAAAGCACTGAGAATCCTAAAGATACTAAGTGTATGATTGTGATGGAAACAACAAACTCTTTTATAAAAGCAAAAGGGCTAAAAAAGTAAAAGTGCTAAGGAAAACCAAACCTTAC
Source organism: Potos flavus (assembly GCA_028534135.1). Taxonomy (NCBI): domain Eukaryota; kingdom Metazoa; phylum Chordata; class Mammalia; order Carnivora; family Procyonidae; genus Potos; species Potos flavus. Next base: position 122,821,832 of record CM052883.1, on the reverse strand, counting down.
TCATAGATACGGAATGGAACCTTGACAGTAAGAATAATGCAGAAGGACAAAGAGGAGTTTTCCAGCTCGTGGAAAGGTATGTGCCTAGGCGATTGACAGTTGTTGCCAAGAGATTGACAAAGTAGGAGACATTCTTGTCTGGACGATTCCAGTGGTTTTCAACCCTCACTGCACGTTTGAATCATCCAGCGAGCTTCTAGAAAATTCATTCTGGGGCCACACCATAGACCAATGAAATCAGCACCACTGGTGGTGAATGCAGGCATCATGATTTTTTAAATCCACTGATTCCACTGTGTCGTCAAAGTGGGCTACAGCAGTGGTGCTCAGGTTTTAGCATCAGAATCACCTGGAGGGCTTAGGAAACTACAGTTTTCTGGCCCAATCCCCAGAGTTTCTGGCTCACCAAGTTTGGGGCAAAAAAGCTAGAAATTTGTATTTCTACCATTTTTTAAAAAAAGATTTTACTTTTTTATTTGACACAGAGAGAGAGAGAGAGAAAGAGCACAGGCAGGGGGAGCTGCAGGGTCCACACTGAGCAGGGAGCCCAATGTGGGGTTCAATCCCAGGACCCTGATATCAGGGATGAAGGCAGTCGCTTAACCCACGGAGCCACCCAAGGGCCCCCTTCTACCATGTTTCTAGTTGATGCTGCTGCTGCTGCTTAACCTGATATTCATTCAGGAGAAACCTCATGGTTTGTTCCTGACTTTATGGTAATAAGGCACCCAAGGAAATGTTTCTGTCTTCCACGTATGGTTGGTTCTTCAGTTTCAAGGGCCATATGAATGAATCTACACGTGATGAAAGTAAATCTAGAACAGAGTGTGAGATAATGCAGCTGCTAAGTAGTTTCCTCAGTGCTTGGGTAGATCATCAAGGAATGTGACCTGTCTCAGTGTAGGTAGACCTAGTCTGTCTTAGAAGACATCAGACAAAACATATATCAGCAAGGAAAAGAGAATGGTGGGGTGAAAAGCATCTCAGAAACTCATTTTGGGATTGCAAGTTCATACCCTTCCTCTACCCGATTTTACCAACGAATGCACTTTTCAGCATCATCTGGAACTTCTATGTTCGCCGATGCATATTTTCTATATTTGTGAGATTAAGATTGTGATAAGCACAATAAACAGAAAACCAGCAAATTATAAATGAAAACCATTCAAACTTATGTGAGAGAGAATTGGACTTAAGCAATTTGACTTTGAAGAGTTTGAAAGTCGGAGAAAGACTGTGAATTAATTACGTACCAATTACTGTCAATTGCTAGCCAATAACTGTTTCAAGGAAGAGCCAGGTTTCACTTCCATCCCCATCTCTCCCTGGCCACATGCCCGTCTTCTCACTGTCGCCAGATGCAGATGTAGCTCTTGGAACCATCGCCCAGCTGTGGCTTGAATAACTACCTCTGGTCCTCCAGTGGATGTGGCCACCGTCCCTTCTTCCCCAACACAGTCCATTCACTTGTAGTCAGTCATCTTCGGGTTCCCACAATTCCATAGCGGCTCTAACCTACTTTTTTTTGAAAGGGAGAGACATTGAGGGGTAGAGGGGCAGAGGGAGGAGAGAGAGAATCTTAAGCAGGCTCCACACTCCGTGTAGAGCCTGACAGGGGCTCAATCTCAACACCCTAGATCAGGACGTGAGCCAAAACCAAGAGTCAGACACATAACTGACTGAGCCAACCACGTGCCCCTAAACTAATTTTTTAAAAATACAAATTTTCCAATAGAGTTACAAAGGTTGCCATTTCTTTTTTTTTTTAATTTTATAGATTTTATTTATTATTTATTTGAGAGAGAGAGTGCACAAGAGAGCACAAGCAGGGGGAGCTGCAGAGGGAGAGAGAGGGAGAGAGGGAAAAGCAGACCCCCTGCTGAGCAAGGATAACCGATGTGGGGCTGGATCCCAGGACCTGAGTTTAACCAACAGAACCATCCAGGTGCCCCAAAAATCTACTATTTCTAAAGCTCTATGTTAAGAAATGCAGCCATATCTTCAGGTCTTCTCTTTTGTTTTTTATTTATTTTATTTATTTATTTTTTAGGTCTTCTCTTTTAAAAAAAAATATTTTTTAGTGACTAATGAAAAGAGTGTAGTAGGCAGCCAGGCTAAAGAGAGACTCTAAGTGCATTCATGATTTACTAAGGTTTGTTGGGTGTCCGTGGGCAGCAATCTGGTAGTGATCCATCCAACAGCTCTCTCTATTCTTTGAATCTTCCCATTAAAATCTGATGTTTTTCATTTTTAATGGTAAGTGGTGGACATATAGAAGGTCTTTTAACTTGTTCTTCAGGGGTGGTATCTACAGTCTTTGAATTCATCTGGTAGTTTGGAAGTTTGTTGGCTTTCACGTGGGGAAATCTGTCCAGTGAACCATACAGCATTAAAACTTCAATAAAGGTAAAGTGATGGGGTTGTGGCTGCTTCATAGAGAGAACATTGAGCCATATATGTGAGTGAAGAACACAAAGGAAAAATATGCATTTTGATGATTAAATATTTTAGCCTATTTTTAGAATACATACTCAAATATATTTGGTCTAATTAAATAAATTAGAATGTTTGGAATAAGACACTCTGATTTGTATTCTAATTAACTGAGTATTGATCAGGACTGGGGGGACGGGAAGGAGAAATACTTAAAAATTTTTAAAAGAAGAAAAATTTGTACTCACGCAACTTCTCATCTTGGCGAATGGGGTTCATAAAATAAAACGTATCCTTTTGCAATGGCAAAATTTGTGTCTAGTTAATCAAGATCTACTAAATGTGGAATTCATATTAGTTGTTATTCATTTAGTTTGTTTTTCAGTGTCAGATTAACCTAACAATTACCAAATAAGAATACCAATTTTGGCAGCATAATAAGATGAAAAGGGAAGGTCCCCACCACGTTAGATATATATAAAAGTCCTGTTACATATAAAAGAACATGTTAGATATTCATATATAAAAGTCCTTTTTAAACATGTTAGATATCCATAATGTAAAAATATCTTATTTGTGTCCCTTTTTGCTTGAACACATTTTTCTTTTAAAAGTATCTTTTTCAGTAAAGCTGTGGGGGATTTTTCTTTTCTGGTATTTAAAGTAAGATAAAGTTTAGCTGATTTCTTTTCCCTGACTATCCCCTTCCCCCTCCAAAGGCTTAATAACCACAATCCTAAGATTTATGGTGAGTGAAAAAGAAAAATAAGTAAATTATCTGGCTGAGGAGCCATTCTTCCTCTCTCTGGCCATACAGACTATTTTAAATGCTGCTAGCAGCAGTCTAATTAAAATAATTTCTGTCAGAAGTCTGTGAAATATGCAGGCACAGCCCAGCTCAATGTTCTCGAGCAGGAATGACAAATCTCTGCTTAATTGGTACTTAATATGGTAGTACAGGATTAGTAATTCTCCAGGATAAAGCAGATAACAAGTAGAAATCTCTTGCTTGGGGCAGGGAGCCTTGGAAGATGAACAGACCAAATAGTGCTTACCCCCAAACTGTTCCTATCAAAGGTTGTTATTTTGGCCATCATTTATGAAATAAAAGACAATTAATGCACATTTTATGGCTAGTTCCAAGTCCTAATTAAATACAACTATGTACAAAGAATGTGAACAGCCTGACTTACAGAGACCAAAATAAATACTGGCAGAATTATGGTGACCGCTGCAGCCTTCGCTCATCTTTTTATCCTATCACGGGGATAAGAATCTTGGCAGAGGCATGAGCTACTTCTGAGATGCAGCCATTAAGCTGAGATTCCTGTGAATTTTAGAAAATTCGGAAAATGTAAAAGACTATGGAAGGGAGTAAAGCATCCATAGTACCATTGCTAATAAGTTGGGTATGAAGTTGGGACCACAGCTAACAAATTGAAATATTTCCTTCCTGTTTGTGTGTGTGTGTGTATGTGTGTGGGCGTGTGTGTTTTTATATACAGTATTTCCACTGTGTAGTTTCTGTGTTTTGCTTATTCTATACATTGTTGCAGGCCTTTTTGTACCTTACTTTTTTTTTCACTTATTATTAAATAGAAACGTTTATGTATATATTCATAAGTGTTCAGTGTAAATACCACTTTTAACGTTTCCACAGTAATCTATCAGGTAGAATAATAGTCAATAGTATCTATCTTGTGCTGACTGTGTGCCAGATGCTTTTCTACAGGCTTTGCTCGTGTTAACTAATTAAATCAATAATAGCCCTATGAGTCAAATACGTTCATCATCTGCATTTTGTAGGTGTGGATACTGATGCGCAGAAAGATTGCATTAATTTCTCCAAGGCTACATAAAGTGGTTAGTAGAGGCAACATTTGAACAAGGCAATCCAACAACAAAAACTGTGTTTTTAATTATTCTGTTATGTCATCTCCAGAGGCACTGCCTCAACCCAGGTGACGCCCTTGATCAGAGTCAGCGAACTTTCTCTGTTAAGGACGGAATAGTAAATATTCTAGAATATGTGGTCCAGATATCGTTTCTGTGGCATGTTCTTCTTCTTCCTCTTTTTTATTTTTTTTAACAACCATTCTTAGCTTCCTGGCCATACAAAAACAGACCATGAGGCAGATTTGGCCCATAAGCCAATCCCTGCTATACATTAAAAGTGA
>CM052883.1:122771586-122817122 GCA_028534135.1 Potos flavus | reverse complement strand
TGATAAGGGCAGTCGAACTTACCGAAAACATTTACGTTTCCATCAATTTAAAGTAATTGTGGGCGCCTGGGTGGCTCAGTGGGTTAAAGCCTCTGCCTTTGGCTCATGTCATGATCTCAGGGCCCTGGGATCGAGGCCCATATCGGGCTGTCTGCTTGGCGGGGAGCCTGCTTCCTCCTCTCTCTCTGCCTGCCTCTCTGCCTGCTTGTGATCTCAATCTCTCTCTGTGTCAAATAAATAAATAAAATCTTTAAAAAAATAAATAAATAAATAAAGTAATTGTGATTTTCCTAAGGACAAAATGAATTTGTTCTTGGTAAATCTCACAAAGTTAATAGAAAGTCACAAATTTACATTTAATCATCAATTCATGCCTTTTGGTGAGGCCACATAGAATTCTGGTATGCCCTGTTCATTCTTTGTGGTAACAGTTCTCAAACTGTGGCCTTGAAACCAGCAGCATTGGCCTCATCTGGCATCGTCTTATTAAAAATGCACATTCTTGGACCCCATACCAGAAATACTGAATCAAAAACTCTGGAGATAGAGCATATTAGAAGTTTGAGAACCACTGTTTCAGAAAAATTTAGTTCCAAACAAATTATCTTTAAGAACAAAGCTCTGCGTGTGTGTGTGTGTGTGTGTGTGTGTGCACATACGCACGTGCACGTGTCACAAGACACAAGAATCAGAATGAGCAAATTTTAGGGCTGCATGTGTATCTTATGCAGGAACACGAATAAATCTATACCGTTGCACCTATCTTTTTCTATGACACTGTATTGATTTTGTCACAGCTATTTCCTGGTTCATTACCTAAGCATGCCTTTCTTTATAACATTAAGGGATTTAAGACTTAAATGTCTGAAAACTTCTTTTTAAATTGAATGCCCTCAATTATTGAGGACACTATCCCTGAAACTTTCATTGACGAGTTTATTGTAACAAAATGTGTCATTTTAAAGTGTCACTGTCAAGGTTTAGGTTCTGGGTAAAATGGAGAAAGCACATTCTTTTCTGCTCTCCATCTGAATACAGGTGTAAAACCTGGACAGAATGTGTGGAGCAGTTATTTGAGAACTCTAAAAAGTAAACAGTAAATAGAAAGTTGAGGAAAAGGACCCACATTCAAAGTGTCACTGAACTGGTGTGAGTTTACCATTATTGTTTCCCTGTCACATGGCCCCAGAAGCAGACACAGCAGTAGAAATGCATGGCACAATCCCAGCTTTCTGACTGAAAGCTTCAAAAGAGGAGTCCCAGGAAACCAGAAAGCACTAGGGAGACTGTGTAAAGGGAAGAGCTCACGAAAGCAACCCGATAAAGTTATTCGCTAACTCTGAGATTCCAAGATTTGTACGTGAATGCATCTGATCTTAATCAGTATATATAAGACTTTGAAAAATGAATAGACTTTCACCCAGGTCTCAGACTTACCACTGGGTGGTACACTCATGGCACAGATCTGAATAGCAATGGGCTTTAAAACCCAAACTTACATTGGGACCACAGTCCATAGAAAGCAAGTTGGAACTTACGGCTTGAAAATAATCAGGTCAATTGCCTATTGAAACAAAAATATCAATATTCTTCATAAATTTTAAATAAGATCCAGAGTCTCATAGAATAATAATAACAACTTCCAGACTCCAATCAAAAATTACTTGGCATAGGAAGAGCCGGTATAATTCAACTCATACAGGAAAGGGCAATTAATAAACATCAGTGCCAAGATGACATGTAAGTTCAAATTATCTGATAAAATTTAAAGCAGCTATTATAAAAATGCTCCAGGGGCACCTGGGTGGCTCAGTCATTAAGCATCTGCCTTTGGCTCAGGTCATGATCCCAGGGTCCTGGCATTGAACCCTACGTCAGGCTCCTTGCTCAGTGGGAAACCTGTTTCTCCCTTTCCCACTCCCTCTGCTTGTGTTCCCTCTCTTGCTGCATCTCCTGCTATCAAAAAAATAAAATCTTTAAAAAAAAAAATGCTCCAATAAGCAATGACAAACTCTTTTAAAGCAAAGAGAAAGAAATCTGAACAGAAAATATAAAGAAGGACTTAATGGAAATTTTAGCACTAAAAATGCAATAACTGAAATAAAAAACTCACTAGATGGACTCAGTAGCATAATGGAGATGACAAGATAGAGTCTGATGTAAAGACTGATCAGTAGAAATTGTGCAAATTAAACAATGCAGAGAAACTAAGATTGAAAAAATTAACAGATACTCAGGTATCAGTGGGAAAATAATAAAAGGCCTAATATTCATGTTAATTCAGTCCCAGAAGAAGAGAAAGGGAGTGATGTTTCAAAAAAAAAATTGAACAGATAATGCCTGAAAATTTCCCAAATTTGGGGGCGCCTGGGTGGCTCAGTGGGTTAAAGCCTCTGCCTTCGGCTCAGGTCATGATCTTGGGGTCCTGGGATTGAGCCCCGCATTGGGCTCTCTGCTCAGCAGGGAGCCTGCTTCCCCCTCTCTCTCTGCCTGCCTCTCTGCCTACTTGTGATCTCTCTCTGTCAAATAAATAAATAAATAAAATCTTTAAAAAAAAAAAGTTTCCCAAATTTGGTAAGACATAAACCTAAAGATTCAAGAATCTCAGTGAACCCTGATGGAACAAACTCAAGGAAATCCATATCTTGATACACCATAATCAAACTGTTGAAAACTAAAGACAAAGAAAAAATCTTGAAAGGAGACAGAGAAAAACAGCATGTTATCTATAGGATAATAAAGATTCTAATGACTGCAGATTTCTCATCAAAAACCATGGGCACCAGTGGGAGGTGGCACAATAGTTTTCAAGTACTGAGACAATTTTCAGCCCAGAATTCTATATCTAGAGAAAATATCCTTGGAATGAAGGTGATATAAACATTCCTAGATGAAGGAAAATTAAGATAATTTATTGCTAAAGAAGTTTTTCAGAAAGAAGGGAAACAATATTAGAAGGAAACTTGGAACATCAAGGAATGAAAGAAATATAATAGAAATGGTTAATATCTGGGTACATGTAATAAAATATTCTCCTCTCAACTTCTTAAAAACTGATGGTCGAAAAGGAAAAATTATAGCCTTGTCTGATAGGGTTTTCAATGTGTGTACATATAATACATGACAACTACAACATCAGGGAGGGGAGTATAAAAGGACCAGCATGGTGCTAAGTTTTCTACATTCTACTTGAAATGGTAAAGTATTGAGTCCAAGTATATTATGAAAACTTAGGTGTATACCTTATAATCCTTGGAACGTCCACTAGAAACTTATACAAAAAGATATAATAAAAACACAATAAATTAAGATGGAATAGTCAAAAATAGTTCAAGTAATCCAAAAGAAAGAAAATAAAAGGATAGACCTAAATCTAAACGTATCAATAATTACATTAAGTGTAAATGGTCGACATACATCAATCAAAAAATAGAGATTACCAGAATGGATTAAAAAATCATGCTCCCTGCTAGGTCTTTTCTACAAGAAACACACGTCAACATATAGGCATCTAGGTAGGTTAAAAGTAAAAGGATATGCCACGCATAAATAATAAGTGAGAAAAATAAAATAATAAATGAAAAAGGATATGCCACAAAAAACATGAATTAAAATATCTTCCATTTGCTCTTCCTGGGAAAATATCTGCCATTCAAGAACCCTGACACGACAATCTAAAGTAAGCTCATTCAGTTACTTCAGTGAGATTGTTTTGAGTGATCATCCGCTCTGCTTAAGCTGCTTTTTTATTTTTAAGTGCGCTAAATACGAGCTTAATTTGGAACCAATTAAGCTCTCTTCTGCCATTTCAAAAGAAGCTTCACACTTTCACAAATGTTTTTGTGTAGTGACTTTAGCACCACAAAGTGCAAAGATTGATTTTAATTCTAAGGCAAAATCAGTCTGAATATTCCCATATAATCTTTTAAATGGGAGAAACACATAGTCCCAAGCTCACACGAGGTCCTAAGTGTTTATTAAATATCATAAATATATCAGATTTGCACATGTGCTCACAAATAGACATGCGTACACAGGCGGGTCACAGCTTCTTGGAAAACCACCCATGTTCTCTTCCTCAGCTGTATTATGTAACACATATGGTTCCTGTCAGTAGCACTCATTCAGAGAGATAAAAATCCTGCAACAGCTAAGTTCAGCCTCTCTCCAGTGGCCCTTTCCTTTGATTTCCAAGATATCAAGTGACCATTCACTAAACCCTATAATTGCCAACCTTAGCCAGTCCCACCTCTGAAAGAGGAAAGAAATGGTCCACTTAAAAAATATTTTCCCAATACATTGCTTAATTAACCTACCTTGATTCTTCCTGGCAGTAGCTTTCTTTGTTAATTTTTTTTAAAGAAAGAAAAGCTATTGAAAGACACATGTGCTGATTAACCATCCATAAAAATTTGAAAAATAATTTAGGGACATAATTTTTGTTAGTATACAGTGTTAAACATATTTGATAGCATAATAATAAATGGTAGTCACGGGCAAGGGGAAGTTTCTTTCTTGGAAACTTTTACAGATATGAAGATAACATTGTTTTCTTCAAACCTGGCTTGAATTCAACTTGACATATTGTTCTTTCTCTTTTTTGTTCTTCCTGTCCTTAACTTTTCTTCTGCAATGTGAAAATACAAGGCAGATGTCTTCATCTCACTGGAATGCTTTTAACCTTAATGAAGGGTTATAATAAATCAGTACTTTCAACCTGCTTTCTATCATCAACACATGCATACTTTTTGAGATATTAGTCTCTATAGAGATTATTAGAAATAATTAGGACAAGTTAGAACTTAGAATTATTAGTTTGTTAACGGGCATATAGTTGCTGTTTGTTTACTGTGTTTATTTATTTATTGTTTCAAGTTTTTATTTAAATTCTAGTTGTTAACATATAGTCTAATATTGCTTTCAGGAGTAGAATTTAGTGATTCACCACTTACATACAACACCCAAGGCTCATCACAACAGATGCCCTCCTTAATGCACATCACCCATTTACTATATTTAATTTGCAGAAAATTATCTTGCTCATGCATCTAGACACTGTAGTTATTGGACAAGATCTTTTTTTAAAAAGCCATCAATGATTCATTTTTATGCTAGAGTAAGTGTGGAATATGTATGCATAGTTACACACACACAGATACACTCAAATAAAAAGGACTATTAGAGTATAATTGGGTGATTTTTAAAACTTACCTGTATAGATCATACCAGTTTACAAACAAACTAGGAAATGAAGGACTTTTTTCACTTAAACATTTTCCTGATTAATATCATAAAATTAGAATTTACCTTTTCTTGACCAGATAGGGTATTCCATTATTTCACATTTTGTATTTATTTACTCAGGATTCAAAGATGCCAATTTCTTCAATAAACAAAATTCTGCACTCTCCAACTCCTCTCATTAATACACAGAAGAAAAATAACCTGCAAAACTGCAGCCCAAAAAGAGGGAGGTGGTAAAAATAACCTCATAAAAATGTGACGTCTTGGTGACCTATTTTAAATGGATGAAATTTGGTGATGGCAAAACAAATCACTACTTTCCAAGATCACATCAACTAAGATGCAGCTGGGATTAATGCTAAAACCCTCAGCTAACAATGGCTGGATCTGAAGATGTGATGGATTTGACTAAGCTTTGCAGTATACTAAGCTAAGATAAATTTTTCTGATGGTGACATCCATAAGAAAATTTTATAAGGCAGACTAAGTACCTGTCTTGATTCTCAAATATTTAAAAAAGCTGTTCTGACTTCCAATGAATCAAACCTACTTATTCACCTTTCAAGAGGCCATAAAGTTTCATGAAGGAGACTCTGGATCAGAAATTATGAGATTTAGGTTATGGGCCTCCTTGCTGGAAGAGGAGAACTAGGCCACCCCAATTTTGTGGTATCCTTCTGCCACATGGGTGACCTCCCACGTGGGTGAATAGGTTATAAAAGCCTTTTATGTATTTGAGTCCGTGGAGTGATGGAGTCCAAAGACTCAACTTCCAACATCAGCTCTGCCACTCGGGTAACATAAAGAAAATCCCCTGCCTTGCCAAACTTCCATTTTCCCTTTTTTAAAATGGGGCTGAAGGTATTCTTAGGATGTGTGTGCAATTGCTTATGACCAGCAAAGTGATATTCAGCCTTTTACACGGGCTGTGCTGGATATTGTGGATGCTGTTGGTGGCTTGATCTTTATTGACTTGTCTGACCTTTAGCATTTGAAACTTGCTCTTTCCCTTTACGACTTCCTTTCCAACAGAACACACATTTTTCTGATCATAATTCCAGGCAGAGGATGGGATCTCAAAACTAGTCTCAAAGCTGATCGGTTTGAGAAACAGGGGCCCAGAGAGGAAGCCAGACTCCCTCAAGGAGGCATGATTTGAATTTAGGTCTCCATACCACTGGTGTAATTCTCTTCTCTCTTTTATTCACTGATTTATTCATTCCGTAAACATTTACTGAGCACCTGTTATGCACCAGGCACAAGGCTACTCTAATCTCTCTTTCAAGGTGGTAGTTTGTAAAAGTATTAGACCATCTTTCAGTGCTGGCGTCTATGGCAAAATTAAGATTCTGGTCATAATTTAATCATTATTTAAATCACAGTCGTACAGTGATACTGGTACTTCTCTATGATCGTTATTGTTGTCATTGTTATTATTGCTAAAAAAGCCTTCCCTTAAGTGGGCACCGAGAAAGAGGCCTGAGGAAGAGCTCAGATAAAAGCAGGTCTGTTGTGGGTGGAGCGGGCGTACCCTACCCCAGAACTTCGGAGGCACCTCGGCCAAACTCCTAGAGTTTCAATGGTATCGGAGTCTGAGAACCATGGCTTTGCATGATTCTCTTTTCTTGGGCTTGACCTAGAGGTTTCATCTCTAAATAGAATGTAGAAGTATTTACTATTATTTCAAGGAAATAGAGAAGCTTAAAGCAGCCAAAAAAACTTAAACTGCTTTCTTTCCAACATTGTGTCTATATCCTTGAGATACAGGGGATAAGAAATTTATATTTCCTTGTTTGGGAAAATGCTTCCTTTAGGTATCGGTATGTTAATTTGGTTCTGACTGGCTACCATTCTATGAAATACACAGGCCTATTAGGACTATTCTAACTCCAAATGGGTGAGGTTGTTCATTGGCTTGGTTATAGTCTGTAATAATGTTCCGGTGATATTAACAAACTCATCATCAGGGTGTATTTTTATAGCTCCGAAGCCTTCTTTTCTCCCAGGAGCATGGGTGAGGGGATTGATGTTTTGATAAAGTTCTTCATCACTAAAAATTGACTGTTCAGTGAAGACTACCGAATTAGGAACACACATGGGCTAATTATGGTGAGCAAGTCAAAATACAAAAAAAAAATTACATATTAATAAATCTTATGGAGTCTGAAACACCTGTATTTGTCTAGATTAAGAAGAGGTATATCACGGGCAATAAACTGATTGTTTTGAATGGAGGGGTTTTGGCAAAGGCTTACATTTAGGACACAGTAAAATGCAGTGACATCAGTTTCTTTTATAAAGAATGGATATAATAGAAGAAAACCTTCCTTCGAAAATAACTGAGTTTGGGATGTCTTTGAAGCCAATCCACTTTTTGCACATTTTCATGCAATCCATAAGCCCAGTGGCTCTCAGTTGTCTCTAGGATTAATGCATGACGACTCTGGTTTCCACATGCCTTGGACTAAGCCCGTTTCTGTCAACTACTCTGGAGGCATTTGGCCAACATTTATGTTTTTGTTTGGGTTGTGAAACATAGTTTTTCTATAACTCTACCTGTTTGCTAGATTATTATTATTCTTAAAGCTCCAGTTTCTTCTTTGTGGTCAATGAACCACATCAACTGATCTAATCCTCAGGATTTTTTACACTAAATTATTTCTTCTGCCTGTTCACAAGAAGAAAAGAAAGGAAAACAGTGCATCTGGTCTGTGTGACTCTACAAGTAAATTATGTAGAATTAAAGCAGTTTGCCCTCTGGTTTATTACATAGACGTAACTAGATAATGAAGGACTGGTGCCATAAAAAAAGCACTGTTTTCATCCAAAACAGACATCTTATTTGAAGAAGTGATTTTGCTTTGTTTTAGTATATTTGAGATAGAACCCTACTAGTTCATGTTTCCCTATTTCATTCATACGTGATATATGTGGGAAAGAAAAATGATTGATCATTCCAAGTGCTTTCTAAAAATAAAAAGCTGGGATTTCATTTTTCAAATCTCTGCTTAAAGATGAAGTAGTCCCTTAAGAGTTTAGGGCAGATACCTTTCTTCCAGGAGTCCAGCCCAATTTCGAAAGATTTTTCTCTGTGGTTTTAAGGACCAGAGTCATTCTAGCTCACAAGGGTAAGCCATTCTTGACCACAGGTGAGGAGCAGATTCTTGCCAAAGGGGAGCCCCCAGGCCACCATGCAAAGGACACACTGAGTAGGGGCACTTCTGTGAAACACCGAGACAGGATTTTTTTATTTGTTAGGTTCCTTTCACATTCCAAGTGCCCCTTACTATAGAAAATGCGCAAAAATAAAGAGCACACCTCCCCACCCCCCCACCCCCCCATGATAAGTCCGTCACAAGGAAAACACTGTATCTTAAAGAATCAGGTTGAGGAGAGTGTATTTACTTCCTTCCTCACCCTGCTCCCCTACCATTTCTCTCTCCTTTACGACAACCTTACCAAAGTACAACAGAGCAAAATATAAAGCCTGAGGTAGAAATGGAAGTGAATGGAAAGGTGACTGACCAAGCACCTCAGCTCAGCCACCGTCCATTGGACACACAGGTAAAGAGAGGCCCTGCTTTTCTGGTATAGAAATAAAAGCTCACCAAAAATATTCTGAAAAAATCAGAAATACCATATGGCGTGAATGTAAACTGGTGCCTTTCTGGAGGAGTAATTGGGCAGTTGATTTTGCAGACACTTGGTGTCAGCATGCACAGTTCTAGATATTTCTCCTAAGGACAAGAATTATGAATACATACCAAGCGTTAACTACAAATGTGTTCATTGCAGCATTATTTATAATGGTATCAAACTGGAAACAATTTCAATTTCCAGCATAATGGTTTGGTTAAGAAATGATTTAATCATCATTAAGTGATGCTATCAATGAATATTTAATAAGATGAAAAGGTTTTGTGATATATTGATAAGCGACAAGAACAGATAACATTAAAAATTGTGTGTGTGTGTGTGTGTGTATAATAAATGTTGGGAGGCTCTGTACTAAAATGTTAACAGTCTATATCTCTGTATTGTGATCCTTGGAGTTATCCATCTATTTCTAGATGTTCTACAACAAATATGAATTACTTTGATAACAAGAAAATATTTTTTAAAATATTGGAAAAAGAGAAGTGCCCTAAAGAGATGGAATGGCTTTGTAGAAATTGGCTGAATGATGAATTGTTGAGAAATCTGCATTGTACCTTCACATTTTAAATGCAATCCAAAATAAAAAATGATTTCTTTGTAGGAAGGCTTAATTGTTTCTTTAGGAAAACCGTCTTCAACTTGCCAATGTAGCAGCCTATGCATTCCCATGTTTTACTTTTATTCTTTTTTTTCCCCAAACAAAGTTCAGATTTATAGGACCTGTTGTTGCTTTTAATGTCATAGTCGCTCCTAATTTCTGCAGCACAGTGAAATTTCACCAGTCTCCATTCCACAGTTTGCCCTCAGCAACAAGCCGTCTGGGAGACATAAAACCAAGAGATTTTCTGAGGGCAGGTAGCAGACACTTTTACTAAACATGAAATACCAAAGCCACCCCAAGCCTGAGGGTATTTACTAAAAAGGTTGCAAGTAAGCAGCAGATAATTTTAAGCTACTCGGACTAGGCAACTTTTGAAGTTGGATATAAGCCCCCTCCATCAAAGAGGGCTTTGAAAAGAGTCACGAACCATCCTCCACATAGAACCACAACCGTCCATCCGGAAGAGAGGTGAATTTGACCTTTGAATAAACACCATGAGATAAAAAGGAGTAATACGGAATTTTATTTTCTCTTGCCGAAACCTGACAGGCATTGTAAAAAGATGGTTCGAGGCGCAGGCCATGGAGCCTCAGTCCAAGTACTACAGCTATGTGAGCTGGTGGGAGTTCTAATCCCTCTCTGCCTCGATTTCCTCATCAGTTAAAGGGATGTTAAAATGCACTAATCTCGTAGGGTTAAAATAAAAGCTAAATAGAACAGTTTTGTACTTTGCATATAGGTCACAAATGGAAAATAATCTGTAAACGTTACTGCTTTTAATTTTTAGTTTTTAAATTATTTTATTATTTCCATTGGGGTCAGTGCCATAAACAATAAAGAGAGTCCTCTTCTTCAGACTTCCAAGAAAGAAAAGAAATTCTTTGGAAATGTTTAGAAAACAGAGGCATATTCTAAAATCGATTTCAGATTTGTAAATCTAGACCCAACCGATTTTTGGCTACAATCCATAGCTTCCACTCATAATCGCAATTCATAGCTTCCCAACTGCTCTTTGCTTCGAGTTACATTCCTACATAGCTCTCTGTTCTGAAATGCATTATGTGGGATAGAAAGAACTGACTGCCTCTTTGGGGTGGGATGATGTGGGGCAGTCATGAGTAGTGCTTAAGAAAAACGGCCCTTCAAACAAATAAGGGTTTGTGTGTTCCCCTAGTCCTTGAACCCTGTCAATTAGCAGTGGTTTCTCCACTTCCTGTTAATCTTACTGTGGTCGCAGGGATGAACATACCATTAACTATTCTGAAAATAACTTGTATGCTGCAGAGAAATCCTACTTCATCTAAATCACTATACCCACCTCTGCTGTGACTTTGTCAAATCACCATCACCTAAAGGAGCAAAAACAACTTAGGATGTTCTGAGTTCTGCTCCACTGAGCACAGTACAGCTTGCTACCATTTTTGTGTGCCAACTAAACCACTCACTCTGTTCACCATCCCTGCTGAGAGTCAAAAGCGTAGTGATGTTTACTTTATGCTCATCACTCATATTTGAACATGGAGGTCCACGTCCATGACTATTAGACTCCAAATACTATCAGTAACATATATGATAATAGCAAAGAGAAACATAGGTGGGCCAGATAACACGAAAAATGGATTCTATTTTTGACACAAAAAAAGTAAAAGATGAGGGCACTTGGGTGGCTGAGTCAGTTAAGCGTCCGACTCTTGATTTTGGCTCAGGTCATCTCAGGGTCGTGAGATCGAGCCCCATGTTGGGCTCATGCTGGGCATGGAACATCCTTAGGATTCTCTTTCTGTCTCCCTCTGCCCCCCCTCCATGCTCTCTCTCGCTCTCTCTCTCTCTAAGAAAATAAAAATAAAAAGACAATTTACTGCAAATACTCACCTCTGCAAATTTACCACTAGCCTCTGCAAAACATTAATGGGACCATCAATCCATTTACTCATTGTCCAGGTATCACAGACACTTAAGCACATAAGGTGCATTGAAATAATTCCAATTTTCTTCATTGAAAAAAATGCTCCCATTACTCACTTTATAAAGAAAACACCTCTGCGGCAATGGCTCTAAAGAAATGATGCCAGTTTTTAAAAAGTAATTAATATGTGTTTGGACTATAATTTACATATGAGGCATGTCTAGTCATTACAGCATAAAACAAGTAATGCTAAAGTGATCTAAGGATCAGAGTCTGAGAGTTTCAAAGAAAAAGTTCTTAGAATTAGGCTCCACATAAGGAAAAACATGGAGGACATTAGGAGAAGGAAAGGAAAAGTGAATTGGGGGAAATCGGAAGGGGAGACGAAGCATGAGAGACTGTGGACTCTGAGAAACAAACTGAGGGTTTTGGAGCTGTGGGTGGGGGGTTGGGTGAGCCTGGTGGTGGGTATTGAGGAGGGCACGTATTGCATGGAGCATTGGGTGTGGTGCATAATCAATGAATCTTGGAACACTGAAAAAATAAAATTTAATTAAAAAAATAAATAAATAAAAGTATACTTCCATGAGGAAAAAAAAATTAAGCTCCACAAGGGCGAGGAGGGGGCGGTCTGTGTTTTCTTTTGTGCTGTGTCCCACGATGGTACACAGTAGGCATTCAATACTTGTTGAATAGATTGGTGAATGAAGAAAAAATGGAAGATAATATCATAAATGCCCTGTATGTTACTGACGGTGTGTACTTGCATGTGCATTATTCTGACAATTTCAGGTGAACACTGGCGCCCTGAGTAAGCAAACTTGGTAAGCAAAGCTCTTTGCATCAGGGCATCCCAACAATTCTTTCCTGCCAAGCGGCTTACTTAGCAACAGAAAGTGGAGGAAACACGTGTTGCCTGGCTTTGTTTCTTCTGGCACTTAGGACATCTTGGCTGCTACCTAGGAATTACACAAAAAGTAAAATCCTGATGCCTAAGTTAGCAGCGAATTCATGTAAACAGGAAAAAATATTTATTGTTTAAATAAATCACGAAAATATGCCAAGGCCTTGAGAAGGTTAAAGTTTCAGAGTAAAATGGCAACTGTCCAAACAATTCTACATTCTTAAGTGTACTTGCCCAAGATCTTTTGTGAAACGGACACTAGGGAATCGTAGCATCAAAAAGGAAATGGAAGGATTCAGTACAGTATCACCGTAAAGCCCAAGCATTTGAGGCATTTTCTTGAAAAATCTGATAAGACAATCTCTATTTCTCCATTTCTCTCTCTATATATATGTATGTAAAATGTTAGCCATAAGCCATAAATCTTGTCCTTGCCATAGTATATTCTTGCTGGTTCTGTTACTTCCTGGTATTTAAGAAGAGTATGACTATGAACAAGAGTTGGAGATATGGTTTCATATGTTTTTTTTGGCCTTGGGTCATTATTTGATACATAAATCAAAAACAGGATTTCGGTCTTACTACTAGATAGCATGCGCTATACCACAACCAAATGAAAGCACCAGATTTTCAGAATTTGGATTATAACAAAAGTCATAATTCTGCTCCAGGCAAGGTTTGGGTTTTTAATTTTTGTTTTTTTTTTTTTTGTTTTGTTTTTGTTTGTATGGGGCTACAGTACTTCTGCCATATAAAATATTTTTTAAAATATAATTTTCTAGAAAGTCTCTGTTGCAATAGTTTACCAACCATCACTGGAATCAACGCTTAATATTTTGAAGTTTCTCTGTCTCAGTTCTTTGATACAATGATTTTTATGCCCCTGCTGCCTGCCTCACACTATGCCAGGTCCTGTTAGAGATGCAGAAGAAATGCATTCAATAGCCCTTGGCTTCTGAAAGCTTACATCAGATGAAGTTGTAAAACCGAGAGCCAAGTGCTGAAATGCGTACTATGAGCTGTGCATGCCACGGAAAATCGGGCAGACGAGGGGTGTGTGGAGGACAAAGCAGTACTGGTGGTGGGGGGGGGGGGGGAGCTGAGAAGAAGTTGATCGAAAAGAGGGGGGCTATTCTGGACTTTGAGCTGCAGGTGTGAAAATGTGCCAGTAGGAAAATCAGGCAAAATAAAATGGAGTATAATTTTCTTTTCTTTTTTTTTTTCAAAGAAATTTTATTTTATTTATTTATTTTTTATTATGTTATCTTAGTCACCATGCAGTACTTCGTTAGTTTTTGATGTAGTGTTCCATGATTCATTGTTTGCGTATAACACCCAGTGCTTATTGCAATACGTGCCCTCCTTAATACCCATCACCGGGCTAACCCATCTCCCTAACCACCCACCTCTGAAACCCTCAGTTTGTCTCCCAGAGTCCATAGTCTCTCATGGTTCATCTCCCCCTTTAATTTCCCCCCTTCATTTTTCCCTTCCTTCTCCTAATGTTCTCCATGCTATTCCTTATGTTCCACATATAAATGAAACCATATGAAAATTATCTTTCTCTGCTTGACTTATTTCACTTAGCATAATCCCCTCCCCTCCATGTTGATTCAAATGATGGGTATCCATCCTTTCTGATGGCTGAGTAATATTCCATTGTATATATGGACCACATCTTCTTTATCCATTCGTCTGTTGAAGGGCATCTCGGCTCCTTCCACGGTTTGGCTATTGTGGACATTGCTGCTATGAACATTGGGGTGCATGTGCCCCTTCTTTTCACTACATTTGTATCTTTGGGGTAAATACCCAGTAGTGCAAATGCTGGGTATCCAATGGAAAAAAGACAGTCTCTTCAATAATTGGTGCTGGGAAAATTGGACAGCTATATACAGAAGAATGAAACTCTACCATTCCCTTACACCATACACAAAGATAAATTCTAAATGGATGAAAGACCTCAATGTGAGATAGGAATCCATCCAAATCCTAGCGGAGAACATAGGCAGTAACCTTTTTGACATCGGCCACAGCAACTTCTTTCAAGACATGTCTCCAAACAAAAGCAAAAATGAACTTTTGGGACTTCATCAAGATAAAAAGCTTCTCCACAGCAAAGGAAACAGTCAGCAAAACAAAGAGGCAACCCACGGAATGGGAGAAGATATTTGCAAATTACACTACAGATAAAGGGCTGGTGTCCAAGATCTCTAAAGAACTTCTAAAACTCAACACCCAAAAAACAAATAATCAAGTAAAAAAAATGGGCAGGAGACATGAACAGACACTTCTCCAAAAAAGATGTACACATGGCTAACAGACACATGAAAAAATTTGCAACATCATTAGCTATCAGGGAAATTCAAATCAAAACCACAGTGAGATACCACCTCACACCAGTCAGAATGGCTAAAGTATGCAGGTCGGGAAACAACAGATGTTGGCGAGGATGTGGAGAAAGGGGAACCCTCTTCCACTGTTGGTGGGAATGCAAGCTGGCGCAGCCACTTTGGAAAACAGTATGGAGGTTCCTCAAAGAGTTAAAAATGGAGTATAATTTTCTTTCTGGGAATTTCAAAATGATCTAATAGCTGCCCTTTATTGAATATATTTATTAAGGACCAGGCTGACTTGACTTACATCATTTAACTTAAACCTAAAAAAAAAATGAGGTAAGGTGCTATTATTATACCCATTTTCCAGATGAGGAACCTGAACTTAGGAGTGCAGGTAACTCTGCCACCCAGATCATAAGCAGCACAAGCAAAAGCGAACCCAGGCAATGCAGCTCCCAAGCCACATTTTATACATGACATTGATCCATGGACTTCTCCATGCAGTATTACTGGGAAGAAAGATAGGCTTAGCCTAATGCTAGTGATACAAGTTTCACTGGAGGGAAACTATCTAGAGCTTAGAAACATAATTTCCCAGACTCTGTAATACCCTAGGTCCCGAGGACCATCTTTAAATGGATTCCTTATTCCATAAAACAGGCACATGCTCACATACGACGATGCGGTGGTGATATCTCTTTGATCAGAGAATCTGCTGTCATCATGCAGTTCAAGAAAGGCATCCAAATTCCACACAAGAAGTCAGCCAAAGAAGTCGAGCCCTGGGCCAGTCACTTAACCTTTCTTGATCTCAGTTTCCTCATCCTAAATGAGGGGTAAGGACTTGGTGATCTCTAGGGTCTGTTTTGAAATTCTGCAAGTATTTTATAAATGTCACTAACAATTTCAGACAAACATTAGAATTCCAGAAATGGAAATGTCAACGGAATAATGAGTAGCAGACACCATGTGGAAATTCTGTCATGATCGTTCTTGAAAAATAAGCCCTCTTTGTTTCATTAGTGACACAGGAAGGCAAGTACCCCAAAGACTTCCTTCAACAACTTGAAAGTCTTTCTAAAAAGACAAATGCAAAAGAACTGAGGTGTATTGTATGAAAAATGGGAAATGGGTATTTAATATCAATTTTTTTGGTCGTAAAAGCACCATAACCTCATACCTCAATTAATCTAAATATTCAAGAGAATGAAATATGTTTTACTGAAGTATGCTTGAGGCCAACAGTATCATTAACTAATTGATCTCTTGCTAAGCCAAGTGATGAATCAACCTAAAATATCTATTTCCTGACTGTTTATGTTAAACACCACCATTTCCTAAGGAGAAACTTGCAAATGAAACACTTCCTCATTTAACAGGAACATTCTGAAAACAAGCCCTTGAAGACCTCTCGGTGAATTCCCCAGCACATCATATAATGATTTTAGTTTCCTCAGCCCCAGCATTTTCATGTCCTGTGATAAAAGTGAGAAGAGGTGAAAGGTTCATGTGTTTTCATTTATCCTTTTTTCATTTACTCTTTAGAATATCTTCATGATTTTATCTTTGCTCATGATTGTTCTTACAAAGTGAGAACATGTCTTTTTGCACCATGTGTTTTTTTTGAGGGGGAGAGCTTTTTAAATTTTTTATGTATTAAGCTATAATTTACAAACAGTAAAATGCACAAATCTTAAATATACAGCCCACTGATTTTTTTTTCCCATATTATGTATCAAGTTAACCACTGCCCAGATTAGGATATAAAACATTTTCATAACCCAGAGAGTTCCCTCGTGTACATTGCTAGTCAATAACCTTCCTCCCGCTGAAGTAGCTGGCATTCTGATTTCCATTTCCATAGACTGGTTTTGCCTGTCCTTGAAATTCATATAAATGGAATCGCACATTATGGACTCTTTTGTGTCTGACTGCTTTCACTTACTGTAATATTTTTTTAGATTCTTCTGTGTCTGTGTGTCGGTAGTTCATTCCTTTTATTGCTGAATGCCGGGATATAGGACAGTCTGTTTATCCATTCGCCTATTGATGGGCATTTGGGCTGTCACCAGGACGAGGGCTATTACGAATAATGCTGTGATGAATATCCTTGTATAAGTCTTTGTGTGGAGATATGCCCTTGCTTCTTTTGCATGTAGCCCCGGAAGTGAAATTGATTTGTCATATGGTAGGTACATGATTAACTTGCTATGTATTTTATGAATACTGTTGAAAAGTTGCCACATTAAACATCTATTGTGTGGGTATATAGAGCTGAGATCTGCACGTAGGAAAAAGGGGACTTTCGGGGCACACTCACAGTAATCTCCCAGATCTAGCATTTGGACAGTTACTAAATAGACGATCCAGCATTTTCTCTGCAGTTTCCTGTTCACACAGAGAGGGTGACCGCACCTTTTACATCGTTCCTGGATGCTGGCGAAATCCTGCCCCTCTACCATCAGGGAGATTGTTCTCTGGAGACCAGGTGATGTTTCAAAACTCAGATTTCCTAACAGGAAATGTGTCGCAAAACAAATCCTAGCATGTGAAAATCCTGGGCAAGGCCAAACTGACATCTCATTTGACCGCTCAGGCTTCCAAAGAATTTGATAAACCCTCACGTCCAAGACTTCCCTGTGTCCCCAAACCAAGCAGTAGACTTCAGCCTCAGGAAGTCTCAGTCATTTCAAAACCCATCTCCCTCTGTTCAGATAATCATCTTTCCCCTGATTTATAGTGGCTGGCCTGCAGGTGTTGGAAAGGTGGTCTTCATTGAGCCAGAGAGCAATAATCCCAGAAAGTATATCTCCACAGCTACATCACCCTCCCCCGTCACCCACCATCAAAGCCAGCCAGCTCCTCACTCCCTCCAGCTGTGAATCTGTAACGCGCCTTGGGTCATATTTGTGTCATTGGTAGCGAACTCTTATAATTCTGCCCCCAAGTCGAAAGGAGAAAAAATGCCCACAGGGATCAAGGAGAGTGTCTCCTTACACAAATCTTTTTTCTGATAAGAGGTGACCCATAGCCAGAACCAGAGATTTATATATGCATTTTGACATAAATCTGCATCTGTAATTATGAGTCATAACGATCTTTATAGGCTGCACTAAATTGGTGAAGAAGAGTTACTGTTATTGACAAAGCATTGACCTGAACATTAGTGGAGGAAGAGCTAATTATTTTTTTTTTTTTCCTGAGGAGTGAGACTTCTTTTCTAGTTGTGAATCACTTTGAACCCAGGCCTTTGTTAAGTATCTTTTCACATCTGAAAATACACATAACCGAGCCTCCCATACACATCCTATATCTTTACATAATTATATGAAAATTTCAGAACACATTCTAGAAGCCTTTGGATCATTTCCAAGACAGCGATCTGGGTATGGGAGGCGGCTGAAGAGGCCAATCTGTATTTTGTGAAAGCAAGTTATCTGTGAGAGGTGCTCCCATATCTCAAAGACCAAAGCCTATTTTTAGTTGGACACGCTGGGCTTTAAGTGTGGATCCACCATTAGCGTTAATAGGGCTCTGGGCGGCTGACTGCTGTGTAGTCGACCCAGAAAATGTACTCTTTGGAGTGGTGGAAGGTTAAAGCGAGCTTTAAATCACAGCCTTATCATACTTGCATGTTATTGGCAAGTCTGCCTAAAAATAGAATCTCATTACTTTAATTCTACAGTATTCTTAGGTGAGCCAACCTTTATTATTAATAACAGCATTTCACATTTATATAGCACTGTCTGCTTAAGAGAACTTCACAAATTATACACATAAAACTTTCCCACCTTAATGTAACAAGCGATGGGTTAAGAGGGCAGGAGCTGGGTGGTAAGTAGTGGCTCCCACTCTCTATCCAGACAGGAGGACGAAAGAAATGTCACCAGGTGGCTCTAAACAAAGCCACTCTTTGAAGTTGAGCCATTTTAATTCTTTGAAAGTATGTTGTGTTTTCCATCGATGATTTGCAAGGCCCTGGGGACAACCACAGTAACCTCAGGAATAACAGGCTGCTTCTGTAATACATTTTGTGTGTATCTATTCAGGTCTTCGGAAACAATAAGGGCAACAAAAATGCACACACCGCTCCCCCGCCCTCCCCCCACCAACCAGGTGTTTCTGAAGCGCCCTTTCTGTGGGTTCCCATATCCAGCTTGGGAACCCAAACCCAGCTATTTAGGATGGAAAGAGAATGGAACATTATCATCCACCTTAATAAGCTTGTACCAATTCCTAACCGAATTGCCTAGAACAGTTCGTAGAGTAAGTAGCCATGTTTTCTGGATAAACGCTGTTATGGGTGTGTAAAGAATGCCTTTTGGGCGCGGAGTAGTGTTGTGGGCAAGATTGTAGTTCAACAGTGTAGTTTAATAATCCTGTGAGTGTGTGTGTGTGTGTGTGTGTGTGTAAGAAAGAGACATCGCTGTGTGGCAGCGATAGGTATTCAGAGAGCCTACAATTCAGTGGCACAAGCAGGAATGGGATAATAATCTCTATACGGTTAGTGCCTTTTACTGAAAGCACATGTCATCTAAAGAAGCTGTCAACGCTTCCACAATCATGACCAGCGAAGTGCCTTCTCTGAGTCAAACGCTAAAAGGTCATGAAATCACTGAGTAGGACGTGGTCTCAACTCTACAGCATCTCGCAGTCCAGTTGGGGAACAATATGCAAAAGGGAATTTTTTTTTTTAAGATGTATTTATTTACTTGAGAGAAAGAGAGAGCATGAGTAGGGGTGGGGCAGAGGGAGAGAATCTCCAGACTCCCTGCTGAGTGGGAGCCTCATGCAGGGCTCGATCCCCTGACCCAAGAGATCGTGACCTGAGCCAAAACCAAGAGTCCAGCCCTCAACTGACTGAGCCACCCAGGCGCCCCGAGGGGATTGCAATCGGTGGGAAAAGCACTTGGATAAGACCAGAGTACACAGGCATTTCTAGGAGCCCATAGGAGAGGAGCATGACCAGAGCTTGGGTGGTCAGGGAGTGCTTCCTGGAAGAGATGGCATTTAAGGGAGCCAAGCAGGGAAGGAAAGGAGGAAGAGAAAGTCTACAGGAAGAGGAATCAGCAGGTACAGAGTCCTCAAGGCAAAGAGGGCTACGCAATCCCAGCACTGAAGATGGGCGAGGCCGGGGTATATGTCAGAAGGAGCAGATAGTGGCCACTGAAGGAAGGAGGAGAATACTGGTGGGCTGTGTGCACCCCACTAAGGAGCTTGGGCTTTATTGTGAGAGCAGCGGGGATTCACAAAGTAGTGTTTTAATGGGATAAGACTGTTTCTATTTTGAAATAGCAGGTAAGATATTTCAGCTCACTCGGCTCCTTACTTGTACTTTTGAAGCTAGCCTGCAGTCTCTTTTTCTCCCTTAATTTCCCTTTTCTTATCTCCATACAGGCCTGTCCCAGGATACCTACATCTCAGCATGGAGTCAAAGTTCGCACGCTGGGTCTTCCTGGGAACCCAGAAGGGAAATCGATGGAAAGACCCCCCAAGACGGTGGTTGATACCTGGATACCTTCAATATCCCAGCTGCTTTTGTGCCACCAGTCTCAGAGGTAAATCCTGCAAAATGTCACCGAGTCTTGTGCTCTTTAGATGGACCAGGGCGTGGGGAGAGGGACAAAAGAGAATTGCACAGAAAAAGGGCATTTCCCTTACGTCGACCAGGATAAATATGCTTGTTCAGGAAAGAAAAGGTGAACTAGAAATCTCAGGAGTCTGATCTGGACAGGAATGTATATGTGTTTGTGGTTCACGGATAGAGAAATGCTTCATGAAAGCCCAGTCCGTTGGCATTGTTAACTCCTATCATGGTGCCCGACAATGTTTGCGGAGGATTGGCTGTTTCCATTCTGCAAAGCTTCTAGGGGACTTGCTGACCCAAAGGATCAAGATCATGGAGGAATAAACGCCTCCAAAGACTTCTGGAGAGGGAACAGTTCAGTTGCCTTTCTTCTTCCTCCTTTTCTTCCTTCCTTGTTTAGCCCCACAGGGGATTCACCCCCACCCCCCACCCCCCCACCACCATGACTTTTGGAGAAAATACTGTGGTTATTAGTTATGAGTCTAGATTAAAAAAATTAAGCTGATTATTATGAACTGTCCCTTCCCTTTGGAAATTTTGCTTTTAGATGTTAGTAACATTCTCTCAACTGGAAAATGGAGATTTGGGGAGGATTTGATGAGATAATCCATGTAAGAAAACTAAGCACGGACCTGGCATATGGGAAGACCTTCATCAATGTTAGCTATTCTTATCTTCTTGTGGCTCCTGTGAGTTAGCCTGGTTTTCATATAGTTCTTCACAATAACCTACAGGTCCTATGTCCAACAGGGCAGTTCTTCCTTGTCTTCCACCTTCCAAGGATTCTTGGGAGTTTGGGTAACATATTTCATTATCGTATCCTCCAGTAGGCACTTACATCACTCAGTGCAGTGCTCTTTTAGCAAATGGTTTTGAGTTGTAGATTTTCTGTAAGAGAAAAGAACTGACGCTTATTCTAGAGTTTCATAAAACTCTATTTGCACAATGCGTTATCAGCTAGAAAGAAATTTGAAAATATATATCGAGATCCATAAAAATGCTGAATTTTTCAACCCAGTCATTATCTTTTATTTCTGGGAATCTTTTCTGAGGAAATCATCCAGAATGTAAGAAAAGTTTAATTATAAATATATTAACAACAGTATGATTTAAAGTATCTTAAAATCGACAACAACCTAAATATCTACCACCAGGGTTGTGATTTCATTCATATTGGCATATCGAATCAGGGGTGTATTAGCAGCTCTGAGGGCCCATTGAGAATTTTCAGGAAGATTCTGCAATGGCATTCACTCTGGAGGAAGGTTCAAAAGAACAAACTTAACAGACTCTTTCTAATACCGCCCTCTCTTGAAAGGGGGTTATTTCCAGGCGCCAAAGTGGCTCAGTTGGTTAAGCATCTAACTCTTGGTTTGGGCTCAGGTCATGATCTCAGGATCATGAGCCCTGCCTCAGGCTCCGTGCCCAGCATGGGGTCTGTTTGTGATTCTCACCCACCCCCAGCACGCTCTCTCTAAAACAAATAAATCTTAAAAAAAAAAAAAAAAAGTGTTGTTTTCAAAATGGCCAGCCAGTTTTGCTCTTCAAACATGAGAATAGGGGCACCTGGGTGGCTCAGTCGGTTAAGCGTCTGCCTTGGGCTCAGGTCATGATCTCAGGGTCCTCGATCGAGCCCCGCATCGGGCTCTCTGCTCGGCGGGAAGTCTGCTTCTCCCTCTCCCTCTGCCTGCTGCTCTGCCTACTTGTGCTCTCTTTCAGTCAAATAAATAAATAAAATCTTAAAAAAAAAAATGAGAATAATGGGTAGATGGCTCTTCGACTGTAGCTACCAAATCCCAGTAGCACAAGAACAACAACCTCATGCTTCCTAATAAATGATTAGTGTAAGCAGGCTTTATTGAGGCTACAGGCTATGCTCTTAGCCAATATACAGGCACGATTTCATTTTAGCCTCACAAAAATCCAATGAGGTATTATTAGCCCATTTTACAGATAAAGAAACTAAGTTTCGAAGCAGTGCAATTCATCTGTCTGACTTGAAAGCCAGTCATGAAATTGCCCTGGAAATTAGGTGACATTGTGTGTATGAAGCCACAAGACCCTCTCAGTACATGGCAGCAGTTAGTTTCACAAACCACCATGCAACATTGCTTCTGGCGGTGTTAAACAATCCAATTTTTTAAAATAAAAAGTAATTTTTGGTCTGAAACGGAAAACATGAATGCCATGTGGACAAGTTCCAGAAGAACAATTTGGCCAGTTACCTTTAGCAAGCGGAACCTTCTAGCAATTAAAACTCCTATTCCGTCTGTCACTTTAGTAGCCGGTTCCTTGCCAAGCTGGAGATAAAGCGGAACAATGCTTTTGGTCAACAGGGTTCTTCACTCTTGGTCATGGGAGAGCCTTCCTCCCTGACGGACACCAGAACAACTTCTTCTTGCGGAATCCTGCTAAGACACTTTAGAAAAAGGGAGAAAGGGGAGGAGAAGGTTGAGAATATAGAAGCACGTGAGTACATTCGCTGCGAGAAATTATGCTTAGCCAATGAATTCATCAGCACAGATGTATGAACTGTCATTTGATCAAATGAAATGAGGCAAACATTTATTGGGGTTCGGTTGTAACAATCCAATTAAATGATTGATTTTCTTAGAGTAAGAGCGTTCTGAAGAAGTCTTCCCACAGCATGTGAAACTATCCCTCAGTGAACATGTTCACCTTTTATTACATTCAAAATTTATTTTTATAAAGCATGAGGAGCCAAGTCCCCTTATTTTACCTCACACCCAATTACTGCTTCATTGTATCTTCTGGCAGATCATCCCATTTGGTGTGCAAATAGCCCACCAGCTATGGCGGAGCTCGAGAGAGAGCGGGGAGAGGCTGGGCGCTTGCAGCGTTCTGGAAGCAAGCTCCCAGTCTCTGGCAGGGAACACGCCCGTGCTCCTTTCTAGAGGAAAACCCAGAGCGAGAAAGCCCTTGCTTTGTTTCTGACCATCGTAAAGGCTTTACTCTATTAAATGGAGTCTGGGTGTTCCCTGCTTTTCCAAAAGCTCGCATTATGCCACTTGGCTTTTATGAAACACCTAATTAGTACCCGCTTTCGCTAACTGAAAGAAATCTGAAGAGGATTTGCACTTTTTGGGAAAAAAAAAAAAAACCCAAAGCAAAAATAGCATTTTGCAACGTTGTAGCAGCAACAAGCTCTCTGAGGAAGGGAGAGTGGCCCAGCCCAAGGTCCTTCCCGGGACCACACTCAGCGGCAAGCGGCTTCAGCTTTGAACTGTGTCTGAGAGTATCTGTGCTTTATCTCCATTTATTGTGTGCAGCCATTAGCAAGATGTGTCCTCAGGTATCAGAAAAGCCTAAGACAGGTTATTTGGGGGGGGGGGGTTGCTGGGATCGCTCAACAGTTTTTCCATATTAATTGATGGTAATTGCTTCTTTGCTTTATTTCTATTGCTTTGGCTGATGCAAGATTTCATAGGAACGCTCTCCCTTCAGACAGCAGGGAGACCTATACGTACTTATGCCTTTTTGTCCCATTTTTCTACTTCTACAAGTTCCAGGCCAGACCTCCTTACCTGAACTTGAAATAAGCGTGATTCTGCCTCTCCTCTCCATTTCTGCTATTTGTTTTGGGCTGTTTTTCTGAAATGAGAATAATGGCCAAAAAAAAAAAAAAAGAGAAATATCAAACTTTTTTTTTTTTTTAATGCTAGGGCTTACTTAAAAGAAGTGTTTATAAAACAGATAAAGGTAAGCTTGTTGGCCTCTCGGGCATAGAAGGTGAAAACTATGGAAGAAGGCCAAAACTATAACCAATGCCTGAGAAAAACTGAGTCTCCACCAGGAACTTGGAAGAAAAGCCACGGAATGGAAGGAAGGCACAAAATAATCGCATAACATCTCAGAAACCTTGCTCTGAGCGGCTTGATGAGCTATTTGTGTGTCTTCGTGGGTTTTTTCTTTTTTTTTTAAGAAAAATGAGATGAGACACTTTTAATTTGCCCCTCCTCTGTAGTCTTGGAGGTTGTTTAATCTCAAGTGAACTCAATTCACATTTTCCTGGCAGTGTTAGCTATCAGCTCAAACCATTTTACTCATGGCATCATACCGCCAGTCAGCAAGCAGGGACCTAATTAGCTCTTTGCTTTAATGGCAATAGTTAAATTTACATTATTAATTTAAATATTACAGACTCTGTGGACTTGAGCGCATAGCTGACATAAAGATGTAAAATGAATAATAAGGTGCTGAAAAACGCCAGAGTCATTATTCCCATCATGTTCAAACTTTGAGCTATAATGATATCAATTAAAACTCTAATTCTGGCAAAAAAAAAAAAAAGGCTTTGCTGGTTCTCTTTTGTTATAAAAGCCGCAGTTATATGTAAATGCTGGGCTGGCCTATTGAAGTTATACTTTGGAAAATACAGGGGTCGCATCTTTCAAGAGGCATAATTACAGTGCTGATTATATTTTTTGCTTTTTAGAAATACCCGAACGGTAAAAATATTGCGAGTTTGTCAGCAACCTGCTGTGTTTCCGTGGCTCTTCCGAGGTCCCAAAGCGTTGCAATCACTCTGCGGTGTCAAAACCTGTTTGGGTTGCAAGACAGATGGGACCTTCAAAATGAAATGTACCTATGACTGTTTGCTACTATATATATAAAATGTCTCATTTAGTCTCATCTGTGATTTTCCAAGAGGAGAATGTTTCCAGGAGCCATTTATCTCAGTCCTCCAGGTTTGTATCACTGAATGACCATCTGAAAAGGAGGACCAGAATCTTTTCTTAAAGGGAAACTGCCTGTGTTGGGGATGTTTTTCCGTCCAGTGGCTGAACAGTATTGAATAGCTTAAAAGGAATGAAAAGCACCGGATGAGATAACTGAAAATGATGAACTTCCAACATTCTCCGTTGGTGTACGAACCCTTCCATTTGAGTTCCTAAAATATTTCATACTGTATTGGGAGGAACAAAACAACGGGTAGAAAAAATAGACAAGAAACTTTTTTTTCATTTTAGTGCTGGATTGAGCTTCTTAGCCTCCTCGTTATTGAACCAGCTCTTCGCAGAGTAAAGCAGTTTCATGGTTCTTTGACGTGGGCTCCCTCCCCAGCCAAAGCCGCCCTCTCCTTGAACAGGGCTGCAACGCCAGCTGCAAAACCTCAGTCCCCTGACTCCAATCCCTTCTTGATGGCTATTACTATTATTTTATCTCTGATTGAAGATTCTAATTTCCCCTTTCAAATAGGTTCCTTGTGGTCAGGTTCTGTGTCTGATTATGCCTAGCATTTGGGAGGAGATCCATGACGTTGACTGAACAAGCTAGAAATGAGCTAGCTAGAGAGCGATGGTGTAACGGCTCATCCACCCAGTTTTAAAGTCACTTTTCCTTTGGATTCATAGAATGCATTATTCTAATTTTAAAAGATAACCATGATTATTTGGATCAAAAGATCTGTGTTCAAACTCTACTTGCTTTGCTCATCAGTGGAGTGGCCACGGCGTAGTCATGGCTGTATCCAAGACTCAGCTTCTGTAGCAGCAAAATCAGGACCGTAGCCACCTCCTGGCTAGGGTTACGTAAGTGAGAAGCCTGTATTTTTGGTAAAACTAAATTACAAAGGGGGGCGCTCTAAGCAACGGCATATAACACCCTTTTGTGAACTGAAAGTTGCAAAAAAGAGCGTAAGGGAAAATGACTTCCAGTAAGTTCAACTGAACTCTGTTTCATTCACGTTAAGGACTCAGTCTTCAGAGAGGATGGACTGTATTAGAGGAGCATCTAGTAATTTTAAAAAATGGGTTAGCAATCAGTACTATCTAGGGTAGCGGTTAAAGGTACACACTCTGGTGTTCAAATTCTTGGGTTCAAAGTTTAGCATGCTAATAGTGTCTGCCTTCCGCATCCCTGTGGGGATAATTTACATACAGTCCTCCGCGTAGTCTTTGGCTTTTGATGAGCCTGCAGTAAGTGTTAGCTATTTTCAAAGACTCAAACTGTATAGAACTCAAAACTAGTCATCTGCATGTAGAGATAGGCCTCATGTTACTTTTTAAGTAATTGTATGCATTTTCGTCTTTCCAAAAAATAAGAGCTCTCCCTTCTAGTCTTGAAAGGAGTGGAACAAGCTGCCCACAGAGGTCCTAACTCCATGTCCTCCGAATGAATGGATGAATGAATCCAGGTCAATATCTAGAATCAGAGCTTTAATAGGAATGGGCAGAAGGTGTAAACAGGAGCCAGAAAAAATGTTTCTGTTCACTGGTTACATGGTAGAGAGGCAAACCAGTGTGTACTGGACCATCCAAACCACGGAGGCTGCCATCTTGAGCCAAGCAGAAGCTTTGGGTAACACATCCGAAGAGTCCCATCCAATAATAACAGTAAGAGCGAGTATTTAGTGATGGTTTACACTGCACCAAGTACTATGCTGGGAGCCTTACTTGCATTACCATATTTCATATTATCATGGCCCCCTGGCTTGCTACGATTCTTACTCTCATTTTATAGAGGCTCACCGAGGTGAAATTAATTTGACCAAAGTCAAACAGCGAACGGTGGTGACAGTGGGACTTGAACTCAGATCATCGGGCTGACATTATATAATACTGCCTCTGTGGAAATACTTAGGAAGAGAGAACCTCAAGATTTTGGAACTCCTGAGACCATGCTGTAGGTACTAAAATTTTGAGATGCTCATATTTTGACACTTACCCGAAAGTAAGTCTCAACTAAAGTGATTCTCCTGGTTGTTAACTCAAGGGCCCTGTTTTGAGCCAAAGTCAACTCCAAATCTTGCGAAAAAGCCTCCACGGAATTAAAAAGGTGACACAGCCCGGTGGGGCAAAAGGTCCTCCTCTTTCCTCTTGTCCTCGTCATCTGCCAGCTGCTGTACTTCCGATGTTTTAAAACTCATGGGGCAGAGAATGCTTAGCAAATTAATAGAAGAAAAAAAACCTGACTTTCCTAGCTCATAAAAGGTTGATACCTTACAGCCATGCTACTGAACAGAATGGGATTTATGCTGTAACTTTCTTCCCAGATGGGAAAGTGCTTTACAAATAATGGAACTAATGCAATTTATTCCTAGTGAGTAAATTTGTCACCGTGGATGTTGTATTAACTCTCTAGGGCCAATTCAATTGGGGATTCAATAAATAAGCTCTTTCAGTGTACCACACGATGCCCCACCGGTTAGAAAGAGTCCTAGATAAATAGCAATTTGATCCGTTGCCACCTTGAATTCTCTAATCCTCGAAACATGCTTTTGAGAAATGTGCAAAGGATTAATGTCTCCATTTTCCTGCTGGAGAAGCTGAGGAACACGGGCGGTAAGGAATGAATCAGATCTCCGATCTCGTTCAATGGTATGACCATTTAAAGTCCTCATTTCAGGAATATCTTCTAGGCTTATTCCTGGGTCATGTTTTTAAAAGTGATCAGCGAAACCGTGCTGGAAAAACACTCCCCTGACTCAGACACTGTGGCTGCCGTCCCCTCAGGTGAACTTGAAACTACCTCCTTCGGTATTTGCTGCTCTCACGAGCTTCTGTTTTATTCTCGCCCTCGGCCCTTCTGGAGGGTTTCATTCTTTGAAGGGGCACCCCTCCGTGCATTATGTCCTGGATGCTTCCTTCATACCAAGCTGAAGGTCATTGTTTATTGAGCCAAAGTTGGCACCGAGAATGGAAACAAATGGGAAAAGGATGTGTACTTGAATTCACGCTGTGATATTTATGCCCACAGACCATGGCACGGAGCACGTATAAGGAGTTTCTCTTTATTTATTTATTTCCGTGACTCGGGTCGTCCTTCACGAAACGAATAAGTATAGCACGAAATTGGATTTGGGGAAAGAAAGAAACTTGTATTAAAGAGCAACGCATGTAATCACGCAGCCGTGCAATTCTCTGAACAGAATTCCTTTGGAAAAGTGCAACTTTAGCACCTGGCTTTACTAGACTGTTTAGATGGGTGAGATGTGAACCTGCTGGGAAAGGAAAACAAACTCGAACTAGAGGGGAAGCCGGGCCTTATAACTCAGTGGATGATAATTCTGTAGTCGTGCCATTCAAAAGTCCGCGTAATGCTCCTTAATTCCCGTGTAGCCCACATAGGATTTCAAATGTCTTGAGCGATTTGCTGGAAGCGTCGTTTTATTTGTTTTAGGCAAGCGTTGTTTCATGTTGTTTGAAATAAGGAAGATGGAGGAGAATCGATAGGGGTTTTTTTCCCACCTAAATAAATGAGGTCCATTTTAACGTTAGCCCTCATTTGGCACCATGTTTCCTTGATTAGTAGTTAGTATTGTTATTATTCACTGAGTGCTTTATTCTCATGATGTCAGCGTGGGTAGCTGGGTATTTCTGGGCTTTTCCAGATTCTTTCCTGTGAGTAATTTGCCTTCTTTGGATGTTTGATAGATGGCATTGTATGAAAAAAAAATATTAATATACTCCAACGAACAATGTACGCGTCCATTGTGAATTCTACATGAAAGCGGTCTAGGAGCATGTTGGGAATATAGAGGTTTGGGTCATTTGCTTTTCCCAGCTTGCCTTTTTCTATTTTGCAAAACGTGCTGAATTGTTTGTCTTGATGCAGACGGTGTTATTTATGAAAGGTCTGCATGGAGGAAGAAAACATAGGCGGTATTGTTCAAAGAACCATTAAGGAGATATTATTTGAGATAATAATGTAATTAGACTCCGTGAGAGGGAAACGTAAGTATTCGTATTTTTAGCTTTTATATAGGAATGTAGCTGTGGCTAATTAAGGGGAAAGTCAACTAATT
Organism: Potos flavus; assembly: GCA_028534135.1. NCBI lineage: Eukaryota > Metazoa > Chordata > Mammalia > Carnivora > Procyonidae > Potos > Potos flavus. Next base: position 122,788,117 of record CM052883.1, on the reverse strand, counting down.
CACAATGTTTAAATTTAGTATTAAACCTGATAATATATCTGAAATCTTAAAAATTAAAAAAAAAAAATCTTAAAAACCAAAACAACTCCAGGGCTGGCTCAAAAGCGGTTCTTTAATTGTGGGGTCAGATAAACACCATTTGTAGTAACCAAAATTCTAATTTCATAGAGCCATCTCGATCTTAAAAGGAGTCAAAGGCAAAAGAAAATTCCCTACAAATCTGCCATGTTCAAAGTATCCACTTCAAAAGAGAACTTTTTTTTTATCTCCAATTTATCCTGACAAAAATTCTCTTGGGCTTTTATTTCAAAAGATGAAAAATGAGCCGTGGCAGTCCATAGTGGATGGTGACTATTTATCTGTTTACACCTATCCATGCGATTGCTAAGAAAACCAGATTAGACTTTGAATGTGATATGAAGAATGTACGCTATTCACAAGCCCATATTCCTCAGAGGAGAAATAGGTTAAAAACTCACAATTAAGTTTTAGAAACCATACATTTCATTCTGGGGAACAGTAACTCAAAGCCTGATTTTTTTTTTCAGGGAATACATATATGTCCACTTTTTAAGTAAACATATAGCATGTGAATTCACGGTTTGTAATTTATCTCAACCCAAAAAAAAATCACAACGCGAATTACTTAATGATGTCCACATTTTAATTTCCGTGACAGGTGTCTGTCTGAACAACCCCTACACATCTGTTTTTGATTAACTGAAGAATATCAAAAATGCACGAGAGAAGCCTTTTATTATATAGCCTTCTTGGGCAAATACCTTCCCAAAGCAAAGGGAACTTTATCGAATTAATAACAGCCCGATTTGAATCAGTCCCATTTTCCGTCCCTGATTTTCATAGACTGCATTTCTTTAAGAGGGTATGCACCTGTAGGAAATGTTACACGGCAGGCAGCCACACTGCCATAATCAGAAACCAAGTTCATTTTCAGAGGAAAGTAGGAAATACACAATGGCATACGTGCCTCTTTTATGGCCACATCTGCACAACTCAGGGAAACGTTTGCAGATATGTCTGCTGATCACATTACAGGGCTGTTAGGAGAAAATAAAGCTACACCTTTGATGGGCCATTGCAGCTGAGTTAGAGGTCCCCAGTTATTAGAAGTTTTGCATGTCACAGAGCGGGGCAGATTGGAGACCCAGACACACTTTTGCAACTCGTAGAATTTTTGGTCATTTCCATCAAATATCAATGGACCTGTTAAATAGAGGGGAACACCACACACACACACACACACACACACACACACACACACACACACTTGTGCACGCACACACACACACAAATACACACCACTATTGAAGATGACTCTAGCTTATTTCTGACTTTCACCTCCACACGATAGAAAGTCCCTTGTGCTCACACAGTGCCTTCAGGACACCAGCTGAGAACAAAGCTGCTTTCAGAAGCAGTAAGTGATTTCATTCTATTAATGTCCAGGTGATATGTGAAGCCCATTATCACATCACTAATGTGGCAGCAGACATTTCCTGGCCAACCCAAGGTAGCTCAAATGTTTGTGAAATGTGTAACTGGAAAAGGCAGTCCTAAGAAACTCTTTTTATTTTTTTACTAGTGCCCCTAAATGCGAAACACAACCAAAAAACTCATCTTTTAAATTAAAAAAAAGAAAAAAGATAAAATCGAACTCCCCGTAAAAGATCCCAGGGAACGTTGAAAGAAAATAATTTGTAGGATTTAATTGAAGGGTTTTGGTAAACCATTGGTGTTCCGGATGTAATGTGTGGCATGTTATCAGAGAAAGCAGGGGGGAAGCTCTTAATGTAAAAAAATGAGAAATTCCAGTTTGATATCAGAACACATAGAGCGGACAAGAATGTTCCCTGTCTATTGTTCTCCTGAAGACATCTCATAGTCCATCTAGGTGGACCCTGGTCAGGCAATGTGCCCCGTAAAATTCATGTGAGTTGTAAGCAGGATGGGGCATACTGAAAGACAGAGATAAATAGCAAGGCTAAAACCAGAATCTGCAGTATGATTAAAAATAACAACTGCTACCTAATTTTGAGGAGACAGTGGAAAATAATACACACGTTCTCGTTTAACATTTTGTGAACGATGCCAGGTTCCTATTATCCAGAACTGTCCTTTCTTTTCTGAATAAAGAACTCACCTCGAGTACAAGGAAATTGATCATTTTCCAGATGGCAACGCACGTCTATCCTGATTTTTTTTAATGAGATATGTTACTTTAAAAACAGTTAAGATTAGAATTCTAGGTAAAAATTTTAAGATATGAAATGAATACAGTAAAATCAATATTGATTATTAGGAGTAAAAGTGCTAATTGAGGCTGTAAATTCTTTTAAGAACTAAGAGGAGAAAATTTCCAGTAAAGCTACAATAAATTACTATTAAATAACCAGAATATTTGTGTGGAGTTTAATGTCAGTACATCAGACTCCCTGAATTCTTTTTTTTTTAAGTAGGTGTATTACTGATTCAGTCTGGAAGACTATTCCAGTAATATTACAAGAACAGTGTCACTTTGGCAAGCTACCTTTTCAACTTATATTGCATTATGTTCTAGAGAAACCTACTTTTTAGATTTCTTATGCTTTTAAGAATTCATTTTTAATTATTGCTTTTTTTTGGCCCTCAAGTCTTTCGGAGCAGTAAAGTGAAAGGAAAATGATTTTATTGAGAGACCACATTTTAATATTGAACACAAAATTCTGACGGCAGATATTCTCGATGACTATTTTAAAAGAATAAAAATGGCTCTATTCTTTACTGTGTTCTTCCAAGATCTGACCCAAATTTTCAGTCAATTGCCTTGAATGGGCAAATGTTGGCAAGGTCCGAATCCCCTAGAAAAGTTGCTTTCATCAAGGCAGAAGCTGGTGCTGATTTTAGGTCAAAGAACCCCAACATTAAATCTGTATGTTAGCATTTAAACACGCCATTTAAGAACTTTTCATTCCAGAACACTCCGAGGGCCCCATCGAGACTGAAATCCACAGTCTGGAGCAACATTTAAATGGCCTGTAATATATTATTATTCCCTTTGGAGGCATAAGGAACCTGGTCTTTCTCAAGCTGCTTCTCTGTCTTTCCCCCTCTCACCTAGTCTCATCGTTTCCATTTGCTCTAGCTACTTCTTATCCTCCTGGAAAAAAAAAATTCACATTTCTGGCTTTCTGGCCATATTTGAGGTTTTATCCATCCACCCGGAGAAAACAAGAGGGAAACGGAGACATTGTAAACTGGACAACAACTTGTTCCTCATAATCTTTATGGACTTGGTCCCCTCCCAGCATTTTATGGGTGACATGGAGTGACAATAGTGTTCAAGATTCCTGAGGGCCCCCAGAAACACTGTGGGAAGTGCCCCGAGCTGAGGTCAAGCAGGTCTCACCTTCCTGGTTGGTCCTTATTGCTGTTCAAAGAGCCCACAGAAACAAGAGTGAGCACAGATTCATAAGAACCGTACCTGGAGTCTGTCTCAAAGAACATCTCTTCAAATAGGTCCTTTTGCAGATGAGAACTGAGGCCCATAAAAGTAGAGTTAATAGAGAGTTGGGAAGAATCTCCTGCCCCGGTCTCCATCCCAGGGGTCTCTTTTCAGGACACAGACCATCCGATGGTTTCTGTAGGCACCTGCAGTTTTGCTGGTTGGTTACTTCTAGGGAGACTTTGGTGGAGAATGCTTAAGTGGCCCTAAGCGTGTAGGCATTAGAGGCAGTCTGCAGGCATCCAGAGCTCCCAAGCAGAGTTTCTAAACAAGTAGGGAGGCAAACACCAATAATATAAGGCACATGCTTTGGACTTGCTAGGATCTGCACATAACCCCAGAATCCCTCAGGCATGTTGTCAGTATATTACAACTTCTCTAACAGTCAAGTTTTCTGCCATGAACATGTATTATTTTTTAATAAAAAATCATAAGTGTTATAAAAATATCACCACCGATAATAACACCTGTCAGACATCCCTTTATAGTTTATGAAGACTTTGAGGTACTTATTGATCATATCTTCACAAATACTGTGATTTGGTATTAGTGTCCCTATTTTGCAGATGAGGAAACTGAGGCTCAGAGGGATTAGAATGTGCCTAAAGACACTCAGCTACTAGGAGGCAGAAGAGGAACCTGAAATCCAAGGCTTCTGATCCTAAATCACAATCCCTCTTGATGTGAACATTAAAATGGCTTCTTTACAAGTTTTCATGAGCAACCTTGATGAACCCAGGTCTCTGAGAAGCCCTGACATGTTTTCCAACTAAAGCCTGGCTTCTAGCGCTCTTTTTAACATCCCCTTTTTACTCTTTCGAATTTAATTTTGAGAAAATAACCATCGAGTTGCCTGACTGTTGGGGGCGGGGGGTGGGGGGGGGGTAGACACTTGAGGACCGGGATCCAGAAAGCCCACACTCAGGAAACCTGAGGCAGGGCTTGAAAGCTACGTGCATTTTGGGAGCACCCCTTTTTAGGGGCTTACCCACTTTATCTGCACACTTGTTAAATTTTACCGTCTTGTGAATTCATTATAACCCCGTCTACTGTTAGTATGTTTAACAAATACAATCATCCAAGGAAACAAATCAATTAAGAACAACAGCAACCCCAAGGAATTCAGTAATTTACTTACTACTGACTTAACATTCAGTGTGGTTCAGGTAACACCTATCAGCTCTTCCCCAGGAGATATCTTAGAACGCACAGCAATTTACATCAGAGCTGCCTGATGTCGCAGCTCTTGGGACAAAATCAATCGGGAGCTGAAGTGTCTGAGAACTTGAAATGAGCTACTCCATGTTTTTTGCCTCTCATTCCTCAAGGAAGCCTTTCTCTCACCCACAGCCCTAGCAAGGAAGGAGAACTGCATGAAAGGGCCAGTTTGGGATCCTTAAATTATTTGGGAGACTGCCCACCACGACTTTTACTAACATTCAGCTGGGTCAGGACCATATTGCCAACGAGGAAAAAAATAAAATAAAAGACTCTACTATCCAGCTGCGGGAATGGCTGCCATCTTGGCTCCCTGCGGTGAAGTTCTCTAGTTTTTCTGGTTCTATTTCTCGGGAAACTAGAAAACCTACCACATGTGTGCCTGCGCATGCGTACACGCGTGCACGTACTCACACCTATGAAATAAACATTACTTAGAGGTGGAATTCTGGTTCAGGCATCTGCTCTGCCCCACATGGTATAAAAGTAATAGTAGCATAATCTTTTGAACTCTTATTTTCCTTTCTAGTTTATTTTTATGTTGTTTATTAAGCTTTTTGTATGTTTTATCATTTGTTTTATTTTGTTCTTCTGATTATTCACACTTCTAGCATAGTTCTGCTATAGTTTTCACTTCAAGCCAAGGACATATTCGGTGACCTCAAAGCTTTCAAGTAGAATTCAACATGCCGAATTAATTTCTTCTTTATTCAAAGTATTATTATGAGAATAAATGTGAAAGCACTTAAGAAATTGTGAAGCAATATATACATGCAAGATGATATAATCGCTAATTTAATTCATTACCTGAACTCATGTATTAAGCTATTAAGCAAATATTTATGTTGTGTCCATCATGAAGCAGTACAATGCCAAGGGTTTGATGAAGTCAGAGTTGCCTGAAGACCCCCATAATTTTGGTTTGTGGACAGTAACTTACCAGTGGATAATATGCCTTTTTTTTTTTTTTAAGATTTTATTTTTTCATTTCACAGAGATACAGCAAGAGAGGGAACACAAGCAGAGGGAGAGGGAGAGGACCCTGGGATCATGACCTGAGCCGAAGGCAGACACATAACGACTGAACCACCCAGGTACCCCAGGTAATATGCCTTTGAAATTGTTCCTGCATAAAAAGGATAGCATACATAAAACCTTTCGTTTTAAATTTGCAAACAATTGAATTTGACTAAGACTTTGAAAACACACCATTCTGTTCACAGCAAGAATAATTTCTTAGCCTCATCCCTGCAAGAAATTTTACCTAGTACACAAAACCTGGGTCTCTGTGTGCAAAATAATACAGCTATTTGGTAAATTGTTTAGTTAATTTTATCATTACAGAAAGCAAACTGAAATAACTATGCCCTTGGGGGGTTTTTCTTCTTTTCTCCTTTTCTTTCTATCTATTGTTGCCATTAGTGAATGAGGTATTTTAAGAGGAGGGGGTTACTGAGTAATTATTTGAGTGAACTGCATTGATCCAGGGGCTAGGCATACTCCAAATTAGTTTTTTGGGTTTTGATGCCCCTAAATCACATTATATTTTATTATTCGGATTTTCACTTTTATCAAATTGAGTAACTTCAACCTTACTTTATCAAAACACAGGGTTTCTCTGAATAGTAGAGAGGTTAAAAGAGAGGCAGAGAGATGGTGAGTGGAGAGAGAGAATCATTGTCCAATAAGCCCATATTTAAGATCTAAAGGAAAAGATTCATTTTGCGATTTCTGCTTATGTTCTATATAATGTGCCTTTTGTGCCTTGTGGAACAAAAATAGGGGATATACATTTTTTTTTTATTTTTTTATCTTTTTTTATACATTTTTTTTAAATAGCAAACTCTTTAAAAGGAGTTTCAAGCTCTTTGAGGCTAGCAAGTTTATCTTATTTTCTCTCTCTGGCACATAGCCTGGGTCCGTCCATGTTTGTTAAGTAAACAAATGAGTGAATGAATGAATGAACAAACCACCTACAAACAAGGGAAGCATGACCTTTTAAACACAATCTAATGAATAATAATGATGTATTTTCCTTGTGTCTTGAGACACAGCATGGTGCTTGACCCATACTAGACTTCCAATAAATGTTTGATGTACAGTGAATCTCACTGGCAAATGCTAGCAACCTCCGTAAGCCAAAAAAAAAAAAAAGAAAGAAAGAAAGAAAGAGAAAAAGAAAACAAACAAAAAACAAAACAAAACCCTTAATCATTTAGTCACACAGGCACTCAGATTAAGAATATTGAGGCTCTGAGAGTATCCAGGAAATTACAGTTTCCAGAATATGGCTGGTGGCATTATCTCCATTTTACTAGAAAACTGAGATCCAGAGAGTTTAAATGATTTTCTCGGAATCTTCTAGCTAGTGATAGAACGTCAAACGACTGTCAAGGTAATTCCTTGCAAAGAGTTTTTTGTGATATCTCGATATGCCAGCCTAGCTGTAGGCCTTTAGAAACTCAGGCCTTGTACACTGGATGGAAGGTAGGAGCTTCTAGAAACAGCGGGGCATTCCAGGACTCCACTGCTATGATACAGAATTGGGTGTTGAATCAGAAGCTGAGTCTTGGCAAGTATTACTCTGAGTGAGAGCAGTTGTATATATTTGTGAATGAATGAATGATGATAAATACCAGCAGCCTCTAATTAGCAGTACTCATCAACCTGCCACCAGAATTTTAAAGACCATCAAACACATATAAAGTTAGTCTGAACTAGGAACAAAGCTAGGCTAAGGTCATAAGCAGTGAGAATTTTGTGATGTTGCTCAGGGTATAGCAATAATTTCCGAAGGCAGCTCAGTGCAAATATTTTCCGAGGTCCACGGAAAAATGAGAGAACTTTTTAGAGAGAGACAACACAGGGACTCTTCCCTAAAATTGAATTTATGCAATTTGAAGGACTTCATTCTTAGATTATGGTCTTCTACTGTAGTACTAAAATTCCCCTTTTTGTATGAAACGAAGATGTGAGGGGACCGGGTGTGTTCAGTGTCTTTACTGGTCTACAGGTGGGAGGGAGTTGGCTATTCAATGCTGATCTTCAGATCATTTCTGGAAACTTGGCGAGTTCATAAAATGGCAAGGTAGGGTAACCAAAGGACCACAGAACTTCACCTGTCTGCCTGCTTTCACTAAAGTAAATAGAGCCTGGGACCACAAGCCATAGTGACCGTCTAGCACTCTCATGACTGCCTGCAACAAAGGTGTGGTGACACCGGGACCGTCCTCTCCTCCCGGTGTTTGCAACTTTCTGGGTGTGTTACTGACTGGATGGGAGGTTGTCCCAGTCTGTTTTGAATGCATTCCTATGCTGACACAAGCTGCATTTTCAACCAAGTTTTTCCTACTCAATGCTTCGTTGGATTCTCTTTGATGAGAGAGAATTCAGAATCACTTGGTTCCCAAATCCAAAAAGCTTTCCAATGCCCTGGGGTCAGGGGAAATGGAAGCAGTGCTTGCTTCAAATGACAGCTAAGGCTGCCTCCAACCTCCCCATACGCCGTCCTGCTTTTTGGGATGGGATGCTAATTTCAAACCAGAAAGTCTATTTAGTCAAAAAATAGAAACTCCCCATGTGAGACCAGGGCCGTCTAAGATCACATGGTCTCCTCCGATCGCACACACATGGGGCTCTGCAGTCATTAGAGGAAGATCACGCCGCTTCTGGGCACCCCGGCATTCTGAGCGCTCGAGGGCTTGATCCTTAGGTGCTTTTTGCTGTTATTCGTGCTGAGATCTTTTTGGCTCTCTCTCTCTCTTTTTTTAAGTTGGTCAGAGAAAATGGGTGGTGCTTTTCCTTAAAGAACTTGGACAAAAGTTAGAAACAACACAACATCGGTCACAACGGGAAACTCTATATTGTACTCGTTCACTGAACAAGGGAGCTGTCGTGAAAACCAGCCCCGCAGGGAAGCAGCTTCCCCAGACCTTGAGCTGGACAAGCCACGACCCTGGACTTTGAACCCACGTACTCGAAACCCAGCTGAGCACACTGCTATACAGCAAACTCTGTGAGAACTTTGATTTAGCAGAGAAATCCTGTATCAGCAGAGAGCCCCAGATTTGCTGAGCTGCTTGTCTAAGAATGCCTAGAACGGTCCTTCGGAGCCAAGCAGATCCTGATGGACGATTCCCTGACCCGGTCTTCCCCAGTTGGCGCAGTAGTGAATGAGGAAGACTTATTTCTCAAACCCTCACCTTAGACCTTCTCTAAGCAACCTAAAAAACATGGATTCGAAGAGGAGGAAAAAAAATCACATGTTTAAGAGAATGTAGACTACCCAGATGTTGTGCGTTAGGGTCCAAAGTCGCTGACTGATTCCAGCTCACATCTGTGATGTTTATTCTAAGCTGCCAGCGGTCTATGTGAATCCAAGGGGAGGACCCGAACTAGAGCCTCAGACATTTACAAAGATCCATTCACGTGAACAAATCTGAGGAGGGGCATCTACGCCGATGTTAGCACCAGATGGTGCGCTAAAGAGAGAGTTCTGGACTCGGAATGAGTGAAATTGGAATTCTGGTCCAAATTCTGCTGTTAATTAGCCATGTGTTTTAGGAAAGTGATTCTGCCTCTTTGGGCCTTACTCAATTTCGTTCTGTGTCAAACAGAGATAAGACTAGAACATCTCCAAGGTCTCCAGCATCTCTAACATTTTCTGATTCAAGTTGTTAATCAAATATCAAGAGAGGGTTGTCAAGGACTAGCATGGTTTTCGAGATAAATTTACGTCCTCTTCCTTGATGCACAATGATTGCCTTCTATGGTAGACCACAGCTCAAGGGTCTGGGGGAAGTGGGCTCAAAAGCTTAAATCCAATCTTGGCCTTGAAAGGGTTGGGGAGAGAACACACGCATCAACTACCATACGGGGCAACCCAGGCAAAGTACAAAATGCTCAGCACAGAATTCAAAGGAAGGAAAGCTATGCCAACATTTGGGGCAGAAGGAATTCTTTTCGAGAAGAGGCAGATCTTCTCTGAAGGTAAGAAGCTAGATCAGACAGCTTCTTACGATCCTTAGAATTCTAAGATGAGAATGAATTGGCAACATTACTATTCACGGTACATAGACTCCACCTCTAATAGGTACAGCTATAATTATTCGTACCATGAAAATTAGTAACATTTTTACAGGACTTGTTTTCCTAGCGCAGATATTTCAGGATGATTCATTACAAATTCCTTCGACTAATCATGTATGTATGATAATACATGCGGACTACCTTCCATGTGACTTAATAACTAATTCTGGCTTAAATAATTGTTTAAAAATAAATTGAAGATGATTGCTGGAAACTATTGCTGCCAGACCACTATGATTTCTTCCTTGAATGTCCAGTAACCATCTCCTCACCGTTGGTCATCCTGGGGTCGCACACGGGCAATGAAAAAGAACGAAAGCAATTATTTGGCCACTCTAAAGAGGTCCTCTCTTGCCATACCACCGACCTCTTCACTTGGAAACTGGCGGACAGGGAGAAGAGCAGATTTTAGAGTTCTGCCCTCATCAGGCAGCATTGTGACCTTGGGCACAAAGAGATTCGGTAAGGACACACATACAAGCATCCCTGGCAGGTGGCCGAGAGATGAGTGTGGTGTGTCCCGCCTTCCAGCGTGCGCCAAACACTGCAGTTCCCCAGGACAGAAGAGGACGCCCACTGGCAACGTTCGGGGTGGGATTTAAAGGATGTCAACTTTAGAAATAGAAACAGGGACAAAGGCTAATTTCACATAATTGGGCCATCCCGGGTTTGCAGCTCTGACGACGGTTGAAGAGGGAAAGATTTTAGAAAATAAAAAGAAAGCAGGAGTGAAATGGGAAAATGCTTATTTAAAATTAATGTTACCCCTCATGTTCAATTAGTCTCTCGTGAACTTTGCCTCACTCCTACACCCCTGCTTGTATATGCCTCAACCTGCAGACAACCGTAAAATTAGTTTACATAAAAACGCTAATTAACATACACCGCTGGAGGATAACAAACCAATCTTTTCATCTATTTTTAAATTCTTATTGTGAATCCTTAAAATATGCACCGTTTTAAAGCATCACTGACTCAATTTTAAAACATTGCCAAAACCTGCTTTGCTAATCTGCAAACTCGATAATTCTACCCCAAACCTCAGCACACTCAGCAACAATTTAATAGCAAATATCTCTAGTGGGACCTCATATTACTAAGATTCTATTACTTTTTATATTACACAAAAAGTGCTAGTACACTCTAAAATATAATAAATAGTTCAGACCAAGCAATGCTTGTCAAAATATGGGAAAGTTTATTTTTTTGCACTCAGTAACCTGGGATTTTTATCTTGTGTATTTATAATCTATAATGTGCCTCCCATAATTAGTATGAAATGTAGATTACTAATCAACTTCCTAAAGTTTCTGGACATTTTATATCTGTTAATATGATTACTAAGGGTGATAAGTTGTATGGTTAATAACCCAAGCCTGCTACGAAATGCAAATTCTAAACATATCTTAAAATAATTGCATAGATGCCTAAAATGGGCTTCTTTAATTATATTCTTCTTAGACTGCTAAGCAGCCCTTTTTTGATTAAAGGCATTTGTGTTTATGTTTCCTGAAGATTTTTAGTTTGAGGTTTAAGAGACAGCTATTAATCTAGATACTTATTTAATAGATGTTGTAATACATTTTAAATGACATATAAGAAGTATACATTCCCCTTTAATAGTAATACTTCATAACTTGAAAGAGGTCTCCGTGAAACTGTTCAGTTTTTGAAACGTTCAAGTTTTTCATCATTAATATTTGTCCAGCGAGAAGTATATGGGAGTGTGTCGATCTATAAATACAGAAATGTTTTCGCATAGAAGAGATTTTATAATGCTCATAACTTTTCAGCAATTTCATGCTAGTTCAATTTCCCAATTGATCTTTACTCATTTATTTTGTGACCACTCTGCTATTTATTTGTAATAAATGCTATTCGCAATGCAAATCAGTTTTTAATAAACAATTCACATTCTTTAATAGAGACGGATTGCAAAATGCGGCTTCCCTTGTAAAGCAGAACAAGTCTCGACGTTTGCACGGGGGGGGGGGGTTATTGACATGCTAGCGGCACAGACATAATGGGTCCCCCTCGCTTCACAAAATGTCCCTAAGGGTCACAGAATGACATTCTTTTGGCCCAATTCCCTGCACCTCCTCTGCCCTTCACTGTTTCTCTAGAATGTTCTATCCCTTTAAATTCCCTCTCTACATTATTATCACGAATACTCTTCTTTTAAAAACATTTACAAGGAGCTATGACTGTCACAGGAACCAAAATACTCCAGCTTATTCCCTCCCTGTAGGCAGATTCCACCAGCCAGCCAAATCGTAAGGGGTGGCTCCCTGATGAACCCTGACTCAAACAAAGGGGGCTAACTGGAAATCTGACATTTAACACACAAATCACATCCTGAGCCACGGAGTGGTCTTGCTCGCGGGAATGGAATTTTCCACCTCCCCAGTGAGGGAAGCATAAAACTGCTCTGGGTTCCCTTTGGCAAACGCACAGCCCTACTTCCTGACTATTTCCGTGGCATAATCTGGACCGTGCCCCAGAATGGGACTGATTCCCATGCAAAGCCGGGATGGCACCCTTGGTCTCTGATCCACTGGGCAGGTGCCTGGAAGGGACCAAGGTCAGAGTAGCTTTTGTGTGTTAACAAGCAGATGCTGTCCCGTCTGTCAATTTCTTATACAAACAGTTCCGACAAACCCAGAACCCACTGCGGTTCCCAAAAGATCTCTGTGCTTCCAGGTGTAGCCATCCATAAACTTAATGCCCAGGGGCTTGGAATCATCAAAATCCCAAGCTCCTTCTTTTACAGACACAGAAAATAGGACCCAGAAGAGGTTAAATGAGTTTCCAAAATTAGACAGCTAGCTAGAATGCTCCTGCTTTTCTTTATAGGCTTTTTTTCGGGGGGCGGGGGGGCAGGGGATGAGCCTTCACCAACTTTACTGGTTCTACGGCTATTAAGGAAAGTAGATCACGGGGGATGCCTGTACCGAGGCGGGGGTGGGGGGCTCAGTGAGCAGCAGTGTGCTCACCTTGGGTTTCAGAAGCCAGACAGGTGCCTTTCTGTTCCTGATAATGACCATATCTGCAGCCTAAACAAAAACCGTTCACCTCCAGGTTAGCCTCCTCATAATGAGAGTCTCTAAGTTCTGTCTCCAACAGCAAGGAGGAGCCGCGTAGCTCTAGATCATTATTTGTGGGGAAGAGCGGAGAGGTGGTAGGTGGACGAATGCCCAGCCAACAGCCCTCCAACCCCTCTTCCTGCTTATCACCACCTATGACTGTTTCTCCAAAGCCTCTCTTCTCCCTGTAAAACGCCTCCAAAACCCTTCTCCGCTCTCCCAGGTGAGCTCCCGCTCCTTGACCCTCCCCAACCAGGTTTATTATACAAGATTAGTAGTTCTCTGGGCTTCTCAAATCTGCATTTCTACTTTTGCCTCTGTGTGTGTGTGTGTGTGTGTGTGTGTGTGTGTGTGTGTGTGATCCTTGTACCCATCTAATCTCGAGTGTAAAGAATGTTTTTATATATTTTCAAGCTTCTATAGCTAGATGTCTGTTGTGTCTATTGTGATGTCTATTGTGATAATAACTAGAATAAATGGGTCGGCTATGTCATGGAAAGATTTTTCAGCATGACTAGAGAGAGAGGGTAATCTTCCCTGTCCCGGTCGTCAGTGTCCACCTCCTTCCCCACCCCCCCAGGGAAAGAGAGGGCATATTAAAGTTATTAAAGGTAGTTCCTCACTCAAGTGACATCAGTTGTGGTGGAAGGTGTTCAAGCACCTCCCTTCGGTAATGAAAGAGATTAGAATCTACTGTTCGTGTCAGAGGATATTTATGAACTTTTAGAGTCCTACTAATTATACCATGTAGACAATTCTACATGAATGAACCAAGCTGTCAAAAATCCAGGATGACGATATAACTGGATGACAATCTCTTCACCTTTAGGTGCCTCTACTTAACTCTGGAAGTGACTTCCAACTCTCTTGATTGCCCCTACCCAAAAGCCTCATGTGTTCCTTTGGTTAAGTCGGTCAAATGTTAGATCAAGACCAGCCCGTGAGGAAGTTGTCCAGGAGTTAGGTATCGATGCCAGAGAGACAAATAATGAAGACATTTGGGTTGTCAAAAGGCACTTGGCTTTGGGCCAGTGGCCAATTTCCCCCATTCAACAGTGGCCGTTGAGCCTTCCTTATTTCTCTCCTGTTGTTTTTCTGCATTTTCCAGAAATTATATCAGTTCTGACAAAAGAACTCCAAATGCTAGCGTCTGAAGGGGTTTTTTTTAGGCCCTGAGGATATAGGTGTTAGTATACAAATCAATTCTCATATACCCGATCCTGGCTCACCAAGGGGAGATGCAAAGTGTTCCATTATACTCTTACAACAGGTGAGAGAGAATACATTTTAGAAAGGCTTCATTATGAAGTATTCAAAACTCAAAGTCCCCAAATCTTAACTTCTCAGAAAACCCAAATCCAGAGATCCAAGATTGGGGGGGTTCTGAAAAGATTTTGAGACTATCTCATATTGCTTTATTCGACAGATAAGAAAATAGGCAACTGAAAAGACAGGGATCATTAGCTCTCTGAGATAAGTTTAGAGACTAAAATGGAAGAGAGAAAGCATTAATTGGTGTCATTTTAAAAAGCAACCTTTGTCTGCATAGATCTTCTTATACACACCCCCAGTTATTATAGAAATATTAATGCCATGGATCGATTCAGGAAAATGTCCATGCTAAGTTACTGACAATATTTAGTGATAGTGATTTTTCTTAAATACTGAACTGTTAGCTCTTAAGGACCGGTGTCTCAGCAGAGAAGGCCCCCACACCCCCTGATACCTTCAGAACAGGGAGGGCTGATAGGAACATAGAGCTGCCATTGCCTTCTCTGACAGTGCTTTCTAGAGGAAGTGACAGAATCCTAGGAAATAAGCAGCCCGGGTCTAGTTTTAGATCTGCCACTAAGCAACTGTGTGGTCTTGGGCAAGACCTCCATTCTCTAGGTCTTGATTTTTACGTGCAAATTAAAAGCTTTAAATCCCCTAAATACGACCTTCCAGCTTGGAAATTCTTTAAGTTCACTATGCAGAGCTAGGGAACGATCTCATGAACTCTATGTGTGTGCTCAGGGCAGATGTTAGGTTCAAACCCTGCAACCAGCTAGAGTTAAGAGGGCAGAAAAGGGTTAGAGATGTAAGCATGTTGGAACAGCAGCTGAACACAGGAGGCCCCCAGCTCCTGCATATTTCATGTAGCTATATTATTGATAGGAGAGGTTATAGAGAAAGGAGTGTCATTTTTCCGGGGGAAATCAATAGAAACCAAGGTATCTGACTCAAGAGTTCGAGAAGACTGGAGACAGGAGACGGGCAGGGTGAGGATGGCACTGACGTGGGACCAGACAAATACATAACTCAAGGGGTATGCATGAGTAGAGAGATCAGGCCAATAAGGTCGTGCCTCTCTCACCTACTATCAGTATGGTCAGCAATTTTCAAACTTCGTTGAGCTCCAAATCCTCTTGCAGCAGCCACTATTGGGTAAAGAACCAAGAGCCATTCCCTCATTCTCTGCTTCCTATCCCCCTCCACCAAACCTCAAGCCAGCATGAGCTCCAGGTAAGTGGGGATCCTTCTCAGACCCAAAGTCCAAAGTTGAAGAATCCCCTTCAGGTGTTAAATACGAATACACCTGAACCTACACCCGGGCGTTAATTTTAGCATCTTGCCTGGGCCACAGCTACCTAGACACAGACTATATAGCCAGCTTTCAAAAGGGAGTAGCCCTGATTTAGGTGCTGGGTAAATCAATACTCCATTACTGCATTTCTGCTTATCGTTTCAGTACAGAAGTGTCAGACAATGGGGAAATGAGATCCACTTGCAGGGAGGAGGACAGATGAGGAGGCAGCTAACCGTGCCCTCCTACCTCCTTCGTGAGAGGACGAGCCTCGGGGAGCAGACTCCAGTGAGAGTGAAGCCCAGCTGGGCCACCAACACTGCGGCCAGGAGGTGCCGGGCCTATTTGTCTATGGTTTTTGTATGCTTGCTCACTTTTCATGGAAAAAAAAAAAAGGTGCTATTTTTTCGCGATTTCTATGTTTTTGAGGTTTTGTAGCATTAAAAACGTATGACTTCCGTTGTGAGAAAATAAATCATAAATATCTTAATAGTGCAAAATAAGAATTTGAGAACTACTATTCCTAAGAATACATGAATTTCTTTTAAAACATGATATATAAAGTATGTATATATCATGTTACCCCAAAGATACAGATGCAGTGAGAAGAAGGGCCATATGTACCCCAATGTTCATAGCAACAACGTCCATAATCACCAAACTGTGGAAAGAGCCAAGATGCCCTTCAACAGATGAATGGATAAAGAAGACATGGTCCATATATACAACGGAATATTACGCCTCCATCAGAAAGGATGAACTTTTGTATCAACATGGACGGGACTGGAAGAGATTATGCTGAGTGAAATAAGTGAAGCAGAGAGAGTCAGTTATCATATGGTTTCACTTACATGTGGAGCATAAGGAAAAACATGGAGGACATTGGGAGAAGGAAAGGAAAAGTGAATTGGGGGAAATCAGAGGGGGAGAGGAAGCATGAGAGACTGTGGACTCTGAGCAACAAACCAAGGGTTTTGGAGGGGAGGGAGGTGGGGGGTTGGGTGAGCCTGGTGGTGGGTATTGAGGAGGGCACGTATTGCATGGAGCACTGGGTGTGGTGCATAAACAATGAAT
>CM052883.1:122732584-122771486 GCA_028534135.1 Potos flavus | reverse complement strand
ATATTTTAAAGGAACCAGTAGTTAGCGTAGTACTTCAGAGAAAAAAATTGTGAATATTGATTTTTTTTTCTTCATGAGATATTACCTGGGAGTCACAGCCAAGGTAGGACTATCTAGACTACTTTATCCTTAACCTTTCTCCATATGTAAATTCACAGACATCAGACTATAAAATATACTTGCTACATCTCCAAAGGGACCTGAGGTCTGGTACAAGCTCCTATTTGGGAAATGAATGTTCTATCTTATGTCTAAAGCACTCCAAAAGTTCTTGGGATAGCCACTGAGCAGTTTAGTCATATTTACAGTTCATAAAGTCTTCCTGTGTCTAAAAACAGACTCTCCTGATGTCGTTTTGTGAAACTCACTTTCTTCTGCTCTGTCCAGTGAGGTGGAGAAGGCCAGTTGGCATTCTCCAAAGTTCCACCTCATTGCCTAGAGGTTAATTCTGTCTCCCTTCGGCCTTCTCTTCTCCAGGAAAAATAATGCACATCTTTTCCTTGTGTACATAGTCTCCAAGCCCTCTCATCATTTTCCTCTTTCTATACATGAATTCTGTGTAGTTTTCATACATCTGTTTTAAGTTACGGACCCGATGTGTAATGTTCAAATAGGAACCCAGCCTACGATGAATCTACACAAGGATTATGTCCTAGCAACAAATGGTACTCGTCTTCACACAGCCCAGGATGATACTGTTTTCTTAATGCCATCACTAGGTTAATGACTCGTGTATTTCTGGAATACCAGATCTTTTCCAGCCAAGTTATGTCAAATTATACTCCCTTCTTCTACCACCAGCTATCCCCTGAAAGAAAGTCACTGTTAATAAATTTAGATGTTAGTTCTTCTAGTGGTTTCCACTTTAACTCCAAATAAATAATATACCTACACCTCCCTGTCTTGCTTTTTCAACCTTAGGCAGTCAGAGGCTATTGACTTCTCAACATGAAAGATGAAAAATTTCACTCACTTATATGTCTTCCTTCTCTCTCTGTCTTCTCCCCAATTTAGGTTAATTCGTCATTTTTTACTTCTTCAGTTGAGTAGCTGTATACTTTTAAGTGATACAATTATATCTCCATTCCTGGATCTAGTAGCTTCAGAAAGTATTTACTGACCTTAGTACTCTAAGATAAGGAAATTAACACAGCACTCCACCTCCGGACATCTGTTAGGGTATAGCTTTTAGACTGCCAAAGTTTATAATATTTACATTCGGTTTTATAAATATTATGACTTCTGATACTATTATTATATAAATATTATTTATTGCAGATACAAGAAAAGGGAAATTAATCCTAGGTCACCAAACTCATACTATTCAGAATACAGTGCCTGAGTATCAGGATCAAATGGGAGTCTCTACTCTTAAACTCCACCAAAGCCTCAAAATCATGCCACAACTTAGTTTACTTTTAATTTGAGTCCTGGCTTTTTAAGCAGTTTTATAAATACCGTAACTAGTTGCAAGCAGGTAAAACTGATTAACAATGAATTTGTTGAAAGAGTATAGTGTGACTGTCAAAATGAAAAGGAAAGCGAGGATTGAAGCAACCACCAATTTCCAAGATGATGAGACTGTGAAACTATAGAAAGAGCCCTCTGGCTCCTGGCAAAGACCACCTGATTGGCCTGCGTTGGATCACAAGCTAGGGGCAGGGCACCTTGATTGATGGTCCCATCAAGGTTGCACGCAGCGGTGAAGGGTAGGTCTCAAAAATAAAAGCAAGCCACTGTCACCAGAACAAGAAAGAACAGAAGCAGAGTAGACAAAACAGTAGCCTTTATTATGTACAATAACACTTGCTGCATTTTAACTAATAAATAATTTGGGTAGTTAACAGTACGATATTGTCCTTCCCTATTGGATTTTATGTTCCATAAGGAGAGATTACATATATTATTTATTCTCTTAATCCACATGCCTAGCACAGTAGACAGCATCTACAAACACTAAATATCTGTTGAATGTTGTTGAAAAAAAGAAATGCCAAGTTTGTGGGATATGCTGCATAGACTATCTGTATTACTTTATTTTAATAACAAATACTTTCAGATGGCTGAATTTCATATTAAAGTTGAGATTATTCTTTCCCAAGTTTATTATTACAAGTGTTGCATTTTAAAAGAAAAGCACCTCTCAAAACTTCTAGATCATGGCAGGATTCCATGATCTTGTCTATATGTTGCCCAAAGAACTGGTCGGCAATCTGAATTTTCATTATGCATTCAGGATGTCGCAGCCTGTGGATCTCTGCAGCCAGGATTTGATAAAGCGATATTAAGACCTGATCTAATATTCCCTCTATAAAACACCTTGCCCTCCCAAGGAATCAATTCTTCTCCCACTCCTCTCTATGCCACTTTTCCCAGTTCTTAACAAATTGAGTCAGAGTTATTTGTTTATGTACCTGCCTCTACAGCTAAACTATGAGTCATGTAACAGAAGAAAGTATGTCAGATTCATCTTTGTATCCACAGTGCCAGTCACAGAACTCGACAAATAGGAAGCATCTATTAAATGTTTATTGCATGTAAATCATCTTCAAGAAAAAAAGTCTTTAACAAACAAATATAATGAGTTCATAGAAACACCAGTCCAGACTCAAAAGAGAGATTTCATTTTCATTTAAAACAATAAGACCAAAAAAGAAAAGAAGGAAAAAGAGGGCAGGAGGGAGGGGAAAAGGAAGGAAGGAAGGGGAGTTTTAGTTCTTTAAATTGTAGAGAAATTTTAAGTTATTTTTCAAGTGAACCCATTCATGGA
The DNA here is from genome assembly GCA_028534135.1 of Potos flavus. Taxonomy (NCBI): domain Eukaryota; kingdom Metazoa; phylum Chordata; class Mammalia; order Carnivora; family Procyonidae; genus Potos; species Potos flavus. The sequence goes on along the minus strand of CM052883.1, from coordinate 122,768,716 downwards.
CGGGCCAGAGAAGTATAATATCTCTAAATCAAATGACGACAGAAGAAACAACGAAGAATGCAGAAATTATCCTCTCTAAAATTTCCATTTGTTTCTATCAATCAAGAAGAATTTCAATAAGGAAGTTTTAGCAGGAGTCACTAATTCCTCACCAACGTCAGAAATTTAGTTTCACTTTTCAGAAGCTGTTCGTGGCCATGCTTGCAAAATCAAAACTGTAATTCATCTCTAGACAATACCTAATTATTACTGATTACTAAGAAATAAGTCAACAAAGATATTTTCCTGTTTACACTCTTATCAGACTGTATCAGAACCATCTGTTTTCAAGTTTGTTGTTGCTGGGGGTTTTTTTATCCCAAGGGATAAATACTCCACATTGTTCTCCAAATATATGCATGCAAAAATGCCTCTTGCTGCACAGCTGCAATGTTCACTGAAACATTTGGGTAGGGGAAAAAAAACACAGATTCTTCTGGGAGAGAAAATGAAAAGAAAATTTGGTATCTCACTGAATTTACTCTACCTTCAAATAAAAGATATCTTGGGGCTCTGTCCCAACTCAAATTACCAGTTCCTCCTGTGTATGGGTGACTACCCACTTTGCTAAAAGTATATGTGTAGCTTTATGACATTAAATTAACTCCGACCTAGAAAACATAGTAAAAAAACTCTATAACACAAGGAAAGATTCTGCAATTTTAAAACAAATAATATGTGATCTCTTTGTTCCATCGTTCATCAGCCCTACTCTCCTGTGATACACACAATAAATTTTCATTCTTTAACGAGAGACATAATTGTTCCATTGCCAAAGAAGCAAGAGTAGGGGATTAAAATTGTGGTGTTGACAGAGCTGCTACATGGCTTTGGTCAAGCAATTAACTCTTTGGTGTCTCAGTTGTTTCATCTGTAAAATGGGGATAAGGATTTTAGCACGTATGACACCTGGACTAATTAGTATAATTATCATTACTAATGGGAAAATAATGTTGATCACTGATTTCACATCTCTTGTCAACACCCATGAACCATTTCTGTCTCCTCTACATTGAATCATTTTTCTTTTTAAGAAGACTAAAAAAAATGAAGACAAAATCCACATATGGAGGCCGGGACAATGCAATTACAATGGTCCATATTCGCACAGACATATATCCATTAAGGTGGATTATCTTTTGATCATTTTATTCATCACTTAGATATTTTCTAAGCTTAGACTAAATATGCAAAGTACAAAGATACAAGGAAACTTTTCAAGACCTGTATTCAACAGGTAACCTGCCCTGCAGTAAAATGCCTTCTAGTTCATTGGTAGGTGACATCGTGAAGGTACTGTAGTAGTTTAGGCTTAAACCATAGAATTTAGGGTAATTAAAGTCAAGGAAAAAGACACACTGAAGACATTGCTTGTATGCCATCCAATACTCTCTAATTCCTTGTGCACATCTGCCTTACAAGAACCCCAGCTCAAATAGCGAGGGACCAGGACAAAGGGGTACACGAGATGCCAACTTTATAAGAATGAGAGGGAGCATCGAAGCTGGGGACAGTAGGGTGTCCTTACCCGAAAGCACAGATAATGACCCACCAGTCAATGAGAGAGACAGAAGTTGAGGAAGAGAGAAATGAGGATTCCCTCTGTTCTCATTAAGACTCCTACTTGCTTTAAAAGAGATCTGCTTTAAAAGAAATTACCTTTGCATGTTGGCAAACGTGGCAATGAACCGTAGAGGGAAACATAAAACATAGAAAGTGCTCCAAAGATCAGTGTTCAGCGTCATCACCTCTGTACCCTTTTGTGTAAACGCGTGCTGTCTGCAGGTCCAAAATGCCTCCCCATGGCTTCTGATACCAAGAGATTACTCCCTGCAGAGAATTCTCTTTTCTTGAACCCAGCAGACATCAAGCCTCAAATCTCCGATATCTCTGAAGAAACTAGCCTGTCGACAAGTCATTCACACCAAGGGCTCTGCACTTGCTTCAAAAATTACAGGCAACAATTTCCAAATTGAAACACCGAAGCTGCTGCCATTTTCCTATTACCCTCACCTATCATAGGAAACATAACAATTAGCATTTTTAGCAGGATTGAAACTGCTAACACAACTTCTTATGTCCTACACCATTAAACTTGATTAGAAATCCCTTCACGATTAACATTCATCTCGCCGTATCGCGCTTGAAGGTTAATAATACCCACCGTGTCCTGCGGGAGGGGGAGGGGAGCGCAGGCCGGGACCGACCGGCGGGCGAGGCGGCGGGGACAGGGAATTTCCCGTTCCGTCCACTAGAGGGGGTGCTCCGCGGGGAGCACGCCGCAGACCGGCCGAGGCTGGGCTCTCTGTCTTGCTCGCCTGCACTTTGGTAGATGAAGCGACATTAGTATTCATCGTTCTCTCTGCTTCACTCTCCGTAGGCTTTAATTTCTAATAAGCCCCTTCACAAATGCCAGAAGTCATTGTTGGCTGGGGCCACCGTGTGATGGGGGGAGGGGGCGTGGATCTCAACCTAAGATATTAGACTGCTTAAGATAACATCCCGTCTAATTCTTCTAAGTCAACACTGGGTAAGATAAATACATAACATGTATGAACAGATCCTAAGTTTAAGACCGTCGTACATCATGTAGCAGTCTGTGTGTGCTGCGGACGTGGCCGTGGGGTGAGCCGCGCATGTACGTTAGAGGGAAGAGCGGCTACATTACATATAATGCGTAAAGAAATGTACCTAGCCTTTATCACACCAGCTGTTTCTGCTTAGAGGACTGAGTTATCCATGAAATGCACAAGGACATTTTGCAGTAAATATCCTCCTTGATGGACTTTTTTAGACCCGGCCACCTAGGCAGATTTCTCTAACTAAGGAAGAAATAGAAATGTACCGATGAAAGACAAACGTTAAATTTTCCCCCCATCAAAAATATGTTATGTGCTAAGAAAGAAGGCATGGGGAATGAGGCTGTCCGAGTGAACTGTACATAGACGGTAAAGCAAAATATAATACCTTTCTCTACCTGTAATATTGTTCAGTGTAGCAAACCCTCTTGCTTGTTACAGTACAGTAAATGGGGTGTTTAATTTGGGATTCGATGTAGTCTAGAGTCAAGGTGCGGCAGTTTTATTACAGAAATACAATTTTATTGGAGGCTGAAGATTTAATTTCCACCTTACGTAGAGAGCCATAAACGTCATGCCTGTTTTACATTTTGCATACCATTTGATATATGTAATTTCTGGTCTAATTTTAGAGTTTGAAAAGGTGGAAGAGTCACAAATGTAGATTCAAATTCTCCAACATTTTAGCCACAAATGCCATTGAAAAATGAGCAATTTTCTGTGTCTTAGTCCTGGATTTGAAATTATTTCTTCCCTCCACTGATTGAATTCTGTACCACATCCTTTCCAGTCCCTCCTAATTAGGGGAACCACAAAGCCACCCACAGAACACCTTTATGTTGGAGCAAATGCTTTCTTTGTTCAAATTGGTCTACTAGTTGGTATTCTACTTAAAAGTAAGATGATCAGATGATACGGATAGTTTGCCTTCTATTGTGCTTAATATCTGTCTGGGTCACATGCTAATGTCTGTTCCAATGGATGCATTTGGGATAAAACAATTTGTAAATGGATCAGAAGAACTGAATTTGAATGAAATAATCAAATGCTGTTATCTGTGAAGCTACATCAACATTGAAATCCAAATTTGCGGAATAGTGTCTTTCTCTTTCCTTCAGACATAATCATTACAGGAAGTACACGCACACACTACATGCCGCCCTTCCATGTTTCCCTTTGCATGTCATACCTCCTCTTTACCACCAGGTGGAGCCCTTTGTTTATGGACATCTGTCCGTTTCCTTTTTCTCCAAGATGCTACCGGATAAATATCTCCAGAGCTAAAATACTGTTGCAAACACGAAAATTTAACACCCACAGATTTAAAAAAAAAAAAAAAAGTAAAGCTTTTTCAGGCACTGGTATAATAAACCTTGCCTTAAGAGTCCTATTGCTGCTAGATTTAATAGCTTACACATTTTCCTATTTACAACTTCTGCACACCAAACGGCAGAAAATGATACTGTAGTGTGTGCCATAAACAGTGTTGCTGCGGGTCTATTTTATGTGGCACCATCGTTTTTATAATCTCAGATGTTTAGCAACTGCAGTCAAAAAGCAAAAGAACAAAAAACGGAAAACCAAACAAAAAAACCTCTGTGGTATGAACCTCAGTTTTCTTCAGTCTTAAAAACATACACCTCATTGAGAAGGAAATGTTTTCCTTCAGACAAAAGAGAGTGGTAATTCAGCCGTCGGTAATAGAGGGCAATGTCACATTCTTAGTCAAATTCATCTCTCTTCGATTTGAGATCCAGTTAAGGGTATGTCAAAATCTATCTTACCTTTGGTCCTATTTAGGAGCTAATCAAAAATGCACTATCAGCCATGTTCAATTCTTACATTTTTCGATTATTTTAATATTCGTATTTTAAGAAATTAAAGATCTTCTCATGAACAGAAGGCAGTAATGTATAAAAAAAATCAGAATGCTGATTTGCATGTGCAAATAGCTGTGGAATGAGCTCACCTAAACTAGTCTGCCAATGACCTCAACCTTGATCTGGAAAGATCATTTATTCGCGAGTAAAACATTCACATTCTCTCCGCTAACTCTGCCTTGGATCTTTTTTCAAGGTAGATTACCATCTGTGACGGTGCAGGCTCTATTAATAACATCTGCATTTACCAACACGGGGGAGTTACGTATTTCACTGAAATATCATTTCTGTTGCATTTTTTAATTTTAATCAAGATTTTCTCCCTGTGTTATATATATAGATGTATATATCTAAAATTTTGCTGAAGCAGCTGCAAAGCAGGGAATGGAGGTGGATTTGTAAGTATGCTTTACAGAATCGGTCTCTGGGCCGGAAAACCTGGCTTTTCTATCGGTATCCAAACCGGTTCTGTGTCTGCCCTCAGATGCTAACTGCGAAGGAGCCCTCATACAACAAAATGCTGGAACCACCATTTTGCTGTCCGCTCGCACACAGTAAAATGGTGGCCCAGAAAACAGTTAACACATTGTGCCCACGAGAGTTGTCTTTGAAAGTATTCTACTCTCCGATCCAAATATCGAGCTGCTTTTTAAAATATTGTTACCAAGGGACTAAAGGTATTCATTTTTCTTTAATATATAGGAACTGCGTGTGTGTGTGTGTGTGTGTGTGTGTTTGTGAGAAACGCTGAAAGAATCAGCCGTGTACATTGAACCAAAGGATAGAAAGAACTGGTCGGAAATAAACACGCAGGGTCAGAGGGAAGGCGCACCTAAATTCAAAGCGCAGATCCTGGAATGGCTTTTAACTGTTCAGGAAAGCTGTGTGGTGAATTTGGCCCCGATGACTCCTTTCGTTTCAGCATTCCCTTCGTGCAGTTCAGAGTTAGGAAATTTAAGAGAGTTTTTTTTGTTTTTCCTCTTCTTTTTTAAGTCAATGCCCTGTAAAAATTAAAAGCAAGTCCACATTTGACCCTCACCTGGGAACCCCACACTCATTTTTTATAGAAGGTTAAAAAAAAAAAAAAACCATCGTCCCCTCCTCTTCCACGTCTTCTGCTCTTATTTTTAGTCATTAAAAATGCTGCCTTGTCTTTGCGTAAGTGTGGAAATTCTCATTTTTCTGCAGGGCTTCAGACTCCCGTAGACTCCTTAGGGACAGGATGAGGAGCTAACCAACTGCACATGGGAAATGAGAATTTTCGTGGTTAGAAAAACTGCAGTGTTCGGTAATTTTCCACATGGTGTACAAGTCATGAGTGACTTTTTTTCTTTTAAACATAATAACTACTTGAGCACCTGGTATAGAGTGGTAGGTTCGAATTTGAACATTTGAACATATTACTAGGTCTTAAAAATTTTAACTTCTTTTTATAAACATTTTCACTATTTTCAAGTGCATAATAAATAGATTAGAACAGGATATGCTCCCTTCTCGCCCCCCCTCCCCCGACAGAATCATAAAAGGCTACTGTCTGTAAATGAGAAATAGCCCTAGAGGACCCACCAGCAGGTTATGTAGTAGGTGACATAGACCACCAGGGGCTGAAATGAAACCACTAATACTTTTTTCATAGGATCGTTAGCTAGAGTTAAACAAGGTGTCAGAGTGAAAAGACGGGGACGTTGACCTGGCTCGTTATATTTGCGTGCCTTCCTTTTAATTATTTTTTGCATTAAAATGAAACACTAACATTCCATTTTATCATTTAAACATGTTGTTACCCAAATACGACACAGTACTTTTCATATTTTTAAACGATTCGTAATGCATAAATTTGTGGTTACTATTTACAGCTGGTTTTCAACAGATACTAACGATCTGGTGAGGGATGCAGTTTACATTGAAGGCTAAGGAGAGGTGGTCCCATTTTCCCCCATTGTACTTTCTGAGATAAAATTAATTGATTTGTTTTGAAGTTTAGGTGTCAAATTAAAATCTGCCTCCAGCCAAGATGAGTGGTAGGTCTAAGAGCTCAGGGAGTGAGTTTACGTGGGTCTTTGACCTCATCCTGACAATCTTCGGGAAGAACATGTTCTCTTTATAATAGCTGCTTTACAATTTCGGAGACATTGCTAGATTTTTACATGCGCTAATATTAGTTGCCCCGTGTCCCTTAAATAAAGCCAATCCAATAAATTTAGGACTGTGGCTGAGAAATAAATGTCACGTTAGTAACTGCCAAGCAGATATCAGAAGAAGGAGTATGTGACTGTTTAGTCCAAAAATTAAGTTTCGTGTGTTTAATTGGTGTCATATGATGTCCCAAGTGTATATAGTGCTTGTATCAAAGGCACCCATATTAACCTGGAAAGGAAATATGGTATCTACTCCTTTCATCCCCCACCGGCTCAAATGTTTGTATGCTCAACCCTAATTTGTGTTACGACACTTTCAGGCAAAGATAACAGGAACAGTAAACATGGCAACACCATGAAGATAATTTTTGAAGGCGCTGTTTCTCTCCGTGTTCAGAGTGAGTTGCACAAGCTGCAGAGAAAACGCAGTGGGACGAAAACAGCCACCCTTCCAGCAAAATAGACACCTTCTTCATTTCGTCAATCTTGTTTCCAACTAGACTAAAGCCAGAAATTGACTCTGCCACTCCCATCAATGGCTTGGAACTGTTGTATCTTGGTAGTATGTTCAAAGGGAATCAGGAGTATCCAACAGCAACCTCGGGGGCAGGGATGCAGTTGTAACTGACAGCCAGATGTCTAGCCTGGCTGCTAGAAAACTCATCAAGACTGCAGATGGTCTTGAGACCCCTGCCTCCAAACTGAGTCCCAGTGAATGATAGACAGATAAACAACAATGCCACAAATCATCCACACGAACCAAAAAAGTTGCGGTGACTGATCAAGATTTCAGATGTCAAGAGTTGGCCAACTTCTCTCCCTTCTTCTCTCCTCCCCCACGCCTGCTCCCTCTTCCAAACAAAAAGCTTGTTAGTGGTTGAGGGCCCAGCAGGAAATGTTTTCACACCCAGGGCCAAATGCTAATCCTTCACTGAAGCCTTTCATATATTTAAATGTTTAGATGAAGGAGGCAAAAAGGATTCCAATAGAAACAACTTTACCTGTAGAGAATGGAGATTTCATAATTGGGTTGAATCTATATTACGTTTATTGGACTTCCTCTTCTATTAAGGATTACCTTAAAGGAGCACATTGAAGTTTGAAGAGAAAGGGAATTCCTTTTAATTGTCCTTTATTCAAAAAAAAAAAATTGTCCTTTATGCAATTACCAGCATGAAACTTTTTGTGTACGTGTTTCCAGGACAAAATAGGAATAAATTCTCTTAGTAGATGATACCGTTTCTTAACCTATCTAAACACACATATTTCTTTATTTCTTCATTTTTACTGACTTAACGTTGCATTGTCTAGAAATACTTCTTTCCGTCTGAGTAGACTTGACGTGTCTTTGTGATTCATCAACTATTATAAATATCGAACTGTTCTCATCCAAATATGGTCGTAGGATTCTGGGGAAAACCCAGTAAAATTGTCTTAATTGGTAAGATGGTTTGCATTTTTAGTTAACTCGATGGTATCAAACATTAGCAAAAACAATAGAACTATATTCAAGGTATTTATTCTTTTACTAAGTATTGGTGGATTTTTCGATGCTATGAACTATTTCGCAGTTTTCCTAGTATCTCTTAGAGTCACTAAAACTATGTCTTTTCAAGCAGATTCCTTCTTGTGAAGTTTTTGCAAAGGTGTATCGATGGGCTATTTCAGACCCATTTCCCTCTTGGGACGTTCTTCCCTAGGGCTCCAGGGCACACGCCTGTGGGTGTCTGTCCCAAACCTATTTTGAAACTCAGCCTTCTCAATAAAAATGTCCACACTGGAGGCTTTTCCAAGCAGCTGCTATGAACACAGAGCCCCTTCTGCCCGGCCAGCCTAGCGGCCACTGCAGTCTCCATCAGAAACCTGCTTCATGCGAATGCACAGAGCGACTTTCCAAACAGAGAAGCATCTTATGCCCTTTTCCGGAAACGACACTTCCAGAAATGTGCTGACCAAGAAGAAACAGCAGGGGTGAGAGAAGTGGCCAAAGCACTCACAACATCTTAACAAGCACTAATTAAATGTCTTTCTTAAAAATATGGCTTAAGAAAGCCAAATACAATAACTTCTTACAGATGGTTTTAGGAACTAACAAGACCCATAGGAAATGGTGCAGTCGTTAAGATTAGTTGTCCCCAAAGTCTCCTACGGCCATTAGTGACTGGAGGTGCCGTGCACTTTCGGAAGAAATGATGAGAGTCTGTCTGAAGTGAAGCGGTTCCCCCCACCCCCATTTGTCTCCGAAGGGAACTCCGCATCTGTTTTGGTGCATTACGCAGTCAATTATTGAAACAGCTAGTCAATCGAATATAAAAGGAGTATGAGCAGCCTTGAAATCTATTTTTCTGATGGGGTACAAAGCCATTATGAGAAAGGATCATGAACACCAAGAAGGCAGGAACTGCGTTTTGTCATGTCAGTACCTCCAGTTCCAACGCGGAGTGGGCATTCGGTAACTGTTCATTCATTTATTGAACCGAAATTTCTTCAGGGGCGACCCTACGCCAGGCGCGGGCTGAGTTTTGGAGCTAAAGTAAACAAGAAGACAGACAAGACACCTGCCTTTTAGAATCGATAGCCTATGTGAAGATGTTTGCTCAAGGGCTGGATGGATGGGTGGATAAATGATCTAAATGATCTAATAAGAGTGTTTCTCAGACATAATCCTGACTTTCCTTTAGGATAAGAGCCTTGGGCTGAGGTCATTCAAAGATATATAGAACCAGATTCCCAAGAGACAAGGCTCAGGATAAATCCAGTGGGGGCAGTGATCAGCGTGAGCATGGCCTTGAAAACAGGTGCTTCCATGGCCATCTGAGTATCAGATGAAGAAGCGCCATAGTTAAAGTTTGAAGGATCCTAGAACCTGTTCAAGATCATTATGGGCATTAGCATTCCTCATAGGCTCTGAAGTCCTTCTGGTAATAAGGAAGAAGGTAGACCTAATAGTAAGAAAAAAAAAATTTACCTTCCAAATATAAGACCAAGAGGCGCCTGGGTGGCTCAGTGGGCTAAAGCCTTTGCCTTCGGCTCAGGTCATGATCCCAGGGTCCTGGGATCGAGCCCTGCATCGGGCTCTCTGCTCAGCGGGGAGCCTGCTTCCTCCTCTCTCTCTGCCTGCCTCTCTGCCTACTTGTGATCTCTCTCCTCTCTGTCAAATAAATAAATAAAATCTTTAAAAAATATATAAGACCAAAATGTAATGATATGTCTGACTCCAGGATGAAGCTGAGACCTCTCGTGTCTAGTTATTTGTATAATCCTCCTCTGGAAGATAGGTCTTGCCAACCCCAAACCGCCTTTCACTCTGGCAGGCTTCTCGATCTCTTTTCTGGTTTCTTAAAAAAAATTCCTATTCCCATCTGACATTATTCACCTGCTTAAAGCTAATGTTCTACAGCTTGTCTATATTCATGACGCCAACTGGGGTCCGGCAGCAGAGTGACCATTAGAACCCGTAAGCCCAGACGTCCTGGAGGCTGCCACACCCGTTCTCGCCAGAGCACATGGGCTCTGTCACAGAAAACATCAGGTAAAGCCTGTCGGTGGGAAACAATGTATCTCTCCAGCCAGGCCACTGGGAGGTGGGCAGAGGGATTCAGGGGGGAAAAAAAAAGCCTGCCTGGATGTTTTCCATGAGAGAACTAGTTAACTGAATTTTGCTTTTCCAGCGGATTGCTTTGCAGTATAATGAAAAGGAATTTCCAAGTGCTTAGGCTGATGGACAGGTACCTGACCCCACAGAAACACCTGTGCCGTGTCACTCTGTCTACATGATTTACCAGCCACCGCCACTCCCCTTCACAAAAAAGAATCGCCACTGAAATCGATGGGAGAAAATAAACTTGCTCTGGATGTGGGGTGGTTCATTTCATACATTCACCAACAAACATTTACTAAGAAACTCTTCAGTGTCATTTGCTGACTAGCTTCTATATGAGCAAGTTGGTAGGAAAAAGTGCTGTTAAAGAAGCTATTAAGGGAAAAAACTAAAATGGTAGCTTTAGGAATATCTTCAGCCTCGGGGACAGAGTCAGGGAAGAAGCTTCTGCTGGGGGGCATTGCCACCCACAAGGTGACCGATGCCTGCAAGGCCACACTGCACTCAATTCCTTACATTCATTTTGTTACTTCATGGCCACACCCAATCTGTTAAGTAGGACTCATTATTTGCATTTTACAGATGAAGAGATCGAGGCTCCTAGAGGTTCAGTAGCAACTGGTAAATGGTGGCATGTGGATTCCAATGCCGGTCCTCTCCCTCTGAAGTCCACAGGACTATACTGTCTCTCTCATATAGCCGACTGGCTCGTAATTGAGACCGTTTAATATTTAAGTCAAAAATCTAGGTGCCTGTCATATCGCACAGGAGAATGGAGTGAATATTTTTGAAAACAGGTCTGGAAGCTCATTAAGGGGATCTTGTACATGCATATTTAAATGCAATGCTCACATGTATGTCCAAAAATGTTAGTAACATTGTATGAGCGCCAAGTCTCCTTCTTTGTGTTGTCTTATACATCAGACCTCTCCAAGAGCTGCCACACACGTCATGTTTCAGGTCCAAAAGAGGTTGCTCTTGAGGGCGTTACACTAAGTGAAATAAACCGGCCAAAGAAAGACAAATGCAGTATAATCCCACTTATATGCGGAATCTTAAAAAATCAGACACATGGAAACGGGATCCGACTTGTAGCTGCTGGGGGGTGGGGGAGACTTAGGTGAAGGTGTTCAAATGGTACGAACTTCCAGTTATAAAGATAAATCAGTCCTGGGGAGGTCACGTACGACGTGATGGCTGGGGTTAACACTACTGGATTGCGTATTTGAGAGTTGCTAAAAGAGTGTATCTTACAAGTTCTCCTCACAGGTGAGAACTATGTGATCAGATGGGGACCCTAGGTGAGGTGATGAGTATTAACTAATCTTATTGTGATATAATATCACAATATATACAAGTATCGAATCATTCTGTTGTACACCTTAAACATATACAATGTTGTGTGGGGGGGTTGCCTTTTCCTCTCCCAGATAGCACAGCTTTGCCTCAGGTCCTGGGGTCGCTGTGACCAGCAAGGAACCCACGTATGTGAAGCCTAACAGGAATGTCCCTCAGAGGTCTGAGGCTGCTGGCAGGGAAGAGGAAAGAGTGCGGGAGGAAAGGCAAAGGGAGCAAAGCACAGGGAGTAGCAAGGGAGAAGGAGAAAGACAACTGCTCTCCCGTCTTCCTCTCACACCCCTGAAGCCAGCACTGTGGTCCCCTCACGAACAGCCGGCCATGGGTCACCACCTTCCAGCTAGCCTCCCCTGCCTTATTTCTGCTTTCAGAAATAAGCAAAAGAGGTGTGTGGGGGCAGAAGACCCGGAAATCTTGGCTTGTCCTCTGAAACTTACGAACCCACCCAAACCGTGAGCCTCTTTGGCTCTGTTTCGTCGTCTGTAAAAATAAAAAAACAAGGTGCATTTCACCCAATATTGAACATCTAATGACATTGGGCATTTTCAGTAGTTTTATTGAGTTGTACGTGACATACAATAAACTAGACGTATTTAAGAGAGAGTGCACTCAAGAGAGCATCTGTAAACCAGAGAACTTTCATCTCCACCGGACTTAGAGTCCCCAGGAGTGCGTGAATTTTTGAAGCCACTTCTGCTGAATTTTTAAGAGCCTTCATAACTGGGCTGCACCTTCCCTGGTTGACCTCATCCCTCACCACTTCCTGATACAGTCACTCTGATAACAGTAAGACCAGCCTTCTTCACGTCACATGCATTCAGCTGGCTTTTCCCGGGAACACCGACGTGACCTGCGACCTCCCAGCACTCGTGTGCCAGCGCCTTCGTTCTCCCGCATTCATGCAGCCCCAGACTGAACACGTACGCTCTGCCAAGCACTGTTCCAGGCTCTGGGGATGCTTCTGTGAGCAAGCAAGGCAAGTCCAACGACCTCCGACGGAGCTCTCGGCGGTCTCCCTGGTGTTCTCTTGCCAGAATCATCCTTCCCTAGGCAAGCCCCCCTGGCTTCCGGTTCCCTCTTCTCTCTGAAACCTGTCTGAATTCCTACTAACTCATGATCCCGTCCTTCTTTTTTCCTACAGCATTTGCAGGCTGTTTCATACAATTTAACGTGTGTCATTTTAGTTCGTAAAATTCCCACAGATGAGAGCACTACAGAGGAATCTGTTTCTCCACATCCTCATAATGAACATTAGACACGTGAAATGCTTATTGACTTCGGAAGAGAACATCAGAAAGGCAGGGCATGCGTGAGAAACTTTCTGAGAGAATAGGAACCACCCCCACCCCCACCCCCGCCACCATCGCCCCTCCGTGTCACCTGCTCCGAGGGCTGGTTGGCTCCTTTAGGAGGGTAGCACTAGCGAGTACACACTGATTCACGGCTTGTCCAAAGCCAACCACAGGGGAAGCCATGCTCAAGGACATGTTCCTGCTGCCAGCGAAAGACGAGTGTCTCCTAGCAACCAGATTCCAGCAGCTTCCTGGCCTGGGGAGCCTGCACTGCTGGCTGTTTTGTTGCCTCAGGTTTTGCATTTTGGCTTTGCTGATCATTGCATTCATTCTAGATTCCAAAACTTAGGAAGAACATCTGATCTGCAAGCTAGCTGACTAGATGGGCTCTGAGAACCATTTCATTCATAACATCCTTTCGGTAATCATATAACTTTCATGGCACAGAATGTTTGCTCTTAGCTTAAGAAGGGTGAATACATTTTTTCAAGCTTTTCTTTGTATCAGAGCAGCTGGTCTGAAAGATACATAGAAAGGAAAAAGCATACATTCTTTCCATCAAATAATCAAAAAGTACTCAGACATTTTCAAAAAAGATACACTATCATTCAAAACCTGTTATAAGCAATAAACTTTAACTTGGCAAATTCGCAAATGCAGGAAGAAAGGCAAGGCAAGTTTGAAGAAAATGGCTCAAGGTCCTTAAAAGTTTTGATGGCTTAAAATTACGTCTGCTGCAATATGGCCCCAGCATCAATTCTTTCAGCATTCTTTCTAGAGATTTCCAGCCTCAGCCCTATTATATGTAGTGCTACAGTTTTAAACTAGTGGGATTAAATTTAGCAGCTGACACTGCCTTCTTAGTTTTCTCTTGTTCTAATAGAATATTCATCAAGACACAGTAAGTTACTCATTCATTGAAAAAAATGTATTCAGACTTCATAGTGACGAGCTCAAAAACAACTCTAAATATAGCCTTAACTCCCCAAGTCCCATAAAGGTGAGTTAAAATCTGGATTACTTTTCTCCTTCCAAAGCAACAACTCAGAGACTGAAAGATGAACGAGGCGCTTGAGTCATGCGCCAAGAGTACTGGTAAACCCAGAGGTCTTCCCCAGCAAAACCCAAGCCACTGCTGCTTGGCATTGCCCTTGATTCTCCAGCAGCAAACTCAGGCTTCCAGAGCCCGCTGGGTGCATTCATACAGTGAGCTTGGTCTCTGTCAGGTTATAAGTCCTTCGGAGGCATCTCTCTATTTCCTCTCCCTTTCCCTCCCCTTCTCCCCGCAATAACAGTCACAAAGTCTTGAGTCAAAGATTCATTCTATTTCCATGGTGGTGGAGTCTCACTAAACCTCTTGAGAAGAAAGGTCTCAAGTTTACCACCTAGCTGCCATCACCTTGCCTCTTTCCGTCCTCCGCTTTAGAAATGTATCTTCGGATGGGTTTCTACTAAAGCCGTGTTGAATATTCCCTAGAACAACTTACAAACTCTTGGGTGTGCTCTCTTGGGGTCCTGTGCGCATTTGTTCTAAGAGTGCGGAGTTAATCATGTGGTTAAAGCAGTGCCCCCGGCATCACCCCCGGCTTGCTCGTTATGTGACCTAATATGCGGATCGAGGCTTTTCTGCTTGCCTCAGGTTGTTCTTTGTGCCCTGAAATTATCAGGAATGCACCAACTATCTTCAGAGAATGGATATCTTTAAAGCCCATGAAGAACTTTTGGTGAAAAGGAAAACCTACTCTGCCCTCCCCCACTCCCCTCCCCCCACCTTGTCTGAGTTCTGCTTTCCTGCTCTTTTACCCCCACACAACTCCATTCACGGGCTGGGTTAGGACCAGTTCAGGTAAATTCAGCATCATCGTGGCTTTTCAAAGGGGGCAAAAATACCCCTGACTTCTCGGCAAGCCCTTTTTAAGTAGCTACTTGCTATTGTGGAATGAGCTGGGGACGGGGACGGGCCCTGGGAGGCAGGCCCATGTTTCACTCCCCTGAGCCCGGCATTCAAAGCTCTGCACAAGACACAGATGATTCAAGGCTGGGCTTCAGCCTTAATCATTTCCATTTTCACCATGGTTTACACGACAATTGTAAATGACCAAATCGATTAGGGGCTCTATAAAGCCAAACAGATTGGGATAGTGGTCGACTAACCGCATAGCTTTTGCATTCCCCTAGACATGGGTTAAACATCCAGTTCTGTCATTTCCTGGCTGCGTGACCTTGGGAAAGTCCCTTGACTTCTCTGAGCTTCATTTTCCTTACCCTTGAAACAGAGACTGATAACTACCTGTATGGAGGTCAGTGAGAGGAGGCAGTAAAACGACATATCAAAGAATTTAGCATAGTGCCCGCGATTATTATTTATTAAATAATAGATTATACTAGAGAGTGATTTGATATGTGTTGGTATATTAGCTTATGTTATCAGTTTTCTATTACTTCCATGCAAAGCACTGTGCTAAGTATAGGGATTCCCCCCACCCCCCAAATTTGAACCCTCTCTTTCCCCAAAAGCTATAACATAATTGCTAATTGAGAAACAATATAGAACCCCGCAGGAAGAGGAAAAGGGAAGCTGGACACAACTTTTCTCAGAGTGCCGTCTGTTCTCTAGCGTCAAGTCTAGGTCTGAGGCTGATGCCTGTGTCCTCATCGGTCCCACCTGAACGATCAGAGCATGAAAGGGCACTCCACGCTTATCCAGCAAATAGTTATAGACATCGACTACGTGCCAGCCATGTGCTAGGTGATGGATACGTCAGTCTTCCTGAGGTTTTAAGTAGCGTTCAGGGTCTGTTTTAAATATTTCGTTTAAATTAACTCTTAACTTCAAGTTTTCGGAAATTGGAGGGAGGTACTGGCATTAGTCCCATTTTACAGATGAGGAAACTAAGCACAGAGAGGTAACTCGTCTAAGGCCACACAAGTAATATGCAGAATTGGATCAGGACTGAGCAAAGTGGGAGGAGGGTCTGTCCTCATAATCCCGATGCCTTCCTGCTGACTGAACTTGATCATCCGCGGGGCCAATTTCATGTCTCTGGCATGGTTTGTTTACTCCTCTTTTTGATGATAGGATGGGGGCTTCACTCTTTCCTTTCCTCTCCCCTCTGCATACCTCAGAAGGGGCTATAAAATCCCCGTGGACACTAGTTAGGCCCTCCACTGACCAAATTGGGTGTCATCAGTTATCACGTTCAAGGTAATCTCTCTCTCTTTTGAATAAGAATTATAAACATGCTTCGATGAATTAAAAATATCTACCTTAGGGGAGGTGTATTTCATAATCAAATAAAACAGATTTCTAACTTGAAGGTTATGACAGCCTTTGAAGTATTATTTAAATTGTCTTAGACACAAATTACTTATAAAATTGAACTGTCACTTTATAGCAGAATTAAAATTAATACGCTTTTTGTGATTCTGGCACTTGGGCATAAATTCCCTTACATAAAATGCTCTGAAATTTGGAGGGCTACAATCTGCACCCTTTACTCTGTCTGCTCTGGGGTCTCTGCTGGTAAAAGGCAAAGAATACAAGCCATCAATAACAACCAGAGAGAAGGAAGAATGTTTACTCAGAGCCTAATGTCACTTTCTCTCCGAGTTCTTCAGCTATGTTTAAAAAAAAAAAAATTGAAAAAAAAAGGAAAAGTCTCCTATTTGCAAATGCCAAACACTGTAAAAAGAGAAAAATGGCTGCCCAAATAGTGTCAGGACATAAATTTTGCTTAAGGGATGGTGCTAACCTCATACGCTCTCTGCAGAACCTAGACCATCGTGCACACACAGTAGACCAGGCACTAAGTTTCATCCATGGTTAGCAAATGACATACAAAGAACAAAATTGCTGCCTTGAAGTTGAAATCAAAGAACCCTGGTGAGCAGCCGTATGTACCTCGGCTAGGGAGGGCACACACATGTGTGTGATGGAGGCAGTCCAGAGAGAGGGGCACGCTTCCCAGGGGTTGTTTTAAACAATGACAGACTGCAAAATTGGAATGTGATGTGTTGGAACATGAAACACACACACACACATGCACACACACGCGCGCGCGCACACACACACGCTTGTGAAAAATATTACCAAAGTCCCTCAGAGCCAAAGTTTAGAAGAACACGTGCTCTGGACACAGCAACAGTAATTTCAAAATCACTCCATTTACGATTCCATTCCTCATCTCTTTGATCACTTTGGCACATTATTCAGGAAATAACAGAAAGAGAAATATGAAGCTGGAGACAGAAAATTTAATTATAAAACAAAGCCACCCACCTTGCTTTAGGGGTCAGGAAGTACAATGGCCTTCTTTTGCAGCAAGAATGAACTTAACACCAGTGTGTTAAATGATCATGTATATATTTAAAAGAAAAGGAAATGGTTCTTAAAAAAAAAAAGAGCTGCAATATCTCAGTCCTCATAGCAAGTCTTACCAAAAAAAAAAAAAGAAAAAGAAACAAACAAACAAACAAAAAGAAAATAAAAGCAGCATACTGTGGTTCTTTGGCACAAGGCAGAAGCGGAGTCCTCCAGTCACTATTCCCCTGTTTTGCGAAGCAAAACAAAAAGCAGCAGCAAAAGGTGCTATTTGGCAGGAGGGGAAGGACCTTAAAACACCTCGTGCCCTCCTGGGTCCCTCCCAGTGCCTTCTCTCCGTAAGGACTGTAGAAGCCGCAAAGATCAACACCAATGTCACCGTCGGCTGCTTAAATACCACAAAAGTACACTTAGAAATGAGAGGAAAGTGACAGACACGGATATGCTCAGCCAGCCCCACTGCCACTGGAACAGCCTTAAATGCCCACACAAGGAGAATAAAAAGAAAAGCACATTTTGCAATAGAATAAATTCTTTTTTTTTTTTTTTTTATTGAGACCGCGGAAAGTCACATGACCCTGTATGTAGCCTTTTAGGAAAGCAACCGAAATGGTAAAGAAAGGCGCGGGGGGCTGCCTCCTTCCTCAGGCCGCCTCTCAGCCCGTCCCGCCGCGTGTCCGCATTCTTCTGGGCGCATCTGTGGAGCTATTAAGTGGGATAATCCCTCTGGCCTTTGATACATTTCTGGACATGATTATTTCATTACTCGCAGTATATCAGTAGGATCATAATAAAAAGGACTTCTGACAACCTGCCAAGAGTTTTGTGGCCTTGTAAACACAAAAGTGCTCTAATAAAATTTTATTAAGTGTTAAAAAGTCATAAAAAGTGAAATAACATAAACTACAAAATTTACTGTCCTCAGCAAATGCTGAAAATATCGTCCACAGTAAAATTAAATTAGCATGTAATAGACAGAGAAGCAGTGTGGAGTGGATTTAAAAGAGGATCCAGGGAAAATGACACTGTAACCCAATCTGGGTCACGGGGATTTAATTCGGATTCTTCTCCCTAAATGTGAATAAATGTGCTGATTACAGACAAGAGCTCCGGGGTTACTGGAGTCTCACACATTGTCAATACTTTGGGAGAAATAATATATTGCAGATTGTAATGAGCGGGGGAGCCCGAGCGGGCGCTGCGGGGAGCAGCCGAGGGGCAGGGCGTCCACTAGGGCGCGCTGCGAGACCGGGAATCCCCGCCAGGCGCCCACGCGGCCGCGCCGCCCCAGCCGCGCGCGCACGCTCTGCCCTCGCCCCCCTCGAAATCGTATTTACAGTTCTTTTTTTTTTTTCCTTTTCCCCCTTTCCTGTAACATTTTCTCCAAATTGGAAAGTGAAGTGTAAGTCGAGCTTCGCCGCAGGCGGCCCTGGGTCTCCGCTTTCAGACTCGGGGTCCCGGAGTGGGGTGCGCTGCCCCGGCGCTGCTAACCCGGGGGACGAGGTGGGGACCCCCACCTCCAGCCCAGGGCCCGCAGGCCCGGCCGCTCCGCCCAGGGAGGCCGAGGAGCGCGAGAGGGCCACGGCCGGGGAGCACGGGTGCGCTCCGAGCGCGGCGGGTGGCCGGCCTCGCGGCGGGTTCAAGTGCATGCCCGTGGCTGGAGCCCGCGGCTCTGCGAGCGAGTTCTCCCCCGCTCAGCCCCCTCTCCGGAGTTCAGTGTGCACTGCCGCTCCCGGGACCCCTCTCCCGGCCCTCCCAGCCGCGCTGAGCCCCGCCGGGCTGCGGCCCGAACCCGGGCGCGCTCCTCCCCGGCCCCGGCCCGGGCCCGCGGCGCGGGGCTCCCCCAGAGCAACGCGGAGGCTCCGCCTGGAAAAGAAGTCCGACTTCCTCTCCACGCTGCTCCGGTGCAATCTGGAATCGGCAGGAAATGGCTCGAACTCCCCATCCCGCGCCTTTGCAGTCAGCCCTCGCTTTGCTGAAGGAAAGCAGCTCCCACAAAAGTCTTGCCACCCCCTCCCCTCCCGAAAGACCTGCACAGGTTTGTAAAGAAGGGTGCGAGACCTGTAAAGTATCTGTCTTCTAGGGAGAGAGATGTTGGTGACGGTGCCCAATGAGAGATGCGGCGCTTTTTAGGTAGAGATCATCCGCGGGCCGCATCTTGTTTTGTAGTTTCAAAGTGATGCAAACGCGCCCCTTCGAGGAGTCCCTGTGGGGAGCACATCGATGAGAAGTTAGTGAAATAGGAAATAAATGGGAGTGACGTTTCGTGGCATCCTTTTTCTTCAGGGACCTTCAAGGTTTTAAGCTGCATTTAACAATTAGCTACATCTTGCCAGAAAGTCACTGTTTTTAAGTAAACCGGTTGCTAAAGCTCAGAAGAGGTAAGTTAATTGACCACAGTAAGATCCTCCCGTTTCTTGTTGAGCCTTGCACAGGTTACTAGAATGGGGATGCCTGAGATTTGTGGTTTGACCAATGGCAAGAACAGTGGATTTTGATGTGCTAAGGTAGCGTTGAAACCGAATGGAGCACCCAAGGATCTTTTTGATAAGCAATGTTCACTTGACACTTCTAACCTAAAACAAATATAACTAATTCCTAGTGGGAGTTGTAGCCCCATGTTTTAGTTTTTTGTTGTTGTTGTTGTTACGACTTATGTGGAAAAAAAAGTGTTTTTTTAACAATTAAAAAAAATCCTGTTTATTGTCATTTGCGAAGTATTGAATCTTGAAACAGCCTGGACTGGCTCTTTGGAGTTAAAAAAGCAAACAAGTCCATTTAAAGGTAGTTTGACATTTGCTGTCAAAGGATTTGAGATCTACTAAAAACTGAATTAAAAGGAATGGGTATAAATAAAAAATTCCTTTTTGCCTCCATTCGCCTGCCTGGGGGGAAGGGACAGATGACATGTCAGTGGCTTAGTCTGAGAGCCATTCCCAGCAAACAGCAGTTGTAAATGTGGTCGGTCGGTGTTGCCTTTGAAAATGAAGGGCAAGTATGTTTCTGGAAACATAGAAACAAATATTTTACCACAGACGATTTTCTCAGTAGTTCAGACTAAAAGTTTTGTATTTAAAATTTGATGAGAAATGTTTTTTCGTTGACCTGTGACGTCCAAAAGGAAACTTTATACTCGTTTTGTTCTGTGTTCACCTTTCAGACTGAAGTTCGTCTGTCCTTCAGAAAAAAGTATTTTCATAATTATTAAAAACACCATCCTGACTAGCATTTTTAATTCTTTTCAGGTAGATAAATGATCGGTGTAGGTAATTTTTAAAAAAATTAAAGAAGATTAGTACAACCCTACTCAAGGAGTGTAGTGGAGGGGAGAGGATTTCCAAACCCATAAATGCAGTCTATATAAAATTGTAATATCAAAGGTTTTTGTAAAGAAACTTGGGAATTGGCACATTTTACATAAATATAAGAACATGTTTTAAAGAGGTTCTTCCACACTATTTCCTTCTTTCAGAAAAACATCAGAGACTGTTTTCCATTCTCTAGAACCACTATAATCAGGTATAAGAAGATTATTACATAACATTTCTGTCAAGTTGGTGGATGCTTTTGAATGTATTTAAAGGAAAAAGAATTTTCTTGGCCCTTGATACGTTGGAGGTACTTGAAAAGGCAAGAAGTTTGTAAAAGTATTTTACTACTGTAATCTACAAGACCATTAAAATGTGCAAGTGATTATATTCTCAGTGACTGAGACGTATTTTTTCCAACCACTTTTTTAACTTTGAAATTTTTGCGTGTACTTAAATTAGTACCTTTCTTTTAAATGTTTCAAGTATTTTGTTATATTAGCTGTCTGACAATAGTGTTACTGGACTTCCTTGTTTTCCTTTCTACATGAACAGTTGAGAAATGTTCTATTTAAATCTTTTTTATATATATCAAGGGATAAATGTGAGCATGTGCCCTGTTGAAGTAAAAAATTAACCCAAGTTCATTTTTCTCTCCAAAACTTGACATTGATCCTGATCTCACAGTTTTTATGCACTCAGTCTGCCACTGAAATCAATTTGGACATGCCAGTTTGCAGGAAAATTTTAAGACAGCACAAGTTTTACGTGGGAGAATATTTATTAAGGTAGGAAATAGCCAGTAGCCGAAATTAAACCAGAAGGTGTACTTGTAGCCTTCACTACAAGTGATGGATGGTAATTTTAAAGGTAGTTTTGCACTCGGGAAGGACTTCCTTGTTCTGTGTATTTAGGAATATCTAAATTATGCTACACTGCAACTTAAAAACTCAATAACCAGATACCAAATTTATGTATTTTTAAGGTGACTGGGCTAAGGCTATGAGAAGCAGATTGGCTTCGTGAAAGAAAGCGAGCGTTTAAAATTGTATTTTAAAATATAAACTTCATTTTGGTTCCTGACAGAAATCTTGTGGCTAGTTCATCAGTTTTCCAGATCAGTTTTAAAGTGGCATGTAAAACCTACCTTTTCCACATTAGAAGTTCATATTTAAGTTTCCTTCGCTGCAAAATCACTCTAAAACAGAGTGTTTTATGTTAAGGGCCATTTCATGTGTTAGTCCCATTGATTACATATGAATGTATAAAAATCTTGTTTAAAGACCAGTAAAAGTGAGGAAATTCCAAGTCAAGCTGGCTAATTCCATTCATAATTCATCCCGAGTGCCTGACTTAAGAAACTTGCCAACAGTTTATAGCCATACATACAAAATCAGTTGACTTGCTTTGTAAGCGGGGCAGAAGGGTCAACTTTGACCTTGTGGTTCAGAGAGGGTTTCGTTGATAAAACTAGGGAATGTAGGTTAAGCTTTTTGGTTACACAGGAATTTTCCAACCTCAACCCTTTTTTTTGATTTTCACTTTTTGAAAATGTAAACACGGAAGGACAACTTTTGGGTTCTGCAGTGGGATTGCCTTTCACCCACCCATTTCCTTCCCGTTTGCACCTTTGTTCAGTAATTCTTCTGAGTGTGCTGGGAGAACGAGAGGCCCTGCAGGGAGAAAATAGCAGGAGCCACAGCCCTGTCCCCCCAGGCGTGCCCATCCCCAGCCCTTTCGTTCAGAGAGAAGTGGACACGATTTGAGTACTCATTCCGACGTAGTGGGGACGGCTGCGTCCACAGCCCTCGGTGCTTTGGGGGGCTTGGCAAGACCTCCATCCAGACGGGGCACTTGGAGCTGGGAGAAACGAGGGGGGAATCCCGGGCCCCAATATTGGGGAGCTTCCGGGCCGTCCTTCAGACCTGAAGCAATCATCAGCTCATTTTCCAAGGCTGCACCGTAGGCCTATGCCTTCCCTTGGTTATCATGTTCAGGGAGACGTTAAAACCTTTTCCTCGTTTCTTAAACATGCTGAGCCATTGTAATTTTAAACCAGACCGATTTTAAGAGCGCAAACTAGCCCAGAGAGAGTCTTTACCTAGTAACTTCAATCGGATGTGAACTCAAGCGCCTTTTAAAAAATAAGATGTTGAAAGAGTAAGTTTCTGGTGGAAAGGCTGCCATCCACTTAGCGTAGGGGGTCCTCAGCACCAGTTACTATCCACCAAACACGCGTCATTAAACTGGAACAAACATGACCCTGAATGGCTGGCTCCCCGTTTTCCTGAATGCAGGTCATTTTGTGTCCTTATAATTTAACGTTTGAAGGGATTTCCTGTCTTTGAAGTGCGGCGCTTTGTCACCTGTTTGGACAGCCTCCTCAAAAGTAAGGGCTCTGTTCCTACTTTGAAAGACTTAGTCACTCCGTGTTCCCGTGTTCCCGGGCTCGAGTTTCCCCAACCACTGAAGGCAGTGTCTCTGCAGGTGCAGCTGTCTCCTTTACAAGTCAGCGCCTGCAGACCCCATATTCCAGACGTCATTTCTCGGGGTCAGAGCCTACCCGAAAAGCCCGGAGCCATCCACTCACCTGGGAGAAGCCATAAAGAGGTAAGCTTTCATAATGAGGAGCCATATATCAAAATTCTTCGCTTTTGAGAACTGGAATAACTGATGCGCAGCCATTAGAGTCTCGTGCCAGAGCAAAAGACAAGAGCGGGGCCAAATGTGCCATAGTGGGTGACACCCGTTTAAGGAATGGCCCGCACTGAAAATCTGTGTTTTTAAGAATGTATTATTTTTAACTTAAGAATGCATCTTCTTTCATCGCTTTTGGTTATATGGATCCTACCGTTAAATATCCTCAGTGAAAACGCGCGTATTTAATAAGTAAATGTCACTCACATTGAACAGTATGTTAGGAGAGAGCTAGGAGTTGGTTCTAGGAACTGGTGGTATGCTTATTTTTACCAAATGATGCAACGTGAGCCAAACCTCTTTATAAACTATAGCACATCCTACGAGTGAAAAGCCGTATTTGCAGATATTTAAGTGACCATTTAGCACGTGCAGCAGCTAATCTGTTAGGTAGCCTTATCCACCAGCTTATCACTACGAAGACTCAGCTTGTTTCCTTTTGGAGCAGTTCACTAATTGTGTGAAAGCCTGGGCGCAAATCAGGGGTCATCACCGTACCCCTCACCAAGAGTGTTTTCCTCTTAATATTAAGTAAGCTGTCAGAAGTTTATGGATTTGGGGGGGCTTTCTTTTCAAAGAACTGGACTCACGTATGCATGAAATTAAGACACTCTGGTAAGTAAGAGGGAGAAAATAAAGATAGATTCCTCCACAGTTCCGGCTTAAGGTCACGATCAAACAAGAAAGGGGGCAGAAACTGAGCTGCCTAAAGGAAGGAGTGTCAGGCTAAATCTGTATTTCATTTTTTGATAATGAATTGAAATGCAGTTTTGATGTCTAGACATCTTCTTTTGCTGGATATTAATCACCCTGATGCGTTTGATTTCTGGGGAAGAAACTGTGGCCATTAGAATTGAGTCTGCCCTACTGGGTTGCTTTCCAACTAGTGCCACAGGAATCGTCTAGAAAAAAACATCTCCTTCACAAAGCATCCATCCGAAGGGTACACCTCTCGTGTTTCTCACAAAGCAGGTGTACCCTGTCCAGCCGAGGAGGTAGACTCAGATTCATGCACTTAGCTCCGGTTTTCGGTGGTCTTCTCCCTGGTCCTTGCTCCTGGCGACTATAAGCCAAGTCATTTGTAGGGTGTGTGTGTATCCAAATGGATTCTATAGCTACCAAATGAAAATTCTGTCTTTAGTCACACACTCCTGCACCTTTCACGTGGGTAAAATGTTCCAATTATTTCTTGATTACATCACGGATGGTACGAGGACAAGACAGGTGGAAACAGGATACAGAGCAGCTGAATATCTCTGCAAACTCGGAGCACTTAAAAACACTTTGAAGTCATGCAGCTGCTTTTTCTTTTTTTTAATTGTCTTCCGTAAAACTCCAAAAATCCCACCATGTCTACCTTAAAAGCACCAGGAGTATTTTAATTGGGTAATAACCATCCGTATTTTCCTTCTGATAAATTAAAAGGAATTAAGAATGAAATTTTATGATGATTATAAACTGTATTACTGACCCAAGGGACGAGAACAATTATGAAAAATATGTCCTACATATTTGGCGTGAATATGAATTTCGACTTCTAAACCATTCATCTTAAATGCTCAAGCAACTTATTAGAGCTTATGAAATAGTATTCATGTAATGATAAGAGGGTAACTGGTAATCATGATCGAGATCATGTCATCCATATTGCCGTGGGCTCTGTGCCAAATACTTTGAAGCTGACTTGGTCTTTTCCTGTCGGGCTTCTGATAAAAATAGTTATACTGTAAAAGAGGTGAAAGAGGTAACAGATCTTGTGTATCTGAGATTCCTTTTTGGTCAATGATTGTTTTCAAAATGCTCTTAACACATCACATCTTTTCCCCTTTTCCCCTCCTGCGGTTTCCCTTCCCCCCTCTGCTCCCTTCCTTTCTCCTCCGATTAAAATTACAAACCATGAGAGGGGAAAGTGATTGTTGGAAAACGAGAAAAACTGGTGAATCGGATTTTGACCACTGAATATTTCTGAATATTGGGAGTGGATCTGGACAAAATGAAACCTTAGAGCTAGCAGCTGTCTGGGGATGAGTTCGGCTCCCATGAACATGAAAACTCATTCAAGGCTAACCCACCACGCTTACTTAGCCCAGCTTTGGCCAGAGCCCAGGATAGGAGTCCTCTTTGAGAGCGGGAGCATTCTGAGCTTTGAGTCAATGCTACCCGCCAGCCCTCATGATACATGAGAGTTATCATATATCATGATAACTCTCCCAGTAAACTTTTGAATCAATTTAAGAGCACGAGGAAAATTGCCAGATTTCCACGATGTGGGCAAAAATGGGCATGCTAAGTGGAGGGGCTGCCTATACCCGAATGGCCCTTAGGCGTAGCCCTGCAAAGTTCCAGCAGCTGCTATTCAGACACTTACCCTATGTTAGCAGAATTAAGCACTTTTGAGTATATACTTAGCTGTAAATGGCTTGTTCCACCGAAGTATTGGTACTTTTTAGCATGACCTGCCTCTGTTATGATGGCAGAAAATCCCCAAAGATTGAACCTCTGCCCATGGGCCTGGGTTTTATTCCAGCTCCGCTGTGTGTCCTCTGACTAGTTGCTTAACTGGTCTGAGCTTTGGTTTCCTCACTTATGAAATGAAGGCAGTAATACCTCCGTGAGGTAGTATTGTATTAAATGACCTAACATTTGTAAATGAAGTTCGATTTATAAATGCATTTATAAAGTATCTGACACACAGTTTGCAGTCAGTAAATATGTTACTGGAGGGGCGCCTCGGTGGTTCAGTGGGTTAAAGCCTCTGCCTTTGGCTCAGGTCATGATCTCAGGGTCCTGGGATCAAGCCCCTCATCGGGCTCTCTGCTCAGCGGGGAGCCTGCTCCCCCCCCCCCCCGCCTGCCTCTCTGCCTACTTGTGATCTCTCTCTCTCTCTCTCTCTCTCTCTCTGTAAATAAATAAATAAATAAATCTTTTTTAAAAAAATATATGTTACTGGAGTTGCAAGGGAAAAACCAGATTGAATCTTTGATCTCGGTTTTTCATTACCTAAAGTTTTAGAGATTGTTCAAGAAAAAAGAGCAACTAAATGCATAGTTTTAATACTGGCATCTGGTTTACACTCAGAAATATAGCTCCGAATTCAGACTCGAGATTTCAGTGCTAGCCAACCTTCCCTCTTCCCATCATAACTGAAGGAAAGTATTTTTTTTTGTAACACAAAAGAACTTAATTCTTTTTACTCCAAGTGACCACCTTTTACTGGACAAGACAGGTTAAAAACTGATCCAAAGGCCTTGAGGTACACAAGTTACTTGGAGAAAGGAAAAAAAAAATAAGGGAGAAGTGTTTGGGGCCCATGGGAAATGCAAGAATGACTGAGCTTTTTTCTAATTTGTATTTTACAAAACTTCTTGTGGGAAGTGGCTTTCGTATGCCAGGATTCACTCCTTGGTTAGTTTTTATGGCCCCCTTGTGCACTCTGGAGTATAAGGACCTGGACTAGACAAGCTGACACACCTGTAAGCAGAGGGGTGTGATTGGCACCCCGTCGTGTTGTAGCTGATACCCCAAATCAACGGGCGATAATTGCTGCGCGGTTGAGGCAACAGAGGACTTGCAATAACTTTTACGTCGGAGCCATATTGTAACGGTCTGACAAACTGTTTGATCTCCATCAACGGTGTGAAGCCCATTCATCGTCACCCTCAAGGAGGCCTAAGTAAAGCATCATTAAATCTTCACGAAAGATCGTTTACTGCAGACTACTGGGATTTTTCAACTGGAGTCAAGAGATACGACACGATTTTATATTGATCCATTCAATGGGCCTTGAGAGCCAATGAGAAGATACTGGAAGAGGACGTGAATGAAGTAGTCATTAATGGAGCCTGTTGATATTCTCAATATAACAACAGGAAGAAATGCTATGACATCTACTCCAGAAATAGAGCTGCTCCTACACGTGTCACTCCGTCACCTTGGATATCAAAACTGAACTAGTTTTGTGGTCATTATGTAGTTGGCCAAACGTCACCGAATTTTGGGTTTTAGGTCTTCCTGGATATTCTTGCCACAGCTGCCTGAGTTGGGATTTGAGATTTGCTTTTAAATTTTGGATAGCTGGCCTTTGCTCTTTATAAGTGCCCGGTCATCTTAAGAGGCTTTCCAATTTTATTTTTCTTGATTATGCTCAATGAAATTATAGTCAGATGATGCTTCTAAAGCTTAGTTTTCCCCTCTGGTTTTCCCTGCTGACCCACATATGTGCCTCTGTGTCCTCATATCTAAAGTGTGACTCCATAAAGAGTCATTCTAAGATTACAAATTATCAGTATCTCTTCAATCATCTGGACCTACATCAACTAATACATTTTGGAGGACTCTAGTTTGTTCTCATCCTTTTGTAGGTAGGTGTGGAGAAGGTGGGTAGGATGTGGGGTCCTCGTTTGCAAGGAGAGGACATTCCACTTGGGGTAATGAAGGATCTCGTTATTTGAGAAGGTAGAGCATTAAGAGCTAAATTGTGTGGTGCATATCTCAGTGCTTTAGGAGATCAAAGGAAAGAAATACCAAGGAGGACAGAAGGAACTAGGAAAGGATTGTCCAGAAGAGGTGGGTTTGCAACTGTGTTTGGGAAGGTGGGCAGCTTTGGGTAGATGAAAAGAACATTTCCAATAAGGGGAACATGGTGGGTGAAAGTGCTGAGGCAGGAATGAGCTCAGTATGTTCTAGAACTAAGGATTCCGAGAAATTGTGCCGCTGGGTTTACCAGTCTTGTCTGTCTGTCTGGAGCTAGCCAGTTATCTTAGGGACAGATTTGACAGTCTGCATGTACTTCACTTTAGCTCTGTGTCTCGCTTCTCTCAAATTCGGTTAAAATGCTATTCTGGATGATGTCATTTCCCTGCTTAAAACCCTGGCACAGCTCCCCAGTGCTCAGTCTCCTCTAGACTCCTGGCGAGGCCTTCATGACCCAACCCCCCCCGCCCACCTTGAGCTTCATCACACCTATGGCCCCTTCTTGCTTCCCACAATCCGTCATTAAGCACCTGGAACCCACCATATTCTCTCTGATCTCTGACTTCCCATATGCTCAGGTCTCAGCTTGAATGTCCTTTCTGCAGGGAGGCCGGGTGAAGGCTCCCCTGCCATCTGCTCTCACAGCTAGCTCCCTGCAGGAAGCGTATTTTGTCTTGATTTCTTAATATCTGTCTTTCCCATGAGACTATAAACTCCTTGCAGTGAGAAAGTCTGTTTGATTGGTCATGAGTGGCCAGCACAGAGTCTGGCCGCAAACCATGTATCCATTCGTTCAAAACTCCCTATTAGACACCATGTGCCAGGCCCTAACACAAAAGGAAAACAAGCGAAAACCCTGGGCTCTCTGTTTTTCTATTCCGCTTGGAGAAACACACACTAAAGCTAGCTACAAATAAAATGTATAGAAAGTATATGTTTATAGGCTAGCGTAAATGCTTAGGAGAAAAACAAGGCAGGAAAGGAAGATGGAAAGTGTCTGGTGCAGGAGGAGCTTTAGGTGGAGTGGCAGGGAAGGTGTCCCTACTTCTGACAGTGACGTTTAAACAAAGGCCTGGAAGAGGTGAGGGGGTGAGATGTGCATATACCAGGAAAGAACAGGCAGACTGAAGAAGAAGTAGGTGCAAAGGCCAAGACTCATGCGTCCCCAGAGCAGAGGGCAACGAGCTGGAGTGCAGAGAGCGAGGAAAAGTAGAAGGTGAGGTCAGAGCATGAGGACGATGACGGCGAGGGGAGGACATTGATCATGCACATCAGTAAATGGGTGTAGGACTGTTGTTTGTTCTTGTTATTAATAATATAAGCACTTTGGACCAGGAGACCCAGAGACACTAGCCTGTGTCCTCTTCTGCTTTAAAGACTATTTTATTTTATTTTATTTTATTTATTTTTTAAACGATTTTATTTATTTATTTGTCAGAGAGAGAGAGGGAGCGTGCACAAGCACAAGCAAGGGGAAAGGCAGGCAGAAGGAGAAGCAGACTCCTTGCCGAGCCGAGAGCCTGATGAGGGACTCGACCACAGGATCCTGGGATCATGACCTGAGTTTAAGTCAGACGCTTAACTGACTGAGGCACCGAGGTGTCCCTACTTTAAAGACTATGTTAAATGACAATTTTAATGACTTAAAACAGTGCTAATAAGTCAACCTGGAACAAAGCTCAGCTATCATAAGCTGGTTGTGTGAAACGATACCGAGGCGAGCACCCCCTCGCGGGTCTGGAGGAACATGCAGGAGGGCCGTTCGGACACAAGGAGCACAGGACCGCACCTCATGTTTCTGCTGGAGATTTATGCCTGGAGCTGAAAGAACCAGAAGGTCAGTGACTCCAGTTGCCAAGGGCTTGTGTTTTAGAACGGACCCTCCCCCGGGAAGGCGGATCGCATGATGATGATGCAGACAACAGTTGGGGTGCTGTTACTGTTTTGACTCAGTTCTTCGGGGGCCTTGTTCTCTGGCGATTACTGGTATAGTTAGCAATTAAAGGAACTATTTTATCAGGTGACACTCAGCACCGGAGTGAATGAAACACAGAGCGACTCTGAGCCCAGGGTGGGAGTTTTAGACACGCCAGAAAGGGAATGCATGCAGAAGAAATTGCTTTTTGGAAATACTTCTCTGCAGCTACAGACTCCAGAGCTCCTAAGCTGTGGGGGTCCCAGGGCTCCCGGCCGAGCAGGCCCCCTGGCCCAGTCCACGGCGCGTCTCATCACTCAGCACGCCCAAGGGGCTCCGGTGGCCGCCCGCGCCCCGCCAGCACGCCGCACACCGGCCTTCCTTCTCTCAACACTTGGCTGCTGGCCGTATGGACACAGGCACACAGAAATCAGGGCTGAATGTATACCCTGTCTCTTTCAAAGCCTGCAACTCTCGAGGTGAGAACAGCCTTCCCACCGCAGGGCTCGGTTTCAGCTCTGTCGCAACAGAGAAAGACCCGTCTTCGTGTTTGTCCAGAATCTAGACCACATCGCAATTCTCTGGCTGCCTTGGCATGGGACGTGGCAGGGAGAGTATCAATGCCCAAGAGGAAGAAAGAGTACTATAGGAAAAGCTATCTATGGGTGCTTGAGAGCTTCCTAACAAGGCCATGTGAAATGGGAAAAGACAAAATATCCATGAGGGAGATCTGGATGCTTCTGTTCTGACCCAAGGCTCAGGCACAGTTTGGGAGGTGTTGACTGCTTCTCGACATAATGTGATGTCCTTGGCATGTGATTGAAGTTTCGGCCCTTTCTTACTTTTCTCTGATCTCCACGTCTTGTCATTGCTCGTGAGAGGAGCCGAGCTTCAGTTTGGCCCGAAATCCTGTGGCACTTCCAGCTACGTGATCAAAATCCATTGCAGGCATTTGGGCCTGTGCCAGCCAGGTTCAGGTTATGCTTCACACGGGACTTCTGGTGCCTCTCGGCCACGGGTGAGGGCTGCCTGGGTTTGATCTTGACCTGCGCACATTTGGGGGAGTTTCGGGTCCCTTGCTGATAAGCCCGCTCGGCCGAGCTCTGCTTTAATTAACGTGGCCCTTGGGTTGGTTCAATTTCCCATGTTTCAGCACCTCACTGGGTGTAACCTTATCTTCCCATTTCGGAGGCGTGATGGATCTGAGCGAGCACAGGTGAAGTTTGTCTTTGACTTGACAGCTGGATTACTTCCAGGTTTCACAGCCACAGAAGAAAAGTCCCAAATCCCAGCTCTTCTTATCATTTGGCATTTTATGGAACAGCCACAGTGGGTGAGATGTTAATGTGGTTAGACACGGTTCTGGTACAATGAACTTACTGCTTAAAAGTGTGTGCATCTACTAAGTGTGAGTGGGAGAGGCAATGGAAATCAGTGAATGATGGGTGTACTTGAGGGGTGATGGCGAGACAGATCCAAGACACTTGGGAAGAGGGCAAGAGGCTGCTGCCGAGCATTCACCTATGTAAATAAATGCATATATAATTGAAGGAGACGCAATGTTTCATTTCCTTTTCGGAAGAGTGTTTAGAGGAAAAAGGAGGATAGCCCAGTGTCCTAAGGAGCCCAAGTCTTGCAAGAAGCTTCTCAAGTCAATTTGACACAATCTTTGATAGATGGTCACAGTGCTCTTCCCTTTGTTTCACATCTGCATTTCTCTCAAACATTTGTTTTTAAAACCAAGAAACTTCATCATCACACCCACCTTTTGTTTTTTAAGTCATACTCACCAGCATACTAAGAAATTCGTTTGCAAACCCTGCCTGCTCTGGGAACACAGCAGGGCCCAAGCTCAAGAGGGTGCCCTCGGATGAGGTGCACCAGACACAAGGAGGGGAGTCACTCCAGTGGTCAGAGATTGTGGGTGTGCGTGTGCACATGTGTGTGCACACGTGTGTGTGCATGGGACTTGGTGTGTCATCTGTCCTTACCATGGTCTGCATGGAGCACCTTCTGATACTATTCACTCTCCCTTTGCAGATTTCTAAATAATCACAGCTTCTCAGACCCTCTGATACCAGGAAAGGGCTGCCAAGGAGAGGAGAAAGGGCATTTCTGTTCCCTGGAAAGGGATGTCCTCCACTACAGATAGTCAACATCTTTGCACGTATTCATCAGTTTCTTGTGAGTTAACCAGAGAGTATGACCATCTCTGAAAGACTTGGGTCCAAGTAGTAGCTTTGCCACTGCCTAGATGTAGTGTCTTAATCCAGTTTCTTCGTTTGTCTAATGGAGTTATTAGCACCTCGTGGAATTGCTGCGACTATTAAACAAGCTCGCATATGCTTAGTGCACGTGGTATGTGAATCTTCAGCAGTCCACTGATATACTTCATATTAAATTTTATTTCTATTACGATTCCTTATGTCAGAGATCAACAGATGTGATTTTACAGCATGCTAGAACTCTTTAAAAATCCCTGTTCCTCACAAGACCATTGTTAACAAAGTGTCCATTGCTTCTTTTATTGACCATGGCAAAGATAGAGCCAGGCATTCAGAGCAGGCACTCTCGAGTGTCTCTCATCTTGCAAAACCCAAAGACGTTTATAAATACAGTCCCTGCTTTAAGAATTTTACTTCCTGGCTGTAGGTCTGTGATTATCCAGCCAGTGAAGGTCATAAGGATTTTTTCTTCTGAAAGGTAAGGGCATAGATAAGGATTTGGTTCGTTAGGTTGTCACATCTCTTTTACAAGACCAAATATTTGTGAGTGATGCTGAGTTAGGAACTAGAACATTGGCTTTCTGGCCTTCCTTGACCCTGCCAGCCAAAAACATACTGCTGTATTTAAACAAGTTGATGATTTTTAATTTATTTATTGTACATTTAAATATCTGTTGAAATTTTTCTTTATAAACATGCATCATGCTTCTAATAAACACTCAGAAAAATGAAAAATCGACACTGAAGTTTGACTGGGTGGCATTTAGCATACAAACATCGGAATGCTAGCAAAACGAATTTTTGGATGCAACCCATATGCAGTAGAAGAAATGAGGAACCATATATTAAGGATGGATTATATATTCTGTTGCCACCCAGAAGTTCTCTGCCGTGCTGCCCTGCGTAAGGAAGTCATGAGTGACTCTTACTGATTACAACGCTGATCCCTTTTCACTGGGTTCTTTCTGTTTGGCCGACGGAAAGGATTGACCCCCACCTGGTTCCATCAGCTTACTGCGTGGTCACCAGCAGGAATGATGCTTTTCCTGCCAGAATTGCTCCGCTAGGAGACCCAGATTCTTTGGGCACAGTGAAGGCTCAAGACCCCCATGGAATGAGAATCCTCAACAAAATAAGAGCTGTGTCTTGAACGAGGAGCCATATTCTTTGTACTTACCTCAGGCTGTAGGTTTAAGAGGAGTCTCACCCAGGAGCTGCTCCCCAATTTAAGGACGCATGTTGGAAGTTGTGAAGATTCCTTAAGACTATCAAAGCAATAGCTTCGTGGAGCGGAGGTAGATGATAAGGAGTAACGGTTGGGTGGAGGGCGTCCCGTAGGGACTGACTTGGTAGATGCTGCGCAAGATTGGATTTTTAGATTTCTAGAAGAAAAGGGACAATGTGAAAACAGAATCAAACAAGTCTCATATAGTGAAGGGAAATCACTGAGCTGGGGTTGGTAGACTGAAGTCTAATGACATACTCAAAAAATATTCAGAGCGCTAGGTTTCTTCTGTCTATGACTTTGGGTGATGAAGTCAGAGCTTCCTCTTCTTGAAGGTGAGATGATTTATGCAAAAAGTAAAAGAATATACATATGCAAGATTTCTATCTTCTGCCCCCTAGACTCTGAGCTCCTAGAAGACAGGGCTTTGCATCTCTATACCCAGAGAGCCCACTAGTTAGTGGGGAGGCCCTTAGATTGCATGATTGGTTATGCTGATGATTGGCCGGCTGGCCCTGAGAAAGAAAGTTGCAGCTGGAGGTGTTGGGAGGAGCCAGCAGTAGAAAGCAGGTGCAGGAAGGCAACACCAGCTTGGAGCACACAAGTGAGAAGTGGGCCCTTTAGAAGCTACTGCTGTCTGTGGCTATGGAGAAAAGAACATTTAGATCAGGAGAGGGAATGGCCTACAGGATTCCTGTCCAGGTCTTTATCTGACAGAGACTTGTGGGGAAAGGTCCCAGCTCTCGATGCTGTGAAGCAGGAAAGGCAGGTGGCATCGCTTAGGCTATTCTGCTCAGTACGGCTGAGCGTGATGGACGGCTCGGCGCCCTGTTTATCTGGTGCAGGTTGGTATTTCACCTCTGTTTTCATCAGACTGATGGTAAGGTAATAATTCTTTCCTCTGGCTGAAAAATCTGTCTTCCGCCATTTGTTGGTCTTCTTGAACGGGCCCTTCAGGTGCACAGAAGTCACCCTAAAGGAGATTTTGAATGAAAACGTAAATAATGCCGGTCGGCATCCGTGGAACTCTCCAGCAACACAGGCATCTGTGAGACTCGCTGTGGAGGTTAGGTGCACAGAGTCCCATTTACTCAAAGAGAGAACCAGCCTCAATAAATGGTGCGAGGTAACCACACCTGCAGGGAATGAAGAGCCAATGTCAGGCTTTTGTCTCTTGAAAATTTCAAGCTTATTTGCAAGTTAAATGAAGACAGGGCAGTCTTCCGGGCTGGGGTTTCCAGGAAGGCGTGAGTTGCAGTAGGAAGTGCCCCAGACTGGCATTCAGAAAGCTCCCCACTGGTTCTCCCTACCGGCAGATGTCTTCATATCTCTATGACTCAGTTTCTTCATCTCTCAAACAAATAATAGTATAGGCGGTAGTTTTAATCGAAAGCTTTTATCAAGATAATGTAGTTTTTCGTTTTTCTCCAAGGCTAGTAGGAACACACTGGAAACAATGCCAGACGCATGGGGCATTAATGGGCTGCAGTGCTACAGCCCCTCCTCCTTCCCAGACACTTTGATGAGGAGCCCAGAAGGCAAGAGGAAGGTGTTAGCTCAGTTAGCATTGGTCAAGGACACCATCTCCCCACAACTAACTGGATAGGTCCTTCCGAGCAGCATTCTGGGTTTGTGAGCTGGTGAGCAGGTGATGGGACCTCTGCCCACAGGTTGCATGAAGCTGCTCCATCAGCAGGGACCAGCTGAAAAGTTGCATCCACTCAGTAGGGCATAGTCGGGCCATCGGGGGACATAGTTGGGATTCTGGGCTGCCGGTCTCCTCTCAGGTCTTCCATTCACAATGAGGGTCCCTTTCATCCCATCGACCTGGGGATAGCCCATCCATCTTTGCTGTACCATAGGCCACTTAGCTTGACAAGTGGTTCTTATTTACTATAACTAGGGTGAACATATATCCTGATTTGTCCTTAACAGTCCAGTTTGTGCTTTTTGTGCCAGAATAAATATTAGAGCACTCCTGTTAACCCTTTTTTTTTTTTCCCTTAGAAAGAGAGAGAGCACATGTGAGT
The DNA here is from genome assembly GCA_028534135.1 of Potos flavus. Lineage (NCBI taxonomy): Eukaryota > Metazoa > Chordata > Mammalia > Carnivora > Procyonidae > Potos > Potos flavus. The sequence goes on along the minus strand of CM052883.1, from coordinate 122,733,637 downwards.
GATGGTGGGGGGACAGTGGGAGAGACAGAATCTCAAGCAGACTCTATCTACCCTGAGCTCGGAGCCCCATGTGGGACTTGATCTGATGACCCTGTGATCATGACCTGAGCCGAAGTCAAGAGTCGGATACTTAAACAACTGAGCCACCCAGGCGCCCCCCCATTAAGTTTTAAATTATATGGCACCCCAAACGCAACAGATGACTTTTTCCATAAGCACCTTCTCCATCCCCAAGGAACACCTCACGTATATTGCTAATATCCTCTCTGCCATCATCTCAGTTGGTTTATGACATACAGATACAACTAAATTGTTACTTTATCATTTGCACACAGCGATCTATACTTATCAATATAGTTTTCAGGGTACTCCTGACTGGCTGGGGGATTCATTGTGAAGAACCGTGGTTACTAAAATGTAACGCTTCTAATGAGGAAGAATTTTCCCCCAAATACTTCTGTGAAGATTAACTAACGAAACTTTTGTGGAATGTCAATCAAATGTCAGCTCCTGTTATTAATAATTCTGAAGTAACAATTCCAACTAAAGAATTATCTTTGCTCATTCATTCTTCAATTAAGGAATTAACAAACATTGCATAATGTTTCCTGGCACTGTGCTAGATACTGGAAATTCAAAAATGAAGGACACTCTCTGACCATAAGGAATTGATAGAAAATGGGGTAAAGAGACAAGCAAGTAGTGACAGCCTAGCTCTGGTAACACAGAGCAGAAGCACCCAGCTCAGCTTCAGGCCACTTCAGTGGAGAGGGATGGCTTCCAAGAGTCCGGGGCATGGAGTGTCTTGAAGGGCATGGAAGACTTAGCCAAGGGAGAAAGCTATGAAAAGTATTTTCTTTCAGATCTTTTCTAATATTAGAAAATAAAATAAGGAAGACAACTTCAGAAGTCAGGAAACATTTCTTTTGCTTGAACACTGATGTCTTCCTGTTGACTCTAAAGGAAGCTGTTGCTAACAGCAGAAGCTTCTAGTGGTCTGAGGGACTCGGGGGTTGAATATAAGCTTTCATAGTTAGAAGATTTTTTTTTTTT
>CM052883.1:122606135-122732084 GCA_028534135.1 Potos flavus | reverse complement strand
TCCCTCTGTCAAATAAATAAATAAAATCTTAAAAAAAACAAAAAAACAACTGGAGTTCTATAAGATCCCTTTCCAGTAGAAAGTGGTGATCCACACATGGAATTTAAAATTTTCCAGTAATCATATTACAAAGTAAAAAGGAACAGGTGAAATTAATTTTACGACTATGTCATGTTTAACCCAACATATCCAGATGTAATATCATTTCAACATATAATTAATATAAAAATGAGATATTTTGCAATCTTGCTTTCACGTGACGATTTCAAAATCCAGTATGTATTGTCCACTCAGAGCACATTTCAATTCATCGTAGCCCCACATGAGAGCCAGTGGCTCTCCTATCGCACAGTGCAATTTTATAACATCACATCTCACTGTGCTCAACAATAAAACTGAACCCAAAGTGTCCTGACTCGGTTTACTCATGACAATTCATTCTCTCCCATATATAAGTAGCCTACACTTCTTCAAAAAGGAGACGCAGGGATTCTACAAAGATCTACGTTCTGTCCTAGGTATTCCCTTATATTTGACAGCCGACAATTTATAACGACAGGCCCTGTATCTCCAACTATAGAAATGTTTTCATCGCGGGTGCGGCCAAAGCATTTTGGGCCTCACGGGTTGGTGATAGGTTCCTCTGCCCCGGGGGCCAGTTTGTGAGTGTGCGTCTGTGATACAATCCGGAACCAATTACGCCATCAGCGAAGATGCGCTCAAGGCAAACCTGCGCACGGACCCTCACTCGTGACAACTGTTTTCTTACTGAAATAGTTGCGAAGCTGTCTCTGTGAGGCATGTTACATTTGGCAGACCAAGACAGAAGACTGACGTCGGGATGCAAGCCTTGCCAATGAGTCATCACTGGGAAGGCAGTGATCTCGGGGTCTCAGTTTCTGTACCTGTGCAATTGCGGTAATAATTTTGGCCCCAAGGCCTCAGTACCATGGAGGCCGAAACAGATACTTCTCGCCTTTCTGATTCTCCGTTTAGCAACAATGCTGATGTGGCAAGAGAGTTCTCCATCTCTAAAAGTGTCCATGAGATAGCGAGCCATCCAGGGGGTTACTTTTTCTTTATTCTCTTTAATGGGTCACTCACAGTTTGTGACAAGAACATTACTAATTGCATAGCCGGTGCCAGGGGCAGCGTGGAGCCACCGAGGAAGTCACGGTTAGCTACAACCCGTAGAAAAACTGATTATTCTCTAGAGAGGCCACATGCCATCCTGAGAGAACGCGAGGCTGGTGGCGCCACGTTCTTCCGCAGACGAGGTACGTAGCCCGGGGGCCAAATGTGTTAACTGCAGCTTTCTCAGCTGTGAAAAATGAGAACAGCAATCTTTCCTGCTCTAGAAGGGAGTTGTGTTTATTAATTAGTTTGTATTTCAAAGTGCTTCACAACTGGCAAGTTTCACTATTGAATTAAGGAAAATTTCCTTTCATTTTATCCCCCACCACATTAGGAGGAAAAAGAAACTGTGCTCACTGAGGCACATGGAGGGGATTCAGGCAAAAAAGCTAACAAACCTGACTTCCAAAGGTAGTGGCTCATTTCCCTGACTGCAAGATGGTAGCCATTAACGGGAGCTGGGGAAAGTAGGTATCTCAAAGGGCAACTGAGTCTACTTTCTGAAGAATTGCATTCGTTTTAGATTTAATTTTTATGATCCCTTCAAGAAAAAAAAGAAAAAGAAAAAAAAAGAAAATGAGCCAAATCACACTGGGATGGCGGCTTTGAAAGTGAAACCTTCCCCTTCTTCCATGGGAAGTGGAAGAAACGTTATCATGTTTTCTTGAGAAATGGGAGCTTGGACCCGTTTGTATTCCAACTTCTAGATCCTCAGATCTCCTTGTCCTTTTTCTAGTTTATGCTAGAAATGATGTCCACCAGACTTTTCCTACTAAGTGTTCCATTATCATTGAAGATTAATTGTTCAAAAAAAGAGAATTCATTCATGTTCTTCCCATGGCTAACTGTCCATTCTTCTTTTTGCTCCCTTCCATCCAATGGAAATGAGGCTGCCCAGCTGAGGCTGTTCTTCCCAGTCTCCTTTGCGTTTTGCTGGGGTCATGGGACAAGTTTTCACCAATGGAAGATGAGTAGGAGGTGGGTTTCTAAGAAGTGAATGTCTTCTTCACTGTCTCTGAGGGCCGAAAATGATTCTGAAGACCTAGATAGATACTTGAGTCTTTTATCCCATAAATAAGGAACATCTGCTTTGGATTATTATCTGAGTAAGAAAGAAACCTCTATTGTGTTAAGCCATATTTTAAAGTCTGTTGTTACAGCAGCTAATGTAACCCCAACACACACACTGCCAAAGCTTACACTCTTCCCCAAATTTCCTATTAGAGTCATCTTTTCCATGCCAGACCACGAAACTCTATTAGGACTTCGGTGACACCGGTTATCATGCAAAACATGTAAGGTATTTAATAAATGCATGTGAAATGGAGGGACCGAGGGAGGGGTGATTGAATTAATGTCTGTGCATTTAAGGTGACTCACTTATTTTCTTTTAAGCTTTCCAGCTCAACATGCCCATCCCTCCCACACCCTCCATTAAGTTGTAAAGCGGGGAAAGAGTTTTCCTTTCTTCATGGTCTTCCAAAGGACGGACACAGAGCCATGAGAGAAATCGGTGGCCAGAGGAAAGCAATCCCTTAGAGAAAGCAATCCAAATATCATCACCCTAGAGAGCTGGGCCACTGCCAACATCTCCATCAGCAACTTGGAAGAGTCGTCTGACTTCCCAACACAATAAAAATGGAGACATGAGCATCCAGAGCCCCAGCCAGCACAATTACATGAAGCCAAAGAACATTACCACTTCTAGCTTGCAGGATTTATGACCAACTCTGATGGAAAATAAAGACAGAGATGCTTGTCTGAATTCATCATTCACAGAAGGCAATGCGTTTTAATCATAGAGAAGTTGTATATATTGTAACTTTCCTAAGGAATACCTTAGCAAACAGAGCACAATTACCAGCATCCTAGAGGAAAAAAGAAAAATGAAAAAGATGGCCAGTTTGCTCCTGTTTAGAAGATAGGCAATTGCTATCCTTTATTGTTGAAAAACTCCTTTCAAATGCACTGAGGCAAGCTTTTCTACTTTAGTGGTTTCCCGGGTTTGGGAAACTGCTTCTAATTTGAGTGGAACAGATGAGTAGGCTTGTGTTCGGAATAGTGTCTGCCGATCCAGGGGTTAAATAGTGAGACTGAAATCATGCCACTTCTAGGAAGCCTGTGTGTGAATGTTACCTTTTGTGGCAGTGCTCCTGCCCCAAACTTCCCTAGAACCATGCTCTTCACCCAGAAGAGTATTCTTAGGCTTTATTATCATTGCTCATTGATTGCCTCCACTCTCGGACATGTACCCACCCTATGAGGGCAGGCCCATGGTATTCCTGGCCCAGGGCTGGCATATGGTGAATACTCAGAAAATATTGAAAGCTCTGATTAGGTTACGATTTTGTGTAATTAAAATTCTTCACACAAGACCATTTGTTTTATTTTTGATTTGTATTTTCTTAAGATTTTATTTTTGTGTGCTCGAGAGAGAGAGGGAAAGAGCATGTGCGTGAGCAGTGGGGAGGGGTAAGGGGAGAAGCAGACTCCCCACTGAGCAGGGAGCCCAATGTGGGACTCGATCTCAGGACCCTGGGATCATTACCTGAACTGAAGGCAGACGCTTAACCAACTGAGTCATCCAGGTGCCTTGGACTGTTTTCACCATTGAGAACAAAAAGGTAAGTCAGTATGGTTTTTGTCTAATGTTGTCTAATTTTGAATTACTTAAATACATATTGGTAAAACTGTTGTCTAACTCTTTATCACAACCAAAATAACAGCCTTGGAACTTCTGCTTAAAAGATTGCTGGAGAAAGGAAGGAAGGTACTACATAATCCTTCAAACACAAGACTCATTGCTTAATTCTGTCAATGCTTAGAGTAACTCCTCGAACCCTAAAAGCAAGTTTGTTTCCAGAACACCTGAAACAGAGACCACATTTTTATGATGTTTGCCTTTCACAGTCAAGTTTACATTAGGGAGCTGTATTTTCCCTATATTTATTTTTAAATCATTTGAGTTTTCCAATAAAATAACATTCTCTTTTTCTTCCCTCCTCCCAGTGAACACATTTATTTTTTTAATCATGAAACATTCTACATGGGGTTGTGGTTGGTGGTTGGGAGGCTCTGGAGTGGTGCACATGGAAAAGAATGTGTTATTTGCATTTAAGGAAATACTTCGTGGGCTGAATGTCTAGCCACTAAAATAACAGTTCATCAAAACACAGTTATCCCAGATAGCCATCCAAGAGTGGCAATCAGATTTCCTAGAGTCCAAGTAAAGGATGAAAACCGTGAGGAGGGGCAGACCAAGGGGATAAACTATGTTTGGAAGCAGGAAGCAGGTCAAGGAACTAAGGATCTGAAATATAGGAAAAAAAGGGGGGGAAACACTTGGATCGTCTCCTCTGTAGACATCCAATTTGAACCTAATCTAAATAAATGGGAAGTAAAATCATTATCTGGTGTTTTGTGGCCACCTCAAAAATGTGTTGGTAGTTTTGACGAGACTAGAGTCAACACTGAAAAACCACCAGCACCACTGACTTGGGCTGCACAGCACAGCTATGGCCCAAACCTGCCCAGAAGGGCCCAATGCCAATTACGGTCAGGATGGGGATCAGGGCGAGAGAAGAGCAGTGCGCTTACTCAGGCTGGCCCCTGAGGGGGACGCTGAGGCATCCATCCCTGGGCTACTCATTCATCTCTTCTCTGGAGCAATAAACAAAGAAATGGCAAAAGGCTAAGCTCCTTCAGTTAGATACTTTTAACCTTTAATGTAACCATAGGTTGAAAGATTTATTTTTTTATTCAGTAATGACTTAGAGTTTATGTATTTATATATTTTACACACACACACACACACACACACACAAGTATATCTATGTACCTGCATGGTTAGTATTTATATTAATGTGAGTGAATAAAAACATTCTAAACTTGGATTGTGGTGATGGTCGCACAACTCTGAATATGCTAAAAACCATTAAATTGTAAGTTTAAATGGGTAAATTTTATATGTGAATTATATATTACTGAAGATGTTTTTTAAAAATGAATGTATTTATCCCTTTATTTTTCTACAAATAAAAATCACACACTGAGTTTTGTATTATTATTATTATTATTGACTTCCTTCCTTCTATGCTCCCCCCCCCATCCTTCTCCAAGTCTTGGTAGTCCCAGTATACACTCCAGGATTGCCAAATGCTGGCTAATGAATTATAGCTTTATTCCAATTTTAGAACTGCCAAGCCTTTTCCATGTTACAGGGTCATCAAGAAAAACTACCAAAAATGAAACTGACCCAGAGTGGTGCTCTTCATGCACTCCTACCCCCCTGCCCCCGACCATTCCAGCTTCTCACTGCCTCTCTGGGTGTGGATGCCTATTTCGGTCTAAGGCATCACCATGTGAAAGATAATGTGTTCAGTGATCTCTTCTTCTAACATTCTATGATGTGGATAAGACTGGTGGAAGTTGTTGTGAAGGTCAAAACTGGTATTTTTTTTTTTTAATTGAAGTATAGTTGAAATACAGTATCATACAGCACAGTGATTTGACATTAATATATATTGGTAAAATGTTTGCCATAATAAGTCTATTTTTGTGGTTATTTTAAAGCCTATCTTCAAAGTCAGTTCATATGCAATAATTCAGCTGTACAATGTCTTGGGTGGTATAATTGCAGTTATAATTCCGGTTGTTGTTATAATAGATGATAAAATCTTATAAGGGTTATATTCTTCAGTTTCATAGGAGCTATTCATCTCTCTCTTTTTTTTTCTTTGATGGGTTGATAAATCAAGTGTATAGCATATAGCAATGCTTCTCAAACTATTGTGAAAGATCTAATTTTATAAAATTTCTAAAAGACTGGTAACTTTTGTAAAACCAATAAAAATAAATTACCAGTAAAAAAAACGCATAAAAAACAAAAGACATACAAAATACATGATCCCTTCTTAATATTAGGTTCAATAGACATTAAATTATATTTCAATAAATATCAAAACAAATATGAGATAGGAAAATAGATTGAATTTTTAAAAACTACACAAATTGTCCATTGAAAATATCTGAAGAGGTAAATAATGGAGGAAATTGCTGTTACACTCATAATTTTTATAATTCTGCCATGATAACACAAAATTACTAGTGAAATACATTCCTATGCTAAACACCTATATTCACACTTTTACTGAACTATTTTTATACAATATTTAATGTTAATGTAATGGGTGAGTTTGCCTCTTGCTTATTAACATACCTAATCAAAGTTATATTGATGACAATGTTATTCACAGGAGAAAATGTATATCAAAACTGTTTCTGTGTTTTCATAATACTTAAAGTAGAGAAACCAGTTTTACAGAGATGTATTCATGGGAACAAGGACAAAATAGGATATTCATTTTTAACTTTTTTCAGAATAAATTAGTGATACTCTATTTGCAAATTTTTAAATTCAGTAACCAGTTCCAACTATTCTGTAAAGTTAAATTTAAATTAACTTTCTATAAAAGATAGGAATTCTGTCTTTGCATACTTTTGGGTTATAGTTGACGAATTAACGTTAAAATATCACGTCTTACATCGTCCTACTTCTCACTATATATAACTTAATCACAAGTTCAACACTTTCTGATCTGGCCTATGTGCTGATCAGTGAAATGAGTCCATTGACCATACATTTGAATGTCAAGGCAATACCAAATTTCTATACAAGTTTGTACCCACTTATTCTCAATCTCTGTACATATCTCATTGTGGACCAGTAACAGTTGATGGACCAGCACTGGCTCTTGGACCACACTTTGAGTAACACTACTTTGTAGATATAGCATTCCTTAATTTGTCAAAGCAACTGAAGTCATCTCTTGAGATGAACTCTAGCATAAGATGGGTGGTCAGACTCCAAAAACTGAGATTTTAGAGAGGAGCTAAGATGGCAGGGTAGTCGGAGGACCCTAGGGTTGCCTCATTCCTCAAACACAACTGATAAATATCAAATCATTCTGAATACCCAAGAAATTGATTGGAGACTGACAACAAACTGCAGAACTAGAGGGAGAGAAGAGGCCGCATTATGTACAGTAGGAGGTGTGGAGACGTGGTTTGGGGGAGAAACGGATTGTAGGTGGTGCAGAGGGGAGAGAGCCCTGGTCACGGAGAGAGGCGAGGAGGGAGAGAGTAGGAGATAGAAGGAGAGAGAGAGAGAGGAGCACACAGGGGATTGCACAAGGAAAACTTCCCCAAAGTCTTTGGGAAAATGAGAAGGGTTGATTTTTATGAATTTTTACAACCAGTGGGACTCAAAGACTGGAGTTTTACAGGTCCCCAGAGTGGCTGGTGTGCAGCCCTGAGGGCACTGCAGTGCTCCTGTGGAGGAGGACAGAGGCCTGGAGTGGGTGGTGTGGTCTGAGGATCCCCTGGGACACACTGGGAGAGACAATTCCCTTTTCTTGGAGCGCATCTGGGAAAGGTGGCATTGCCTTTCTGGGGACAAAAGAGTCAACAGGTGCTATTGTTCTCCCCCACCCCTCAGCATAGGCACAGAGACACTTGCTGAGGGCAGCTAACTTGGATGCTGGCTCTTTGCTGCACTTCACTCCAAACTCCACAGCCTTGCACTTTGGTAGGACTGCCGTCTGGGACAAACTGGCACCAACCCCAGTGTGGCGAGACCTTCCCCTAGAGGACCACTGTGGGGCCTTGCCATGCCAAGTCCCTAAAGTTTGGAGTTTTAAATCTCAGCCAACCTTCCTGGGATAGAACACAGGTGCACTGCACTGCCGGGCAGGCAGACAGCGTGGACACAGGATGAAGGCAGAGATCTGAGGGGTGCCTAGGACACACAAGAGGAGACTGCTCTTCTGGGCGGGCTTCCTACACAGCCATAGACGTGAACTTCCCTCTTTGGGAATGAGAGAGAGGGCTGGCTCCATTTTTCTCTCCCGCCCATCAGCACAGACAGACTTCAGTGAGCGGAACAGCACCCACAGTGAAGGCTTAAACTGCTTAGATCAAGCCCCATCCCCTTGTGCTCTGCAGGTGCTTTTCTCGGGCGAGCATGCCTGAGAGAGCAGGGGACCCCTCTCCCAGAAGACCAGCACAAACCCTCCACATGCAGCACGTCTACTGACCACAGATTGCTATAAAGCCTCAGCTCTAGTGGAACTACCCTGAGGTCTCTTTTAACAAGCAGACCAGAGCACGCTCAGTTAAAACTTGCCACACTCTAGCCAAGATCCAAACACTCCCCACTGCAGGCAAGGAGAAACTCTGCAGAGGACTGACCTGAGGGAAAGAGCAGCCAAAACACAGGAGCAGAGTACATACAGCATATCCCAGAGACACTTCCTGAAGCGCCAGGCCCTGGACAGTATATGACCTCTTCCTCATAAAGCCATTACTCTCAGGAGCAGGAAACATAACAGGCCTTCCTAACACAGAAAATAAGATAGAGACCTAGACAAAAATGCCAAGACAGAGGAATTCATCACAAAAGGAAGAACAAGAAAAGTCATAGCTAGGGATCAAATCGAAACAGATAGAAGTAATATGCCTAATCCAGAATTTAAAACAACAATAATAAGGATATTAATAGCTGGACTTCAGAAAAGCATAGAAGGTACCAGGGAGTCTCTTACTGCAGAGATAAAAGATCTAAAAACTAGTCAGGCCAAAATGAAAAATGCAATAACTGAGATTTGAAACTGACTGGATGTAATGAACACAAGGAAGGAAGAAGCAGAGAAATGAATAAGTGATAAAGAAGATAAAATTTTGGAAAATAATGAAGCTGAAAAGAAGAAAAGAAAAATATTAGATTATGAATGTAGACTTAGGGAACTCAGTGACTCCATAAAGTGTAATAACATTTGTATGGTAGGAGTGACAGAAGAAGAGAGGGAAAAGGGGCAGAAGGTTTACTTGAGGAAATTATAGCTGAAAACTTTCCTAATCTGGAGAAGGAAACAGACATTCAAAACCAGGAGGCACAGAGAACTCCCATCAAAATCAACAAAAGCAGGCCAACACCAAGACATTGTACTTAAATTTGCAAAATACAGAGATAAAAAATCCTACAAGCAGCAAGACAAAAGACGTCCCTAATTTATATGGGAAGACAAATAAGTTTAGCAGCAGATCTCTCCACAGAAACGTGACAGGCAAGAAAAAAGTGGCATGATATTTTCAACGTGTTAAATGGGAAAAATATATTTTGTGGAGGGTTTTTAATCAAGTATGGATGCTGTACTCTGTCAAATGCCTTTTCTGCATCTATTGAGAGGATTTTATGGTTCTTATCCTTTCTTTTATTAATGTGGTGTATTGCATTGATTGACTTGCAAATACTGAACCACCTTTGCAGCCCAGGAATAAATCCCACTTGATCATGGCGAATGAGCACTTGTGATGAGCACTGGGTGTTGTATGTAAGTGATGAATCACTAAATTCTACTCCTGAAATGAAAATTACACCATGTGTTAACTAACTGGAATTTAAATAAAAACTCGAAACAAACAAAATCCCCCCAAAACCTGAGATTTTATGAACCCATAGATTGATAGTAACATAAAGAGAAGGTTCAGAAAATTGCTGTTGGGTTCTTCATTTGGATCTTTTTTATTCACTACTTTTACCAATGACTTAGATGAAGGTATGGCTTATGTACATATGTGTGTACATATGATATATATTTTAAAATAATAAGCACTTACTTTGTATGATCCATGTACCAGGCTAATTGTTTTATAATGGATATTTTATTTAATCTTTATTTTTAAAAAATATTTATTTATTTGTTTGTTTGTTTGTTTATTTATTTAGAGAGCACACAAGCAGAGAGAGGGGCAGAGGGAGAGGGAGAGAGAGGATCCCAAGCAGACTGCACTGAGCATGGACTCTCTGTGGGACTCCATCCCAGGACCCCAAGATCATGACCCAAGCCCAACCCAAGAGTTGGGCGTTCAACTGACTGAGCCATCCAGGCACCCCTAATCTGTGTTTTTTTTTTTTTTTAAGTTTTATTTATTTATTTATTTTAGTAATCTGTACACCTAACATGGGCTCAAACTCCCAACCCCACAATAAAGAGTTATGTTCTTCCGACTGAGCCAGCCAGGCACTCTTATTTGTTTTAATCTTTAGAACAATAATTCTGTGATGGAGGTACTGCAACCATCCCCAATTTATAGATTTATAGTAACTTCTCCAAGGAAGTTACTACTTAGTGCTACTTAGTGGTGGAGCTGGAATTTGAGTTCAAGCCAGCTACTCCACATCCGAACCTCCCAAGCTGGCTGTGATTGGCACAACTGTGAGTGAGAGAAGCAGAATATTTAAAATATTCTCTAGGCGAAATTGCTGGGAAAAAATCAATACTATGAAATTTAACAGGAATAAATGTCAATTCCTCTATTAGATTAACATGAGTCGATTATACAAAAGCTAGTTGAGGAAGGCCTGGCACGTTGGAATCCCTTGGGATCACCTTATAGCCTGCTGGCCTCACCTCTGATACCAGCTACTGGATCAGCCCATGTCCCTAGAGGCACTCCGGGCCACTTCGGCTAACAGCACCTAACTTAGAGAGCTCACCTTTCTGCCCTGAGATGCCCAGGAACCACACTGGGAGAGACTGCTCAGGTTACAATGCAGTAGCAGCTGGAGGAACTCCTAAACAAACTGGAAACCAGCTGATGGGTACATTTGCTTATTGTCAATGGTTTCATTACGAGCAATTCTGATGAACATTCTACAGCCTCAGATGGTCCCGGTAAGATGCAATCCCAGATGCCCACTGCAGGAACCATTCCATAAGGCACCTTTGATTGGCTTTTCATTTCTCTCCATTTTATGCTCTCATGTTCTCACTCCCGATTCCTGGAATCATCTCCAAATATAACCCTCTCCACACAAGTTCTTGTCTCAGACTACTTTTGGAGAAACCCAAGTGTCTTGTTTTGAGATGCTAAAACAAAAATACTGTGGACTGGGTGACTTAAGCAGCAAACATTTATCTCTCACAGTCTTGGACTCTCGGAAGCCCCAGATCAAGGCACGGGCAGATTCAGTGTCTGCGGAGAACTGCCTTCCTGGTCCATGGAGAACTGTCTTCTCACTGTACTTCTCACGTGGTGGAAGGGATGAGGAAGCTCCCTGAAGCCTTTTTCAATAAGGGCCCAAATCCATTCACGAGGATGCCTCCCTTATGGCCTAATCACATCCCCAAGACTGCACCTCCAAACACCATCATGCTGGGGATTAGGTTTCAGCATAGTAGTTTCAGGGAGGCTCTAACCCTCAGTCTGTTGCTCTAGACGAGCGATTGGCCTGGCAGTAAATCATGTAAAAATTGGATCCTAATAGATGACAAATTCAACTGAAGACAGGAATGTGATATGGTAGAAAGGAAGAAAGAGAGAGGAAAAAAGTGGAAAGGAAAAGAGAGAAAAAAGAGGGTGGGAGGGAGGGAGGGAAGGGGGAGAGAGGGAGGGAGAAACTGTCATAGCAGCATTACCATCTGAAGACCTAGATCAGTTGGCAGTACCACCTACAAGTCTCAGCATCCACAGAAGCTCAGTCCTTCTCATGGTCGGGCTCTGTGCATCATTTTGTCGATACCAGAAGTGTTTAGTTGACACACACACACACACACACACACCAGAAACACACAACATAACCTCGTGAGCCCAGTGATTGGATCTTCTTGCAATGCTGCTCTTCAACTCAGTGCCCAGTCCTGAGCAGCCTTCTGCAGGTCAGAGCTTCCACACCCATCGAAGGATGCTTGGCTAGGCACTCCTGGATTGACTCTAGGTGTTTGATATTTGCTTTGTTTGTCTTGTTTTTGTTTTTTGTTTTTTTACTTCTTGGGCTTTTTGCAAATGGATTCTATTCTGCAGTATCCTTTATAAGAAAGGCCTGCTAGAACAATCAATGGGAATAATGTTAATGATACCTTGGGCATATATGGCATTTCCCTTTCTAAATGCTTAATGTGTCTTTACATCTATGATCTCTTTTATCCTCATGACATCCCTGTGGAGTGTGCCAAAGCAGACAGTACACACATCAGGATCTAGCCCATCAGGTTTCTAGTGTTTCTAATAGAGAGAGACATTCAACTGAGTCATAGGCACTTTCCAAGTCTTGCATCTTCTAGACTAACAGATCATTTGTCTAATTGTTTTCTTTGCTTTTGGGTTCTTTCCAAAGTTAATTACCAACCTTAATTAGTTCTAGTTATGAGATCTCCAAGACTACATTCTTTGTAAATACATGTTGCTTTATTAAATAAGTCTAAATATTTACAAAATCTTTCAGTCTATTACTTTGGCTTCTCTGATAACAGCTATTTTTATCTCTTTATAAAAGGAGACATTGAGTGAGAGACATCCAGTCTTATTGCCCAAAGGTTGTGGGAAACAGAAGAGCTTCTTGCTTCCCCTTATTTTGTCTTCTGTGATTTATTTTTAATTGGAGCCTGTGTGGGCAGGAGAGGTCAGAGCAGAGTGAAATAAGAAAATTGCCATGGTATTAGAGGTGGTGGGTGTAAAAAGATAAGGTATGGGCCAAATTTGTAACTGTAAGTGAAAACCACATGACATTTTTCAACACTGATGGCTTTGTAGTACCCAAAAATGAGAAAATGTTTTTAAGATACCCTAAATGATCTGTTCCTGCCCAGGTCTCTCCAGGGTGCCTTGACTGTGCCTACACAGTACACCACTCAACCAAAACTCTAAGCCATTTGTCTGAATCTGAAATTATTCCCCCATAGATGCTTAGAGAAGACCCATGGGTATGCTCACTTCTGTAAGAAAATTGGTCCATAGCTTAACGGCTGTGTTTCTTAGCTAAGGTCCTTGGATAAACTCCAAAGCAATAAATCATCTCATGTGCCAGGAAAGAATTTTTTGTGATAGTTTGATCTATCTATATGACCTTTATATATGCTGCCACATAACAATAATAATAATGGACACCTTGCATTTGTATACCATTATAGACATTACAAAGTACTTTGTAGCTTGGACTGAGCTTTTAATGTAGAATGGTATAGAAAGGTTCTTTCTCAAGGCTGAAAATGGAGAAAAACATATCAAATAAGGGTTAGCAGTAAATGCTAAAAAAAAATTGCATAACACATTATTTCGGTGGAGATCAAGAGCATGAAGAGTCAAAGACAACCGAGTGAAAGTTAAGAGATAGAAAAAGAATTATGAATAAGCAGAAGGAAGTAGAGTATAGTAGTCGCAAACTCAAATACTTTCCTCTGAATGAAGTAAACGAGTGAATTTGCAACCATATGACAATAACATGTGCTTTGCCAAAAAAACATTTATTTGTATTCAAAATTTGGTCTGAATGTTGCGCTAGCCAAATAAAGCACTTCTCCAGCTGTATTTGGCTTCTTGGCCTCCATTTTTCTTAACCCTGGAGGATAGGGAAGGAAGAAGCCAGTCAGCATCGAGAGAGCTGCGGGACTGCCAAGAGAACAGCAAAGTCACAGGGAATAGATACTATGAGGTCAAGACCATGTCACTTGTATATGAGAGAAGAGCAAGAAAGAAATGGCCAGAAGGACCTTACAGTGTCCTCTGTCCTTTGGGACTCTGCTTTCTTTCCCAATCAGTCCACACGTGACCCTGAGATAAACACCTTTTCTGCTAAAGAGTGAGAATTTCTTCTTTGTAGTCTGAACAGCCTGAGACTGCCCACATACCTTTTGGGTTTTCACAAAACCCTTACATAGTAGAGTGCTGGAAATCGGGGTCCTGAGTCTCGTCTAATGCTGCTTCCAGTACACCACACAACATTTACCTTCAGCATCGGATGCCTGAGAAGCAAGCCCAAATGTGTCCTCCTAGAGTGGCATTACATTGCAAATCTACTTGATTCACAGTGGCTGTGAGATGATCTCTTTTCAGGCTCTTAGAAAAAATGTGCTCCATAAAAGAAGAATTTGCCGTGGTCACCTGTGCTGGGAGAGTTACTGTCTGAAACGCATCCAATTCGGTCTTCCAAAAGGTACAGAGAGGATCTGAACACCTAAAATATGTCACCGTGTGAAGAATATAAAGTAAATATGTAAAATAATACAGCCATACATTAACTTAAATAGTGCTAATAAATTGTTAGACTTAGCAGGAAATGGAAAATAGCTAATGGAATAATGAAGAGTTTGTTTATTCCTGGAGCAGACTGCTGTCATTCATCATGTCCCCAGTTCCCCTTGCTGAGAGCAGCAGCTAACAGGCTTGCTTGGGGTGACGAGGTGAGCCCAGGAAACTACAAACTATGGCCTTCTAAATTGCAAAGCAAGGGCAGTGGTTGCTCTAGGACTGAGAGGAGAAACAGGGAGAATAATGCACACAAGGGACCTTTGTAGTGTGAACACACGATAAGGCAGGACCAGGTCACGGTTAGGGATGTGACATTTGGAGGCAGTCAGGTTTGGATTCAGGACCAGATTTTTGGACCAGGGGTGGACACCTGAGCCAACGGAAATGGGTCCAGAGGCTAGCAACCAACCTATTGTGTACGTAGCCTTGAAAGTAGAACTAGCCCTTGCTAATTCCACTTTTTCTTTTGTAAAATGAGAAGATAACAACACCTAACTCAAAGGACTAGTGCAAGGACTGTATGAGATGTGCGATCCAGCAAATGAAGTGCCAGGCACAGTGCCTGAGACACAGAAAAATCCACAGCATTCCACAACGCCAAAGATGCAGCTACGTGGCCCAGAGGCCAAGAACCCATGTCCTTAAGGCCAAACTAGGGGGGAGGCTTTTTCCAAGTTCTAGTCACCATCAGGGTGAAAGAGAAGTCCATAAAGTTTCTGTGGGCTTGATCAAAACTTAGGTTGTAGGATAATGTTTTATTTTGTAACGAAAATTAGAGCAAGCAAATAACCTTTTTATTTGATTATGAAGAGAAAATATCACAATCACATGCTGATGATATAAGGCAAGATGCCTAACAATGCAACAATCTTGCATTGATGGGTAAGCCACTATAACTTAATGAAGACAATGCTGCCGGTGTATCAGTGTGCAACCTGAGAGACTGACCAAGCCTGCCGTGAATGACGTGCACCTGTTCCCCACATTCCCATCTCCCTCACAGCAGTGTGACATAAAGAGGGAATAAAGGCTAGAGATTATTTACTTACAGGGCTATGTATTTTTGTTAGGATTTTCAATTTTAAGGTTCTCGAAGGCAGGAATTATATCTCGTTCATGTTCTCTAGAGTATATTTATGGGTATCGATTGCCAAATTAAAGAAATCTTGGAAATAAAAAATGTACAGTTATTCATTATAATAACCTTAGTTTTCAGGAGACATTTTCTTTCTTCAAAGTGCTATATGATCTTGAGCCAGGTGTCCTACGGCCCAAGGTCAATTTGAGAACTTGGTTTTTTCAGCTTGCTTGTGATTATGACTGAGGCAAAGAAACTGGACTAGGAATGGGGGATTTGGCCACCTTGGCCGCCACACTCTCTCTCCAGTCTGGCCCAAGTCCAACTCATCACTCCATGTAGTAATGGAGGTAGGCAAACCAGAGAGGCCCGACTCGAGGAAAGACTGGGCCTCTTCAGACCTCCCTGGAGGCCACTTTCTCTTCAGCCTGTTTGTGTTCTTCAGATTCTTCAGAGCCATTGCTCCAGACCCCACAAGAAAGAGTCTCATAAAGTGCTTGTTATCACGGGCACAAGGAGAGCTGACGGCATCTTCTCCCTTCTCTCTAACATAAACAGTAAATGACTCTGTCAGGAGAGAATAGCCAACGCTACGTTATTGTATCTTGGAGCTCAGATACCACGATCTTTCCTACGTCTCACACACAGCAAGAACACGTGGAAACTAAAATAAATGCTCCTAATTAGCAAATGAAAATGCACCTGAGCCAAGTGAGAGCCGTCAGCTGTTTAAGAGCCTCCGTGGCCTCTGGGGCTGCCCATGACAGATCAAACCATCTAAACACATTATGACCACAAAAGGGATGGGATTTTCAGACTCAGCCACAGAATGGTTTTTCAGTTCACTCTGCAGAAGATTTTTTTCCCCTACTTGTAATAAATGAGTTTAAGCCAAAATCAAATTTCGATACTTATAAAAAAATCAGCCAGTACAATTGATAGCACCCGTTTAAGGAATGAAGCACTTTTGCATGGAAACAGTGATTCATGAACCACTCTTCCCTACAGGAGATGAAGCCATTTGGGCTTTCCTCAGAGATGCTTATATTACTGGCAACGTTTAAAAAAACTTCATTATATAGAGAAAATTCCAGCCTTCAATTTTTCTTCTTGAGAGGGTTCAACGGTTGCTTTGGTGTATGTGTGTCTCTTGGTGAGTGTGCGTGTATGTGTGTGCACGCACACACATACACACACACGAGTGTGTTTCATAAAATTAGATTCTAGCAAAGGGAAAGTGCATTTATGCAAAAGCAATTCATCAACCACTTCTGCGCTCAGAATTCACCGAGGTAATTTAGATACTTTAATGGCAAGGTAGTTTCGGTAGGTAGGAGGCGATGTCCCCTCCCCCATCCGACCGCTATGGTAATAGAAAACGTGTGCTCTAAATGAATCTTTTCAGAAAAGTAATTCTAGTTTTAATTATTTATCCACTACCAAATATAAAATATAATTACATAGCCAATGTCCATGGGAGCAAAATCCACAGCCTAGTGTAGAATAGGAGAGCTTTCTGCTTTTAGAAATTTTC
Source organism: Potos flavus (assembly GCA_028534135.1). Classification (NCBI taxonomy): domain Eukaryota; kingdom Metazoa; phylum Chordata; class Mammalia; order Carnivora; family Procyonidae; genus Potos; species Potos flavus. The sequence goes on along the minus strand of CM052883.1, from coordinate 122,715,252 downwards.
CATCAAAAAAAAAAAAGATACTAAAAAAAATAAGATTAGCCAAATGCAGCTTTTAGTGCTAATCTGATTTTCATGATGTTAGTGTTTAGCAAGAGCCCACTGCTTGCTCAAATACAATGGCTCCAGAATTTGCAGTGTTTTTACCATGGCCTTGACCTTTATGATGTCAGACATATATTACTTCTCTGCTATAATTTACTATTGACATCATGGATTAAATTTGTTGTTTCAGCTAATGTAACTGAGCAAGCAAGGTAGATTGTGAAACCAAAGCCAGCTACTGAAATACGAGGGTTGTCAAGTATAAATTTACAAAAGATATTCAGACTGGGTGTGGAAGACAAAAATAAATGGACAAAGAAGCTGTTTTTGACAGACTGCAAGGGGCTAGAGACTTCAACTTGAACATTGTAAATCCAAATGTCACGAAACACTGCTGCAAAGTGAGAGACACGTCTATTCCTCACGAATATAAATGGTGATGGGAAACCAAACTTTCAAGACACTGTGCATTTGTGAAAAGTCTATCCCTGCTGCCTGGTAACAAACTCTCTGATCTCTTCTTCCGCTCCTGCCACCCCGCTTGGAAGTCATTGCAAGTCCCCCCCTAGAACCTGCAATGACCACGAAACCAGTGTTCCTCAGAACACCATTTGGACGAGAAGCCCGGACTAGATTCCCAACTCATGAGCCATGACCAGTTTTCACATCTCTGACAATGAATGTTTTAACACCCACACCGAAGTGGCCTGAGAGGGGATATTGTAACCCCTGGAACCTGTGCAGATGCTCCGTCGCCAGCCTCGAAACCCCAGGGAAAGTGAGCCACGTCCATGCCTGGTTCTCAGAACGACAGTCTGGCCTGCCTGGCTGTGTCTCTACGACACTGCTCTCTCATAGGCTTGCTTTGTAACCGTCCTCCTGTTGTATTTTCCCAGATATCCTGCAAACTAACAGCATTTCAGATTAACTGAAATCAGAACACAATAAATGTTGGTTTCCTGGATGGGTTGATGTGCAGGCAGCAAAAGAACAGAAGCCTAGGAAGTAAAATGCTTTTCCATGTCACAGCTTGTTATTATGGATAATGCCCCCTTGGATTTCTTAATCTAGTCCAGGGTTAGACTAGATCTTATGGATGGTATTCAGTGGTCTTGTATTTGGGACACTTTCAAGAGGTTGGAGAGCTTGGGGTTCCTCTTGTCCCTATAAAGTCACTCAACAACCTGTTATCCAGACTTTTCTATGGAAAGTGAGAGAACACCATCTATGCCCATGAGTCAGAAATACAATGAGTATTTACAGAATAACACACAGTACTCATGCTGTACTGGGCCTTAAAATCACAAAGTCATCATTACAAGTAGACTTTGTCATCAAGCTTATAGGCCAATGTCCATGTGTGTCTATGTGTAAGAGAGAAAATGCAGATTCTAAGAGCAACTTCAATCTGGGAAAATGAGGACATGAATATATACTTTGCTCCTCATCCAAGTTATGCCTTTGAGCTGTTAAAAGCCTCGAATGGGGCCAGACAGTATTTTCGGGTAGACATGAAAGGAAATGACATAGAAGCTCTTATTTACATCTACTTAGATGTCATGGCGATGCCACGATTGAGAATGGGGTGAACTTCAGAGACCCACCCCCATTTTGGGTATGAGAAGCCTGGAAAGAGGATGTGCTATGAACCTAATCTAAAAAAAGGCACCAAGAGCCCCTTGAACCGATGACTCCAGATGCAACCTTAGATAAATTCAGAAATTTATCTCTGCCTCCCTCCAGGCCAGTGAATTTGTTAGGATGTGTTCAGCTACATTAAAAAAAAAAAAATCCAAATTCAGTGGTTTAACCAATACTTTCTCATTTGTCTCAAATTCATAAGTAATATGTGCACAGTTGCTGTGGTCACTTTAAACCATCGAGGGCCAGCCTCCTTCCAGCTCCTTGCTCTGCCGTCTTAACATGTGGCTTTCATCCTCCTGGTTTCACAAAGGAAGGGGAAAATGGCAAGATGTAGGAAGCAATGGGACCTTTTTCAGAAAAGAAAAACTCTCCCAGAAATCCCAGCAAGATTCTACTTGGTCAAAACTAGGTTACTCTTAATTGCAAAGGGGAGTAGAAAATACAGGTGTTGTCTGGATATAATGCCATCATGAACAAAACAAGGGTCAGAGAGCAGGGAGAAAGGAAAGGACCAGAGACTAGGTAGACAGCAGGTTGTATGTACAACTCTCAGGCCACAGCCAAGTACCTGGTGACTCTGCCCTATGTGTTTGCTGACATGAGTTATAGACGATGCAAAGACTTTGAGACTGCTCTCAATTTTTCTAACACACACAGAGAGAGAGAGAGAGAGAGAGAGAGAGAGAGAAGCTCTCCATAATGTTTTTTCTGAAGACTGGAAAGACGATAGACTTTCCAGATGCTCCTATATAAACAGTAATTAAAGTTCCTTGGACATTTTCTTCTTTGCAAAATGACAAGCACACTAGACCTTGAGGAGAAAACCTGGTTTTGGAACTGATCTTGCGACCAACCATGCACTTTCCCCTACCCGGGCTTCAGTTTTCCAACTGGTCTCACTGCCTACCCTCTTGCTACTGCTATAAGTCCATTCTCCACCCAGTAGATACATATATCTCCACTGTTCAAATTCTTTCAGTGCCTTGGGTTGAAATCCAAAGTCCTCAGGATCTCTCCTTGTCTGTGTCTCCTACTTTATCTGGTACTTCTCTCCCCCGTGCTCGTGCCACTCTGCCACACTGGCCTCCTTTGTTCACACTTGGTCTTTGCATTTGCTGTTCTCTCTGGGATGCTCTGCCCCAAGGTCTTCAGTGACTAGCTCCTTCTTACTGTTCCAATCTCAGTTCAGATGTCACCTCCTAACAATGATATCTAAACTACAAATTTCTACCCAAACCCTCTCTGTCACCTCATTTATTATAGAACCTTATTTTCCTTTTAGAGTACGTACCATGGCCCTTAACTTGATAATTTATTTGTTTATTGTTTGCCTCCAACTGAGAATGTAAATTTCTTGTGAGCAAGGACCTCCTCTATATTACTCACCATGGATGCATCCTGGCATCCTGGTATGTATGTATGTATACCTGTCAAGTATACACACAACAAATATTGTTGAGTGAGTTAACAAAGCATGAAAGTCTGAAACTTGATCTCAGAGTTCCCCTCCATCACTTAGGACGACTATGTGCATGAAATGAGATCATGTAATGTGATTGTTTAAGTCAGTAAGTAATACACTGATGTTAAGGCTATTTTAAATAGAGTGTGATTTAGGGCAATTTGTAAACTGTTAAATAAAACTTGGCTCTTTGAACATTGTTTATAAAACAAATCTGGAAATGATAAAAATTAGATCCAGAGCAAATGAACCATTTTGAAATAAAATGTTTTCTAAAAAGGCAATATTCTGGAAAAAAAAAAAAAAAGTGATATTCTGGAAAATAATACCCACTGAGCAATTTTTCCCAAATCACCTCTGTAGAAAGTACTATTCTTCCCCTACCCTATAATATTTGAGGAAGTTCTATTTGCAAGTCATTTCTAAAGGGTAGCAATTTATTTTGTATTAGTGATTCTGTGACCTGCAGACCCCACTCGGTGAGATCGTATATCTCTGTACTATCTGCCAGATATGAAATTGCATTGATGTGAGTTCAAGATTATAGAAGACATACCCATTTGAAAACTTTCATTGGCTCAGTTGTGTTTCCCGATGGAGTACTGAACAGGATATAGAACCCGAGAGTCTACCTAGATGCTCTTCAGTTGTGAGCCAGACTCAGCTGGCTCCAGTCAGTACTTATTTTTCATGATAGAACAAGCATGTATCCCCAAGCACGGATTTCAAGCAGTCACCTCACTTCACTTGGACATTCATGACACCTTAGTTTAGGGAACTTTGTTAGGAATACCAGGCCTCATGTCACGTCACTCTTCTACATCTAGATAGTCAGTGGCTCCCTGATCCCCTATCTTCTGGCACTCAGGACCCTGAAACCTGGCCCAGCCCAATTCCTAAAGGTGTAATCTCTCTGCTTCTATATGTAACCACTATATTCTAATTTTGACTTTTAATGCTTTCGCAGTAGTCTTACAAAATGCCCCCTCAGAAAAGTTGTAGTGGGCAGAAAGATGGGTGAAGTAGAGACAAGGGAACTGAATAAGCTGCAAGTATGAAGTGGGAAAAAACAGAAATAAAGGAGGCAGAGGTAAAAAGACAGTTCTAGGCATGGGGGCTACGGGATAGGAGATATTCACATGGACCATATTTTTACACCTCTGAGCCTTTGCTTGTGCTGAAATATCCATCCCAAAACCTCCAGTGTCCTCTTTCTCTCACCCAAATTACTGTTCTCTCCCACTTGTTTCCACCAAATTGCTTTTATAGTTGGTATATCTCTGCAGTCTTTGACAGTGAAGTTGTGTGTTGCAAAGCTCTGTATTTCTAAGGACTTGGCAGTTGCCTACAGTGAGTGTGCAATAAATGTTAAGTTGGAACATGAAAATGACAAGAACAAAGATTGGTTGAGCAAGTATCAGATGGATGTTAAGGATATACTAACACCAACAAGAGACTTTCTTCTTGATCCAATTAGATAAACTGGATAAAGAACAGAAAAAGCAATAACTTTCTGATCATGTGATCCATGTTATGAGCCCAAATTGCCTGGAAACATCTTACACTTTGGGAACCATGGATTAGAGCAGAGGATTTAAAACCTTTTTTTTTTTTTTAAGATTTTATTTATTTATTTGACAGAAAGGAGAGAGATCACAAGTAGGCAGAGAGGCAGTCAGAGAGGGAGGGAGAAACAGGCTCCCTGCTGAGCGGAGAGCCCGATGCGGGGCTCGATCCCAGGACCCTGAGATCCTGACCTGAGCCGAAGGCAGAGGCTTTAACCCACTGAGCCACCCAGGTGCCCCTAAAACTTTTTTGATCAAGACCTATAGAAGGAATACATTTTATATCTGGAACCAATGAGAATAGGAGCACGCGCACTTGGGCACACAAGCACACAACTAAAGAAAAAGAGCGCCAGGCAATAAGTCACCCTTACTCTGTGCAGTGTGCTGCAGTAGGCTTTATCCCATTCTGTTGTCATTCCTTTCTTTTCTTTTTTTAAATGATGATGGGAGAATGCTCAATTGATGTCACCACCCACTAATGGCTTGTGAAAAATCACATACTTCGAATATCTCTGAGTTAAGGAAGATGGACTGGGTCTACCCAAGATATGTTGGGTCCTACTGGATGCTAGTGGCAATGGAAACGTAATAGAGGTAAAATTGACAGTGTGATTATACTCTCCTTTAAATGTTGTAACATTTCATGTAGGGAGGTGGAATTTATAAATCCATTTATTGTGAGTCAATTTAATGTGACTCACATTCCCCCAGCAATTGGTCAACTTCGGGTGAGTTTTGAAGGGAAAGTAGAACTTCAGGGAAAACTGGCTGGTGGCATCAACCTTGCAAAGCAGCACATTCAACAAGCATCAAATCTGGTCTTGTTGGGTTTTTCTTTCTCTTTTTTTCTTTTTCTTTTTTATGTTGGAAATCATTCTATTTGCAAATTCCATTCACATCACACTCTTCAAGAAATCTTCAACCATGGACTCTCTTGGGTCTTTAAGTCTGTAAGGCAATTGTTATCTTGGATGATAGCTTGCTTTGTAACCCTCTGGTAGCCAAATGAGTGTGACAGTGATGAAATTAAAAGTGTAATTACATTGTGCTCATATTGTTTGTTCGAGTGAGACTTAATGACTGGGTTCCCTTGAGCGAATTGCAAAATATGAAAACATTTCACGTTTTAAAACAGGGAAAAATACATTTTCTTGGATGGCTCTGGAAAGGCTGCCTCTATTTACAAGTGTGGCTATAAAATAAACAGTCTTCATCTTTAATTTACGTTTGCTACCACACCGATGCTTAGGTGTTAAGAAAGGACTGTACGGCGATGCATTTGCCAGACAAAAAGCTTTCCCTGTTATTAATGAGTGTTGGTGCCCCAGTGTAATCAAAGGGCACAACTGCGGTGATATACAGTAGTGACAAACCTCAGGATCTTTCCTTCTCAATGCTAACCTAACAGCTAGCAGCCGAGGACTTCCAGTGCTGTATATCTACAAGATAAATAGCACAAGATATGAATATACGTATTGCTTACAGTCTTGAAAAGTATGGTTATATCCCCCTCTGCAATCATTCTAAATATGACGCAAGTACATTTTTCACCATTTCGGTACAATGCTGTTGTTTGTAAATGGCAATAGTTTTCCGGTGGAGATTTAAAACCCTCCAACTACCGGTTACTGCAGTCTGATTTGAAAACCGGTGCCTATGCTGCTGGGGGTGTCAGTAGAGCAGGTTTCCAGAGATTCATTACCCCTTTTATGTTGACAGGCAGCATCAAAAGAAGGAATCACTTCAAGAATATACTAGAAATCATTTTTATTTTTACTCCTCGATCATGCCAAGATGATCTAAAGGGAACACTGAGAGTCACTCATGATACGAATTTGACAAGAAGGAATCTGTAAGAAGAATTCACTGGTGTTTTTATTTCCAGCTATTAAGCCATTTTTCCCTCTCTCTCTCCTGCTTCGGACCTGTGACCAGTAAGCGCCATATTTTGCTTTGTTAAGAGTTCAAGAAATGCATTTAATTGGGAGTTATGGCCAAGATAAAATACAGCATGAAAAGAGGTTAGCTTTTTGCACTTACTCAGGTGTGAATTCCTGTGGAAGAATTCTATAATCACTGATCAGGTTTCCATGAAAAATAAAGTGAACCAAAACCACTGAATGGACAAAGCAAGGTCTTTTCCCAGATCAATAGCAAAGACACGTCTATGCACACACAGAGGAAGTCGGTGCAGCTCCATGACCTTTTCATGAACTTTCTGGGAGACGGAAAGATCATTCAAAGGGCAGAGGTCAGCGTTCATGCTGGTCACAAAAAAAAATCAGATTAAGCCTCGTAATGAAGGATTCAGGGCTTTCACCCACTGATCCAAATTAAATACTATTATTGTACATTTTCTTACATTATCTATTGCAGAAGAAACTGCTTTTGTATTTGAAGCATGTATTAACATTTCCTTACCAAGTCATATTATCTTGCTGTTATTATCAAACATCACCAGATTAAAGAGGAGGTTTAAAAACGGGAAGACCTCAGTCAAGATGGGAATCTTTAGCTCATCAAGAAGAACAGATGCTCAGGATGCCCTCTCTGGATGCTCCCGTGCCAGCCCCAGGACACACAGTACAGAGGGAAGAGCAGGATTCCAGAAACACAACATAACATGAAGTTAAGAAGACAGCTTCAGTTAGAAATAAATCGCGTAGCTCATGAGGGGAAGCCTGAGTATTGCTGCTCTGTGGACACAGACCCACCACACAAAGGAAGAGACCAGCTCGCAGTTTTTGCTCCAGAGATGTTCAGTGCAGAAGAGACAGCAGTAGGAATAACTAGGAATCTAGAGCATTTTACAAAAGAGCCATGTTTCTAGTAGCCCAGATTCAGATCAGCATCATTGTGAAACTCCAAAACTTCATGGGTTCCTGGGCAGAAGGTGTCCGTAGCAGAGAAGTGCCAACTGTTAACTTTTCTTGCTAGCATTCTTCAACAAAGAGGAACCCAAATAGACCAAAGTCTTTTGGAATCAGTTAGTGATAAGGCCCTTTGGGGAACTTTGGGAAATCAAGCAAGTATCAGCACATAGGAATTCTACTTTTCAGAAAAATTCAATATCTAAGCCATCAATTAAGAAGGAAAGGCATTTTCAGAGAAACTGAGGCAACCACTACAAGCCACAAATGGCTTTGCATCCCTCTATGGACGGTACACGGTAGTTCACGGTCAGAAAGTTCTGAAGCCTTTAATAAATGCACCTGTAACATATACAGAAATCTGGGCACTAATTCTCTTGTGTTCCACCATGTGTCCTAAAGACACTCGTTATTCCTGGCTGTCCATGTTCTGATTTTCCAGGGTACGGCATTTAATTTTCTTAATCAACTGACATATGACATAAGCAAATTTCAATACATCTTAAATCCATTTCTACCAGTAGTTGGTCTGTGAAACTTTAAATCTCAAAATTTTGTGTTAAATTGGAAATTAGCTCTTAGGGAAAAAAGTTTATCTATGTAGACATGTGGGAATTGGGACGGGCCCGAGAGGGTGGATGCCTACTAAAGCCTGTAGAACTTGACATTTAGAAAACAAAAACAAAAACAAAAAACCCTTGGCAGAGCATTCTGGCTTACCCTCTTTGTTTTCCAGAAAAGAGACCAATGCTTGGTGATTGAGTATGTGTGATGGGGTGGGGGTAGGGGGCCGAGGGAGGGGTGGAGGGAAGGAGGGCAGGCACAGACCAATCAGAACAGAGGCAAGCCCTGACCATGAGAATGGACTGTGGGTCTAGTGCTGGGGCAGGATCCGAAAACTCCTCTGCAAGTACCAGTTAAACTCTTCGGCTGCTGAACTGTGGGAAGGTGGAAGATACACTGGGGAGGGCCAGTTAGCTCAGGTAATAGATAACATACAGTACCAGACATGGAGTACCCTCTTAGGCCTGGGAGAAAGGTGATGTTTAGTTAAATACCCATCTGCATGGGCTAGAATCCTGACTCTACCACCTACAATATAAATATTCTTAAACAAACTAATTAACTTCTGTAGGCCTTGGTTTATTCATCCATATAATGGGCATAATAATAGTAACCTCATAGAACCATATAATCATATATAATACTGCACTAAATGCTTTAAGTGCACTCTTCTTCTACCTTCCATGACCCTCTGAGGTAGAGAGTTTTTTATTATTCACGTTTTACAGATGAAGGAATGGAGGCTCTGGTGGGGTGACAAACTTGCCACCATCTCACATTTGGTAAGAGGTAGAGAAGGGACTCAGTCCAGGAAGTCGTGCATGGAGCCCTGTGTCAACCTCACAGTCTGACCCCAGACACTAGTCTATATTGGTCTTAATGGCTGTACTTAAATGGCCTCCCGCTGAGAGCCATAGTATTTATTTAAAATAAATAAGCTGCTTATAAAAAGACTTAACATAATGGATTTCTGCCTAGCTTTTTCCAGAGAGGCCTACTCGTCCGGGTTCACACAACTACTTAGTGGCAAAATAGCATTAAAGGTTCATCTTCTGGCCCTTAGCGCATGTGTTTTCCAACTGCACACACAGCCATGAGTACAGCTTTCAAAATAGATTGGAAGAACGCTCTGTGAAGCACGGCACAGTGGATAAAAGTGTGGACTCTTGGGTTAAACTCCCTGAATTAGAATACTGATGCTACTGATGTGTCCTGGGACCTTATAAAAGTTCAATGACCTCTCTGTGCCTCACTTTGCTCATCTGGAAAATGGGGATGATAAAAATCATATGACCTATTTCTTCCAGGTCATGGTGAGGACTAAGGGAGAAATGCATGGAGAATAGTTAGAACAATGCCAGGGACACTAAAACCACTAGCCCCTGTGCGATCAGATCAACAACTGAATTTCAGAAATTTTGCCTTGTGCTTTCCAGAACTATGCTGAGTCAAGAGAACTACAGTGGGTAAATGGTGGACTAAATCAGAAGGACAGAGAGTTATTTAAAGTCTTCTGAAGAGGAATGGTTAAGCCTTAGTTCTGAAATCAGATAATACTTCAAAGAATCTTGGTAACATTATAGAGAAGGAGGTCTGAGAAAGTATTATAGTTGAAAAAGGAAAAAATTAAAGGGGAGCCCTTGAAAGCATATCATACCCCTATGACAGTAAATTTTATTCAGAGAAGGTTTGGGCTTGCAAGAATCATGATATTATTCTAATCAGAAATAGAGAGCAAACTCAGCTAAATATAATTGGTGTGAAACATTTTAAATGTCAATTTTTCCAAGGAAGTATAATATGGAACATAATATGAATGTGTATTGGAATGAATGGAGAATTATAATTAATCGGAAATAAATATTAAGTCCAATTCTGGGGGGAGAGGGCATAAAGATTTTAAAAATCTATTTCCCTTTCATTGACTTCCATAAAATTTTTTAATTCTTTACAGAGCACAGTGAGTACGTTTCTGCCTCTTCTCCCTTTTAATGTGTTCAACTTGGTTTTAAGCACGCATCAGAAAGCAGCTTACAATGAAAGCCTTTTGTCGTCTGTAGACGAAATGTCAGAAGCTGAACCCTGGCTGATACAAGGTATAAAAGAATTCCCCTTGATGCCATCTGTCCTTCAAGGTCAAGCCCTGCACAGCTGCATGCTCAGGATGGTCTAGGATCACCTGGGCAACCTCTGGGTGATGCTCGTATTTGAGATGTGACCTAACATGGGGAAGAAAGGGGAAAAATAGCAACATGATATTTAACAGATTCTGGTCTGAGTGATCACACATTTGGCTTCCTGCAAGGCATAAATCCATTATCTTCAAAACTGGCCTACTTGCATTGCTGGCATTCCTCCTAAACAGCTGCAAATGATAAGCCTTACTCTACATTATTTTCTTTAAAGCACCTTGGAGATATGATTAACCATATACATATATATGTTGAACCCTTATTTTCCCTGTTTCACCATGTGAAAGATCCAGAGATTTCAGTGACCTCCTCCATTTTTTTATTGACTCTATGAATGAGTCCTTCAAAGCTGCCTCATTCTACAGAGATTCATATTCCAATAATGAGACCATATCTTAAAAAATTAACTTTTAAAAAAATTACAGAACTAGATCACGCATTATAATCTACTGTTCCATTTTTCCTCATGTAGAGAATTTTTTTCCCTACTATATTCTATTGAAGAAAGTGATTTTAACCAAGAGCTTCTAGAAAAAAGTGTTGGCTCTGGTTTCTTGCAGTGCTGGAATAAGGTCAGCAAATATTGAGACCTAGGGGCCTTAGATAAAATTGCTTTCAGTGCTCTTGGGTAAAAAAAAAAAAAAAAAAGTTTTAAGTCAAATGGAGCTCTCTTTTTCCAATCTATTAAATAATCCTAGAATCATAATCATGTAATTTGGAGAGGTCTACGGTAATGTGCCAAAGCCAACTTATGACTGGCTGGCAGAGTTAATCGTGTGTATCTTTTCCCCCCTCAAATTCCGTAGCTTCAAATTAGGCATGGTGGAAGTATTTATACTTTGGACATTGGCAAATGCTTCTTCCTCCTACCATCCCAGGAGCTGGTTGCTAAATATTTACCAAGCACCATCGATTTAACAGGACCATGGATTCAGCCCTGGACCCTAAAGCTGAGGAAGGTTATTTCTGCGGATGCCAGCCTTTGAGATACATTAGGTACTTGAATAGTATCTAGTATGCTCATGCCTTAAAGAGATATGAATGGATGATGTGATACTGGGGGCAAAAAATGCAAAAGATTATGCTTAATCGAGTTTTTTCTCAAAACTACCTTTAATGAAATAGAAAAACTACTACTAGGGAGGATAAATTGAACCTCGCATGGCAATGACTGACAACTAGGATTTTGTAGAAGTGTGGAAAAGTCTTCTGAAAACAGCCTTTGTTTAATCAAGAAAATCTCTCTATATATGTATTTGTTCCTTTTTTCCTCTAAAGAAAAAAATTGCCTCATACATTAAAAAAACGACGACGACAAGAATCTTTCCATATGCTTTACATTAATGAAGCAACTTCCTCTCTGGAAAAAGACTGTCGAATAAAGTAGATTTAACTTTGACTCATCAGTAGCTCTGTCCCTTTCCCTGTTCTGGCATTCTTGACTCTCAGTACCACCCATCCTTCCAAGAGAGTCTAGTAGTAAAATCATGGAGGGAGTTTAGCTTTTATTGATTCCAAAAGAACAATATAACAAGATACTGACAATAATAAACAGATACAAAGTTGTTTCAGCCTGGAAACAATTGCAGCCATATAACCCTTGGTGGCCTCTTTTATATGAACTGTTATTTTTCTCTTCACAATGACTAACACGGGAACTATCATCCATCCAATCTAGCAGGTTCTACTTGCTCAGGAAATGGTTAAACTACTGCAGGTCAGCCCTCCAACCTCATGGAAATGCTTTGATTTGTCTCCCACACAAAACCAATTTGAGTCATTTATTTTACTAACAACTCCCAACAGAATCAAGGCACTGCACAAAGTCTCCTTTTAAGAAAAATTTACCCTCACACATATGTGACTTTGCCAAGAAAGTTCCCTCTGGAAAAGACACAGATTTCATGCACTTTCATGAAGTGTCTATAGAGCTTTTACTGAATATTAAGGAATTGCACTATGCGTCATTTTTTTAAAAGCAGCCTCACAATTCCAATCTAGCTTAATTTGATGCTATTTCTGACATGGGAAATAAAAGTTTGACTTGGAAATTCTCTGGGGTAAACGATTCAAATGTAATATTACTCCAAGGGCTCCTAGCCACAGAATAGGAGGATGTGGGTCCCTGACTCTTGAGTCTTGTGGTTAGCCAGTGTCCTCTGGATATGTGATTTTGTAAGAGGTGTTTGTATAAGTGATTCTTGTTTGAACATTGCAAATATTTCTATATCCCTTCTTCCGAAAACTCTCCAAGGGAAAGAAAATCAAACAGTTAAAAATATACTTCTCAAATAACAACTCCTATTCCAAAATGGGTGATTCATAATTGAGTCAGCTTCTCCCCGCTTGAAGGTCACTGTAGGAGCAGCCAGGAGGGAGGGTGACATTCTCCTGTGACACCACGGCCCCTCCAGGGTCACCCTGCAGCTAACCAGCCACTGGCTTCATACCACATGTACCTGAGTGAGCAAGATTTTGGGTGATGGCTGTAGAAAAGAAGAGAAGGAAAAGAGAAAGAGGACCGAGAAATTCCTTTGACACAAAATAAAATCTCTCTTTTGTATTCCAATTTCAAAGGGAACTAAGTTCTGCACAGACCACTCTCAAACTGTGGAGCTTAAGAATACCAGCCTGCATCAAGTCGTTAACCTTTTAGGACCTACTCAAAGCAGTGTAGTGTGACTTTATTAATGAATGCTTTAATGTGGTCTATAAAAGCTAACAAACACAGACACTTGCTATGATTCATCAAATTTAATATTCCATCAAACCTTTCCATTTAAAAACCAATGATTTTTTTTTGAATACCAAAACCTCAAAATGGAAGTCCTGGGCTCCAATTAAACATAATGCGTCAAAAAATAAAAACTGTAAGAATTTAATACTGGCCAATATTTTGAATAAACAATAAAAGTAATAAATGCTGTGCAAAATTAATTAATAACTCTGGAAAATATTTTATTAGAACCATAGACAACCAAGAGATGTGGCCCTTGAAAAGAGACTTGCTGTTTAAGGCACACATTGTCGACTGTGTTGCGAGGCAAAAGACCCTATTGTAAAACAGCTGGGCTTCTTGCTTCAGGCAAAGGCAAATTCAATAGTGAAAAAAACTTAATTAGAAACTTCTAGAATATTTTCACTATTGTACTCAATGACTTTTATATTTTGGAAACCCATACTTATGTGACTGGCTTTCTCTGTAAGATCCCTTCTTGTGTAATTTTAATATGTACGGTTTCTCACTGATATTTTATAAACTGTGCTGCAAAAGAACAGCTCATCTTGCTTGCATTCAGTGTCCACCTACGAGAATTCTTGGACAAGGTTTTCAAAATGTCAGTTTGCTTTAAAGATACCTTCTTCGTATTTTTCTTTTTCAATGTTTGTGTGCTGTGGCATTTATCAGAAGAAAACTAAGAGGAGAATTTTGGTGGTCAGATCTGGTTCCACTTGATTTTGTGTTCAAAATCTAAGTCACGGTCAAAGCCCGATATGTGCCAAAAATCAGTACAATTTCAGGGAAACACTGTCCCAGGTCCTGAGAACCCTCAGTGGACAAAAAAAGGGGCCTGTAAATTATGTCACCAGGACAATCTGCCATGTCATCAAAGAAAAATCCAAGTGGATTATTATCTTTTTCTCTTCAAATCATCCTGTAGATGTCTTAAGTGCTTTTCAAACTTTATTCCTCTTTATCTGGTTGTCAGATAGGTTATCTCTCATTTTACTAATGAAGGATCAGACACAGTGAAGTTAACTGATGAGCTGAGGCTTCCAATAAAACTAAATCAAGAGGCTACTGACATCAGGATCTTTCCATCGTTAAGAATGCCATTTCTTACCTCCTAGAACATAGAATGCCAAGTTATGTGAATTTTACCCAGTTCAGTTAATTTCTCTCAAGCACACTGCACAAAGTGCAAGGTTCTCAAGCACACTCCAAAACAGAAAAAAAAAATGTTCATGTTCACTAGATTTTTTTTTAAATGCAAACATAGAATCCAGAAGATATTTTAAATGACATGGGAAGCAAAAAGCTCCTCTGTTTCTACTATGAAATGTGAATAATTCACTCACATTATCTGAGATTTGTGTGGCAAACTGACTCATGAATCATAGGGTAACCATAAAAAAAATAGTGTCCATGTGTCAAAAAGTAGGTCAATTTTTAAATTTCAGCTATATGTCAATCCATCTTAGAAATAAATGAGAAGGATACATTTTTAGTGAGAATTAGACTCATGTACAGGGAAAGAATTCGGTACAATTCAAAATCACAGAAGTTATGTTAAGCCAGAACTTTCAAAGATAGAGTTCCAACCGTTCATCTTAGAAATGAGGATGCTAAGTTCTGAGAGGATAGACAGCTCAACTTCCACAACCTTAATTAGGGCCACAGTTGACATGATCAAGTTCATCTAATCATTTCAACCATAAATTGGGCCTCAGTGAAGAGAGTTTTACTAGCTATATTCTGAGTTCCCTTCCAACTATAAAGTCCAAATAGTCATTACCTCTTATCAGGGAATATCCAGGTCCCCTGTTTCCCACTTGATGTTCTATTCATCCTTATTTCATTTCTTGAACATGGGGAGACAGATGTAGAATAATGTGTAAGGTACATCACAAGCCACATTATTATGAACTCTTGGGTTTGCTGGTGGGGCTTGTTGGTGGAGGGGTCAAGGTCATCCTAGAAATCTATATCTTGGCTTTGATATCTTTATAGGAAACAAGAAGGCCAAGGGCTGGTCCAAGGGAGCAGCCACTCAATGGGGCTGTAGAGTCTCGGTGACAGAGTGAGGTGAGAGCCTGGTTGACTGTGTGATGGCCTTGGTTGAGGGGCAAATGTTCACGCTCAGTTTCCCACTTGTCCTGTATGAGCTCTACTACTCTGGCTCCACCCACACTTGTAGGTCTTAGTCCCCACAGCTGCAGCCAAGAATGTGACTTTTGGCTATAGTTGGAAAGGTGAGGCGGCCACTCTTGGCTAGGAACATGGTGGTGGAGGGGGATGAGAGTTGCAGAAGACTCCACCTCAGGGGCTGACTGAGCATGTTCTCAGGGCAGTGGGGGCTCTCACCGAACTACTACAACATGCTGCATTAGGAAATAGCAACCAAAAGGCCTAGAGTTCCCTTCATTTCCCCTTCATTTAATACAGCACTGTGCTGAGTCCTGCAGTCCTGCAAAAACTCAACAAGATCACTACAGTCTGCTCACATGTCTTTACTGGTCATATAATAAACTCATTCAGAGTGGATTTCAGCACAGCGTCAGTCTCTTTTAGGAACGTTTTGTCATGAGCTCATCACTGTCCAGTTCCTCAGAACTGTCTACCCCCTTTGACCTCTATGTTCCAGAAATAGTGAATTAGTAACTGTTCTCCAAAACCTCCAAGATCTCTCTCATCTATACGTCTTTGCGCTTACTTTTCTTTCTCACGAGAATTGTCTTCCCACAATTCTTTCCTTGTTAATTCCTTTGACTCTCTCCTTAGATAGCCAGGAATCTTTCCCTTTTCCTCCAGCCCCATCCCATACTGAGCTAGGTCCCCCCAGGTGTGTTCCCATGGCACCTTATACCTCTCCTATCCGAGCTTTAAATTGCCTTTTGCTTGGCTGTCACCTCCACTGGGCCCTAAACTCCATGAAGGTAACGTCCTTGCCTCGTCCCTATTATTTCATATACCAGCACTAGCATGGGCTCTGGCCACAGGGTCCAAAGGTAAACTGCATTTCAATTTAATTCATTTCCTTTGTAATTCTGTCTACTTTTTGGAATGATTTTTAAAACATTACTCTGGGAAGGCATCTGTAGGTTTCATCTGGCTGCCAAAGGAGTCTGTGGCATAAAAAATTTTAAGAACATCTGCTAAAGGCTCAATAAGTATATGATGAATGATTAGTTAGAAAAATAAATGGATGAAAGAAACTAAATTAAATGAAAGAAAATTCCCTATGATCCACCAAGGAAAGAAGGCGTGACTCTAGGTCTGAGAGTTGTGAGAACCTGCTGCCCATGAACATGATTTTATTCCACAAGACAGAGGCATGAAATTGCAGAAAAGGTTCAAAGTTTCTTGAATACCCAATATGTCTGTGGCCTGTGAAAAACTCTTGGTTGCCTACGTTACCACCGGTCCCTTCCCCTTTCTTCCATGCTAGCAGAGCTTACCTCCTACGATAGTGCTAAACCAGCCCAGTATTCCTTTGTGGTTAGTCATGGCTATGGCCCAGTTCTGGACAATAAGATATAAGGCGAAGTCTGCTAGGAGTTTCTGGGAAACAGGTCCTTCTTTGACAAACAGTGATCTTGGAGAGAAGCTTTCTTCCCACCCTGCCTCTGAGCACAGCTTCGCAAAGGTGTGCAGTCTAGAAATATGGTGGCCATCTTATGTCCAAGATACAATAAATTTGAGGATGGAAAGAAAACATGCTAAGGATGGCAGATAGAAGTGGAGGAGGAACCTGGGTCCTCAGCAATATGATTATCGTTAAATCTTTCATGGCATCACCCTATTCCAAACATCTTTATATATAAGATCATTATATATCACTATTATTCAGCCCATTCTTTGGTGGGCATCCTATGACTCAATGTCTTCCCATTTCAAACAGCAACACAAGCCACTGACAAATTTGGCTGCCACGAGGATCAGGGCTGTGGTCCTAAACTAGCTAAGGACACCATTCCTTGTTTTCAGTCATCAGTTAATATTTCCCTCTGCAAAGTTCAGATTCATTCAATAATTATTTTAGCCCTCAAATACACCAGACAGAAAAGATGAGCATTGGCTCTGTAGTAGGGAAATGACTTCATGATCCTATAATCACCATCACCAGTAGACCTTGCTGAAACACTACCATATATCTAACTCTCCTGTTTCCTGACCTAACAAGCCAGGCCTAGAGAACAGGTTAAGTTCTGCTCTGAAATTGGAGATTGCCATGAGTCACACCAGTTCCCAGGCATCACTTCACCCAATTCCAGCCCATCTCCTAGCGTACCTCCTGACATCTTTCACTTTCTGTTTCTCTCAGGGGATTGACATACCTTTCCAATGGACTGTATGCTCTTTTGAAGTAAGGGACAATATCCAGGAGTTATTGTATACTCCTTCAGTACCCAAGCAGGGAGTCAATAAATGTTTATTTGATAATACTTTATAAAAGGTTTAGGACTGCAGGCAATCCTCAGATATACTGAGGGCTCAGTTCCAGACCACCACGATAAAGTGAATATTGCAATAAAGTGAGTCAAATGAATTTTTTCATTTCCCAGTGCATATAGAAGTTAGTTTACACTATACTGTAGTCTATCAAGTGAGCCATAGCATTATAACTCAAGAAAACCCACAACGTACATAAAATTTAAGAATATTACTAAAAAGTGCTATCATCTGAGTTTTCAGCAACTTGTAATTTTTTTTTTTTTTTTTTTTTTGGTGGTGGATTGTCTTGTCTGGATGTTGATGGCTGCTCACAGATCAGGGTGCTGGTTGTTAAAGGCTGGGGTGGCTTCAGCAATTTCTTAAAATAAGACAACAATGAAGTTTACCACATCAACTAACTCTTCACTTCCCTTGAACACTTAGACGCCATTGTAGGATTGGCCTAATTTCATATTGTTGTGTCTCAGAAAATGGGGAGGCCCAAGGAGAGGAAAAGAGACAGGGGAATGGCTGGTCATTGGAGCAGTCAGAACACACACAACATTTATTTACTAAGTACGCTGTCTTAATGCTGATCACAGATCACCATAACAAATACTATAATAGTGACAGAGTTTGAAATCTTGTGGGAATTACCAAAATGTGACACAGAGACACAATGCGAGCTGTTAGAAAAATGGTGCCCACAGACTTGCTTGAAACCTTCAATTTATTAAAAACATGCAATATCATTGGACGAAGGAAAGGAAGGGTGAATTGGGGGAAATCGGAGGGGGAGATGAACCGAGAGAGACTGGACTCTGAGCAACAAACAGGGTTTTGGAGGGGAAGGGGTTGGGGGGTTGGTTGAGCCTGGTGGTGGGTATTGAGGAGGGCACGTATTGCATGGAGCACTGGGTGTGGTGCACGAACAATGAATCTTAAAGCGCAATGAGGTATGCCTGTATTCATGGGAGCTGAGAGTACGTAACACAGTCCCTGCAGACAAAGCACATGTATAAAAAGATACTTATGATTCCAAGCAGGGTGCACTCTAATAGCTACATGAAGGAGAAAATCAAGTTCCCCTGGGGCTGGGATGGGAGAGGAAGGCTCTATAGAAGAGCTGTACCTCAAACTAGTCCCAAAAACGGATAAGCCTTAGACAGGAAGAGGAATGGAAGGACAAACCAGGTGGGACACACAGGGTGAGCAATGACAGAGGCAGAAGGACTGTTTCAGGAGAGTGAAGCATCGATGTAGAGAAAGTAGGGGATAAAATGGGAGAGGGAGTTTGATGTTACATGATAGAGGGCCTTTATTGTAAGCTTAGGCCTTTAGACTTCATATAATACAGGGAGCCATTTAAGTTGTAGGAGAGAGTTACAAGTATGTACCTTGCAAATGCCATTTACTATACACCTTGCTGTGAAATCTGAGTCACTCATTGATGACAATTCCAGAGGCTCTACTGTCAGTCAGGAGATTATTAGATAGCAGAATTATCTAGACCCAGGTTGCCATCGTCCTGGGGAACAGGTTGTATAGGACAGACTCAAAAGCCTTCCTATGTATGAACTGTTGCTTCCTGCTAACCCTCATACTTGATTTGAAGGAAGGTATTTCCATGACATTCCCAGAAATGAATTAAAATTATAGTCTTTTATTCTTCATTTTTGACCTCAAGGGCAGAGGCCTATAATAATCCTATACCTCACTTTATAGCACATTGTCACATTATTCTCACAAGACCCTTCTCTTGTTTCTTTATTTTCTCCTCCTCACCCCAGAATCCTCATCACCATTCCTCTCGTCTCCACACAGCCATTCTGATGTTGTCAGTATGTGTATCTTTGTATATCCAGCATTGTTTTGTATTTAACAAATTTGAATTTGTTTTTTAAATTTGGGTAGATGGCATCATATTTTAAATCTCATTTTTCTTCTTCACTAATAATTTTGCTTTTAAAATGTATCCATATTGTATAAAATATTGCATTTTGAAACACTGATCATATTGCCTCTATTTGGTGCATAGTTTTCCATAGAATGCAACCACCCCACTTACTTATTTATTGTCCTATGAAGGGCACCCATGAGAATTCCAACTTCCAATTACCACAAATAGCGCTAAAAAGACATCTTTGTGCATGATTCCTTTGCAACAATATCTCTGGGATATGTTCAGAAGTGGACTCGCAGAAGTAGGATTACTATATAATGTACTGTCTTCCCTAAATGGAACATTTTGGGAAGCCAAGGGGGCACTATTAGTAAATTATGGCTGAACCTCAGGTTTTCCCTGCCTTCCTGGCTAACTTGTCATCTTCACTTTAATTTCACTAAGATTGTCAGATGGTTTTCTGAAATGATCATACTCTTTACTCTTCTCCCAATAGTCAAAGAGTTCCCATCGCCCCCATGTCCTTGTAAACACCTGGCATTATCCAGCTTTCCAGTGGTGACATTCTAATGTGTCTGAAGTGGTCTGTGTTGTTCCAATTACCAGTGAACTTGAGTGCCCCTTCTGATACCAGTTCACCATTTGAGCTTCCTCTCCTGTGAACTGCTTCTTCATACCCTTTGTGCATGTCTCTTTGAGGTTTCCTGCCTTTTCCTGGCTATTTTGCAAGACTTCTTTTTATATTTTATGTAATAATCCAATGTCACTTTTTTTAGAGGCAGTTTTAAGCATTGCAAATTCTTCTTCCAGTCTGTCATCTGTCTATTAATGTTGTTTATGAAGCTTGTCGTTTACGGTTGCCAAGGTCACCATTTTCTCTAAAGATGAAAAGACACTATTATCTTCTCCAGGCTCTGGCTGATTCTCTAGCTCTTTGCATATTCTCGACAAAACAACGGTAAGATTGATAGTAACTGAAATGTGGTGTAGGATATAAGACATCGGGGCCTGCGGAATGGGATAACGGAGCAGAAAAGGACTTTGGATATCACCTAGTTCAAACCCCTCACTTGACAGATACAACATTCCGAGTCACAAAAGAACAAGTGCCTTAACCAAGGGCCCAAAACAGAGGTCTCCCGCCTGATTCCAGGCTGGGCTCTTGTTAGCAACCCTAGGCACAATGTGGAAGAGTCTCTGCTACTCCAGCCATTCCTCATCAGGACTGACCCACTCTTCTGTTTCCCAGGCTATAGGGTGAGCCTTATTTTTGTTTCACAGTTGACCTCTTACCCAAGGTTGGGGGTGCTAAGAGGCTAAAATGCTTTCATTTTCAGATGTCGTTATTATCAGCACATGTTTATTTCCTGCATTTTCGACATTGTTGGAGTAAAGCCAAAGACAGGTGACCTCACATTGCTGTGGATAGCATCTCCGCAAAGAGCCCACCAAACCTCCTGAGCCCGACGCCAACAAAACTCAGCTCCACAGCTTCCCCTGTTTCATATTCACACGATGCAAAACACATGGGCCAAATTTATGTCACTGCAATTTGCCTGGCAGCCTGCATTTAAATCACCAAGGTTCGCAGCTCCACGTTTTAGGGTGTTGTTTGCAGTCCTGCAGCCAAGAGCTCTGAAGGAACGAGCGCACACGAAGCCTCGTTAGCCAGCCGGATGTGATGGGGCTCTCCCAGCCGACTAATTAGTATGCGGCAGCATATCTGCATATCTCTCAAGTAGACATTGTTTGTGTCTTTCCTCAGTGACAGGGGAGACTGTTCAGTAGGACACCTTACCTTTTAATATGCAGGGTTTGTTAGAAGAACAGCTCAATTCATATTTCCCTGGTTTGATGGTAAGTGAACAGCAGTGGCAATATTAATCTGTAGTAACCTGTCAGTGAACTCTACAGCTAATATGATGTAGTTATGATTTTACCATCAATCAGGACTGAACAGGCTCTGGGCAATCCTTACAGCACAGCCTCAAAAAATCTAATTGTGCAAAAGCTTCATTGGTTTCCAACATTTCTTTTTTATCTGTCATAGGCTTTAGGCCTAGTACACAACCTTTTATTATTGGCCTTATTGCATTAGCTTGTTGGACGAAGGAGAAAAGGCTAAAGCAGAGGGTTCCCCTGCATTCCATCATTTGTTTGTATGCAGGATTTTATTTGACAGTCCCATATTGTTTTAGATGTAGATAAAAATTATTAGGACATATGGCATCGTATGAACTTTTGAACTGCCAATTGCCAATGTGCTCTAAAGGACTGGAGGCATTTAACAATTCTGATCTACCTACAGAAGCAGAGATGCCACATGGACAAGCAAATAAGGTCTCCCCAGAGAACTGCATTTTAGAGTCAACATAACCTTGCATGTTCTCCTTGACCAATTTTTATGCCGGGGAGGAGTAAAATCACTCAGAGGTGGAACATTAACAACCGAGATGATCTTTAGCCAAAATTGAGGTTGAATACTTGTGATATGATGATAAGTGAGCAGTTCACTTTCTCCAAAAACCTGTGCACACAGTGTGAAGTCACATGGGGCCACACAGCCTCTGTTCCTATACAGAACATTTCTCCCCTGTGTCTGGGACACTGTCAGACTCGATTCCAATAAAAGGATGTGTGTAAAACACAAATCCACATCAAAGTCGCTCCAGCCCTTGTCGACAGGGTTGGAAGGGACTATAAGACTTAAAACATATAAAAACATTTAGGAAGATGAACTATTAACTTTATCCATTGAGGCATTTTAATCTTTCGCATCTTAAATGTGATTGGGTCTTTTGGAACTGGGAAATTGCTAATCAGCATGTTGGGTAAATGTTTCTATTTTAAAATGTGCACATTTAGAAATAACAGCTGGCCATAAAGTGCATATTTATGTTTGTGATTTAATGTATCACAAACTTTATATTTTATTTCATTTAGCTTCACAAAAAGACCACACTATTTTTTTTTGCAAGCCTTATATAACGTCTACAACAGCTTTATGACTCAAGACACACATCTGACAATAAATCAGATATGTATACAATGCCTAAGTTTTTCAAATTTGAAATGCCTTTTAATCAAAAAAACTAAGGATTAGATCCACTCTTTACCCTGTTTCACTTATTTAAAGACTCAATTGAAAATTCCTATTCATTAATCAGGAAAAATCTGCATAGAATTACAGCGATTGTCTCTTGAAACACCGCACCCTCGCTTCAAAGGAAACATATTGTGCGTAAGGGCACATCGACCACACAGCTGAGCATTAACTCTTCACAAGCCAGTGTGCACATTGTCCACAACCTAATAAAAACATCTACACAAACTGAGGAAATGGCTGTGACATCCTGCAAGAAGCGTGCAGGAACGCGCCTTGGAACTACCGAGGCAGCTGCTGGGGCAGAGAGACAAAAACAGGATGTGAAAATTATTGCAGGAGCGGTGGTGATTTTGAGAGTTCTCTGGCGACCTCTCCATCATTGGTGAGATTTGCTTTTTTTTTTTTTTTAATTGTCTCTAGAGGATTCTTTCAAATGCCTAAATCTAAATAATCTTGAGGAAGACCACCTGAAAACATCTCAGCTCTGGCAGACCTCTTGGCAATTTACAGCTCCTGATGTAACCATTCCTGACGACGTGGTCAGCATACCCTTAACACGGGTGTTTGTCAATACAGGAAAATGTTTGCATTTGTCAGAACAAGTATGTTTCCGAAGTATCATAGCTAAAAAGTGAGGAAGAGTACTATATCCGATTGCGTTGCTATTAACAAGCAAAAACATAACATAGAACATTCCTATGAGCAGGTCCAAAGTCTGAAAACTAGGAAAGGGTCCAAAACTGAGTGATTACCCCCAAATAAGAAATCTAGACAGTCTAACCTAGATGTTGCTGAACACTCAATTTTTTAAATTAAAAAGCATGTACAGAGACATAGCTACTATGGTAGACATGCAACGTTCATGACAAATAACAGTGAAAGCTCTCTCCAAAAGTAAAAAGTGCTAAGCAAATGAAAAGTATCATTTTACCAACATTCTCCTTGGGCGGGTTGGAAAAAAGATAACTGGATTCATCTTATCAATGTCTCAATAACTGTAAATTGAGAAAATACATCTTTCAAAAGAGTTCACTGAAAACAAGGGCACGAGGTTTCTAAAGGAGAACTGGAGATAAAGACCTGGGGGCAGAGGGATGGTCAACTTCCTTAAAAAAGGACTATCTGGTCATAGTGAAAGATAAAGATACTGAGTTATGGGGGAGGAAGAAGAAAAAGCTGATGAAACCCACATGGTAATTAAGTGTAAATTTGAAACAAAAATAATAAACATTACTATGCAAATTGTTTATATTTTCAAACACTCATCCCTTCCGGTGTACATGTAAATGTAAAATACACCTTCTCATGCTATCATAAAGGGTTTTTTAAATAAAATGTCTATTAAAGTGTATCTTAGGCACATATAATTCTGGCCGGGTTTATACTCACTGAGAATATTTCCTAGATCCCAGATAACCTAATATAGTTTCATATAATTTATGTTTTTTTTTTACATTATACTCTTGTTTGGAAGGTACAAAGAACAACAATTATTCCAGCAATCTACTGAGCATGGAATGAACTAAAAAATGCAAAAGTCATAATTACAAAATGTGTGACTTTCAGCAGCCAACGAGAGGGTAACACAATTATAAGCTTGGTTGGTCAGAATACAATAAAGCTGATAAAAAAAATACAAAGATTAATTTCAAAATCATTAGAAAAACATCAAGTAATGCAAGAATCATTGAGGTAGGATTAGTCAGGTCCTCTAGTATTTTGTAGCAGAAAAATGAGAAGAATTGAAATTGAAATGAGAAGAACTGAAATTCACATCCAATCACATTTACTTGCATTTCTGTTTGGATAACGTTATGGTATCTATACCAAATGTTTAGATCAAGGTTGTAGGTCAAATGAAATATATGCTATGTGTCAAATGAAGTATTTGGTTGAACCATATGAAACTGCCATTTTGTAGATCAAAATTGATTGAGCTTTAAAAGCCCAGGTGGTTCATGTATCTTAATGTATTTTGTAATGTAGGCAATTTAAGACAGTTTTTGCAGTCAAATGGGCATGTATGAATTCCATCTCAGTTCTGCCACTTTATTAGCTGTGAACACTCAGGTAAGTTACATGCTTTTACCTCTCCTGTAATGTGCCCACCTAGATAAGGGCATTATCTTGTGTCCACTCTTGGAGTGTTGTGTGTATTAAATGTGTATTAAATGTGTAATCCAGGGGCACCTGGGTGGTTCAGTGAGTTAAAGCCTCTGCCTTCAGCTCAGGTCATGATCTCAGGGTCCTGGGATCGAGCCCCGCGTCGGGCTCTCTGCTCATCGGGGAGCCTGCTTCCCCCTCTCTCTCTGCCTGCCTCTCTGCCTACTTGTGATCTCTCTCTCTCTCTGTCAAATAAATAAAATAAAATCTTTTAAAAATAAATAAATAAATGTGTAATCCATGTACAGTGCCTCAGACAAGGCTGTGTCCCACCTAATGAAAGCGTAGTTCTCCAAAGGTTTATTTTAGAATCAGTAGTCCAGAACTGAAAAAGGAGGGACCCTAAGTCTTTAGTGAATCTTCTGAGATGCCCCACGATTTTAAGTGTTCTGGGCTTCTGATCACCTTCCAGAAAAGCTACCCCTAACACAAGCCAGCTGTCCGTCTAGGTAAGGGCATCCCACCAAAACATCTGCTTTGAATCAATGTCAGCTTCATCTTTGAAAGATATCTTGAATCTTGTTTCCACACCTCACTCTGCCAGGGACAGTAGAATTTAAAATAACCAGGAAGACACAGAGAATAATTCTCTGAAATTCAATAGCTGTGAAATTGGGAAGTGGAGTAGGTGGGGAGCTTATGTCAAGCCCCTCACAGTTCATAAGCAATTTGATAACTCCTCAATGCCTGATGGTATTAATCCCACTAGCCTTATTTGTTTGGGTTAATCGCCTTTGGGGTAAGCTTTTTCACACCCCATTCAGCCAGAGAAGTAAGTGCTTATCAAACTCTGGAGGATGCCGGAGGGTGGTTTCTTCTCAGTGGAGTCTTGGTCTCCAACACCCAGTCTGCTCTTCCCACAGAAGCCTTCAGAGTGAATTCCACTGCCTATATTATAAGCTTTCTTTTTTTTTTTTTTAAGATTTTATTATTTATTTATTTATCTCCAGAGAGAGAGCACAAGTAGGTAGAGCAGCAGGCAGAGGGAGAGGAAGAAGCAGGCTCTCCACTGAGCGGGGAGCCTGATGTGGGACTCGATCCCAGGACCCTGGGATCATGACCTGAGCCGAAGGCAGACGCTTAACTGACTGAGCCACCCAGTGCCTCTACTATAAGCTTTCTGACTGAAGGACACGGAACCCTGAAACTACCTTGAACAATAAGCTTGTGGTTGTGATGAGTGACTTCCATGTAATATTCCACCTTGTTCTCACGGCCACTTAGAAAGGAGGAAACAACTTCAGCCTTACCAAAGTCACGCTACTAGGTACCAGGGAATCCCAGAGCCGGACTTCTCCTTCACCACACCCTAGTGTTTCTGAAAATCAGGAACAGCCTGAGAATAGACATGCTATAGAACGTTTTTCTTCTTCTTTTCTTTTTTTCCTTATGAGTAGAATTTCTACATCAAATAAGCAGCTAAAGATGACTATTTTTCCTCATTACATCCTCCAGCTCATTCTCGTTATCCTTCAAAATGGGTCAACATCACTCGGCCTTCCATTAGTGACTAAAAGGTGCTCTTCTCCTCTATGATTCCTAGTGTTTTACCTTTAAAGGGAACTGTTTCAATGAACTGATACATTGTTTTCAATCTTAGCTCTGTCCTTCCAGTCCTTGTCCCTGGGTATCTTTCAACTCCCGCAACAGTTCCCCATATCGCAGGTTTTTCTGGTGTTAAAAATATCAGATTTTGCCCACTTGCACCTTTAGAATCTGTGCAGGCCCAGGATCTCTGCCACAAATCAATATTCTATGTTAGAGAAGTGCAGGCATGAGCCAATAGAATTAGCAGAGTAATTTACTGTGCCTCGGCTACAGCTGGTAGGGACTGCAGAGGGAAGCAAGCAGATGTTTGTTTGATAATGGCGGTTTCCTCCAGCAGTCAGAGCCCAACGCCCAAACTCGGTTAGCAGACTGTCCAGCTTAATAAAAAAGGATAAGGGAGATTTGGGTTTCCTCGGTTTGTAATGCCAATTGAGTTCTCCTTCTACTATTTCATTGCAATGTTCCGTGTTTTTCATGGTTATAATATGGAATAATATCGTATGAAGTTTTAGATTTGTTGTGGTGAAAAAAGGCAAAGATTTGGATGCAGGCAGGTCAGAAACAGCTATTGGGGTCACAATTTCCTATAATTATAGGAATTCTCTATAATTAAAGTGTTTGGGAAATCATGGCCATTGCCAGCCCATGACAAACTCGATAGAAAATAAAATGGCAGCAAGAAGCATATGGAAGAACATGTGGATTTTCCTCTGTTTCCTTGCAAGGTACTAATTTACAGAAGTTTTGTTTTCTTTTTCTAAAATATTAATGAATAAACTTGTATCAATAAAATGTACAGTCAAGGAAAACCCTGTTTCCTTGGGATTAACTTCTGTCCTTACCTTCATGCCGAACCTCCTGGGAGGGAAACCAAAACTTCAAAGGCAGCAATGTCCTCTTTTGCAAGGCCCCTGTGAAGAGATGTGACAGTACATATACTGTGAATCCACAGTAAGCCTTGGTATCTACTTTGGTTTTGTTGCTTCTTTTGGATCTTATCTATACCCTGAAATGTTTATCGAAAAGTATTCAGTCAAGATATATTTTCTTTTTTTTTTTTAAAGAATTTATTTATTTATTTGTCAGAGAGAGAGTGAGAGAGAGATCACAAGTAGGCAGAGAGGCAGGCAGAGGCAGAGGGAGAAGCAGGCTCCCTGCTGAGCAAGGAGCCCGATGTGGGACTCGATCCCAGGACCCTGGGATCATGACCTGAGCCAAAGGCAGCCGCTTAACCAACTGAGCCACCCAGGCGTCCCAAGATATATTTTCTGAAGCTTACTATGGCAAAGTCCTGGGTCAGGTTCACAAGAGAGATAACTTATAAATGAGAGTATAATAAATGTACAAATATTAACAATACAGGAAGATTGACACAAACTTTGGGGGGTGAGGTCAGGGGAGGGTGTTTAAAAGATGGAAAGATGAGATATTATTATTATTTTTTTTTAAAAGCCACTTTAGCTTGGTGGAACTCGTGCAGCCAGAGGGGTGGTGAGGGAAAGGTGGAGGAGATGGCAGGGATAGAGGCACAGACTTGGTCAGAGAACAGAGAGGAGTTGCGTGGGCTGGTCATAGGGGTTGGTGGTGAAGTAGTCAAAGACAAGCCTAGAAAAGAAAAGAGACTAAAGTTTGGAACACTTTGAATGCCAAGCTCTGCCATATGGATTTTATGTGGTAGACTACTGGACACCATTGAGGGGCTCTGAGCACAATCTGTCCAGTCAGTTCTGTGATTCAGGTAGGTCACTGATCATCAATGTGTAGGCTGAATTTGTGGGTAGAGAGTAGCAGGAAGTTAGGGGATAACGAAGGCATGAAGATGGTAATAGGAAAATGAAATGGAAGCTAACCTAAGGATTTTGGTAAAGGAGCTAGAAAATGCAGAACTTCCCAGATAACTGGGTGATGTGGTAGAAGGGTGGTAGTACAAGAGGAAGGAAGGGCCAGTGGCAACTGAGATTTCAAACCTTGGACACTGGGTGCCATTAAAAAATCCAGACCATTGAAAAAAGGAACTGATTTGGAGACACTGCTGAGTATTTCAGCATGTCGAGTGGTTCTCATGCAGCGTTTCATCTCATGTTCACAATTTTCATTAGAAGCTATGTTATTCCCACTTTACTTCTGAGGAAACTAGGACTCTGATCATAACCAATTTTGCCCAGTCACACAGACAGCATGTGGAAGAGTGAAGATTTGAACTCGGCTCTGTCTGGCTTCAAAGTCTATACCCCATTCCAGAGGTTTTTCCATCTGTGCTCTAAAGAATTCTAGAAATCCTCAGAGGCTCCTTGGGATCTCCTGAAGGGGCATGACGGACATTGAGCCTCTGGGGTCCCATCTTGGCTTCGACCTGGCTTAAGATTTTCTTTAGTGAAAGGGTTTCCCTACTAGCAAAACCAGCATGTCCTATTTCATCTTAAAAGAAGAGAAGGGCTTGTTTTTGGACATGGTGAATTTGAGAAGCACATGGGACATGTGAAGTTGTCCAAATATTAAATATGAAGAAATGATGTTAGAAATGGTACAGGTTCAGAAGAATGTGGAGAGGATCAGTGCAAGGGCCTGCCTAGTTCCATGCTGATATTAGCTTTCTAGTAAAAAATCACATTCTTGCATTTCTAGTACTAGTAATCACATTCAACAGTCATGTGCTGGAATGGGTAGGAGTTCTTAATTGCCTTGTGATGCTGGATGCTGCTCTCTTGAATGTCTACACACCTCTGCTCCCAACAGTTGGGTATCCAATTTATCAATAATACTCGGGCTTATTCCCAAACTAGTTTTTGTCAGTTGCATTTTTTTTTATAATTCATAATTTTATTAAATAATATGTAAGCCCATGCAACGTGAATGCAAAGGAAATAAAGTTTTTCCTTGAAAAATAGGTTGAATTATTTGGAAAGAACAGACAAGTTACATTGCCTTCAAAGGAGATGGGAATGAGATTATTGTATAATATTGGGGAAAACCATAAAAATCCAGACAGATGATGATGATGATGATGATCATTACTACAGCTTATACTACAAGAAAGTTGAGTTGACCTTCAAGCACCAGACCTTGGCCTTACATCAAAAAAGTGGGAAATTACTGTATATTGGTAAGTTTGAAATGAAAATAAAATGTTACATGGGTTTATATGTATTATTTATGATGCTTATTTATTTATTTATTTTTAAAAGATTTTATTTATTTAATTGACACAGAGAGATCACAAGTAGGCAGAGAGGCAGGCAGAGAGAGAGGGGGAAGCAGGCTCCCTGCTGAGCAGAAAGCCTGATGCGGGACTCGATCCCAGGACCCTGAGATCATGACTTGAGCCAAAGGCAGCGGCTTTAACCCACTGAGCCACTCAGGCGCCCCAATGATGCTTATTTAAAATGACTTATTCATTAACCTACAACCAAGTAGGATAAGAACCCATCTACCATGTATTTCTAGCCCTTGAACAGAAAGGGGATTTTTACCACTTGAGCACAGGTCAATCACTTGACTCTTCTATTCTTAGGTCAAACCAACTAGAAAATTTGGCAAGGAACAAAAATATTGTTGAACTGGGTTGAAACTTCCTAGAGCCAATCAATATGAGAGGGGACAGGGGTGAGAGTTTATATTTTAAATGACTTAATTATGATTTCTACTTGGAAAATTATGTGGAAAGAAATTTCTTCTCATCTTAAATATATGTAAGCTCGCTTATGACTCATCGGCACAATTCTGCCAATCTCCGCGGTCACATAAAATAAGATTCCAGGCGAGGCTAGCAGGGAATGGACTGCCGTGAGGCCATTTTTAACTGTGTATGCAAGGTCAGATTTTACTTTGCTGCCCTGGAGAAATACGAGAAGCTGGAGCAAACAGAAGGAGAGGCCACGGGCTCCCCACCAGCTGCTGCCTCGTGACCCGGAAGCCCTGAGAGCTCAGCACCAGCCATGAGGCCTGTGTCTCTAATTGGCACTGCAGCCCGTTAAGACTCTTCCCTTTGTGTGCCCTGGACTGCCAGAGCCAGAGAGAGAGCGAGCGAATATGTGTGTGGTGTGTGATCACCTGCTTCCCTTCTCTTGTTGCCATGGGTTACGGAGCCCAGAGCCGGAGAGTGGGGCCAAGCACTCGGGGTGGAAATAACCGCGTCAGCCTCTGAAAAAAAGAAATTAGAAATAAGGAGCAGGGAAACAATGGGCAAAAGCACAAAAATCAACATCCCAGGGCAGCCTGACTCTGAGCAAGGAAGCCAGGCAGCCAAAACGAGAGCAGCCCTTCATAAATCTAGCTCCCACCACAAACGGTGGTCTAAACACTGAGGAAGAGAACAGAACAAATGCGGATGTCCACAACAAGCCTATGCCTCCACGCCCTTGGGCCTTACGTGCAGGTCTAGGATCCACCTAGGAGAAAAACCAAATCTGTTAAGAGTTAAGTCAACAGCTGTCAGGGAGCCCACCCTATGCACAGAACTATAGAGTAGCAGGCACTGAGTGGAGAGACACACCGACAGGAAGGAGGCTGTGACCTTGGGGAGGCCACTATTTAATTAGGCATCTTAAGTCTGAAGGTCAGGCTTCTTGTGAACCTTGCACCCAAATACTCATTACTCTTCTTATTCGATGGCCCATCAGGGAAAAGAATGTGTTCCCCCTCTTTCCTATGGCTTCTGAATATTTTATATGAAATGTCATAGCTTTTAGAAGTAGAGGGGACTTTTCAACAAAGTCCAATCCCCTGATTTTACAGCCGGAAAAACAGGCTCAGAGAGATTAGGTACCTTGATCAAGATAACCCAGCCTGTTTGGGGCTTGTTTGTTTGGTTTGGGTTTTATTTGTTTGTTTGCTTGCTTGCTTTCTGCAGAGGAAGCGAAGGGGAAAAAAAGAGTCTTAAACGAGGCAGCTCTTGTTTACTTGTATCAGCCTTACATTGGACCGCCAGGAGGTGAGAATCCCACATCTCTTCAGACTGAACTGTCAAGAAAAGAGATAAAACTAAGATCCTTGCTTTTCTGATAGGGCCACCCACTGCCTCTGGATGCAAGGACCAGGGCGGCTTCCCACAAATATTGCTCACTCCAAGTCTCATGGATGTCAGGACTTTTGGACGATCATTAGGAGGGACATTCTGGTGAGGGTGTGATCTACAACCCTTTCGAATTCAGACCATGACACCACTGTGAGCTTTCAGGAGCAATTTCTTCCTTCTCTGATGCCTGTCAGAGGAAATGAGCCCTCAGTTACTACAGTGCCTGTTGACTTTTGCTATCCTCTCCTTCCTCAAGGTTGTGGTGAGCCTTGTTCTTCCCGGTTACCATCGGTTATTGGCAGGAAACGGACTCCATGAGAGGTCGTGGCTAATCTGTGGGCCTGAAGAGAGCTAGTTGACTAATTGCCTAGCCAACTGCCAACTCTCTTTCCTGCTCTATCTCCCACTTGCTACATACAGTGAGGTGGCCATTCTCTTTTTGGCTTCCAGTGTGTCTTGTTACCTCAAGAATTTAGGCTGTCACTTAAAACATGTGGGGAGTTGTGTCAACTGTATGTTTCTGGCAGACAATGTAAAAATGTAATATCTACCTGGTGCCAGTAGGGTAGAGATAACTATGGCTGCTTGACTCCATGACCCTCCTTGAGAAGGCTAATGTCAGAGAGGGATGAGCATGACCCTTCATAGAAGTGTGTCAAGGCTGTCCAGCTCTTCTGTCTCCCCTGAACTCCCCATGGGGGTAGGGTGGGCAGAACACAAGTCTCTGTCACAGCCTCTGTGAATGTTTATCAGGAAGCACTAGAGAGCTCTGGTGCTGGGAACACCTAAGGAGCTGGGGGCTACCCCTTGGAATATAGACCGTCCCAGGAAACCACAGGAGACAGGTGTGTCCAGGTTCACATCCCGTCCAAAATACCACAGCTATTCCAAAGGGATAGAAGGGAGTTAAGCTTCTCTCCGTTACACAAATTAATCCAGAACCTAAATCCTGCTTGTTATTAATGGCTAGATATCCTTGAGATGGATTCCTCAGCAAGTCCTTTGATCTTGCCGGCCCTCTGGGGGCTGCAGATTTCTCTCAGTAACCAAAGTCCATAGATCTTTTTTCTTCAGGGGTTTATCTATATTCCATGAGTTTTTCAAAATCCTTATACCATGTCCTTCTCTATTTCACTTCACTCTCTTTTGCTCTTTCTCTATCCAAATCACTCTTATTTACCTTTCACTTTTGATCTCCACACAGAAATAACCCCTCAGAGTTCTGGGATCACAACACACCAACAAGAAATATTTACTGAAATATTTACCTACTGAGTGCCACCCCAGGGCCAGGGCATAACCGCAAACACAGCAGATGTGCTCTGTCCTCATCACACTCATCTAGGGAGTCAGAAAAGTCAGAGGTGGGAAGTTTCAGTTGAGAAGAGGAGTAGTTGGGGATGGAGAAAGGGAAACACAGATACAAAGGCCCCCAAGTCAAGAGAGAGTACAGTGTGTGAGAGAAACTGAAAGGAGTAAGTTGGAGTGTGGACAGCAAAGGAGGGACGGTGAGAGTTGCTGTGGGAGGAGGCTGGCAGGGACCAGGTCATGGAAACCTTTAGATCTTTTAAAAGAGACGTTCTCCTGTGGGAAATGGGAGACACTGAATGTTATAAGCAAGGGGTGGTGTGATCAGATTTGAATTGTGGAAAGATGGATGCAAGACTGAAGGGGCATGGGGGCATCCCCGGGGAGACCAATTAGGAAGAAAGCGAGTAGGGGTAATTACAAGAATAGTGGCAGTGAGGATGAAAACTCTGGACAGAGTGGAGACTTATTTAGAAGTGAAAATGCCATCTGACAGCCCTGTGGGCTGGTGTATGAGAAGAGCCATGGGCCACTCTGAAAGGCCTCATTAATTACAGAACAGGAATACAATGGTAACCTCAGATGTCAATCATGGTGCCTATTCAATCACAGCTCCTGCTGAAGGGACAGGTCTAGAGAAGCCTGTGTTAAACTGGGTAACCCTACTCTACCTGGTCCCAGTTGACAAGACCCGCGGTAAGCTCCTGACCCAAAGGCAGGCTGTCCGTAGGCTGGCCAGCAACCTGTGATGTGGCCTGGCCTATATCACTATAATCTGGACCAGTTAAATTTGCTCTCTTGAGAATATAAACTATGAAAATGCCGAGAGAATGGGTCAGTTAGTAATAAGAGCTAAAGTTTAAAAAGGATGGAGCAAGAGGGAACATGTGCACGCTGGTTATAGGGAAGACGAAGTTATGAGAAAGCAAGAGCAGCCAGTCCGCAGAGAGGATAAAATGTAACAGGTGACAAAAAGAAGCAGATAAACCGATAGAGGGTATCCCTGTGGTTCCTGAGAGCAACAGAGAGCATAGGTACTTTCTAGAACTATCTCTAGCCTTGAGCATTTTCTGTTTCAAATGCTGTTCCACAAACATCCTTGTAATAAATCACCTCTGTAACTTGAGCGTCTCTGTTCATTGCAACAAAAGAGAATTGCCCAAACGCTCACCTAATATTTAGCCCAATGTCACGTGCTTGACTCTGCCCATCTTGCTGCTTGTCTCCAGGGTGGTCCAGAGACGCTTGGCTGTCCTAGATCCCTCGGGGGGAAGGAATTCTGTCATCCCTGATGACTTTACAGAAGCTGCCTTCGGCCATACTCAGTAGGTACATCAAAATCTGAAAGAATGTAAAGCTTCATTCCAGAGATTCTGCTCTATGGCAAAATTTTAAACCCATGACGTGTTTCTGTGGGTTGAAAATGTCTTTGGACGTGTGCTCCCATATCCAGAGCTATGATTAATTACTGGTTGTTGCTGCTGGTTATGCCTGCAGCTCTCAGCAACAAAATGAGTAAAAAGTATTTGAGCTTTTACATTCTCCATCTGACAAAGAGCCTCTTTAAAAAAAAAAAAAAGAAAGAAAGAAAAGAAAAGAAAAAAAACAAAGCTGGATGTAATTTATAACAAGGTTCCCATATTTTCTGGGCAGCCCGGGCCCAGCCAGCATCTGTCCTGAGATGAGCTATGATGGAGGCAGGTGAGGTGTGCTGCTGCTTCCCCGCACACGAAGTTATCCTCATCATGCTCTGTGCACATTTCTGAATTAGTTCCAGCTAGTTAGTGTCACTGCAGGACAATTTAGACTGCCATTGTTTGAGTATTCAACATACTCTTCGATGATGGATTCCCAGAAAAGGCGAAATCCATTATTTACACACAGTAGGAAAATAAACCTTCTCTCCAGCCTACAACGTGAGGATTAGAAAGCTTTTCATTTTAGACAGTTGGAAATTTTGCATTCAAGGGGCTTTGTCAACTCTTTTAATCAATGTCTTTCAAAGAACAAATTTAGCAATTCGGCTCCTTTATTCGGTAGGGGTGAGGTGTAACTAAGGGTTACACTATCCATGAAGGGTTCATGGTCTGTTAGCTGGCACTGGCTTGTAATAAAGTGCTGCTAACTGACAGCTGTGCCTCGAGGTAGTATCACAATAAAACAATAACAACAAAAACCCTCCAGAATTGAAAAGTACAGGTAGGGAAGCTCAGTTCAAAGAACATTTTGCTCCAGCTGGAAGAAAAACACCATTCCCAGTGGATCGGAGATGTTCCAGTGGTATAGTCACAATAGTTTTGAAGTCAATATGGCAGGTTGGTGATGTTCTCTGAGCTCCCTTTCAAGAGATGCCCAAACGTTCTCAGCACTGGGGCCAGCACAGGGAGAGGATGTGAATGGTGTCCAGTGGGCCGCGGGTCAGGAGGTGAGGAGACCTCTGCTTAGCAGCAAGGGCTTTGCAGGACACCACCTCAGTGGCCAAGGAGACTTTGGGTGGTGGTCAATGTAACTGGATTGGGGCAAAGAACTATAGGAGAGTATTTCCCGGAGTGTGTTCCTAGAAGGGATTAGGTATAACTCATGAAAAGGAGTCCAAGATCAGATTCGTTGGGGAAATTATGGGTTAAGCAAAGCTATACAGGTTGTAGGACTTCTTGAATCTTTTAATAGGCTAATTAATCTGTCAGAAAGAGTACAGTTTGTAGTCTTCTCAGTTTCTTTTTAGCAGGAGGACCATGGGAGCCTTTTTATGGAGCAGCTCATGTCATGGACTAGTATGCTGTGAAAATTCTTTTCCAGCACTCACTTTCTGTTCCCCTCCTGACTCTTTAAAAGAGCCTATCTTGTTGTCTCTGCTAACCAACTTAGTTCTGATCTCATCCTCAGGCTCTTCCTTGCCCCTGTTCCATCCTGTTTTTAGCCTTACTCTTTGACATTGAAGGTCCTATCAGTTGTCCCAGAGACAACACTGACTCTGTCTCAACCTGACTGAGTCCTCCTAGATTACACTCCTGGGTGCACTCTTCATGCTTGAACAATCATCACTCCCGGTGCTCCCCCACACGGGATCTCAGAGCCATGGTTCCCTGTGGGAGGCCCTGCTCAGCCTCCTTAGTCCCTTCAGCAGGCAAACTTGAGCTGGTTATCCAGTGGCTGCACGAAAGAGCCTCACTTCAGGGCTCCTCATGGGGACATGTCCTGTGCAACCTCCATCCTCTATGGGGCTCTGAGGTGCCATGAGGGGCTTGCAGACTCCAGAAGGCCTCCAGGGGAAGAAGTAGAGCTAAAATTGTTCCCCCAACCCCTGTATATTCCCTTCCAAAATCTGTCACTTTCTCTAATTATAGTCCCTTCCTGCCTTGCATAAATATCTGGCTTGGGGCAAAACCATAAGGAGGTGATGCTGTTCTCCTAACCACCACTGTTTCTTATACCCCATCCCCCAGGTATCCCCTTTGGATCCTCATCTAGTCTTTTTCCCCTGTACAACCTTCTCTTATTTGATATCAGTCATTTACACATAAGTATAATTTTAAGTCAGTTTTTACCTCTCTGGGGACATTTTAAAAATATTAGGTAATTAGGAATGGAATGAGTGGCCGCGGGAAGTAGGTTAGGGAGCTCTATTCCCTGCATGCTAAAAACCACAAGATTGCCTTTGCAGAATGCGAGTCCTGGCAATGACATTATGTAGGAGAGCAAATTCAGGGGACTAAATAATTCTGTGCCACTGGCTAGGCTCCCAGGTGGTAAAGGTGGATACGCAGATCTCATATTTCGAAAAAGTTATACCTGGAGCCAACCATTTAGTACTATGATTATAGCCTTTACCAGCTGAACTTTCATGCCATTTTTTACATTTTTATGTCTCGTACTGCACAATGGCATTATTATTTGACTGTGCCATATGGGAAAGAAGACAAGAAAGTGACCCAGAGTTCTAATAATACATTTTCTCTCTTAACATCAGTGGATGTGCAATTCAAACCATGGTGGTATTTCATGATGTTATATTTCCCAGCGTGTTGTGGCTCTATAGATACTCAAGTATTTGAAGATGTAAAATGACAAAAACAGAACCAGTAAGGAGGAATTGAGAAGATCGAACCCAGTTTTCCTTCCACTTCTGTCAGAAGTGACTCTGTGCCAAGCGATTCAGGAGAAACCAGCTTTGTCCTTGGTGCTATTAAGAGCTGAGGCTGGAGTTGGCAATAGGAGGATCTCATAAGACCAACAGGGGGAACTGAGGACTTACTTGGAGCAATGTACTTTGTCAACACCTGTAATCCCTTCATCACCTAGCTCAGTGCCCATATTTATTGAACTGAATCTGTATCAAATTTAAAACTGAGCTTGGAGCGAACCTTATCTGGTGTGTTAGGGGACAAGACATCAGATGAACTGTCATTTTTTTCTTGATTTAATTCTACTCTTGCTGTTCTTTTAAATGAATGCAGTTGCAAGAAAAAAAAAAGGTAAATAATCTTTACCTCGTAAGATTCTTGCAAAAACACACAGACATGTACCCTGGGGCAAATAATACATTATATGTTAATTAAAAAATAAAAAATAAAAAAAAAGAAGCAAAGAGTAGGAAAGAAAAAAAAAAGATTCTTGCAAAAACTAAATGACATAGTTCATATAAAGCCATGAACACAACATAGGCCACAGAGTTTAATAAATGCTTGTGATGACGATAATGATGATATACACATGCCTTCTTCCTGCCATCGACAAGGGGTCTGGGCTCAATCATTTATTTTAATATTATGAAGGTGTAGCGTGAGATATCTTTGTGTTGATAGAGCAGTTCTATATCTTGTTTGTGGTGATGTTTCATGCCACTATACATGTGATAAAGTTGCACAGAATTACACACATATACAACTGAGTGCCAGTGAAATGGATGAAATCTGAATAAATGACATGGATTGTACCAATGTCATTTTCCTGGTTTTAACACTGTACCATAGCTATGTAAGATGTCACCATGGGGAAACTGCGTGAAGGTGCAGAGGAACCTCTCTGTACTGTTTTTTGCAACCGCTGTGCATCTATTACTATAAAATAAAAAAAAATTATTTTAAACAATTAGAAGTTATTTAAAATTATTGAAAAATAAAAAGGTTCTAAGAAAGGATTCATGGTTTTCCCATATTTTTATAATCTCTAAAAGACTTCATTAAAAATATAGATGTTCTTATGTTTCCTCATTTATTGAAAAAAAACTTAAGAGAAAAATTCTCCATTTCTGCCAGTAAATGTGGTTCCATAAGTATGAGACAGATTTATGCAAATAGCTGATTTGTAATATAACTCACTTAAAAATATTTTATCTTTAGCTATACCGTATAGGTGTTGAAATTTAAAATGTTGCCAAGCAGCTGCCCGCTATTAAAGTTATAATAAAGTCAAATGGTCATTACCAAAGGGGGGGAAACATGCAAGAACAAGTCTAAAGAAACTTCATAAAGAAAACAGATTAAAAAGGTCCAATATGTTATTAAGAAAAATTATGTACTTTCCCACCCCCAAATAACATATTATGCATTATAAGAAATCTATCTGTCTGTGAATTCACAGAAAGGTGTAAAGCTCCGTCCATTTGCTTCCAAAGGAAGTTCATTTTCTGTAAAAAGCTGCTCAACTCAGAATGAAGGGCCTAACTTATATTTGACCACTAGGTGTCACTGTTGGTGGTGCCCTGGGCTGTAAGGAGGGGGAGGGGAAATTGAAAGCAATGTTTTAGGGGATTTTTTTTTTTGGATTGTGAGTTGTTTTTTTTTTTTTTACATAAATTTCTCATATTATTGCCTCTCTGTGTTAGGAGGGGTGACGTGGAAAGGAAATAGAGAAGTATGAAGATAGAGTTCTTGGAGAATTTCTTTACTCACGGGCCATCACATCACTTGGGAGGTGGGAAGTGTGTGGCTTAACCATGGAGCTATAATACCCAACAAAAACTGACTACTAAACACAAGCCCATTTTAATAATTCTCTAACCACATGGCAGGAAAGCAGAAAAAACATCAATTACTTCATGTTCAGAGGGGGAACAGTCCTCAGCCATGTCTGCCTGGTGCTCAAGAAATTAGATGAGTAATTTATACCAGAAAGCAGAGTGAGGGTCAGCGTGTGTGAAGGGGATTTGAGGAAGGAGCTATTAAAGCACGTCAGAAACACCATCCGCGAGGCCACAAACAAAGCCTGTTGGAAGAGCCTCAGGAAGTTGAATGGGATTTTTTTTCCATCAGCTATCACTGAAGTATAATTTAATTCTGTACTTGGCTATAAGAAATGGGAACTTTTTCAAAGCCCATGGAAAATCAAACAATGAAAAAGAGATTTTCCTGGTGTTGTACTTGGCACAGGACTCCAGAGACAGCAAGATGGGTGGTGCCTGTCTGGTCTCTGGAGGGGGGTCGTCCTTTTCTTCAGAACAGCCTGGGCCTGCTGCCAACCCTCAAGGTCAGGGGCCTGTTCCTGGGGACCCAGTGGCATACCCAGGATCTGTGGGCCCGCTGGGCTCATTGGCAGAAACCTGCAAAGGAAGCTGCTATGTGCCAGTGCTATTTCAGGCAAGCGTCTCTAGCTGGAGCTGTTATTCTTTCACTTTCCTAAGGGAAAAAAAAAAAGTTTAAGAAAACCGAGGAGTTGGGATGGAAGGGAAGTTGGAGGATAGAGCCCAAATGAAGGGTAGAAATTCCTAATGAGCATCCAGAGGAGATTTTTTTAAAATGGAGAGAGAAGTTGACCAGATGGCGCCCAACTTCTCATACTTGAAAATATTTCCTTGCTCATTTATGTTAGAAGTTAATGCATAAAGTGATCATTTCTGTTCTCTAGACATTTCTCAGGGCAGTAGTAATGCTTTATTAACCACATTCACTGATGGCAAGTTAGTGAGAGAATCATTAAATAAATGAAAAAAGAGGAAAATAAGCAGCTAATATTGAGTGCTAACTATATGCTAGGTATCATTCTCAGTGCTTTCTAGGTATGAACTCATTTAATCATCAAACAACCCTATGAAGCAAGTACTATTATTTTCCCACAATAGATGAAGAAACCGAGGCAGAGAGAGGTCAAATAGTTTCCCACAGTCACAGAGCCTATAAGTGGTAGTCTGCCTCCACAGTCACTCATCGAAGCAGTCACAAAATCAGGACCAAAGCTGGAGTTCTGACCGTCATCACCCAGTTTCTCCTTTCTGGACCACCTTTTGCCATCTTATGATTTGTGAAATGTCTTTCCCAAAGTCAAGATGCTAACCAGAGACCCACAGAATGTTTGCCCAGAGGGATTTCTTCACTAGCTACATTCCGACAAAACACTACAACAGAAGATGAAAGACATGCTGCAGTGGGAGGTACTGGCCGTTGACAGTCATGCCTTTTATGGCTGACAGCGCCAAACACTACCTCAGGTAAGCCTTTGTGACATCTCTCTGTACCCACTTATGTTCTCATTTCTACATAATGCCTGGTCAGAGTCCACTAGCGGC
Source organism: Potos flavus (assembly GCA_028534135.1). Taxonomy (NCBI): domain Eukaryota; kingdom Metazoa; phylum Chordata; class Mammalia; order Carnivora; family Procyonidae; genus Potos; species Potos flavus. The sequence continues at coordinate 122,675,208 of CM052883.1, read as the reverse complement.
TATGAGACTATACATCAACCCCCCATTGTGATCTATATGAAAGTGACTTCCAGAAACTGTAAGTAACAGTACTTTGTATGAAAACACATCTTTTCCAAGATATTTTAAATGCCTACCCTCCACCACACCACATATATACACTACACTTTTTCCAAAATAAGTTTAAATCAGTTGTGTAATTGTAAACAAACTAGCTGAATCTTCACAAAATGCCTCATGGGCACTGACTTAGGGGGTGGAGGGAGAAACAAAGAGAACATATGTGCTCCCTAATAACCCTGGAGCTGCACTGATTCTAATGGATAGTTTCTAGTCCAGCAACAGTATTACAGTTTGTCATTAATGGATGTGGGAAGACCAGTTTCCTTAGTTGGAATGAAGCTACTATTAGTAGATAGCCCCCTCCCCCTTCAAAAAGAAGAAGAAAGACGAAAGAAGGAAGAAGAAGAAGAAGAAGAAGAAGAAGAAGAAGAAGAAGAAGAAAGAAAGAAAGAAAGAAAGAAAGAAAGAAAGAAAGAAAGAAAGAAAGAAAGAAAGAAAGAAAGAAGAAGGAAGAAGGAAGAAGGAAGAAGGAAGAAGGAAGAAGGAAGAAGGAAGAAGGAAGAAGGAAGAAGGAAGAAGGAAGAAGGAAGAAGGAAGAAGGAAGAAGAAGAAGAAGAAGAAGAGAAGAAGAAGCAATCCCAGGAAATAAACCCAGAGGAAGCATTAGCTCTGGAAAGTAAAAACAAATATCAGAGCACAAAATGTTTTGTGGAGGTTCTCATGGTATTACTTTTAGGACAGATACTAACCATGAACAATGGAATCATCCAACAGATTTCTCATTCCTGTTGTACTTTTAATGAACCAGTGTTATTTCATGATTTGTCTAGGAAGCCAATTATGCAACAGAATTAAGGGGACTTTAGGATTAAACTGCCTTCAATTCAAGTGACAAAAGAAATCTAACTTTCAAAAGCCCCCCTCAAATCTGATTAATTTTTCAAAAATGTTTTCTCTTTTACTTTGCCATACACATATCTAGATACCAATTCCGCATTATGGGAAACTACCAAAGTGAAGGAAAAAAAAAGAAGTAAACATAAAATATTTATTAAGATGATTGCACTTGAACGCAGAGTTCCAAAAAATAAATTCTTCACATTCATGAAACCTAACTACAATTGTCAATTTATCAGAAGTAATTTTTCACTAATGACTGTATTTTATATTCATATTTTCAACAAACATTTCTGTGTCCTGACAAGGACTGGATAGTATCCCCTCAAAATTCATACAACAAAGACCTTACCCCCAGTGTGACTATATCTGAAGACAGGGCATTTAGGAGTTAATTAAAGTTAAGTGAGGTTGTAAGAGCGTCCTAATATGATAATATTGGTAGGCCTTATAAGAGATAATAAGGCCTTATAAGAGATACCTCTGTCTCTCACTCTCCATGAACCTGTGTTGAGGAAAGGCCATGTGAGGATACAGCAAGAAGGTGGCCTTTTGCAAGCTAAGAAGTTTCATCAGCTGCCAGACCTTGATCTGGAACTTCCAGCCTTGAGACCTGTGACAGAGAAATTTCTGTTGTGTAAGCCACCCAGTCTATGGTAAATTATTATGGGAGCTTGAGCTGACTAATATGGGCTCCTCCTCTGTGTCAAAGATATTACTGCTTGCTGGTCTACAGTGGTGTTCAGTTCAGAGATGGTCCTTGCCCTCTTGAAGCTTATGGTCTCGTTGGGGTGAGAGACATTAAGCAATTAATCATAAAAATAAGAGTATAGCTATCAGTTATAACAGTGAAATACAAAAGTTGAAAGGTAATTCAAAAGACTGAGAGGAATTCAATTTAGCTTGGGAAGTTGAGGAAATGACATTTACTCTAAGTCTTAGATATGAGCAAAAAGTTAGCCAGATGATGATAAGGATAGAAGATTCAGGACAGAGGAAACAGTAGTATATGCAAAGGCCCTGAGGCAGGAAAGAGGATGTTGATTTTAAAATAACTGAAAGAAGTGAGTGGAATTACAGTATGGTGAGCAAAGAAAGGACACAATATAATTCATGTTTGTAAAATATCACTGGAGCTTCTGTGCAGAGAATGAATGGCAGGGGGAGGGTGAGCATCAATACAAAGGACTAGCTAGGAGATGGGACTGGAAGACAGTGGCTTCAACTAGGGCTGTGCCTGTGAAAGTAGGAAGAAGTAAAAAAGAGTCCAGGAATCCTTTGCAGGTGGAAACAAAAGGACTCGGTGATTTAATGAAGGTGGAGGGAGGTGGTTAGAGAGAAGATAGGATTATGGATGACTCTGGTTTTCGGTGTGAATAACTAGTACTCATATATGGCATTTACAAAATGGGAATAGTTAGCAGAGGAGCAGAATTGGGAGGTGAGAGCCACTGTTTGGAACTGCTGTTGCACTTGCTTCCATGAGGCTGATCTTGAGATTGACCATGAGACTATTCTCTGAGGCGAGACTCTGGGTGTATCATACATGCCAAATTCAGTAGGTGATGAGGATAAGTGACAAAACCAGCAAGACCAGTACAGGTCCAGTCAGACTTCTTGGACGGCACTACAGGCTTGGATTAGGCTCCTGTTGCAAATCTATTTCAAAGGGCAGTATCCATTGTGGGCAGTTATCAGGGGAGTATCAGGAAAGGATAGCACATGAACTTGCCCAAACCTCACTCCCACACTGAAGGGCAGGGTCACAGGTCACAGATGAGCTGAGGGAATCCTTTAGGTTGAGCCAATACATGGCTCAAGATACCTGGGGGAGGTAGCAGTTTTCCCTGGATCGCTGGGCATAAGGGGCTTCTGGAGGGGACTAGGTCTCACTTGCTTCTCCCACCATAGACTTGGGGCCACCATCACTATGGTCCGTTAGACATAGGACTAGGAACTCTTTTGCCAAAAGCCTTGAGGATGTTTTACCCTTCCTTGCTCTTCCATATAGTCTAATATTAAACAGTAAGCTGCAAATTTGAGAAACATATTGACTATTATACTTATCTCAACAGGTATGGACCTTTAGCTATCACAACAGAGACTGTTTCTTTCATTCTAACTTCCATTCTTTCCTCTCTCCATAGCAATGGTTCTGCAATTCTTAATGAGAGACGATGGAAGATGGGACTAGCATTGTGGTGATGGAGATGAAAAAATGTGGTGGGCAGGAGAGCTGCCCAAGAGGTAAAACCAGTAGGAGTTAGTGGTCAATGAATATGGGGACTGGAGGAGATATTCTAGGAGACCAAGACAATGCCCAGGTGCCCTATTTGCAAAAGAGAGCAAATAATGATTCTGTTTCCAGACACAGAGAGAGAAGACCAGGTTTGGGAGGAGAGGTCATGAGCTCCCCATTGGATATGCTCACACCCATGAAGGGATCTGAAAGAGGCAGCTGGATACACAAGCCCGGATGTGAAATGAGGGATCTGGACTGGAAATACAAATTTGCGAACACCAATATTTCCTGATTAGGTAGTGAAAGATGAGCCTGCAAAGGAGACTAAATAGAAAAGGTAAAAGGTGGAAGAGAAAACTAGGAGAGTATGTTGTCGTGAAAGCCACACGAGGAGAGTATTTCAAGTGGGAGGGGCTGGCGATGGCATAAAGCGTTTCTGAGAGTTTAAGCTCAACGAAGACTAAAACATATCCCTTGAATTTAGCCACATGGAAGCCACTGGTGACTCTGGGGAGAGTTTTTTCCAGCGATGAGGGAAGCCAAATTAAACCAAGTTGGACAGCGACCAGCATGTGCGAAATGGAGCCAGCAAGTATAGGCAATGCCTCATTTCCCTTGCCAACTACTCCTCCCCAGTCACCGTTACTCATGAGCAGTGGTCAGAAGCTCCTCTCAGTTCAGTCTTCTACGTATAAAGATCACTGTCACCATCGAATAACTCTACTCAGGGCACTATTGAAAAATGTAAATCTCTCTTTGTTTTTTTAAGATGATCTTCACCTATGATGGAACAAGTTTGAATGATTTTTATGGCGACAAAGACAGATGTGCAGACTGATCTGTTCACTCTCTTTCAATCCCTTTTGTAAGAAGGTTGAACACAGGTTGGGAGTGCAGCCATTGGTCATGGAAGTGACTAAAGCTTCCATTTGGGGTCAATGTCTGGCCCTCTTTGTTCTGCTCCTATCATCATCCAAATGACCTGTTGAAATCTCCTGTTGTGGGCAGCAAGTGAATAGAGAATCAGATGACAGGATCCTTCCTCTGTGGGCTATTCAATATAGAAGGAGAGGGAAAAGCAAATGTATACATTAAAGACAAATCAAGGCAGTGTTCTTTCACCCAAGGCCAGTAATACAAATCTATTCCTAATAAAGATAAAAGTTCAGACTTGGGGGAAAAGGAGCAGTAAAAGACAGGGGACGTTAACTAACTGAATGGAATGTATCTACCAAGAAGAGGGTTCTGTAGTTTGGTACGGGAGAATTCTGTAGTTTGGTACGGATTAAGAAAGACATTTATAGCCAAGAAGAGTAGAATACTTGCAAATGGCTTAGATATTAGAGGGACAGAAACAAAAAGAGACTGAGGAGTCAATTCTGGCTCTAGAGTTTGTACGGGTCTGCAACCCCTGGTCAGAAATCCCCAAATTGAAAAAGCTCTGAAAATGGAACGTTTTTCCCTAACTTATTGGCAGTCAGTTCTGACTTGACCTAAACACATTTGGCTGCAAACGCTGATGTGGAAAGATGTAAAATTTTTCACAATTATCTCACCTCAAGGTGAACAGTCATACACCTTATTGCAGAAATATTAATGTTTGATTGCAGAGTGCTGCCCTGGCCCCACCGGGATATCAGACACTGTAATGCAGATGACACTGAGTTATCTTCCTGAAATACAGAAAATTTTGAATTCTGAAACACATCTGGCCCCAAGGATCTGGATAAAGCGTTAAGACCTACATGAGGAGGGGCCAAGAGGACTATACTCTTGACCGTATGAGGACAATTAACACAGAACAAATGCAGAGACCACAGCCTGGGCAAGATGTCCATCATCATAGGCACATATGGGGCCTGCAGTCTCAGTCAGGGGCTGTGAATCAGCCTGGGGCTGAACCTAGCTCTGTGTTCTTGTAAGAGGGAGGTCTGAAGGGCCCTGATGATCTCCAGCCAGGAAACCCATGTTTTTTGAGAGTCTTCTGCATGCCAGGCACAACTCATTACCTCATTTTATTCCCCACATCAGCCCTGTGAGAAGAGAAAATAAGAATCACGGAGTAAATGGCACAGCTGGGAATCATACCAGGTCTGTGCGACTCCAAAGCCCATTCATTGCCCATTACATATAAGTCAATGGGCTGAGTACTAGAGAGAGAAATTCTAGCTAATTCTTATGGAATATATTCTATACACATGCACCTCATTTAATTCTCAAAACAATCAAGCTGAGTTGGTGTATTGTGATCCCATTTTTCAGAAGGAGAAACTGAGGCTTACAGAGGAGAAGTAAATTGTCCAAGGTCTTATAAACCTAATCAGTGGTGGAGCTGGATTTCACACCAATATCTGTCTGTCCCCAGAGCTGGCTCTGCTCCCTCTATGCTATGCTTCCTCCTGAACAGGGATTGCTGGTGCCAGTGGCTAGATATTTACACACACACACACACACACACACACACACACACACACACATTCAACTCCTTTTAATAGCCATGTGATTACCCAAAGTTAAATGTCAATGGCCTTCTGGAATCTCTCTGAAGGGTGAAGTGATAAAGGTCACAGTGATGGCTACAGAAACCTGTTTATTATCAGGAGATTACATTTCCTGTCACTTAAATGAGCCAGAGACTTCCAGCAAGTCTCCCATTACACAGGAGAACAGCTTCAACATCAAAAGAGAGTGAGATACGGGCAAAGGAGGGGGAGGCATGCTTTTCTTCAGCTGTTGATGGTTGGTCAAGTGAGTCTAATGGCTTATTAATAAGAAGCAATTAATTGTGTAGCCAGCCCAGTAGTTCTAAGAAATGAAATCCCAAATCTGATACATGAAGGGCATCAGGGATTGAATAACTGTTAAAAAGCAGTTTCTGGCACTGCTTTGCATCAATAAAGATGTAAAGAACAAAGGAATAGTGTGCAACTGCACGATCAATAGACGAAATACAAAAGCTGAAAAAGTGAAGAAGTGTGGAAACTGGTAAAATGTTAATATCTGCTCCAGAGAGGAAATCAGAATCATGGAGACACAGAGTTGGAAAGGGCCTCAAGAGGTCATCCTGATCCACAGCCTAAATTCTCCCTGGCTAGGGACAGCTAATCTCTTATTTAAAACATCCAGAGAATTGCAAAAGACTGTATTCCAAAGAAATAGGAGAATGTGCATCTACTTATTGCAGGCATTGGACACCTGGTACACTGGGAGCAGTAAATCAGAGTCCAAAACCATAAAATACAAAGAATTTCTGGACTCATCAGACTTCCTCTAATGAACAAGATTGACATATGCCTGCATTCCAAGAGAAATCATGTGAAATCAAAATTTCAGCCAAAAGAGATCTGGATCCTGTGATGGGAATTCTTGTAAGTCTAAAGCCAGAACTCATAAATTTCGGCCACTGAAATGAAGGGATGCAGGGGCCACTTGGGGGAATCCTCTGGCCCACGTGGTGGTGGTTGTGACAACCTGTGCTACTTGGCAGGAAATAATATCCACATGGAAGGGATGTTCATAGTTTTTAATGATAAGCTAAGAGAATTCTAATGCTAAACTGAAATTAAAACACCCCCCCCCAACACACACACCCATACACACATTTGGAAATTCCAGGAATGTGAGAGACATAGGGTAATAGCATTTGCATCACCATGTTAATTTATTAAGCCTAAAATGTGTAAGATTTCAGTGAAGTCGTACCAGCAATGTCCCTGCATCTAAAATGTCCTTAGTTCCTATTAATAAGGCTAAAGGAAGACTCAGTAAAATATTTGGAATGTTTTGAGATCTCTGAACCCCTTGGGAACTCCAGGCATTAAAATAGAACAGGTTTAATGATCTCTATATCATGCAATGCTTGTTGCCTAGAAACATCCCCCAAAGATTAGTAGATGCTGTTTTTGTCCATACTCCTGTAATTCTGAGTCTTTTACACTTGTCCATATCCTCAAAGAGAGGATATATACAGTTTATATCTGGTCAGACATTGTTTCATTTCTGGGTGCTTTTCAGGGATGTGCCAAAGAATTCAGGAGACCTAGGGAGCTGTTCCATTGGTCAGCAGAGCATTCCTGTGAGGTTAAATACATTTGGTCAAAAGTATTGCCAAATCAATGCGATAGATGAGGAAATGAAATCAAAGGCTCAGGGTTGAAGCCAACATTGTAACAGTGATCCCTTTCTTTCAGTCTAAGAGACTTTCTTGGTAAGAACAATCCCCTTTATAGGACCTGAACTGCCAAGCAAAGGCCATTTGTAATGAGACTTTTCTTTTAGTTATGAGATTGTCTTCTAAACTAGTCAAATCCCATGGGCCTTAAATGTAAAACTGGCTGACACAACCTAATTTTGATATGGCAGTGTACCATGCCACATTGGAAATGTATGAACATGATCGTGTTTTAACTGTTTTTTAAGAGGGTTTGATAGCTTTTTGTGCCTAGACCATCTAACCCTTGAAAGACTGGTAGCTGTGTAAGTCAGAGTTTCATTCCACTGGCCCCATAAAAGAGGAACTGGTGGCTGACTCTGGGATAGCATGAGGCAATAGGACCGGAACTGCCCATGTTGCTATGGTTGCACCTTCTAAGACCCATCCTTGACCCAAAAGGAAAGGCCCGGTTTCCTCGGGGACATCCACGTAAACTACTCATCAGGATGCACGGTACCCTGCCCGGATGGGGAGGAACCCTTCACATTTCTCTTTGAATACACATTCTCCATTCTCCAATGGGTCACGGGAGGGAAGCAGGTGGCATTAAAACATACTGAGGCCTTATTCTGTGAGTCTGTGACTCTGGGTAAAGGCCCCCTCATTAAGAGAGAGAAAAACCTGTTTTACGTTCCACCTCTGAACTGGAAACTTAATCCTTGATTAGATAAATAGTAAGATCAGTGAATAACAGTTAGAAACCATACCTAGAATCCTACCAAATTAAAAGGTCTTATGAACACGTCACATCATGTCCCTTAAGAGATAAGCAATGATGAACCTACTCACTCCCATTTGGCTTATTGAGAAGGAACCAGAATAATAATACAACAACGCTAAGGATACTGCTATTCCTCCACCCTCCCCCATTACTCTTTTTGTTTGGTATTTATGCGAAATCACAAGAAAGAGTCGCCGTTAATAAATATACATTGAGTGGCGCAGATGTGCTAAAGGAAATTCGAAGTACAGTAAGAAACATGATATTGTGAACCAACAGATTAACACAGGCATATATTTTATTGTATGTATTCTATGATGTTTCTATGCATCGAGCAAATCTTATAAACCAAGTAAATAAAAAAAATAGAGTTGGCAATAGCTCATGAGCATCTGTAGACTATTTAGACAATTGCAAGGGGGAATGAATGTTTTTCTTTTCATGTTTTACCAAACTTGCTAATTTTATGATGTGACATGCCTGCTTTGTTCCAGGGCTTAAATGTTAACAGTGTCTTAATGAACAAAGATAAATTAATTGATAAATTAGAAAACAGTTTACAAAACTGAAGTACAAAACATGTTCTTTGGGGATGCCTGGGTAACTCAGTCAGTTAAGCCACTGACTTCGGCTCAGGTCATGATCCCGGGGTCCTCGGATCGAGTCCCATATCGGCCTCCTTGCTCAGCGGGGAGCCTGCTTCTCCCTCTGCCTGCTCTGCCTGCTGCCTCCCCCCTGCTTGTGTTCTCTCTCTCTCTCTGACAAATAAATAAATAAAATCTTAAAAAAAAACACAAAAAAACATGTTCTTTACCTCATGTACAATGTAATATGTTAATAACCAGTAAACACTCTGAAGACATTGCCATGTGTATGCTAGATTAGAGAAACAGTTGAAATCTTGAACAATGGTAGTTTTCTTCCGCTGATTCACAGGATGGAAACAACCTGAGGCACCTCTGATTTTTTAAAGTATAAGCAGAAGTACTAAAAAAAAATGAGGAACCCTTCATTGCATCAAAGCTTAGAGTTAGAACCAGAGGTAATGACACATCTGGAAAACCAGCAAGAGGAAAGTTTATGAGATAGTGACCCCAAACCATAATCTTAACAAGAAAAAGACATGAATCAAGCACACAGGTTGTCAAGCAATGTCCTTATGCAGTGGACCTTCTGGTCTGCCCAGAATTCCCTTTTCTTTTTCCTAGGAGCCATATCTTTAACCTCCTGTGAGGCAACCACCCTCCACTCAGCTCAGGGCACAGTGAGATTGGGTACATTGCCTCTCCTGAGGTAGACAGGTAATTCAAGCTTTTGCCATCAGTATATTCCCTCCCCCTGGCCATAATTATGGTTTCAAGGATAGGCACATGACTCCAGTTTGACTAGTCATAACCAGGCTCTTTGCTGAGCTGAACATGAACCCAAGAGGATAAAAGTCTGAAGTTGCTAGGGGCTATCATATGAAGAGGATTCATCTAAGAGTAAAGCCAACAAATGGGAGAAAAAGTAAGACTGAGACTGAGTCCAAATAAATTTGAACTCCAGCATCAGCCATGCCTAAACATACCTAGATTTTTAAATTATTATACGATCTATTACATTCTTTTTGTTTTAATATAAGTACCTTAGGGGTGGAATTTGGGCCCCTTATAACCAAGACAGTCCTGAGTAATGCACTCCAAAATAATGAACATGAACCACAGAGGGTCAGTGAATATGAAGTCTGAGTCTGTCATTCCGTAGATGACATAGAAGAACTCTGATCTGTGCCCCAAATGAACCAAGACTCTTCATTTGTCAAATCCATGAGCCAAAAACAGAGTCAGCCAGAGGTAGAAGGGTACCATGAAAGATTGCAGTGGCGACAATGGGGAGAAACCATCTCCAGGCTAAGATGATTTGACACAATTAAGAAATGTCCAAATTGACACAGGTAATATCTGATTTATCCACTGCCAACAGCAAATGAAGAAAACAGAAGACAGAAATGGAGACCAGCTGGTGGATACGTTTTGGATTTGCAGAGCATCAGAACAGTATGCACGGAGAGAATACAAAGAATTGTAGAGGTTCCACAACAGCAGACCAAGCACAGACTTCCAGGAACCTTTTGATAGACAGGCTTTCCTGAGTTGCCGCCATCATTCCCGCAAGCTCCTTCTGACCTCTGTCTGATATGATCAACAAGTATCCAGAATATTAAGGTGGAATAGAGGTAGAGAGAAAGAACTACTTTCCTTTGATCAATTGGATGCAGTTTTGTAACAACATATTAAGAAAGGATTGCTTTGTAAAATAAAAATATAAGCAGAATTTTAGTGTAGTGAATTCATACATGTGTATACAAAGGAATAAAGGTCTGTGTAGGAAAAATTGGAGGTCAGGATAAGTGCATCAAAAGGGACCTGTATAGAGAATCTAAAACCTAATTCTTAAATGTTTACAATCTACAGAGAAGAATACTGGAAAGCAGGACAGGAACAGATGAAATTTAAAAAATGAAAGATTTTTTAATACAGGTAAGAGGTAATTCAAGTCTCAAGAACATGATATAGAATAACGATAAAAAAAAAAAAGAAGTGCCAATGGAGGATTAAAAATCCAGACAGATTCAGATATCCCTGGATTCTACATTGCCCAGTATGATTTTGAGAATCTGTTACAAATCCATTTTCTTTACCCCATCCAGAAAAAGCATGGACTTCAAGACAGATTGGGAGCTTCTCAAGGGCAGGAGATATTTATTTTTCTTCTTCTTCTTCTTCTTTTTTAATTCCTAGGGCCTTCCACAGAGGCTGTCCAAAACTGCTGAACTCATTGGTTAATTAATCCCGACTGGAGGTGACAATGGCATTCTGAACTAACCCCTAATTTTACCAATGAGAAAGTAACGGCCAGAAAGGTGATGAGTTTATTTTGAAGTCATAAAGCTAGTTAGAGGAATATCCAAGACAAGAGTTCAATATTCCTGAGATAAGAAAAAACTGTTCATCTGCTTGAAAAAGTATACTGGATGGTAGTGACTCTCCTTATTGATTAGAAGATGGTTGCCACACAGAACAGGATGATACTTTAATAATTGCATGGGGGAAATAGAAGATTCCTTTCTGTCTTGTTTTGCCCAGAGACAGTGAACTGAGGAACAGAGAATGGAGCAGTGGTGATAAAAAGAAACTTCCAAAAACGTATTATCAAAAGCTTTATTTGGACTCCCTGTCTGGGCTAAGGATCTAGAGATATCAACTTACCAATAAGTCAGTGGTGTTTGCTAGTGCTTTTAGCTTATGGACTGTTGGTTGGGAACAAAGGAGGAAACCAGAGAGACAGATGACAGAGAGAGTGAAAGCTCACTCACATACCTGGGTTTAATTCCACACAGCTCATTTAATGGAAACTGTTAGCCCTGGATTAATCCTCTCTTCATCACTACCCAACTGTGCAGCCTTCTGTGGATCTTAGCTGCCTCATCATAACTGAGGGGTGAGGACTGAATGATCACTAAGATCCCTCCTGGCTCTAACATTACCAAACTCTGAGTGCCATGCAGATGTGGCAGAAAGGCCTAATCAAATTCAGTTGAGGTTAATCTAGAATTGTCTATCCTGCCTTCCTCTTCTGGCTTTCACTGACAAATGAGTGTAAACCTGAAATTCATTTTGTTTCCAGAGTGCCTGGGATGCTAAAATTATTCATATTTTAATCGGCTTTTAACAAGAATAGGTAAGAAAGAAAATTAAGACAATTAAGAAATAATGAAGCCATTATAAAAACAGTAATGATTTAAAAGCAGGTAAGGGAATACTCTTATTGGAAATGTTGAATACCTGCAAATGAGCAGCTAGATGACAAGCACACAATGGGATTAAGGGATTTCACTAATATACAGACCAAACCATTTATAATAATTCCTTCCCAAATTTGGGGATAATGCAAATGTCCTGATTATTACTGAAAAGATATATTTTCTTGAAAATTGACCATCCTGCACAATGTTGGATATCATATCTGAAGACGTTATCAATATTTTGCTCAAGGGTATTCTCTTTTCAAAGATAGCAACTTTCTAGAGTTTCTTGTAAATCAAAAGATGTTTCCGAAAAGTATCAAAACCAGACTTGCTCTCTTAAAAAAGCAGGGGGGGGTGGGGAAGGTGATGCTAGGAGCTATAAGAACACACTCTACATCTCAAGCACCTGCTTACTCAGAGTGCAGTGTGAATGTCCCTGGCAGGACAGCTCTCCTAGGAGGACCTCTTCCAAGCAGTGAGTCAGGGGTGTGGGCCCCTTCCATTATGAGGATCCTCCATCTCCTAGGATCACAAGGTATCTCATTCTCAGCCCTAAGGACAGCAAGGGGGAGAGCTTGAAAGACTACACGGAAGGTTTTATGGCCAGGCCTGATGGTAGCCAAAGTAGCATCTACCCACATTTCATTGGCCAGAACTCAGTCTCATGGTCCCACTTAGAGAGCAGAGGGGCAGGAAGCATAGTTCAGCAGTGTGCTCAAGAAGGAGAGAGAAATGAGACTGGTAAACACTAGCAACCTCTATCACAATACAGAAAGCAACCCCCAAAAAGAAGCTAAAAGAGAGCTGGAGGACAGGCAGGGTTCTGCACTGGGGGTCATTCAATATATGTGGATGTTGGCCACCAATCAAACAGTCCACAAATCTTCAAAATAACCCCTGTGTGTGTGGTTTGGGTGCTGTAGGAGAGGGAAGGGTTTGGGGAAATATCTCCTGACTCAGACAAGGCTCTTACCATCATGCTGCTTACAGAATAGTTAAGGGGATAATATGTGGAAAGATAAATATCCAGAGACCATTTAATAATATGAGACAATATCACCCTGAGGTTTAAGGACAAGGATTTGGCTTTCTTTGCAGCCCAACACTATGCACACAGTATGGCCTAAGTTGGCACAGATATATGTAGTTGACTTGAATTAAATGGACTATAACAGATAGTACAAAGAAGTACATTGACTAACCTTCATTACTAAGTCCTCTAAGTTCAGAGACTGCTACAGGGGTAGATATAGACAGTTATTTGCTGCCTTCTGAGCACAGTCATTAACCTCATCTCTCACCAAATGGTGTCCTAAAGTGGGGGAGTGCCTCCATTCTTCGGCATGTGGTTCGTCTATCCCCAATTTCAGAAGCAGACATCAATTGTCTTGTATGAAAATTTCTCGTGCACAGATTGGTACAAGCCTAGGCACATGATCCTGTCAAGGTTAAAGAGAAAGAGATCTGGAAGCAGGTGGTACCACAAAAGATACTCCTTCTTTTCCTAGAAGAGGGTGAAGATGTAAGATCTTGGACAGCCATGTAACTTTGTAGTCATAAGAGGAGATCTCAGAGCTGTCGGGACACTGCTAGATAGGGCCCAAGGAGAAGGCTTCACCATGGAATTCAGAATGGAAAGCTGGTGAGAAATTGAATCTGTGGTGGCATTGCTTAAGCCCCTAAACTAACCCTCTCCTGAAGCCAGACGGCTTTGGATGTTTTAGTTTTGTGCCAACAGACTTCATTCTTGTTAAAGCCAGTTTGAATGTGGCTTTTGGTAACTTACGACACAAAGTCCTTATTGATACAGGTGGCGTGGCCACTATGGAAGGTAGTATTGGTTTCCTAACCAGCAGTGTTTCCTCTCTTCTTTCAGGCAGATCCTGGAAATGCTGATCACTTTCCCAATCTCTCAGTAATTAAAGCGTATATATGAATATACTCACTCCTGGTGAATAGGACGTGAAGGAAACTCTTCAGTTGAGGAGTGGGGGTGTATGGGAGGTGGTTCTGGAAAATTTTACTCCTTGACAAAAAGAAACACACAAGAAGAAACTTCTGCTGCTGCTGTTGGCCACTGTGTGTGAGGATGTGATAGCTGGCGCTGGAGCAGCCATGTTGTAACCATGAAGAAACAAAAGTCAATACAGAATGGCAGAATGAAAGATAGAGTCTGGGGCCTTGATGACATCAATCAACTGTGGAATTTATTAACTTTGCAATTATCCTACTCCCACCTTCTTTTATTTATTCCAAATTATTATTGAGATGATACGTTATTTTACTGTTTAGGTGGCTTTTGCCTGATGGAAGAAGTTCAGGAGTTGACAAGGGTTTAAAGGCATTAGAATTGATAGAGGCTGAAAGAAGAGTAGGGAGAAGGTTTCTATAAGAATACAACAATATCTACAATTTACTGAACATCTACTACATGTGAAGGACTTCTTCTTTTATATCCTTAATTTTAATCCTCCAAAAATAAACATTATTATGCTAATTTTGCAGAGGAGAAAACTGAGACTCAGAAAGGTTAAGGGAGTTGTCCTAAGCTACCCACCAATTATGTGGCGGCATCCAATTCCCATGCATCTGCTCTCACCCTGTTATATTGCTACAGCTATGAATTTTAGGTCCAGCAAATGCAGTAGGCACATCTTTAGAAATTGAAACAATGTTTTCTATACAGGGATCAAACCTAAACTTACGAAGCAGGTGAACACCCAATGGAATGAATGTGACATGTCACGTTAATGGGTCACCAAGAATCAAGAGGATCTGTGCTTTTGCTTTCCTGAAAGATTCTATTTCCTCCTGGCCTCCTCTTTGCCATTTATGTGCTGCCTGTGGGAGAAAACCATTGACTGGTTCTGTTCAATCTGGGCCCAAGAGCAGGAGGGGATGGTAAAGAGCTCTTTTGGCAGTGTATCATCCCTTCCCCTTTCTTTTGATGGCCATCCCCTGCTTTTCTTAAGGGAAATTATATGCTCTGCCTTCAGCATTGTGCACATTCTGATGGAATCATTACTCAAGCAAGGGGTCATGCAACCTTCTGGCCAAGGTGACAAGTGACCCAGATAAGCCATAAAGACATTCGCTTCTGGGACTCTGCATCTTGAGGGGAGTGATGGTAGAATGGGCAAAATGGTTGGTGCCCATATATTCATTTCAGAGGGGGTACTAGCCTAGACCACCAAATGGTTCCTACTATCTGCACCCTACTACCTAGACCCCTGCCACAGTCCCTTCCTGAGCCCAGTTTCCATCTTTCTATTGATTACCCAGTGTTCTTGTACAAATTATTTTCCTGCTTAAGCTGATTTCCATTTAAATGCAGAAAGTTAATACTAGACTGTCAACTCTGTGAGGGCAGGAGCCATGTCTTTTTAGGCTCATTGTTACATTCCGAGTATCTAGAAGATAGCAAGCATCCAACAAATATTTTAGTTTCTTAACTAACTAATGAGGTCCAGAAGTGAATGAGTCATCCCAGTCTATAACCAAGTGGAAGACTGAAGCTTAAATTTCAGATTCTTGTCAAGCATTTTTATATGAGAAATTATCTGCTGCTTGTCGAGGCTGAACAAAAGCAGAATCTTTGATATTATGAAGAGTGAGTGACAGCTTAATCAGAAACAAAGAGGAAGTATTTCCTCCTGTGCCACTAAGTCTAGAATGTGCTGTTTGAAAGACAGGCAAAGAAATATGTGCTTCCCTGCGTGAGATATCCTTGATGCCACACATCCCAGAGCTTCTGATTCTTTAAGAGAATGAGTAGGTGGACAGAAAAGGGATAGAAAAGCCAAGAATATTTCCAAAGGAAGCCACAGTGTCCCTCTGATAAGAATTATAAGGCCAGGAGCGGTTAACCAGGCCTGTAGTTTACATGCTAGACAAAGAATGGAGATGTGACTAGGGAAGGAAGGAGTCCTCAGCACACTGCTGGAGGCTCTCCCCCAACTTTTTTCAGTTCTTTTCCAGTCTCTCTGACTCCTTACACACACAGCTCACACAGCACACATGCATGCTCATGTGCGCACACACACACACACACACACACAGAGGCTATGAGAACCCAGAAACATACAGACATAAAACAAATGGAACTAAAGGAAATCCAACACCACAAAGCCCTAGTAACGATAATGATGAAGAAAAGCTGCTGCCAGATGCATCTTGTGATGACGCCAATGATCTAATTCTCTCACTATCAAAAGATGCCGGTAAAGGCAGCCTTGACAGAAGGCTTTAAAAAATCAAAAGAGCGCAGCATCACTGGAACTGTGTTATCTGATTTATGCCTTTTCAAAGACCAGGCTTGTGTCATATGCTGATAATAGACTCTAGCCATCAAAACGTTATTTTATCTGGTATCTTGATTTTAAAGAATTGTGGAAACTAGCAAAGGGAACTGGGTTATTTATATGATGTTTGAGCTACGGTAGTCCACCAGTGGAGAACACACACACACACACACACACGCGCGCGCACACACACACACACACACACCCCAAAATCAAAACCCAGGCTAGGTAATGATAGAATAAAAAGTAACAGCCATCAGGTGCGTGGGCGACACAGTTGGTTAAGCGTCTGACTCTTAGGTTGGCTCAGGACGTGATCTCAGGGTGATGAGATCAAACCCTGCATCGGGCTCCATGCTCAGCATAAAGTCTGTTCAGAGTTTCTCTCTCCTTCCCCTTGCTCCTCCCCCCAACTTGCTTTCTCTCTCTCTAAAATAAATAAATGAATCTTGGGGGGGAAAAAAAAGCAATAGCCTTATGTTATAAATGGTCAACAATTCTGATTCTAATTTCTGAATTAGAACATTTCTCTTTTGTAATTTCATAATGAAAGTATGAATGAATGCTAAGTTGGTATATGGGTGCCCACTGGGTGAGACCCTTACCCACAAGTACTTGAGCACTGCCAGAATTCAGAGCCATCACCGCCAGCAGATGGAGACTCCTGCTAAAGAAGATCCCACATCAGGAAACAGCCTCGTCTATTAAGTTACACAGAAATAGAAGGGTCTCCTTGGAACACAAATTAAAAAAAAAAAAAAAAAAAGTTTTAAAAAAGGTTTAAGTAACTCCCCCAGAAGCATGACCTAATCATTCCATGTTTCATGCCACTTAGAGATGACATCTTTTTCCTTGAATGACTAGACATTAATCAGACAGACCTCCACACTTGAGAAGATAAATGCCAAGCAAAGAAAAGGAAGCCTTCTATATATATACCTTACTGTTTAAAGCACAGACATTAGAAATGAATGAGATGTTTGAACATTTATCATACAGAGAGACCAATTGTCTTGCAGAAATTTTTATGTCAAACCACACCTGGCCATACATGTTTGTCTCTTGATTCATGAGCCCTAAATATCACATTGCAACATTGTTGGGCTTAAGCCAAAAGTAATGTGTTTAAAACTTCTTCCTTGCAGTCTTAAATTAGCTGCAATTCTGGAAGAAAGAAAAAAGCTGCCTTGATGATCCAAAACTATGAAAAATCTCAGTGTTATTTATTTAGAGTTTTAAACATATTATTTAATGGGGTTTGGGCAGTATATTGACCTTCCTAATGAGGTTTGACTAAAGCCAATATTAAAATTAATGTGCCCTCCCTGAGCACCCAGTGACAGAGTGTAATAGGAGTTGGCTCAGAGGGATCTATGTGGCAGAGAGAAGCCAGCCCAGCAATAAAAACTGGCCTCGGTCAATCTGTATGCAGATGATCAAGAACTAACTTCATCATCGTTAGGGATTCCAGGAATCATCTTCTCAGACTAGGCTCCGTGCTCAATGATCAGAATATACTGATAGGAAATATTGATTATAGTGGTTATAGTCTATGAAAACACAAGAAGAAAATATAAAAGATCCTGAAAGTGGTTTTAAGTGGAAAGACCAGCAGCACACACATCTGAACTCCTTGGTGGTTGAAAACCACGGCAGGGTAGTAATAATGCCTGGGACTGGCCAGTCCTACAGTGTGTCTACATTCTCTTCCAGGTCCTCTATGTTTTCCAGCCTTGCATGCATTCTTCATTATTATTAGGATGCTCACTTGCTAACTGACCTCCTCAAATAAGTCCTACTTCTCATCCCGAAGCATCACAGAACCACGCCGCCCCTCGGCCCTGAGAGCCCAACCAGTCGGCGACATAGGTGGCGAGGCATTTCCACCTCCCAACTTCTCCGTTTTATCTCCTTCAATCCCCTTTCCACCCCCCTGAATTTCCCGAGTCCCCCTGAGGTTGAAATGACTAATACTAGCTTATAGCATGACACCTAGCTGATTCAAGGTAGCTTTCAGAGTATGGCTTTTGGTGAGAATAAGCCTGGCTTCTATTTATGTACACTCGCCGGTCACTTCACAGCTGGGTGACTCTGGGTGAGTTATTTTTACCTTTCCCAGACACAGTTTCTCAGTTGAAAAAAATTGGGGATAAGGAATGAAAGTATATTCACAAATGTTTTAAAACCAAGAGGCACTTCTTTGTATTACAAAAGATGTAGATGGAATAGGGTTCTCCTCAGTATTCTAAGTCTGCAGATTCAAATACTGTATGTTCATTTCTTTAATACGGTCCATCTGGATATTTCAAACTCCAAAGAGAATTGGAGAAGCGAGATTACCCAATTCATCCTCAGAGTAACTATATTTCCACTGACTGCCTATTCTACTGCATCCCAAACAGGATAATTCCCATCTCAAGCCCTTTTTGGTGAAATCCCTTGGCGGTGTTCTCCCAGCAGACAATTACAGATGTTCTCCTTCTCTTGGTATTTAAATCCTCAAGCTGAGCGGGCAAAGCAAGCAGGCCGGGAAAGGACAGGACTGATTTTCTGTTGAACTTGCCTAACTTCCATTTCATGTTTAAGAAACCAAAATAGTTCTTCAAATATGCTTGCAAACGGTGGCACTGCCCTTGAATATGTTCCCCTGGCTCCCATCTGAGTCAGTGTAATGAGTCTGCATTTTATAAGAGCTGAGCCTGGTCCAAATGGAACCGTGTAACTGTTAGAAAGATTAATGGACTGTATCATCCCACAGTTGACTATAAACTTCTAATTGTGTGAATCTCAGTGTGGCGTCTAGAGCTAAATGGGAGCCTGCTTCCTCAGTCACTAATATCCACTGATATTGTTCATGATTTTTCTAATGCCAACCCTAGGTACAGCAGGGCTGGGCAGACCCCTGAGGAAAACAACAACTTTTGTTGTAGGTACTTGAGAGCAGTCATTATCACTGTTGCCAATTAATTCATCAATCTGTGTTTACCAAGCTGCCACCGAGAACGGGGACGGGCACTGAGCCCTGCTGAGTGAGGGAAGGACGGAGGAGTCTATGGAGACTGAGCCTCTGCTCCTGAGCAGACATAAATATGAGCCAAGAGATCTCTTTCTGAGTGGGGGCTGCGTGACATCAAGCAACTCCCTTACCCCTCTGAGCCTTAAACTGGGAAGCAGGACACCCACCAGGCCATCTACCTGAAGAACAACAGACACAATGTGTGTGTGAACACGCTTTGGAAAACATTAAGCTCAACACAAATGAAAGCATTCATCATGACCTATAATAGAAAACAGAGATCCTGTAGAGCTAAGAAGAAATCAGGTTAACTCGGGTGTATCTGCACCATTCTCCTCCTTATAAATTCTTGGCCCTCTCTTTTCACATTTCAGGACATTTTGAGTGGTTTATCCACATCAGCGAACCCCTACTCTTTTTCAGCTTCGAAATCATGTGTGCAGGCTTCTTTAAGTTGTACTTGCTTTGTCCTTGACAGAACCACATGCTATTAAAAAGACTGTGAAGTACTGGCCCCTGGTTGGGATCAAGGGAAAGCTAGAGAGGACTTCTTTCCTCTACTCCTGCCCACCTGTTCC
Organism: Potos flavus; assembly: GCA_028534135.1. NCBI lineage: Eukaryota > Metazoa > Chordata > Mammalia > Carnivora > Procyonidae > Potos > Potos flavus. The sequence goes on along the minus strand of CM052883.1, from coordinate 122,655,408 downwards.
TTCCTCTACTCCCCCTTTTTCTGGCTTCCTCTGAATGGGAAGCACGGAGCTCTCAGCCCTGTGATGCCCCTCCATCCCACAGGAAACTGGACCATGAAGCAGGAGCCATGTAACTGCTGGGTCCTTCATCCCAGGCACCCAGCTGTGTGAGTTGCATTTCATCACTTTGCAGAGATGTCCCTCTCTCCTTCCTCATAGCCGCATTAAGTGAACAGATTCCCTTATGTTTGAAAGAGTCCTTTCTTGTCAAGAAAGTAAGGAAAGAGGAACATTAGTTATCTATGTTGCTGCAGTGTGGTGTGAAACTTGGGATGGCATAATGCTTATTGGCAAATAGGACTGAAAGTCTCCAAAGTTAATCAAGTTGCTGAGGTTTTCAGGACCCGGATGTTGGCAGAATTTCCTTACACTCTTATGCCAATTTAGATGTTTAAATATCTAGGGAATGGTAAATATAGAACATACAACTATAGCATTAAGAGAGAACCGTGGCTCCAGTCCAGTCTAACCAGCATGTCCCCTAATTCCTCAAAACTTCCCTTTTGACTAGATGGGGAATAATAAGATATATACCCTCATCAGTCCTGGAAAGGGCTTTGCTGCCACTCTCAAAAGAGTTCAGGCATTTTCCTGCCACCTCATTTATAACAATCTAATTTATACTCTGTAGATCAGAGAAATGGGCTGATTAGGAACAGATTTGTGTAGATTCAAATCTGCACTTTGAGTGATAGAAAAGCTAAAGCCTATTGCGCTCTACAGTTTAGAAGTAACTCTGATTCCATCAACTGTCTCAAGTTGTTACAGTGGGTTCTATAAAAGGACAATCCCAAAGAAGCCTGAACATAATGAGATGGCAAAAGATGCAGTATAAGATTTACCTGCAATCCCTGTAAAGTCCTTTATCAGAATATGGGAAGGTTGTGTGTTGGCCAAGATGCCTTTATGTATCACTAAAGGCAATGACAGTCAAGTTTGGGTCTTCAGACTTATCACCAAATGTTTTCTGTTGCTTTGCCCAAAGACAAGTCATAGGATAAAACCTGATCCTGGGGAAGAAAGTGTTGGTGGGGGAAGGTTAAAGCGGGAAAAAATAACAGAAGGAAAAGATTCCTAATGCCACCGAAATCCCATCATTTGCAAACATAATTTTCTGTCAAATCTGGATTGCGTGAACTTAGGTAAGTGAATAAAACTCCCTAGTTGCTGCAGGGATAAGGGAGGAAATGGTTCAAGCCCCAGAGATCCAGCGGAAAGGGGCCTATGTTAGCTGAAGGAACTGGTGTTTTTCCTCTCATCTTTGAGAGTATAAATTGTGGAGGATATGAACAAACAAAAAGCCCAATGAGACTATTTATGAGAAGAAACAATAAAACCCACACAGATAATGTATGACAGGGAGGGGGAAATGAACTTGCCAAAACAGAGTCCTAACACCCACGAAGAGGGTGCAATGCACAAGATGAATGATGCCACCCTAAGACTCCTTGGTGGCATTTCAGGACCTTGCTTTACAGTCCCTTTCCTGGGATGTAAATAATTGATAACTTGAAGGGATCCGAGAAACCCACTGCAACTGAACACAGATATTTTTTATGACATCAATTACAGGGCTAGTGACTTGATGAGGAAAGGAAAATATTTCAAACCGTACTTTAATGATCTCCACCAAGAACCCCTAGTGTTCTAAATGAAACGTGGGTCTCTAGGCCTTGTTTTTCTTTTTCCTCCATTTTCCTCCTCATAGGGAACATAAGTTACCGCTGAACAGAAGAGATGGTTAATTATGTCTTTACTTCGCAGTGGTGGCTCGCAGGCCCCCTTATTTGAATAGCGAAGAAAAGGCTTGGGAAAGCAGAAGGTCCCTTGTGTGTGCCCCCGCAGGGCCGCAGGTTATATGACAAAGGTGTTGTGGAGTTGGGCTTGGCAACTTGGGCTACGATTGTAGTTGAGATTGTCATTTATGACATTACAACACCAGGGCACATTAAAATGATATGGTAAACAGCACCATTAGGGCTGTTGAAAGGAAGTCAGAGTTCAAGTATTTGTGCATGAGGCACTTTATGTGGTGGCGACTTCTGAATTTATAGTTGTCAGGACAGGAACAGAAAGGCTGATTTGGCCTGAGAAGGGGTCTGTTCATGCTTGTGTCTGGTCGATTATGAAGTCCGGTTCATTTTTCCTTTTTTCTGGCAAAATGCCTGCAAGGCTGCTACTGCTTCATCAGAAAGGCTAGAACCAGGTCTAGAAGGTGATCCACAAACCCTGACTATGGGGTGCAATGGGCGTGTGCTCAGGACTCAGGCACATGGGTCCTGAGGGAAGGGTGTTTTGGGGTAGTATTGGTGTGGGAGGCAGGGAGGGCCTGGGTATGTCTCTGAATGAAAGGGGAAGAGGGTGGGGGAGATGTGTCAAACCAATTCTAAGAACAATAAAATCCTGTTTTTCTGGGACTCATAACGTACATTTGAATCCACCAACAAGTCTAAACGCATACCTTGAAATACCATTACAGGATACAGGAAAAGTCTCCTGGAACCAGCTTATAATAGGGGTTTGGGTGTGTTTCTCCACTACCGGCATCATCACGGTTGGACTGCAGTATTTCTTTCTTTGGAGAGGCCTGAACCACAGAGGAGAGAACTCCTTTGGTCCGTTAGTTTGGAACTCAAGAGATCTGCCAAACTACTTGTTCGCAAGTTGAAAAAGATACTGGCTGGCTGTTAGGCCAGAATTCTGAAGCCCTCATACTTTAAAGCAATGTAATTTTAAGCTTCCATGTCTTGTAAAGAGCTGTCCATTGGCTTGGCTCCTAAGCAGGAAGAAAGGGGGGGGGTGAATGGTGCAATGAAAACAAGAATTCTTTCTCTTCCTTCCAACTTTCTGATACAAATACGCCCTTGTTTCTCCCGTTGCATTTCCTTGCCATTCCTCTATACTTTCCTAATACTCTGCATCATCTGATGATGTCCAATAAGCTATAGGATGTAAGATCGGCAAAATATCAGCAGCGAAGGGCTTTTTGCGGCTTTTTCTTCTGGCTTATCTGCAAATGCCACCAGGAAAAATCAATCTATTTTTATGAGTCTTCCAACCCAACTGGGTCTACTTAAGAAAAATCTCCAGATGAAATTTATTGAGATGTTCCTAAAATGCCTCCTATTTACGTATCACAAATAAAACATTATTCAGAATTTGGAAGTGGTTTCTGGAGTATTTGAGGCTTTTCATTTTGAGCCTAAAGGAATAGTTCATAATGAAAACTTATCAATGGGGTCGATATTTTATCACATCTGTGTTAATTTGGGACTGCTGACTTATCATTAATAAAGCATTTGGCTAGAAAACGATGTCCATATTTGATGGTCTGGTAACTTTTTTTTTTTTTTTTTTTGCCATTTTATGCCACAATAACTTCCCAGTCTTATTGCTGCCCATAATGAATGTGTCAAGTTTTATAGCCTAAGTAATCAAATGACGCAGTGTTGAGAAGATCTGGAGACAAGTTGGGAGGGTTTAGATGGAAAAGGAAGTTGCGTGGTCCATGCCAGCCTTGCTGGCAATTTTACGGGTATTGATCCCTTTTTACATACTGATTTAGCATCCTGAATTATGATGCAGTATTAAATTTAAATGCCACTCGAAAGTTTGTACCTCAAAGGTTGCTCTAAGTGACAACCATTTTTGACCCTACTCGTCTCTGCCTCTCTAGAGTGGGTGTTTTATTAGAACTGTCCATAAAAGACTACATGGCAGTGAGTCCTGCAGTGCAGAGAGAACATACAGTGATTTCTAAGCATCTGGAGCACCAGGAAGCAATGAGTGGTTTGATATAACAAAAATATTCAGAAAATCATAGTCTTGAAAGGAACTTCCAGAGATCACTCGGTCCAGTCTGTTGCCTCTAGGTAGACCTGCACTTAACACATTCACTAAAACTTCAGAAAAGAGGATTCCACAGACTTCCTTGATAACAAAGTTCACTTGACAATAAGCCTAATCCTAGAGGAAACTTTTCCTACACCTCCCCAAGCCCCTGCACTTCATACTCATTCTCCCAAATTGAGGAGCGTTGAAATCCCACACAATCTACCACAGGAGGAAGTGGAATATAATGTATTGGTCAAACTTTTCAAAAATTAGGAGTCCTTAAATTTTTAATTAGGTATAATGCATTATACACCAGGTGTTATTTATATAGCTTCTATTTGCTGCATATGCACCAAGGCTATTTTTTTTTATGCAATATGTCTGAACATGCTAGAATATTTTGTGTTTTTTTTTTTAAGTCAGGCAAGCTGGATTGAGTTCTAGAGTCTCTTTTTAATAGGTGTTGGTTATTTGCCCATATTGCAAAACACTTGCTATAGTCCTATAATATTTAATGTCCAAATGTAGAAAAGAAGGGGAGAGGGGCTCCCGGGTGTCTCAGTCGGGTAAACATCTGACTCTTGATTTCGGCTCTGGTCATGATCTCTGGGTGGTGAGATCTGCCCCCTGCTTCTTTCCCTCTCCTGCTGCTCCTCCCCCTGTTCTCTCTCGAATAAATATAATCTTTAAAAAAAAAAAAAAAAGATTCTCTCTCTCCCCATCTGCATGTGCTTGTGCTCTCTCTCTAAAAAAAGTGGGGGGGGAGGATAGAAAGAGAGAGAGAGAAGGAGAGAAGGGGACGAGGAAGGGAGGGAGGAAATTATTTGTCCATTGATTTTAGATCTGCATGCAACTCACTCCTATGCTTTTCAAGTCTGATGTGAGGTCATCCTGTTTCTCATTGCTCAGCACTGAGGCAATGCAGGGAAAAGGGGAGGGAGCAAACAACCAGTGGACCACAGATGGTTTTGTATTCTATGGAAGACTATGGGTAGCTTTGTGTTCCATTGCTGGGTCTAGATTCCAGGAGAGCACGGAAGAGTGCAGAGAAGATAATGCAAGAACAGAAGGTGATTTATTTATGGCAATCTAGGATGATTCCTTTCTTGCTCCCTTTCCTTACGATGCCTTAGGCAAATCTACTAATTCTTTCCTTACAGTGGTAAAAGAACAAGACCAAAATAAGGTTAAGGTGTAGATTTTCTCTTCTGCAGTATGGAAATATTTAGGTTTCAGAAATGAAATAGTTTAATTATATCTGGAATCCCATTAATTGATGGTATTTATTAAAATGCAGCACTTCATTTGGTTTTATAAAGAATTGAACTATGGACCTCTAACAAATTAAGTATAACTTTTTATTTCAATCAAGTGCTAGCTCATTTTCACTGTACCATATGTTTTACACAATTATCACATTTAATCTTCACCCAATAGAATAGGCAGTTGTTCTCCAAGTTTGGTTCCTGGACCAGCAGCATTACTCAGGAACTTGTTAGAAATGTAAATTCACAGGCCTCACCTCGGACCTACTGAATCAGAAACTCTAGGGATAGGACTAGCCATCCATGTTTTAACAAGCCTTCTGGTTGATTCTGTCACACACTACAGTTGAGAATCACTGGGTTATGAAGTATTCCCATTCTAGAGTTAAGAAAATTAAAGCACAAAGAGTTTAAGCAATTTCCTGAAGACCACACAACTAGAAAGTAGTCAAGGCTACCTGATTCCAAAGCCCTGGCTCTCGACTATGAGGTTAAGTTGCATGATGGACTCAGTTTACTTGGGAAACCAATGTCAAGAATATAGACAAATAAGAAATAATACTCCAGAGAAAGAATTTAGATTTTTTTTTAAAACCAACAGCATATGGCTTAAAACATGTTTTGCTTGGTTGCATGTCTACCTATAAAATTCTTGAACTGAAAAAGTTATGATTCAAAGTGCTCAAGTAAAACACCAGGTAGGTGATGGGAAAGAATGCCTGGACTTAGAAGGTCCAGTGACCAGACAGCTCCTGGCCCATGTGACAAGGCAGCTATTGGACTCAAAGCCAGCAGAATGATGCTACATCAAAATAATCTCTTAAGAGAAGTCAGGAACCCAAATTTGTGAGGGAAATCTTGCAACTTTAAAACATTAACTGCTAATTCATAAATTCTGAAAGAACAGCGCAGATTTTAAAAAAAAACATAGATTTTGCTTACAGGATGCCATTTTGCAACCTCTCACTGAGAAATCCTCATAATATTTAATGAACACAGCTCAGAAGACTGAGGGGATATAAGGTTTATGGAAAATACATTTGGGGAGAAGTGTGGGAAATTGAACTTTTGGGACTGTGCTAACTGATCACGTTATCAAAAGGGCCTAAACCTTATGGCTATGTCAGAGTGGCCCATTTTATTAATTCACAGCTTGGAACAGTGTTTCATAATACCACCATATTTGTACAATCTTCACTGAGATCGTGTGACTGTAGACCCTGGTTTCACAAGCAACTGTTTGAGTGAATGTTGGAAAATAAGCTTTTGAGGCATATGTCAAGTGTTTATGTGGGCACCACTTTAAATCCTCATTGAGAAAGCCACTCTATGGACTGAAAAACATTCAGAGGAAGCAGGTTTGGAAAGGTTACTGCAAAATCCATCTCAACTGCAAACAGAAGTGATTTTAATGCCTGTTATTTTGGAAGCAGTTCAAAGTTGTTTTTTCCATTGTAAATAGCATTAAAGTGCTCTGTGGAGGCAAGTATTACTTTTTTCTTGGCCCACTGCACTTCAGTAATGGCTCTTATACACTGAAGGCACAACAATAAGACTCAGGAAGTTATGCACAGCATATCAGGGACAGCAGAGGAGAAGTGGGAGGGGAGGGGAGGTCATATGGTAAGTATAGAAAAGAAAAATTTCGGGGTGGAGATGCTGTGCATGTGAATACCAGCCAAGACAGGGAACATCTGGAAAACCTGCTCTGTATTATGTGGTCATTCCACAAACTTTTCCAAGGAATCACATAAGGAGAATATTACATTTTAATTAGAGTTGGGATTGATCCAGAGAAAAGGGGGGGGAAAGCATGGTTCGGTGAACGAGCTGCGTTTTAGTTTGGCTGGGTCCGTGAAATACAATTAACCACTTAGTTCCCTCCAGAGGTGCTCAGCCTATTCCAATGGCTCAGTGATTGAATGAAACCTTACACTGGACTCTTGGTGCTCGCTTCAGCAGCACATATACTAAAATTGGAACGATACACTGGACTCTTGACTAGTCCTAAACTGTAAAAGGAAAGCAGAAGCAATGGGTGAGTGTCAATTGAAGAAAAGAGGTCAAACCTGGGAACTTTTTGTGGGGATGGCCCCAGAAAGCCAAAAGGATATCCTTATTGCCTCCTTTATTTCCTACTTATGTCACACAGCAAGTTTATTAGTTATTCTCGGAAGGTAAAAGGTAATGGGGAAAGAATAAATATATGAATGTGATGAAGTATGAAATTTATTTAATGTAATATTCTTTTTCATTTTATGAGAAAATACAAGTATTGTGCCAAGAGATAAAATATTCCACATGTCTGGAATCCTCCTTAATAGAAATTAAATTCATTTTAAATGCTAATAATTTATTAACTTTTTTAGATAAGCATCTGAAAATTTAAATTTAATACATCTAATATTATCAGAAAGGAGTAAAAAAAATATTTCTTAGAACTTTTCATTGTTGAGTACAAATTCATCACTGCACATTTATTGAGCTCAAACTATATAGTGGGAACTGTCCTAGAGGAACCAACCCCTCCACTCAAGGGACTAACAATCAAGTAAGACAGACAAGGCAGAGAACCTTGAAATGCTAATAACAATATAAGACAATGATGTATATAATGACAGTCAGTAAGCTGCCAGGCTAATGGCTGGGAAAGAAGTACCGTGGACTCTGGGGGTAGAGAAAGCAGGGGTAGCTTCTTAAGAAAAGTAGCGTTTTTCTGGTCCTTGAAGGCCGAGTAGAATCCAGATTAGTGGAGAGGAGACAGAGGATCAAGCAGTGAGTGGGCTATGCTCTGAGCAAATGCTCAGGAAGGCCTTAGGAGTGTTCAAAGGGCAGATCTGAGTGGCTGAGAAGAGGCTCCTGGAGACACAGGGAGGGTGATATTTTAAAGCAACCAGTGGCCAGAGTGTATAAGGCATTGACAAATGCCCCAGATAAGGCATTATATAGGGACTGCAGAAGACTTTGTTTGAGGAAGGATCCCTGGTGTAGGGAAGAGAGGCTTATAATTGAAAAGGGCTCACAATGAGTAACTAGAGATTTCTGGAGTACACATACTAAACATATACCAGGAATCCACAAAAGTGGGATGCTTGCAAATGATTAAGGGATGTTTTTTTCTTCATTGGTATCTCTGTGGCACATTACAGTTTGGACATGATGATGTCCACTGTGATTTCTATGTTTCCCTTCCTTTATACCCCAGGCCCCAAATTATTATGCCATCTGAAATAGTCTAAATTCCTGACTCCTTTCATTATTGACCCCATGCCATTAACATGTCAACTCCTTTTCTTTCCTCTTTAAGCATATCCTCTCCAGACAGTATTTGGCCCTTGTACTTGAGCTACAGACTTTCCAAAAGTTGGAGAAATCTTCCATAGAAGGAACATGGCATCTGATTCTTGGAATTACCCTCCCTCGATCCTCTTCCAGCTGCTGTGCATATACATACTGCTTGACTTTATTTAATAAGAAAGCTCAAAATGTTTCCCAATTCAGAACATAACCCTTCATGCTGTTCCCTCTAGTCTAACCAGAAATCCCATTCTCCTCCTCCTCTAACTCAATAAACCAAATCTAATTGGAGAATAATTATAAAATACACTGATGTGCAATTTGTTTCACTAACCCAATAATTAATTAATATGCTACTTATGGTTTGGAAGAGCTCTTTAAGACACAGCACAAATTCTACTAGATGAAAGAGAATACCAAAGACATAAACCAGGAGCAGCATCTTTACATAAGACAGGCCAGGAGAAAAAGACAAGATCTTCTTAGCCTTTTTGAAACTATGGTGAGATTTGTTTCACCCCATTGAGGATTCTCCTTTTGCCCTTTTTACATCTGAACGAGATTGTGTGTTTTACAGATGAATTGGTAGCTGAATCCAGCTGGTGGATGGGGTTTTTTTGGTTTAAATTTTCCAACCACCAGATGCTTTCAGGTGAGAGAATAGTCCGAATCAATGGAACCCATCTCCTATGGACTCCTGGGTGATTTAAGTACACAATGCTCATCCCAGTAATGCACAACTCCCAGCTGCTTTGGACTTCACACGATTGAAACTTGCAGCAGGAAATGCCTTGGATTTTCCTTTTCATTATTTAAAATGTGCGGTATCCATAAATTACTCTGGAGATTTCATTTAAAATGATGATAAATCTACCTTCTATTTGCCTTTGGAGAGGGAAGAGTTGAAGCTAAATCAAACTCTTTGTGATTACAGCAATGAACAATTATTAAATGATCACCAAATCTTTTTTAAAATCTTTTTCTTTTCTTTTTAGACAAATGAACGTATTCCTCATAGCTGGGTGCAAGATTCTGAGTGACACCAGGTAATGGTCCACCAATGCACCTTCATAACTGAAGGATATCATGTTTTATTTTAATCCTTACAATTCTGTGTTGTACAATTGGCTTTTATCTTTAGAAGTGTCGTTAACTCTTCTTCAAAGTACCCACCCCCTGGGAAGCTACAGTGTTTCTCATCTAAGAGTGAAAGAGCCTGAGATGATCCAGAATGATTCACCTTTATATCCTCTTATTCACAAGGCTCCTGGAGCCTTTCTTTTAATCAGCTTCATTTCATTGGCAAAGCATGCTTGAAGCATTTCCCTGGCTCAGCGTGGGTGTGCCTGTGTCAGAACCCTGTTTTCCTGGAGACCTCATGTTTGTGCAGCAACACAGTTCACTTTGGGAGGCCAGCACCATATATGACGAATGAGGACTCAAAACCTACAAGTTCAGCTGATTTCCAATCTAAGGCCCATAAGACGGAAGTAGTAAATCCGCCGCAGTGTGGTTCTTCGCCAGGGTCTGCATATGAGCACTGCTTTGTATTTTTATTGCTTTTAACATGAGGTTTGAAATTCAGCTGCGACTTGCCTCATTTTATAAAAAACAACTGATCAATTGCCTACCTATTGTCTGCAACAAAGGATGTACCACACTAAGTCATTGTTTAATCCACATTTCTTTTACATGGGATGTTATGTCGAAATGGGAGAGGCTTTCTGCTCACACACAGCAGTTAACTATTCAAATACCTTCCTTCAGTATGTCACCTGATCCTTTTGATCGTGCACCAGAAGTCTCCTGAACCTGGCAAAAAGAGCAATATTTATGCAAGCTTACTTTTTAGGAACATGGACCTATTTTGAGAAGTTCTTTTTATCTTTCAAACAAAAATACCAGTTCAGGGGCGCCTGGGTGGCTCAGTGGGTTAAAGCCTCTGCCTATGGCTCAGGTCACGATCTCAGGGTCCTGGGATCGAGCCCCACATCGGGCTCTCTGCTCAGCAGGCAGCCTGCTTCCCCCTCTCTCTCTGCTTGGCTCTCTGCCTACTTGTGACCTCTCTCTCTCTGTCAAGTAAATAAATAAAATCTTAAAAAAAAAAAATACCAGTTCATTTTACAGCCATGGGATTTTCCTTAATAGAGAATTCGTCAAGCCAAATACTGCGGACTTGTCCCGTGTCGATTCATGAAAGGAATGCTGATTAGGAAATTCCATTTATTATATGAAGCCATATTGGACAAAGATAAGACAAACTTGCTTAAATGAATTACTATTTGGAGGAATTTCCAAACTATAGAAAACTGAAAGGAACAACTCCCTTCCTTTCTAACTCTTCAAATCCTGCACAGTCCATCCTCAACGTCACTATCATATTTCAGATTTTAACTGTCTAGAGTCTATAGGAAAATATTTTTACCTGTTTTTCTCATCCTGTAGAAACCTCATCATGGCATAATATGTGCATGAATTTTTTTTAAATAAAGACAATTTTGACAATAAGGCAAATGAATAGGTGCATTCAATGCTGGAAAACATCAAACAACTTGATAAAGTAGATTAAAATGGATTACAGACTTCTTACAGATCATTTTAATAGAAGCTAAAATATGCAATGAACATAGTGGTTGCTTAATAAATGTTTACTGATGTGATAATAAAGTTCACATAATACAAGGCTTCTCAGACTTTTTGTACAAGAGAATCACCGGAGGTTGTGTTAAAAGTGTGGATTCCTGAGCCTGTCCTCAGAAATTCTGATTTGGTAGCTGTGGAGTGGGTCCCAGGAATCTGCAGTTTTGATCAATACCCCAGGTAATCCAGGTGTAGATGGCCCAGGGGCCACAATTTGAAAAAATACTGCCATGTACAAATTGTAAAGAAAGCAAGATTTATTTCCCGTAAGAACAGAGCACTTCACAAAGCAATAGGGTGACAAATGCTCTCCAAAGAGCAGAAGGAACTTTGCCAACCTGGAAGGAAAGGAAATTCTGTTCATTTGTTAGTTTACCCATTCCTTCATTCTTCAAATTCCACTGAGCATCTATGAAAAAGCATTTATTGGCTTGCCAGGCCCTGTGGCTGCTCTGTGAACCCAGACATCGTCAGGGGTGAGCCCACAGAGAAGCCCATTGTCAGATGAAGAATCATCATGTAGAAGAGCATTCTTTTTCTACTCGAATTTTCCTTTCTTTGAGGGTACTAGTCATTATTCCACAAATACGTGGTCCTTGCTTCCAGAGAGGCCCTACATGAACTCCTGCATTCTGCTTCCTCCTTTCAGTGCTCAGAGCACTCTTTGACTCTGGAGGTTGAAGCAGTTGGCTTTGAGCTTGAACTCTTATCACTTGACATCAGGCTGGACTATCTTTGGTTTGGTTTTGTTGTGTTCTTTTATTGAGATATAATTGACATATAACATGGTATTAGTTTCAGATATACAACATAATTTGATATATGTATATTATGAAGTGGCCACCACAAAAAGTCTGGTTAACATTCATCACCACATAGTTTTTTCCTTGTGATGAGAACTTTTAAGGTCTACTCTCTTGGAACTTTAAAATATATAATCCAGTATTGTTAACTATAGTCACCATGTTGTACATTATAGCCTTAGTTCAGTTCAGTTTTTGTTTTGTTCTTTTAGATTCCACATATAATTGAGATCATATAATATCTTTCTCTGAATATTTGTTTTGATGACAGAGGTAGAGCATGGAAGCCAGTTTAACACCAGCTCAGGCAAAGTGGGGAAATTCTGTATTGGGGAAGTTGATATTATTTTTTTCAACAAAGAGTTTTCTACTGAGGATAAGTTAATGATGTTGTATAACTCACTTTCAACATATATTGCTTTTTCCCTTCAATCTAAAGGCCAGGCCAATTAAATTTAGCCTTTAAAATAGACCACATTCCAAATTCCTTAGAACTGTATGAAAATAAATCACATTTAATACCACCATATGTACTACCTGGTATATGGCTCAGATAAATAGTATTCTCAAGAAAGCTCTGATACAGGATATTATTCACATAAAATGATAGAACATACATTGCCAATCAGTATAGGAGAAGCCAAAAGTGGTCTTCCTGTTATAAGCCTTGAAGCCCTCACTTTAATGCAGTGTCTTGTGGTAGGATTTGTTAACTATTAAATGCTAGAAACTTTCAATTCAGTTTTATATCTAGAAAAGTTCTATTTCCAGAAATGGTAGGATCGTTTTGTTTTTTTTTTTTCAGACCAGATTTCCTACAGAAAACAATGAAAAATATTGAATAAAATACTAATATAAAAAGTCTCATAAATGTATCAATAAGCTGACAAGCCTGTAAGGAAGGACTACGCCAAAATCTAAGGGAAAGAAGACACAGAAGAAAGACAGACCTGAGCATCACAGATGTTTTTATCCAGAAGGCATTTGCTGAGTTTTGTTGGTCGTATCCAGAGGTAGACAAAAGTCAAGGCTCAGGGCCAATGCAATATGGGAGCCTAAGAAAAATCCTTCCCCATATTAAATGGAGCCCAAGGACTACACCTGCAGAGAACATATCAACCAGAAGTGAACTAGCCTCCACTGTACCCATTTGTTGTTGTTGTTTTTTTTAAGATTTTATTTATTTATTTGACAGAGGGAAAGAGATCACAAGTAGGCAGAGAGGCAGGGAGAGAGAGGGGGGGAAGCAGGCTCCCTGCTGAGCAGAGAGCCCGATGTGGGGCTCGATCCCAGGACCCTGAGATGATGACCTGAGCCGAAGGCAGAGGCTTTAACCCACTGAGCCACCTAGGCGCCCCCACTGTACCCATTTGTGAAGGGAAGAAAAGTGGTGAGGGGAGTGGGAGGAGAGAGAAATCTATCTCTGAGATGTCACAGCCATAGGCCAGCCCTAGTGTGGATTTGTAGTCCCTGGAAGTTTCAGAGAACCTCAAACTCTAAACCTGATTTAAAGTGGTAGAGGACTGATAATGCGTACGAGCACCAGTCAAAAGCAAAACCTCTCTGGAGAATGTGCCTTCGCGACAAGACTCAAACACGCCCACCAGTAATTTTTCAAAGACAATGACAAGTACACACACAAAAGTTACCAAACATATTAAAACAAGACACCATGAGCAAATTTGTTATTTGCTGGGTATCTCAAAATTTTGCTCTAGAGAACAAGGATCACTAAGAGACTTGAAGACACCAGCTCTACTCCTCCAGAGCAGGTGCCCTTTAATCCACTCAATATTTGATGAAAAGTTTCTTTAGCTAGAAAAGATTTAAATACCTGTTTAGGTATTTAGGGAACTATAAACACTGGATTTTCTGAATTACATGACTCAGAGTGGCCATCCTTGACAACTAAGAAGCCAAACAGTAAAAGTCATCAAATTCCTTCAAGTAAGAAACTTACCGACTTGGAAGGAAACTTTGTATGTGTGAGGAATTCAAAGAGCACATATCTTCTTTATAATCTTTAAAAAAAGAAACACAAGAGGAAAGATTTAGTATCTTTACCCATTTTCAGAGGCAAAAACTGAGGTATGAAACTGAATTCTAGGTAACCAGGAGGTCAGAGGCAGCACAGAGAAGTGGCCTGTGGTCTCCTCTAGTTTCTATATGGCACATCACATTAGTCCAACTGCTCTAATCTGAATTCATCAGGCCTTTTGATTTTGTTCATATGTTTTAGATTCAGAAAATGTATTTGCCAGAATTCTTTGCCCTTAATTTTTAAAACCATGTGTGTTTTAGGGTCAATTTAATCTGCATGTTTCCTATTTTCTTATAATTAAACCATCAAAATATTGTCCTTTAAAAACTATTTGATGTCCACAAAATCATCTGAGCCCTTTCAATAAGCTTCTTAAAAGGGTTTTTATCCCACTTAAAAACAGAAGTTGCACTGTGTTATGGGTGACCTGGTGCAGAAACCAAAAATCCCCTTTAAATTCCAAAATCCTTGAAGTCTGAATAATTTCTGCACTTGGAGAAAATGAGTTCACCCATTGCTAAAGTTTCTGTGTTGCTAAAGAAGACATTTGGAGCAAAGATGAGTTCCATAAGAGGGGAAATCAGAGCTACAGAAGAAATCGAAGGTATGTGAATTTTGCTTAGGCCCCTGAGGAATAGCTGGAAGCTTAACTTGTCACATTGCCATCCACAGAGCAAGAAAAAGCTCAAATGCACATCAAATGTTTGACAGGACTAAAAAGAAATGTGATGTCCATATGAAATAATATTTGCTCATAATGCTAAGAAAACAACGGAATATAAATGTATGGATTTCAGCACATCCAATTTGCTCTCTAGCATAATCCTCTGCTGTTGGCGCCCATGGAAAACCCTTAATAATATTTACCAACATTGAATAATTAATTCCTTATAAAGGAGAAATAGGATTTGTTATTCTAACATAACTCCTATTACACAGAACTGGAGAACTGTGGTGGCAGGGCTAGTGGAGGGAGAAGGTCTTTTGTAGAAGGTCACGGACAGCAAGCCAGGGAAGTGAGCTGGGCTCTGTAGGAAAGTCTCCTCTGCTCTGCTGGTGTTGACAAGAGCCCAAAATCTGAGCAGCAGCTAGCATGCCTTTGAGGGGAAAGCTCTCCAGCCAGGCTCCAGGGAGCATTCAGGAGGCATTTCCAGGGAACCCATAAATACTTCTGTTCGGAGCAGTTCCCAGCTCTTGGAGAGCACAGGCCTGTTATCGCCAAGCATCAAATACTGAACAGACAGGATGCAGGGGCTTCCCCACCAGGGGAGCTGGCACACGAGCTCTAAGGAAAAGGGATCTGAGTCCATTTCCTGCAATTGTTAGAGAAGGATGGTAGCCTGGCCCTTGGGTATTTAGAGTCCTGTGTACATTACTGTTCTCATGTGATCATTAGGATCTCAGCATATCCAGGCCTTAACCGTCTACAGAGAAACTCCCTCTGCTTAGGCACCTGAGAGAATTAAAAGTTTGATTTCTCTATTATAGCTAATAAAATACAGTTTATAAGGTAGATACATAAAATTCAAACGTATTTCTATACACTGATAGCAACGAACCATCAGAACTTTTGTCGAGGCACAATTCACATATAATGTACTGCCTATATTTAAAGTATACAATCTGGGAAAAAATATAGTGTACAATTTGGTAAGTTTTTACATATATGAGTGCATGTCTATACATGTGTGTATGTATATATATGAAACCATCACCACAATCAAGAAAATGAATGTATCCATCACTCTCAAAAATTTTCTTTTTCCCTTTGTAATCCCTCCCTCTCACCCTCCCATGCCTTTTCTCCACCTGCATCTGTTTTCTGTTAATATAAATTAGTCTGTATTTTCTAGATTTATATATATATATGGAATATATATATATATATATATATGGAATCATAGACTATGTACTCTTTCTGGCTTGGCTTCTTCCACTCAGCATTATTTTAAGTTTCATTCATGTTGCTTGGAATGCGTGGAGCTTCTTGGATTTGCAGGTTTATAATTTTGATCAAATTTGAAAATTTGTTCAATCATTATTTCTTCAAATACTTTTATACTCCCCCTTTTCTCCTTTAAGAAATCTGTAACACATACATGGGGACCCATTAGACCACTGATGCTCTGGGTTTTTTTAGAAGGTTTTTTTCAGTCTTTTTTATCTCTGAGTTTCAAGTTTTTATTGCTTCAAATTTACTAAATTTTTTTCCTCTTCAGGGTTCAATCTGCCATTAATTCCATCCAACAAATTTCTCTACCCAGGCACTGTTTTCATCACTAGAAGTTCAATTTAGGTATTTTATTTTATACTGTTCATGTCACTACTTAACATTTTTCATTGCTCCTCTCGTTTCTTGAACATATGAAATAGAGTTACAGAAACTTTTGATGTCCTTATCCACTAATTCTAATGTCTGGGTCAATTCTAGGTCAGCTTCAATTGGATAAATTTTCTCCTAATTTCACATTTTTTTCTACTCCTTTGGATGTCTGGTAAATTTTTATTGCATTCCAGACACTGTTAATTTTACCTTCTTGAGTGCTGGATTTTTTAAATTTTTTAATTTTTTATGTATTATTATTATTTTTTTTTTGGCATTCCCAAATATTCTTGAGTTTAGTTCTGGAATACGCTTGTATTACTTGGAAACATTTTGATCCATTTGGGTCTTGCTGTTAAGCTTTGTTAGGTAGGACCAAGTGCAGTTTTTGGCCTAGGGTTTATGAATTTTATGAGGTTTTTCTACTCTGAGTGGTAGGAACAAAAACTATTTTTGACACCGTGTGAGTTCTAGGTATTGTTGACTCTAAACTTTTTGAGTGATTCTTTCCCTGCTCTCTGATAGTTTCCTCTGCAGCATGCACTGATCAATAGTAGACTTAGCAGACCTCTGGATACTCTCTTAGTGCTATTCTGTTCTTTGCAGCGCACTGACCTGCAAACTCTAGCCGTCTTGGCCTCCCTAAACTCCCACTTCCACTTCCTCAACTCAGGACGACTGCTAGGCTCTGTCTGAATTGCTGTCCCTCTGCTGTAACCTGGAAACACTCTCCAAGCGATGAGCCAGGCAATCACAGGGCTCGCCTTATTCTTTTTTTTCATCAGTCAGAAATCACTGTCTCTCATTGCCTGATGTCCTGTGGCTTAAGAGACATTATTTTATATATTTCATTCAGCTTTTCAGTTGTTCCAGTTGCGAGGACAGAGTCAGTCCCTAGCCATCTTTGCTAGAAACAGAAGTTCACAATTGGAAACTGAAATTTAAAATATATGCTATTTATAATAGCATTAAAAATATAAAAATCTTACAGAAAAAATTAATACAGTGTGTGTAAAATCTATATATTGAAGATTATAACACATTTCTGAGGGAAGCTTAAAATGGACCTACACAAAGGGAGAGATAAACTCAGTTTATCTATCAGAAGACACAGTATTGATAAAATGTCAATTCTCCCCAAATTGGTCTATTGACTCAGTGTGATTTCAACCAAATCTCAGCAGGTTTTTTAATAGAAACTGGCAAAATGATTTTAAAACTTTATATGGAAATGCAAATTAAGATCTAGGAAGTTTAATTATTCTGAAAAAAGAACAAATTTGGAGTAATTATGCTACCCAATTTCAAAACTTATTATAAAATTATAATAGTAAATATGGTGTGGTATTAGAATGAATACAGAAATATAGATCAATGAAACAGAATCCAGAAGCCAGAAATAGATCCCCATATCCACAGCCAGTTGATTTTCAACAAAGGTGCCAAGATGCCAATTCAGTGGGATAAAGGATAGTCTTTTCCAGTAAAAAGATCCTGGAAGAATTGATCATATGGCGAAAAAAATTTCTAGAACCTACCTCACACCATATATAAAAATTAACTCAAAACATATCACTTAACTATAATATCTAAAATGATAAAACTTCTAAAAGAAAATACAGGAAAAAATTTCAATTTGAATTAGGAAAATGTTTCTTAGCTAGGACACACAAAAATAAATGATCCACAGAAGAAAAACTACACCAAATTAGTCTTCATAAAAAATTAAACTGTAATAAAGAGTCAAGGGGTGCCTGGGTGGTTCAATCAGTTAAGCATTCGACTCTTGATTTCGGCTCAGGTCATGATCTCGAGGCTGTGAGATTGAGCCCTGCATTCAGCTCCACACTGCTGGGTGTGGAGCCTACTTAGGATTCTCGCTTTCCCTCTCCCTCTGCTCTTTCCCTCCACCCCCCCCCCCCACCATAAACCCCCACCCAAACCCATCCCACTGTGTGCATGCTCTCTCTCAAAAAAAAAAACAAAAAAAAAAAATCTGACTCCATTTTGATGTTTGATTTTGACTGCTGACTTTCAAACCCCACCATTCCACCTTCTCTTTCTGCCCCACATCTGGGCTAGCTGATAAGAAAGCCCAAGGGCTCCCACCTTTGTTGCCAAAAGGAAGTTCAAAACATGCAAACCTTGGCTCTCATGCACAGGAACCCTCACTCCAGCTCCATTCCCCAAACACAGTCCAAACAAAACTAGTCTCTTTTCCCTGCTCTGTCAAGCCACTTTTGCTCCTGCTTAGGAGCCTGCCATGCTCTCCCCAGAAAGTCTCATTACTGAGTAATAATCCTTTCATACCTTCCTGGTGTGGTCTCAACACCTAAATCAAATTTGGTGGGGAGGAATCCATCCTGTTTCTATAAGATAACCACCCAAAACTTTTACACTTCAAAAGACTCTGTTAAGAAAATGAAAAGGCAAGCCACAGACCAGGAGAAAATATTTGCAAGCACACTTCTATAAGGCATATTTATCTAGAACCTATAATGGAACTCTTAGATCTCAAAAGTAAGAAAATAACCCATTTTAAAAATTGGCAAAGGATTTAAACAGATTCTTCACTGAAGAAGGTATATAAATGACAAATCAACATATGAAAGATGCTGAACATAATTCATCCTTAGGAAAATGTAAATTAAAACAGATCTCATGGGGCGTGTGGGTGGCGCAGTTGGTTGGATGACAACTCTTGGTTTCAACTCAGGTCCTGTCCTCCGGGTTGTGGGATCAAGCCCCATCAGGCTCTGCATTCAGCGCAGAGTCTGCTTGGGACTCTCCCTCTCCCTCTGACTCCCCCCATCCACTCTCTCTCTCTCTCTCTCTGAAATAAATAAAAATCTTAAAAAAAAAAAAAAAAAAAAGAACAGATATCACTCTATGGCCACTAGATTAGCTAAAATTACAAAGACCTACATTACTACATATTGCTGAGGATATGGAACAACTAGAAATTTCATACATGAATAGTGGAAATGCAAAATGGTGCAGACACTTTAGAAAGCAGTGAGGCCATTTCTTATCAGATTAAACATACACTTATTATACAACCCAGAAATCCCACTTTTTAGGTATTTACCCAATAAAAATGAAAACATACGCATACAGAGACTCAAATGATTATATTAACTTTCTTCATAATAGCCAGAAACTGGAAATAAGTCAAATGCCTACCAACCGATCAATGGACAAACAAAATGTTATGTATCCACATAATGAAATATTACTCAGTAATAAAAAGGAACTACCGATACACACATAATGAATGAACATTAAAAACATTATGCCAAGTGAAAGAAGCCAGACAAGAAAACTACACACTGCATGATCCCATTTATATAAAATTGTACAAAAGATTAAAGCAAAGATTTAACGGGAGGGAAGTGATGTCAACAGGGCACAATAGAATTTTTGGGGTGTTGGAAATGTTCTATAACATCACTGCAGTGTCAGACATATGATTATATATATTTGTCAAAACACAGCAAGTCATACCTTAAAATTAGTATATTTTATTGTATGTATATTACACCTAAATGAAAAATTTTTAAATTAGTATCTATCATCTATTGACTGGTGAAGTGCTGTATTGGACTTCTTAGATTATTCTCTGCTTCACATACATTATCTTACTTGATCCTTGCACGTTTTCAGTATGGTTGAGGTATGATTCCATAGACATGGCTCAGGGAGACCCAGGGACTTCCTCGAGATCATACTATCCGTCGGTAAATTGCAGAGTTGGAATTTTTTATTCTAAATTCAGTGCTCTTTCACCTACAAAGCCGCTTCTTCATGGAAATCTAGGTTTTTAAAACTTTCCTTGATATTTTCAACATATTGTTTTATACTACCTTAAGTAATCAAGAAAAAAGATACAGACCATTGAAATCTAATCTTTTAAAAATTCAATTATTTTTATTTTTTAGTTCAATTATTTATAGAGGTCTTTATTATATTGCATAATATACTGCATAATTCTGTTATGCAAATATGCAAATATTGCATAATTCTGTATGTGACCACTTTATTTAGCACTTATTTTGTATTTTATTTTATTATTATTATTTTTAAATATTTTATTTATTTATTTGACAGAGAGAGAGATCACAAGTAGGCAGAGAGGCAGGCAGAGAGAGAGGGGGAAGGCGGCTCCCTGCTGAGCAGAGAGCCCGATGCAGGGCTCCATCCCAGGACCCTGAGATCATGACCTGAGCCGAAGGCAGAGGCTTTAACCCACTGAGCCACCCAGGCGCCCCTATTTTGTATTTTATAATCATTTCTCACCCTAATAAAGTACTGTCTTAGAAATTAGCATCTTCTCACTTTTACTCAGAAACCTTGGAAGGACTGACCATGAAGTCGATAAAGGAAATGTCCCATTGTAGGTTAGCTACAATGGAGTAAAAATTTCGTCTTTAGTCCTGAATAAGTATTGTTTTTGTCACAGTTGATCTGGAAAGAAAAAGAATGTGCTGCCTCAGCCTTATATTCTCCTGCTTAGCATGATGGCTGAAGAATATCGCCATGATGGATTTTGCCATATCTGTGAGCCACTTAGGCTATTATTTATTTAAGCCTCTTATTTTTTTGTATCTATTCTAACTGTCAACAATAATGTCTACAACATCACAGGTCTGATAAGTTATATATATTTTTGACACAGACAGAACAAGATGCAAAGGGGGCATTTCCTTCTACCTCAGAATATTGGCTTAAGTTTCAAAGCTTTAAAAAACTGTTAAGAAGTACCCCAGCAATCTAAAGCAAAGTGTCACTAGGTGGCCAAGCTGATTTTTAGGACTATCAAAACAAGGTTGATGATTCACCAACAGGAGATACCTTACTAGAGTAGACAGTACTATGGGGGTCTTCCTTTCTTTCTTTAAGGCTCTTCTCCCTCCCTTAAGCAAAGAAATAGGGCCTCAAGAAAACCACTCATAGGGATCGACGATACTTGTCACACGTAGAGGCTGGCCTCTTACTCCCTAGCTGGATGCCAGCTTTGGGGAGTTACAAAGCATTAGTGAATTCTTGGTACAACTCCAAATTGTGTTCCTTAGAACTTGAAGGAACTGAAGAACTCAGAGGGCAAGATGTTAGCTGGTGTTGCCCCAAGGAGCAGCATGAAGAGAGAGGGTCAATCAGATCAAGCTGCACTGCTATAAATGACAGACAGAGCAAGGTATGTGAGCACCTGTGAGCCATGTGTATGATGCCCCAGCAAGTACTCGGGTTAGAGCTATCTTGAAAGGAAGCTGCCCAAGATCTACCTGAGATGAGAGAACCCCAGTGGAAAAAGGCCAATTGGGATAAACTGCCAAAATATAGGAGCCAAAGGAGTGTCATACAAGGTTGGAGAGATAGTCCATCAGCTTCAGGGAACGGTCTTTAGTAGGGTGGTGGAAGCAAGTCCAAAAGTCTCATAAAAACATGCCCAGTGGGAGCCAGCTTGGGCCTCTGTCATAAGGAAGGCAATGACCACAAGCTTACAACAGCTCCGGGCAAGCGAATCTTTCTATTTTCCTCTAATCCTCCTCCTCCTCCTGGCCTTGACTCTGGAAGAGCCAGAGCAACATTGTGAATTGGAATCTATGAATCAAGGAGAACAAAATAAAACATCATTCCTTTTTCCTACTATTGGTCTTCCGGATCAAGGATCAGATGGTGGAGTATAAAAACTCAGAATTGGATGAGATTGAAATCTGGATTTTCATGTGACTGGAATTTTTAGTACGTGAATGTGAAACTGTTTTCCCAACGGAAAAACTAATCACCTGAAAGTAATTTAAAAAGTTATGAAACTGGTCTAGAATATCATCCAGCAGTAGGACAAAGATCAGACAGAAAAGTGGGAAGGCACTAAGGGAATTAAAACAATGCTATTTCTTAATTGTATGTTACAGTGTTTGGCCCAATAAATTCAATAAAGTTATTCAGCTCAATGAATTCCATTAATAATTTTTTTTTAAAGAGAGAGAGAGTGTGAGCCGAAGGACCAGGGGCAGGAGGGGGGTGCAGGGGCGGGGGGGGCGGGGAGGGCAGAGGGAGAAGAGAGAATCTTAAGCAGGCTCCACACCCAGCACAAGAGCTTGACCCCGGCTCAATCTCACTACCCTGAGAATCATGACCTGAGCCAAATCAAGAGTGAGAGGTTTAACTGACTAAGGCACCCAGATGCCCCTCAATTAACAATTGTTAAAATTAAAAATATTCATTCACGCACCTCTAAAATCATTTTACACACCCCCAGTGGTCCTTATTCCATATTCCACACTTTGGGAAAGATTGAGTCACATCACATTAGAATAAGGAGACCATGACAGCATTTCAGTCCCTGGCCATCGCTTAAGTGTCAAACAGAATCATTTAGCGATAAGGACAGAATTTCAGAGACAGCAAATAACTTGCTCCGAATCACACAGCTACTTCCTTTACTTAACCAGAACTCAAGTATTCTCAGTCCTAGATCAGAGTGCTTTCCTAAACACTACATTGCATCCCTGGTTTACCACTGGTAAGTTTTAATATTGTGCTGAAAATTTAATTATTGAATATATATATAATTTGTCCGCCTGATTGTTTTATAACAACAACAACAACAACAATTCTGAATTTCTACAATTTAATTAATCCAATATTAAAACTCTGGGAAAATAAATTGTCTTCAGATTTCTGTTCTATCTCTAGTATGTCTGCCAAGCCACCCAGAGCTTACCTCAGAGGCTGGGCTTGAAAAACTTTGAGTAGGAACTTTTTTGTAGAGTTTTCGTGAACTCAACAAATGTTTATTAAACTCCTCATGTGCCAGGCCTGTGCCAGGCACTGGGAATTTAACAAAAAAATTAGGGTTCTTGCCTTCCAGTTGTTTGGCTCAACAGATGAGAAAATAGGCAAATACAGTAAAGTGTGATGAGTGCTCTGATGGAGGGGTACTGACTAGGTAATATGAGAACCAAGAGACAACTGACCAGTCTCAGGAGGCCCAGGAGGCTCGGGAGAGGCTTTGCCTAAATACATAAATATAAATATATAAATGCATATATATTTGGTTCACATCAGGGGTCATGACTAAAGGGCCATGGAGATTGCCACTGGTTTGCATGATTGTATGGGTGGGAAACAAATCTCCTGACAGATCCCATGCCCCACCTGGTGAGGCTGTAAGTGTAAGCTCCTCTCCCTCCCCTACATGATTTGAAAGAAACATTGTACTCTGTGTTGTTGAAGAACAAGAATCTAACTTGAAATTGCATCTTTTCCTGTGCTTTTGCAAATGAAGAGGTCAGAATGCTCAGTTAAGCTGGTTGGACACTGTGCTAGGCAGAAAAATGGCCCTCCGAGGATATTCACATCTTAAACCCCAGAACCTGTGAATATGTAACCTCACACAGCAAAAGGGACTTCGCAGATATGATTAAGGTTAAGGACCTTGAGATGGGGAAAGTATCCTAGATTATCCAGGTGAGCCCAGTCTCCTTAAAAGTAAAAGAGGAAATCAGAGAGTCAGAGGCAGATGTGATTAGGGAAGAGGAGCCAGAGAGATACAGCCTTTCGGCCTTCAAAGAAGGAGAAAGAGGGGTATTGAGCCGAGAATTGTCGGTAACCACTAAAAGCTGGAAAAGGCAAGGATTTTCCCCTAACCCTACTGTCACTTTGATTTTAGCACAGTGAGACCTGTTCTGGACCTACAAAATTGTAAGGGAATAAATCTGTGTTGTCTAAGCTGCTAAATTTGTGGTAATTCGTTATAGCAATAATAGAAAACTGATACGGAGCCCACGGCTCCTCACTAGAATGAGCTGAAAGTATGGTGAAGAAATGGTTTCCAGAAAAGCTAATGACATACAAATAAGCAAATGTCAAAAATAACCATCCAAAGGGGTTGTGTGTGTGTGTGTGTGTGTGTTTAAAGCTAGATGTAGTGGGCTGTTTTAGTTATTAAAGAAATATATTTTCATTGAGGGGTGGTAAGGGTTCCTTGAGGAAGATGTGTAATTTTCTGCAGATGAGGGTAGATGACGTCAAAAGTCTAATGAGAAGTTCACTGTGAATACCATGTATATATTTTTCCACTGGTAAAACAAAAGGTGCTGATCATCAGTGGACCATTGGCCACAAGAAGCCGAAGGGAGGAATGGCCCGGATGCAGACCTGTGCACCAGAACGTAGTAAGCCTTTATTCTCTTTCCAGTACTCCGCTGGTGAAAACATACCTAAGGAGACAAATGGATTACTGGGGCAATAAAAGCCAGAGATCTGTGGTGTGAGACTCATTACTTGCTTTTACTGTCCAAATAATGAGAAAGAGTAATCTGTAAGTATTCGTTCACAGTATTGGAAAGGAATTCTTCTTCCCCCTTCTCAGCCATAAAAGGGTACCCATGAGGATATATGGAATTGCATCATGAATTTTTCCTTTGTCCTCAGCAGGATCCTGCTTTTGTGTTTGCTTAAAGTGGGATTTATGTGAAATAGACTCTTCTTCTCTCTAAAAGTTCACCGACAGGTACAGATCAAACAATAATGGCTGTGTGATAAAGTACTTCTCCCCTATGATGTAATGAAACTGTCCCAAATGAAAATGCTTCAAAGTTCTTTTCCATCTTTGCTTTCCCTAAAGTACATATCATTCACTGTTTTTATTTTCCTGCAGCCTTGCTCTTTGTGCCCTTTCTTTATTCATGTTCCTGGTAATGAGGTGTTGGTCTGAGGAGCTTTATACAATATTGCAAATTCCTAGAATTGGCAAGATCTTCAAGAGTTCGTCTAATCCTCCTTTGTGGTCATCTAATCTGGGGCTTTGCCCAAGCCAGCCAAGGAATACAATCTTCTCCATACACCCCCAAGATCCCCCAATGTGGAGACTGTTATGGGCTGAATTGTGTTCCCCCAAATTCATATGCTTAACTCTCAACCCCAGTATCTAGAATGTGACTGTATTTGGAGACTTACCTCCAAAATATCTTTTAAAAAGCAATTAAATTAGGGGTGGGCCCTAATTTAATCTAATCTGACTAGTATTCTTACAAGAAAGGGAGATTAGAATAGTCACACAGAAAGGGAAGACCAGGTGAAGATATAGTAAGAAGACAGACATCCACAAGCCAAGGAGAGAGGTGTCAGAAGAAACTCATCCCATTAACACTTTGATCTCAGACTCCTAGCCTCCAGAATTATGAGAAAATAAATGTCTGTTGTTAAAACCACCCAGCCTGTGGTATTTTGTTATGCAGCTCTAGCAGACTGATATAGAGAGCAAATCCATTATTCCACTTACTATTAGAAGAAATCTCCTCATGAAAGCTCTCATTTGCTCAAAATAGTGGCCTTTTATTCTGTCTTTCATGGAAAGGGTAGCAAGTTCTTTCAAGAGTACCCTGAATATATTAGGGGAATCCAGAGTGTTAGACATAGAACAAGTGTGGAGATTATTATTTCAACCACTTCTTTTTACAGATGAGGAAACCGAAACCCAAAGAGGTTGACTGAGTCTTCCAAAGTCACACTGTAAGTTGCCCATCAAGCTCAGGAGATGGGCACAGGGCCTGGACCCCTGGCCCACTGCTCCCTGACTCATGCCAGAAGAGTTAGAAAAATGTTTAGAGAAACAATGTTGGAAGGCATACTATGAATCAAGTGAATTAGGAGCAGAGGGTGGGAGCACAGGTCACCTGTATATGGTAGCTGTTGGTGCTTATTTTCTGTGATAATAAAAATTTTGCAGCATTTTCAACTGTTACAAAACAAACAGTTCTGGACTCACACTTCATAATCAACTCAGGGGATCCCCTGTACATTTGACCATCTACCATGATCTGATATTACAATTTTCCTCTCTGGGGAGTTGGAGGGCATTACCATGACCTCCTTTGCCATGGGGAACCTCATGAGAGGACACACCATGTTGAGGAAACCCAGGCATGCTTTCTTGCCTTTTATGGTTTCGTCCATTCCTCTTCGGCCCTCCATCTGTCTCGATCTCTCTCTCTCTCTTTTTTACCCAGGATATTTTATCACACATTAATTTTTTTCTGGAAGCTCTTTGGAGGACAGAAAGCTCTATATAAATCATAAAATAAGGAAAGATACAATTACATTATCTTACTCTTCTTTCTCTCTTTTTTCTCACCAATCCTTCAACCCCTCCCATGGTAGAGTGGCAGGCTTCACACACAAAACTCAAAACACTAAATTTCTTCCCTTTGGGTTCAGTTCTCTCCACTGGAGCACAGTGAATCTGTCAAGTTGCCTGCGCACTGCTGAGCACCAATGGTGCTGGCGCCCAAGGCAGGGGCCGCAGCAGCGGATGGTGTCGACGCCTGGGGTTGCTACCCTTGCAGAAGCTACGAAGCAGCAAGTGGATGCAAAGCTTGCCAGTCTGGGGTGAGATTAAGCCCATTTAATAGAGCACAGAAGCAGGGGTCAGAGCTGAGCTTGATTATGATTTGTCTGGCTATCACCTAAGCAGAGTTGCCCTATGTGAACCTTCTGACTCATTAGGTTGGGGTTCTCAAAATGAAGTCTGTAGACCAACTGGGTCAGAATCGCCTAGGGCCATGTTAAAAATTCTGATTGCTGAGCCCTATTCCAGACTTATAATTTTAGCAGCTGCCAAAATCAGGAGTGATTGCCTTTGGGACAACAGTTTGCTGTGTTTGTCTTTAAAAAGCAATAGAATGGACATTCTAGGATATCCAATCTGTTTTAGTTTAGGGGATTACTTTTTACTCTTGACAAGTGTTAAAAACATTTATGAAATCAGAATCTCAGGGCTGTGGCCTTGGGGTTTTACATGTTCATTAAATTCCCCAGCGATTCTTTGGTTCACTAAAATGGGAAAACTCTTTCCTGTAGTTTTCTTTTGCAATACTTTCAGCTGATCCTTTGGGGAGAATTAAAAAAGGGAAGGAAGAAGGGAGGGAGGGACAAGGGAGAAAACCTCCATCATTATTTTGGTCTGCCCTGCTCAATTTGGTCTTTACTTGCCCTCTTGAGCAGGTGCACTATCACTCCATTGTCCTCTATCCAGCATCCAACCTTTTCTCTTGTGTGGGACGAACCATGCCATATGTGTTCTATCAGTGAGCAGGGCCTGCAGCCTTCAGGCAGCTCAGGCATAGAGAGCTCTTTCGGCCCCACCCCCAGTCGCCAGGCTTGAGTGTGTGACCACACTTTGCCATTTGATGCTTCCACTACTGGGATGAGGGAGGAAGGTGAGTGATGGGTTTGTAGCTGTGGCAACAGCATCCTTGCAGGAGCAATGATATCTTGGCCAGATCCCATTGCCCAAATATCATCCACCTGATCATGGCACTACTTGATAGTTAGGCAATTGAATATGACAGAGAGCACTAGCAAGTCATTGCAAAATTCTATACTAACCCTGGTTACACTGACGGTGAGATGCCTGACTTCAGGCAAGTCTCTCCTTCCTTCGCGGCCTCACCTGTAGCACTTACAACAAGGAAAATCATTGTCCCTAGCTGCTTAGTAGAACTGCAGTAAAACTCAAATTTTAAGTATGTGTGTGTTTTGTAAACTGCAAAATACAATAGAAATATTAGTGGAAAGTGAATTTTTAAAATTTATACCTATTCTCACAGAAGCAAAAAATTTCCACTCAGCAAGAAGTATTTTTAGAAAGAGACTCTTGGTTTTCATGTGTGAGTTTTAAATTTAACATCCAACTTGCTGATTTTTAACATCACGGATTTTTATATTTTGCTAAGTCCCTGTTGTTTCATCTGCTATCAGGCAAGCAAATTCCCCAAAGGAATGAAAGCATTAAATAAAATGCTATACACACTACAGTAAAAACTTCCATCCATTTCCCAACAGCTGTTGCTTTTTAGAGAAACCAAATATTTTTGGAAAGGGCCACAAACATTCTGGATTCAAACCATTTATTAGCTTTGGAAACATAACATGCAGTCATCTTGCCAGTCTCAATCTTGCAGTTCCATTAAACATACCACAACTGCATCATAAAACAGAAAAGGGAAGAATTTATAAACAAATAAAGCAGTTAATTGGGGCAATAAAATAGCAGTTCCCTCCCAAGTGTGGAATTGCTGTGTTTCAACCTACAGAACCCTGAAATTTGCTTGTCAGGAGTCTAGTGACTAGCAGAGAATGCTTACCTCGGCCACCACACCCTCAGTACCTCCTGGCCCCTCACCTGCCATTGCTGCAAGTCCTTCCAAGGAGAGGAGCAGCTTCAAGAACAGTACTCTCCTGATCTCTGTTCCATACTAGGGTTCCAGCAGAAGGAATTGCTGGGAGATCCACAGCTATGGTTGCATCTGCAACACAACACTCAGGTGGAAGGATGGAGACGTCTTCTCAGATGTGCTTCTGTTTCCTGGGCAGTGCGGTGACCTACTTGTGCTGTCTCTCCTGTGCACTGCCAGGACAAAAGCAAGCTTTGGAGCCATATGACCTGGGCCAGGATCCTACCATTGCCTCTTGCCTGCTTTATGGCCATGAGAAAAAGCAAGATTTTTATTTTTTTATTTGATTTTATTTTTTTTTAAGATTTTATTTATTTATTCGACAGAGAGAGAGAGAGAGATCACAAGTAGGCAGAGAGGCAGGCGGGGGGGGGGAGGAAGCAGGCTCCCTGCTGAGCAGGGAGCCCGATGCGGGGCTGGATCCCAGGACCCTGAGATCATGACCTGAGCCGAAGGCAGAGGCTTTAACCCACTGAGCCACCCAGGTGCCCCCATAAGCAAGATTTTTAATCTGAGTTTCATGCATTTATTCATCCAACACAGATTTATTGAGCACCTACTACATACCATGCTCTGATCTTTAGATTTTTTAGCAGTTACACGACAATGCTAAATTCTTACTTCAGAGAATTGTGAGAATCAAATGAGAAAAAATATATGTATATGCATACATATATGAGATATGTGTGGGGATGGCTAAGTGGCTCAGTTGGTTAGGCGGCTGCCTTCAGCTCAGGTCATGATCCCAGGGTTCTGGGGTTGAGTCCTGTATCAGACTCCCTGCTCCATGGGGAGACTGCTTCTCCCTCTCCCTCTGCCTGCTGCTCCCTCTGCTTGTGCTCTCTCTCTATGTCAAATAAATAAATAAAATCTTAAAAAAAAAAAAAAAAGATACATGTGTATATACCCTTGCAGATAGTATGTGCTCACAAATATTCACTCCATTCATCCAAGCAGCAGATGAGAATTATACTATGTGCGCAATTAAAATTATATCTTGCATGGCATTGCTTTCATTCAAGAAAGAGACAGAAAAGCTTAGGGTACCCACCCCCCTCCATACACGAGCCCTGGCTTCACTCATGTGCACTTCAGAGTAGTGAGAGGGATCGCGGCTCCCACTCCGAGGGGCCCTCTGTGGCAGTGGGATGGAGCAGAGCCAAGTGGTCCATGTGGGGAGCGCACTCATGACCTCTGCCTTGTTAACACCCAGGACCTGCACTCTTTCCCGCCCCTGGAAATGTTTACAGTCCATTTATGTAATCAGATGCACACACACACACACAAACACACACAATCTAGCAGGAAATTATGCCTCTTTGTAGAGGTCTGGCTTTTAGTATGGTTTGTTTAAACTCTCTAGAGATAAACTGCCATTTACTGTTGTTTCATAGCCCCCATAATGCATAGGCAAGAGCTATACCCAAAAGATGCTCTATTAATGACTTATTAATGCTTATGAACAGTTATTTTCCTGATTTAAAAAAGAACGAGATTAGTATATGGTACTCTTAGAAGCTATTTCCCAGGTCCTAAGTCAACTTAAGAGAAGGGAAATACCTGGCAGTCAAAATCTGTGTGAAGCCTACGCAAATGCTTGCTACTGCTTGAAATCTTTCTTAGACCCAGCAGCTGCACGTGGGCCTGCACTAGAAAAGGTCACCTAGGACACTATCGATTGGAGTTAGAACCTAACATTAGCCCTAAAAGGGAGGCCATGGTGGGGGGTTGTGGGATGGGAGAAAGGAAAAGGACTTAATCTCTTCTCCAGGTTAGTATCTTAAATACTTATAATTCAAAGATTTCCAGGCTGTGCAGGCAACATGTTGGGTTAACTGGTTTCCACATGTACTGGGATTGCTCAAACCTAAATGAACCTTTTATTTTGGGAATCATATGTGGCTGAAGAGATTGAACCCATGTGTCTCATTCATTTGCACATTGGCTGTAAAAACATCTTTAAGTAATACCCTGGAAAAGATCCGTAAGCCTTAAGCAAGCATACCATCTCCTTCCCCTTCAGACCTACTGAGGCACTGTGTGGGTGACAGTGCCTTCTTGTTTCTAAGCGTTGCCAGCTTCTGTCTCCTCCTACACGTAAACAAAACTCAAGTGAACGGGGAGGCATTGGAAGGCAGTCAGAGTGCTGTCCTTTCATCAGCTCACCTGGTGCTCTAATAAAATATCCAAGAAGCCCACATCTGGTAGGCAATAAAATCCAGAGTGGAATGAAGACGCCTGGCTGCTAACATGCTCTAGCCACCAGACAAAGCCCTCGTGACATTTTTTTCAACCAGTGCTGATGCCAGGATTTTAATGGGGCAAAGCTGAGAGCCCTCTTTCTATGTGTTTTTCCTGCATTGGGTTCACTGGCTATGCTGCTCCCGGGCCACTAAGGCTTTCCTCCACAGCACCATCAAACTGGCTCACAACCCAAACAAGGAAAATGCGTCTTTACATGACAGAATCAAACACAATAACACTTATCTCATACTCCCATTTCCCCGGGGTGGTGGCACTGAAGGGCGGATCTTTCTTCTCCACCTCTTCTTAGTCTCCCAAATAAGAATGAATGTTAGATCTCTTTGCAGGAAAAGACAGCTAGGCCAACCACAGAGGACATGTTCTGACTGTCAACAGTGATGGATGAGATTCTGTACATTTAATAAATATAAATGTCATAATCCAACCATCAAATTTAATAAACAAAAATACCACAAACCATCTTTCCTCTCTGCTCCATGTGCTCCTTTAAAGCTGATAACATTAGAACACATTTTGCCCAAGCTATAACCTCACCATCTGCCTGGCTCAACTTCTGAGGACTTGGTACAGGCTAGTAAGAAAAGCAAATGACTTCACACTGAGAGAAAAACGAGGGACGGGGGCCTGGATGGTTTTTTTCACTCCTCCTTTTCCTTCTGACCTATTTGTTAACTATAGAACCAGATGTAACTATCCGAACATAAGTTCAACCCTCAAGAATTACTAGGGAGGCAGGTCGTGGAGAACATTTTTTTGCATGAGTTACACGAACAAAACTCAAAAGGCTGCTTCCCCATCAAGCTGCGTCCTGCGTTTCAGGGCTTTGATTTGGAAACGCGGAGATGAGATGCAGACTGACTCATTAAGGATGCACTTTCTTTTGATGGCAAATTAATAATAATCATAGCCACAACAATAAATACATACAAAAAATAGTTTTAATCTTTGGCCAGATTCAAAGCTGTAACTGGAAGGGGTTCTTTACGTTGAGTTCAGGAGACCTCAGTGGCTCAAGGAGTGAGGGAAAGGGGGAAACCAAGTCCAAAGAACCTTAGAAAATGTCGAATATGAAGAGAGAGAGAAAGATATGCCAGATCTAGTTTTTTTTCAGTTCCCTTTTATTGAGAGCCTGCTATGTCCTAAGTACTTTAGATACATTTTTACAATTTAATCTAATTGAGTACTTTCAAGAACACGCACCAAAAGGTACTATTAACCTGATAGTGGCCAACATGCCTAGAGGCTCTATAACGTGCTCAAGTTTACAGCACTAGCATGGGGGAGAGCTGGTCTGACCTATTCCAGGACTGCTACTTCTTCCTCTCTGGGGCGCCTCTGTTTTTCTTTGGGGAGCTGCTCCTCCCTCCCTCACGTAGTTTGACCCCATCTGCCAGTTCCAGGATCCACATTTACCACACCTGGCTCCAAGCCCAAATTCACAACTACTATGCCACAGTGCCTGGGAAATAGCTTCAGATGCTCCAGCATCTGGGGTCGTTGTCTGCCATAGAAAGTACGTTTCTTGATACCTAAAAATCCCCAAGGTAGTCAAGCTAAATCCAAAGGGACTGTGGATTTCAGGATGTGTCTATTGGTTTTTGCTACTCTCACGCCGTCAGAGATGTCCAGGCAGCATCCTGTGCAAATATCCACACACGAGAAATCATCTGCTTCAGAGAGTGGTGTAGTTTTCTTTTCTTTAGTAACCAACCCACACCCTGCAGTTCTTCAAGCCTCGCACTGTACAGAGCATGTTTCCTAATGAAGCGGGGGAAGCTGAGTGGCCATCTTGCCCCCTGCTGGTTCCATGTGTCCAAAAGTAGGCTTGGGTTGTCCAGGGGTTGGGAAACGTCTTGGGGACTAGCAGAGTAACTAGTTCTGCCCTGAGACAGAACTAACCCAGCAGGGAGAAGGAAGAGGGGGCAGTCTGTGCACATTTATCCATCTAGGCAATCTCGCTGGAAACCCTGAGCTCCTGGGTTCTTTAATATATAAAACCCAGAAACCTGCAGTACTGGGCAAGACAAGAGGCAAGACGATGGAGCCTGAGCAGAGTTCTTTTGCTTGAGTTGAAATTTCTCTACATTCCCTTGGTAGACAGTGGGAAAAAATGCAATGGAAAAATCTCGAAGAGATTTTGCTACCAAATTACTACTGGGACATCACATTGCAATTGAAAAAATTTTATTTGGAGCTGGATAGGATCTCAGATTGTAAAGGGTCTCTTTCCCTTCTTAGTTTTGATTATAAGGCAAGTCATTTTGCTAGTGTCACAAAAATGCAATAACTTCAGTGTAACAATTATTGTTTTTCCTCTTGACAGAACTCTCAGGCAATGGGAAACAGCAGTACTTGGAACAAATATTGCTGCTTACCAGAGATGACGACAGGGGTGGGCAAAACTCTGCAAGAAACAGTCCCTGCCCTGAAAGCTAGGAATCTAATTTACACAAAGGCCATGGTCAATGTTGTAGTTTGGAGACTTCCACAATTTTCACAGCATGATTTCATACCTTGAAGGCCAAATTTCTGCCTTCCAGAGTCTTCTATGATTAAAAAGAAGAGGAAGAGTTGGAAACACAGAAACCAGATTTTCCATCCCTAGTGCCCTCCTCCCCAAAACGCATATAAATGATGGTAGCCGAAAGGTTGGAAAGTGGGGAAGGAAAAAGATAGAATGCCTCCCTTCTGTCCAGATCTGTCCTTTCTTACTTGCCAATGCCATTAAAAAGAAGTAAGAGATACAAGGGATCCTGTGGTCTGCTGGAGGAAGGCTACCCCCCTCGGGGCCATATTCCCATTAGCACCTAAGTAAACAGTAGAAGAATCTGGCATCTGTTCTTAATTATCCTTTTTAATTCAGAATACTAAACAATGAGTTCAATGCTCTGCCTTCTTAGTTGAACCTTAAAATACCCATGTCGTTTTAACTGTCCTCCTTGGGCTCTGGAATCCAGAAAGGTCAAGTGGGCTCCCCAAAGATGCATAGCAAGGGCTTAGAAATTAATCCTGGACATCTGATTTGTTTCTAACTCTACATGAGTTAACAATGGCTGACTAATAGCAAACTTATTTTGAAAATGCTTGCTAGCTATTTTTCCATCACTAGATACTACCTGGTAGTTTGCCTCATAAATATTGTATCATTATGATTCCTAATATCTCTGTCAGAGTTCTTAACTTTTATGATAATAGGCAACTTGGAAACACTTTGCCAGACATTAGGCCATAATGTACAAAATAAGTGACTTACAAATGGGTTGTAGCTATCTAAAGCATGTCTGGTAAACAAATAACTGATACTGGACAACGGTGAGAATCAAAGCTTAAGTGCTGTCTTTGTGAAATGAAATCAGAACTGCTTTCTGGTTCTCTGTCTCACCATGAACTGCTAGAGCAGCTGCTTTCCTTTTCATTCAAAACAACCCCTGGAACAATAAACCCAAGAGGAAACAATGGGAGGCAAAAATACAAATATGGCCGTTCTCTAACTACACCCACTACACTACCTGCTGAGTGGCTCTGCTAGAGTAAATAGAGTATCGAAGTCCCTAAATTTTAATATCTTTAAATTCCAAAAGCAAAGTACTCCCACGAAGAATTAAGGCCATTCATTGAGGGTGGAGACCCAGGAATTAATTACTTTTCGGGACACTACCACCCACGTTCCAACTGAGAACAGTTTTATACAGAAGAAACCAGATTAAAATACATTTCAAGCATAAGTTTGAAGAGAAAAAGACATAAAATTTTAAACATTCAAATGCTGGAAAAATTGCAAGTGGAAGCATGAAAGGGGTTTTGCTTGGATGGTGGTGAGGGATTTAGAGTTTTTTCTTTCTTTTGATTTTTGTTTTATTTCTTTTAATCCTCTGCCTCGTTCTACCAAAGATTGGAGACAGCGTTAAGAAATAGAATAGGAAACTATTCTTAAAACTTGAGGGAGCCTAAATAAATTTTTAGATGAGAAAATACTAACTCCAAGAGTGATATTAGCAGAGAGGAATGTTTAGCATATGGTAATATAGAGTTGCTCCCAAGCCTCTTTGGAGCCAAAATAAAGAGGGAAACAGAGTCATTTATAAGATTCAGCATGTCAACAAGACAAAAACAAACCAAATGTTCAGGAGAA
The DNA here is from genome assembly GCA_028534135.1 of Potos flavus. Taxonomy (NCBI): domain Eukaryota; kingdom Metazoa; phylum Chordata; class Mammalia; order Carnivora; family Procyonidae; genus Potos; species Potos flavus. The sequence continues at coordinate 122,620,527 of CM052883.1, read as the reverse complement.
TCACATTTCCTGAAGCTGAGACCTGGGAGCATTTCCCTGTGGCATCTCCTGAAGAGGATGCAGGCTGCGGCCCAAGAGCATGGCTGCGGCAGAGGCAACCAGAGTTCCTGCAGCAGGTTCGCCCCACACTGCTGGCTGTGGCATCGGGCCAAGGTCTCACTAAGCCAGCACCACTCCACGGAAGGTGGGGTACTGTGTTTTGGAACAACGTAACAGAGTGAGCTTCAACCCCGGCTAGGCCTCGGAATCTTAACTGGGGAGTTTTAAAATATCCTGATACCCTGCCCACATCCTCTGTCAATTAAACCAGAATCTCTCGGGATGGGTTCTAGGAGTCCGTATTTTTTCTTTTTTTTTTTTTAAGATTTATTTATTTATTTATTTATTTGACAGAGAGAGAGAGATCACAAGTAGGCAGAGAGGCAGGCAGGCAGAGAGAGAGGGGGAAGCAGGTTCCTCGCTGAGCAGAGAGCCCGATGCGGGGCTCGATCCCAGGACCCTGAGATCATGACCTGAGCCGAAAGCAGAGGCCCCAACCCGCTGAGCCACCCAGGCGCCCCAGGAGAAGTCCGTATTTTTTCAAAACAGTTTCCTAAGGGATTCCACTGTGCTGCCTCGGGCATGGGGCCTTTGTGATGGATATTCTCCCACAGGTGCTTCCCCATTCTACTCCCCCACTGTGAGGCCCAGGGCAATATGCAAGACTCAGCTTAGAGCTTTTCTGTGGCTCCTGCCTTTGTAAACAGTGGTTTTGACTGGAGCCATCTTCCTGGAAGGAACCCCTCCCAACTATCTGTGCCTTGGCTATGACAGCTTCTGCTGTCAATCTTCATTAACATCATTTGATTCAAAGACGACACCAACTGTAATCTTTGGGTAGGCATTTGTCTCTTTAGTCATAGTCACACACTAACACGAATTACTTTTCTTTTTTTCTTTTTCTAAATAATGTAAAACAAGTCATGCATTTTGACAGGTGCTACAGAATGGCTCACTCAGTACCCACTCCATCCCTTAACCTCTCCCTCGATTTCCTCTGCCCTCCACTGGAAGGGATGGAAAATTAACATTATCTACTCAGCTTCCCATATCACCAGGGTTCATGGTTCTGATCACAGATACAAGAAAGTTCCCTGGGAAAGACTCCTATTCCTAAGTAAAAAGACAAAGCTTCATGAAGAGAAAGGATTTGCTTGACTCACTTCTTCCTGCCTGGAAGCAGCCAACTTTAAATCATAGAGACGAAAGGAGCACACAAAGCATAGGAAGAGAGAACACGAGTGATGACATGGAGCAACAGCACCAGCCCTAAACTGCCTATCCTGGGAATTTTTACTACATGAGGAAGATAAACCCCTGTTTGGTATTAAGCCACTGTAGTCAAGTTTCTGCTGCATACAGTCACATGCAAACCCAGGCAACACATGTATGGTACCACTGAAGAAGGTGGACTAGAACAGTATTTTTCAAACAGGAAGTTAGAGTTCAATACTGAATCAACCTAAGATAGACATGGAGATGTAGACATGGAGAGAGATGGTAGACAGATAGATGGATAGACAGACAGATAGATAGAGATTTATTTCAGTAGAAATGAAGGGTGTCACTAATCTACTCAATCTCTCCTCATCTACTATAAATTATTATGGTTGTGTCTTTCTCTGCTGTAAGAATTAAGAAAAAATAGGGAGGCTTTTCTTGTCTAAGGATCATAGAGAAGATAAGTTAGACTGTCCAAGGTGGGGAAGGACCCCAAGGGTTAGAGGAGGTAGATGCAGCCCAATCCAGGGGACAGAAGGGTTCTCTCAAAGCATAAGTGCCCCACTGCCGCAGGGAGACCAAAGAGTGGACATAGGTAAGGACCATGACCTAGAGAGTTGGCTGGGTGCCCCATGGCTAGCCTGAGGTGGTGAGGAAAGCTGTGAGGCAGCTCTGTGGGCTGCCCTGACCAGTACTGCCTGACAATGCTGAATAGCACCCCATTTAGCAGAAGTCTCATTGGAAAGATCAAGGGCACCATGAGCCAGGACCGTGGTGTTTCAAGGTTTCCTGGCACCACTTAAATTCTCAGATGCTTGTTAATTCATTAGAGGTGGAGGGAGCCCTCCAAAATAATTGATATTCACCTCATTTTGATAAGAGAGAAAGAATATGAGTAGAAAAACAAAGAATTATGAGAGCTGATGGTTCTTGGATCTTCACATTGGAGAATTCATTCTCATTGCCCAGCCCATTATTTAAAGAGGTATTCATTCTGCAGTATAATCTTTGGGAGCAGTCCAGTCATTGAGGATTGTATTTATCAGAAGATAATTAAACCTTGGAGAAAAGGCTCATATTTATTTTTGACCAAACTAGAGAAAAGGAGTGAAAAAGCCAGTTGCCCCTTCTGTAAGGCTTTAGTATAGTCCAACTAGGGAGTGGAAGGGACTCTGAAGACCATCTGGGCCCACTACTCATGCAATGCGAAAATCCCCTCCCCGGCATCCCGGCATTGCACCTGGAACTTTGACTTGGGCATGCCCTCAGCATACAAGACACTGTGTGAGCACAGTGACACAAACGGTAAGTGAGGAGGTAAGTGAGTCCGCCCTCAAGACACTCAAAATGAAAAAGTGAGAAATAAGTGCATAAAGATTTGTAACATTTGGTTTGGGTGGGAAGTGGGGTTATTAGACAGGGTAAAGTCTGGACGAGGGCTCTGCAGTGAGGGTCTGTTGGGGTAAGAGTCAATGAGAAACTGTTCAAAGGAAACTCAGGGCAAATCTTAGTAGAGTGGGGACAGACTCCACCAGTTGTACAACTTTGCTGTGAACCCAAATGGCAAGGGAGGTTACAGGAAAGTCTAACTCAGGTGAGAATAGTAAAAGGAAAAAGGGGTGTATATATATGTATTTATATATATTTCTAAATATATATAAATATATTATAAATACAATATAAAATATAATATAAATACATATATATATTTTATATATATAAATATATGAAATACTCTGAGGAATGCTCTATTCACAATTAAAATCCTACTTCCTACTCTGCTCTGTAATATTAATTTTCCCCAGGAAGATCACTGCATTTCATCTGGAGTTTTGAAGTCACTAAGAATGCACTCAAGTTCTCCCACCACCTTGGTCCAGCAATAAACATTACTGAGCCCAGCAGCAGTCAGTTCTTCTAGCAGTATGTGAGGGACTATTGGGGGAATTTGAAAATTTTATGGTCTGAAAAGTGGGCCTTAGCACTTTAGCTTTTATTCTCTCCAAGAGCTTATAAATCCCTCTTCATTTAGCAGTTTTCATGAAAGTGACAGCTTTTGTTAGTCAGGCTAAAGCGAGATTAGAAATAAAAATTTTAACCATTAATCCTCACCGATTAAAGTGAGACCAGAAATCAAATTGTTACCAACTGTGTGCTAATTTCAGCTTAATTCTTTGGCAAGAGGCGTTGGAAATTTTCAGCTCGCTACACTAATTCACAATGCCTTACTACTGATGGCAGAAAGTCAAGGTCTCCTTTACTCCTGGGTCCAGGGTGTGAACAATGACTATTTCAAAATCAGTCCAATAAAATATAAACATTAAATTCTTAGCTATGTTGTTTGTCAGCCATCACTTTCCACACCACTCTCTCCTCCTACTCACCACCAGCCTTCCCCCACTCTGCCAACAGTTATGAAAAATATCTCCCAGAGACTGGGGAATCACAGCTGAATGGCTGGCCTTTCTGCATCAAACAGAATGTCTGCAGCATCAAAGCAGGTGTCACCCCCACACAAGCCCATTTCTATTACATACAGTGCTGGGAGGGAAGGAAAATCTTCATGCCAATAAGCCACATCAATTCATCAATCAAAATGAATTCATGTGCTAATTAAACTAGCAAAAATTTAAAAAGGCATTTGTGTTACAGACGGAAGAGTGGAGTGGGGAGGGATGATGGGAGTTAAAATTCCAGGGAAGTGAAAACTTGACAGACACAGCACCAAATAGAAAAGGCAGTAAATACATGCCTGGAATTAACAGCAAACCTTTCCTTAACTTGAAAATAAATAAATAAATTAATTAATTAATAAATGATTAATTAGCACTCACACATGCCAAAAAAAAAAAAAGAGGGGGAGGCAAATATTTTCCCGGTTGGGCCAAAATTGACATTAACGGGAGTGCCCTCTGTACTGTGCACATTCATTGGGGAAGCCTGTGAGCAAAGTAAAACTCCATCCCTTTCTTCATAACCACTTGTCCCTTAATATTGAACATTTCTCCTACTCCCTTTGATGACTTTCCAAGGCTACTAAGTACTGTTGCATGGTTAGCACACTGCACAAAAGCCTGGAGCTGAGGGAAGAATGGAGACTGAAATCTCATCCGTGCTCTGACAGCAAAGTCACATGTTCTGGCATGGGGTTGCTGTCATTAGGAAGTAGTGCCTTTTTCTTCATAAAAGGTGCTCTCTGCTTGTGCACCCAGAAGGCTGTGACCCTCACAGAGGCCGGTGGAGGTCCTGGTCCTTGCTTTTACTTACCTCTCTTGTCTCCTGTTTCTCTGTTTCCTCCCTCTGAACTTTGAACTGAATACTTCTTCAGCTGTTTCAGTATATCATAAATATCTGAACAAAGAGAAAAAAACTCAATTTTCCGTTCAAGTGTTTCATCTATATGACACCAAGTACCCACATATAGGGGAAATATCTTAATGCTTAGTATTGTGTAGACAAAACATCTGGTTGATCAACTTAGTTCATGTTTCTTTCAGATGCTTCACTACCATAGAAATGCTCTCATACCCACTCTCAGGCTGGATTCTCCAGTGTAGAGTGCAAACTATTCGTTTTTCTAGGCTCAAAGAGTCTAATTCAGTATAGTAGGGCCTGAGAGATAATAAAGGGACAAGGGGGCTGTTTTCCTCTTAACATTAAATCAAGAGCATTTAGCCCATATGCTAAATATTATGGAGAGAGAACTTTTCATCTTTACTCCCAATTGTTCTGATGCTTCATTCGACGAGATTCTTTCACTGTCTCTTGTCTGTGTTGTATTTGGAGGAGAAAAACCTCAATATTTGCCTCAATATCCCAATTTTATACAGCCTTTCGGGTTCATTTGTTTCTTTTAAAGCTTGCTTTTGAAAAACAGAGGAGTCCAGTGGAATGAACTTCCTAAAGTTTGTATTAGGGCAAACAAGTGGCCCAATCTCAGCTATCTTTGTTTGAAATGAGGAGAAAAATGATTACAATATATTAAGCATGTCATCTGAATCTAGCCTTATGGCCGGGGCACTCCAGAACATCCCCATGACAAATGTCATTCTCCCCATTTCCCCCAAAGAGAAGCAGTTGACTGCAACGCTAGGTCCATGGTCAGACCGTGAATCAACAGCATTAACGGGGAACTTTCCAGATCTTCCCAGAATTGGCCCCAAGACTTGTTGCACAAGGGCTGAAAACTAAAACTCCTTTTCTTCTCCCCAAGGCAGACCGTGAAACTGTAAAGATGAGCTGGCATTTTGTTTTATTTTGTGTAATAAACTGTTCTTTTCACAGCAGTTGGCCCTGGGGGAGTTTCAAATAGCCCTGCTTGGCTGCAGCTGTGGGTGTGGCCCGGCTCGATCCAAAGGCAACTGGGAGACCACAGCTGTGTCAGGCAGAACGGAGCTTAAACCTTCCATCTGGGCTGCACACTTTCAAGTTCACCCCCAAACAAGTTGAGTCATTTTCACAAGCCAGAACCCCTCAGATGGAGGTGCTGCTCTTCCTCTGCCGGCGGTTACTTGGGGGCACATCCGATTTCCTCAGAGACTGACACCCCCCATGTGGCTCAGGACAATTTCTGAACCTCCCTAAGCCGTCCCTTTGCTGGCCACACGAAGACTCCGCATTGGGGTTGATAAAAGTGGTCACCATTTTCATGGAGGCTGCTGGGTGGTAGGGGTGTGTGTGTGTGTGTGTGTGTGTGTGTGTGGGTGGGTGGTAGGGGTGTGTGTGTGTGTGTGTTGTATTTTGATTTTTTTTTTTCATTACGGTTTCTTTGACTCTCGGTCCGCTCTGACAAGCGGAATGCGTCCCCCAATTCAGTAAATCCGTACACGCTTCCAGAAAAATTTTCGAGGGTTTTCCTTGAGCCCCCGCTTCCAGCTGGAGCAAATAAATGACAAAGTAAGCCTCTATGAGCGGCGTCCAAACCCGAGGACGGAAGTGCGCACCCTGAACCCCTCCTCGCCCTTCAAGTGAGGGGAATCACTTACTTCTTTGTCTCACGGAGGAAAGTATGTGGGCTGGTGAATGGCTTCTTTTCTGACTCGATTACAAGCACATCAAAATGGGCCCCGTCTGGGACGGCCAGAGCGAGAAAGCGCAGCGCCAGACACACGTCTGGGCGGCTGGGTGGCGAGCGCGTTCCCGGGCGGCCGAGAAAGCCCTAGAAGGCCGCGCCGGGGCCGCGGCGGGAGGAGCCGCCGCTAGGGGGAGCGCCGCGAGCACGCCGGCCTTTGTTCGCGCGAGCGGCTGCCGGGGAGGGCGGGGGGCCGTGCTCGGGCCTCAGCGGTGGGCAGGACCCGCGTCCTTGGCGGCCCGAGTCGCCTACAGTCTTCTCCGCGGGGACTCTCACTGTCTGGGGCTCTGCGCCTCGGTCTCGCCCCGTCCCACGCATCCGGCCTTCGACGCGGTCTCAGCACCCCCCACCCTCCCGCCAGGCCTGCAGCGCCGCGACGTCCCCCTGCGCGCCCAGGGGCTGGGGACCGGGACGCCCTGGGGGTGCAGACAGAGCGGGCGGGAGCCGCCAGACAAAGCCTGGGGAGGGAGCGAGCGTGAGGGGGAGATAACGGGGGTGGGGCTGTGTGTGTGCGTGCGTGTGTGCGTGCACGCCCGTGTAAAAGAGAGGGAGGGAGGGAGAACAGAACTAGAAGAGAGGACAGCTCAACCCAAGTCAAAACTGAACGCTGTCCCCTGGAAGAAGCACTGTCCTTCACAGGGGCCCTGCCATTAGGTGCTTGTGAACTGGTCGAGAAGAGTGAGCTGCTCGTTTCCATACAAGACGGATGGGTCTGTAGGTATAGCTAACATGACAAATATGCACGGGTCTTTTCAGGGAGCCTCCTTCCTAGAAAAAGGAGCCAAAACTTCCCTCAGAGAGTTGCAATAGCTTATCTGTGGAGTGTCAGGCTATCCCCAGAAGAGATTCCATGATCCAAGGCTCTGGAAAAGTGGTAGGAACATAAAGGTTTTTCGCAGCTAGCAACACTGAACAAGTTCTTGGGACCATGGCCACTTTCTTCTCTGTCATGCTGTCTTCCTCTCCATTTCAGCGGGACTGCCTGGTATTCCTCTAGAATTGTAAGGCCGGCATCTTTCTGCAGCCAGGGCCAGTTCTGGACGGAGTGATCCATCTGCTGATGACATCAAGAGGGAAAGACTGAATGTGATCCTGGGAATGAAGGTCATTAAGAACGTTTTCAGATAGACTTCCATTAGTCTGGAAGTGGGGGAGAAGCAATAGAAGTGTGGTCACTCACATTTAAACACTGGCTTCGAATTTTAAATTCCACTCAGGGTACAATGGGAAATGGAGCAGGTGCTTGGTTAGCTCATTTCATTGAAGTTGAGCCCCTTACCTCCTAAAATAAACCATTTCTTTCATATGAGCAGGGGTGAGTTACTTGATCTTCTTTTCCTCATTCGTAAAATCGAAGGATTGGATGAAGGTCTCTTCCAGCTCCAAAATTAGAAGAGTTATCTCTGTTTAGGAATTTGCAGAGGAACATTCCTTATTTAAATGTATGATGCAATCATGGAATGAAAAACATGAAATACGAATTTTTAAAAAGAAGAAAATGCAGTATCGGGGCACCTGGGTGGCTCAGTGGGTTAAGCCTCTGCCTTTGGCTCAGGTCATGATCTCAGGGTCTTGGGATCGAGCCCCGCATGGGGCTCAGTGGGGAGCCTGCTTCCTCCTCTCTCTGCCTGCTTCTCTGTCAACTTGTGATCTCTCTCTTTCTGTCAAATAAATAAATAAAATCTTTAAAAAAAAAAAGAAAAGAAAATGCAGTAGCACAGCATTTTCTCCTGCTGAATCTCCCTTTCCAAATTTTTTATGTCTAATGTTGACAATTTACTGTTACATGAGGTCACATCTAAAATAGTTAAAGCTCCTTAAGTGAGAAGGCAACGTCACCTCTGAGACCCAGCGTGGAAATCAACCAGGGAGACCTATGGGTGAGATGATTTGCTGTTAAGAGGAAACCATTTTCCTGCACTCAAAAAGTGAAAAGATTTGAAAAGATTCAAAGACTTTATTTTTTAAAAAAGATTTATTTTATTTATTTTAGAGAGAGGGAGTGTGAGTGGAGTGAGGGGGAGAGAAAGAGTGAGAGAGAGAATCCTCATGCAGACTCCCTGCTGAGTGTGGAGCCTGAGTTGGGGGTGGGGTGTTCAATCCCAGGACCCTGAGATCATAACCTGAGCCAAAATCCAGAGTCAGCCACTTAGCCAACTGAGTCACCTAGATGCCCTATCCTCTTTGACTTTAGGATCCTTGGGTTTTCAGTACCAAACTCCTGCAGGATATAGCTTATTTTTCAGAGCGCCTAATTCTTCTGTTCGTATTTTGTTCTCTAATCACTGTTGTATAAGTTTGGGGGTTTGAGGACAACAGAGAAACACATCCAACTTTGCGGAGAGAACATTTCTCAGTATGCACATCAAATTTTAAGAGTTGTGAGAATGTCCATGATTAAGGCTGTTTCACCTAACATTTGTTGAGGAAGTTCCAACCGTGAAATTTAAAGTCTGTGGCTAATGAGGAACACAAGTTTTTTTTAACTTCATGTTTAGAGGGCAGTTCTTTAGCCTCTCTGTTGGAACTATGACAATGTGGGTCTGATAAAATATGACTTGGTTTCAAACTATCAAATAGCATTATAAAAATGTTTGGACTAGATTTAGTTCTCCTAAAAGGTGGCAGATTGATAGAGCATGGATAAAGCAAGTCAGCTTCCAGGAATGATTGCTTCGTGAGAAACAGGGCCCTTCTTTCTCCAGACTGACATGGACATTCCCAGACAACGTCTTAACTTGCAGAGTTCTTAAAGCACGAATCCCAGCTTTCTTCCCTGCTGAGACCTCTGGCAAGAGTGGAAATTTCTCCAGGAGTTCTGTAAGGGAATGGTACCTTGCTGAAACTAGGGGTCACGGGGTCATTGCATTCTAATCAGCCAGAAGCCAGCAAGGCTATCCCCATAGCTAAACCCTCCAGAAAAAGCCTATGAAATATGTTTGCTGAGCCCTCTGATCTCCTTGATCTCCCACCTCCCTAACTGGTTTCCCTCCCCCTCCTGCTGTGTTCTCACACTGACCACAGCCCCACCCTGCTGGCAGGGCCTCCAGGTCCCACTCTTTGTCTCTTCCCCCTTCCTTCATTCTCTTACCTCACTGCCCTTCTAGGTACATTTGCATCCGTCTGTGTGACTGGTGCACCTAAGGCTTGTGGCTCTGTAAAGCAGGAATGGATCTATCGAGGGGCGCCTGGGTGGCTCAGTCATTGTGCATCTGCCTTCGGCTCAGGTCATGGTCCCAGGGTCCTGGGATCGGGCTTCCTGCTTTGTGGGAAGCCTGCTTCTCCCACCCCCACTCCTCCTGCTTGTGTTCCCTCTCTCGTTGTGTCTCTCTCTGTCAAATGAATAAATAAAATAAAATAAAATAAAATAAAAGGAATGGATCTGTCATCATTCTGTAAGAGCAGCTAATAAAGCTGGACCAAGTATTTTGACTGTTAAGTGTTGATCGACCCTAAATCATTTAGGTATGGCTTCTTCAAAATACTATAAGTTGTTTTTAACTCAAGACCTTTTATGGTTAAGAAAAAGAATAAAGGTCTAGCAGAGACAAATAAACCTGCACTATGGAAAAAATAATACATAGCTCTCTAAATATATCATTTACATGGGTATGCATGTGTTCATAAATGCATATAAAGCTCCAAATAAGACCAGCTAGATTTCCCCCCCATGGTTGGTGTTTTAAACCTTAGCACAGACTGCCTTGTTCACCTTCTTCCTCATTAGGGGACGGTTTCCTTGGACGTTTTATTGCTGATCCGCTAATTACGAGAAGTTCTGTCTGTGCCCACATGTTCAGCGCTCAAACTTCCCAGAACAGTCACTCTCTCTTCTCTCCCTGCCCTCCCTTCCCCTCCGGCCTCCCTTCTGTAGCAACGGGAGGGATTTTGCCAACTATTTTGGCTTTTTACTCGATAGAATAATTTATGGACTAAGCACCTTGCCCACCCCTCCAAAGTCAATCTGCTACGGTCAGTTCCCGGTTTGACTATTAAATGTTCCTTCTCTTCCTCGCTGCCATGGTTGCTGCTGCGGTGTCAGCTGTCCAATAGCCATCTCACTGCGAAATTGCTGGTTCCTCACGTCACGCTGGTTTCTGAAAACCCCTTGAGTATCTTCCCAGACCCAGCCCAAAGTCAGGAGCCGAATCACCAGCCAGACTGCAAGACCGCCCCCTTCAAGATGGCCCCAATCACTTTTCTTTCCACGAGGAAGCAAAACCGTCTGTCCCACCTCCCGACTGGCCAACAAGTATCCCACATTTGTATAAAAATGAAATCGGCCCACATGTATCGATCGCAAGTGTTCTTAGCAAAGTCCTCTGCTGGGCACTAAGTACCCAGATACAGGTTCAGGTGAGGTTTGCTAAGAACGCTGCAGAATTTCTGAAAATAGCTACAGGAAGGGAAGAGAGCTCCCGGAGGCCAGGCTGCCGCGAATCCTGGAAAGCAGTGCATGACAGCGGAGGTCCAGACGGTCAAACGACTTCAGCAGAGCGGAATACTTTTACAGAGTTCATTTAAACCATTACGTCGTGGACGTTCTCTTTTTTTCAAATGATACATCACTGCTGACAGTTGGCATGTACTGTTTTCATAGCTTAGCCTTTATAAATATTACGAGCACATATCACAGCAGTATTGTTATAACGAGTTACAATGATGTGTTCTTTGAGAGGGTGCCAACGACTGGTTTATATCCTTGGTGATGCTGCAGCATCATAATAAATGTGGTATAAATCTTTCCCAAGGTTCAGCAGTTCCTTTAAGCCAAGAACACTACATGTGGGTTGTTGGGTGCCCGGGGTCGCCCCCAACCTTTGAAACCCCTGCTTCCTCAAGGCTTTGTTATATAGTCCCCAATTTTGAGGATGTTAATATGGTCAATGATCTAAACCGCACTCCTTTAATAGAGGGCAGCCTTTATTATAATCTGGAAATAATTTTCATCTAAACATCACCAACAGCCAAACATAATAAAATATGTATAACTCAAGTAACATTACACAGAGGCCGCTTTGGCTCCAGCAGAGTGGGCCCCAGCTGCTGCGCAGCAGTGGGTCTCAGGGAGGCGGGGAGGGCACGGACACCTCTGTTTGCTGGCACAGGGGACTTGTCACTGTTGGGGGCATATGGGAGAAAGCAGTCTCCCTCTACTAAGACAGCTCTGTTACTGCAGAGGAATTGCCACGAGTTTTCTCCGTGAATAGCGGGAGCCAGAAGAAGAGGTCGCGGCAGTGAAAGAAGCAAGCAACATGCCAGATGCAGAGGGCTGACAGAGTTCATCTCTTCCGGCCGTAACTCACTTGCTTAGTTTGGACAGGTGGCACGGTCTCTGGTCTTGATTCCCTTCTTTCTACCCTATGGGACCAGCATAAGGACAGAAGTACAGACCTTTAATAATGGTGCCAAGTTCACACTGGCTATTTCAGGGCAATTCTGGGTGCAAGCGACACAGCCATAGCCCTGCCTGCCCTCATGCGTCACTCCCTGTAGGAGGACACCAGCTCTGGCCCTCGAGCACCTGATTTGTGTCCACGAAAACAGGTCCCAGGCACAATGGTCCCTCCCAAGTAGGGTGTGTTAGAATGATCGGCTGGGAACTGTAGGTGTACTGAAAACTGAACAACTGAATCCGGAGTCATTAAATCTTCTTATAACCCTGCTAATTGTGTACATGGGCCAAGAGCTGCCTTCAGATAATCACGCTCAACAGAAATTGGCTGTGGAAGTAGAATTGATCTATAGTCAGCTGTCCCAAGCTTGAGGTGGTAATTCTTTTGCAAAACATTAATCTATTCTATATCATCAATGAAACTGCACTTGAGTCAGAACAAATGCGGGAGAGGGTTTTGGGGGGATGCATAACAAGGCCAGGGTGAAAACGCCCTGTAAGGTATATCCTTCATTCAGGCTCTAAATCACCTCCATTCCTGACTTCATTACCTTTTCCTGTGAATTATTAATACCAGAAACACTGAGCCTTGAGGGATTGGTTGGAGAAAACGCTATGCATGGAGGAAATGAACCCCACCTATTTTCAAGTGCTTCTCCTTTTCTTTCCCTGGAATTTCCTTAGTCCCTGCCAGCCACCCCCCTCCCCAGCTTCTTAATTGTTTGTGTGTTTGAAATAGCTGGCATTTGGCTCATTAGTGGATCTAGTGCTATTGCTCGAGTTTGCTTATTCTTTTAGAATTATCTTTTTGAAAGGAAAACCTAGTTCCTATAACTTTTTTGCAGCACATGTCCCAAGTCCCAAGTGACCTGTGAGGATGTGAGTTCTGAATAAATCCTCTGCCTGCTTTTTGCTTTGCTGGGAAAATAAACTGGTAGGTGAAAAATGACTTCCACCAATGGACCCTTCCTGTTGCCACAAAAATCTTTAATCTTAAAAGACAGATGCTCAGATTTGGGGTGCCAGGCCTCCCGCTCTCACTGCACAGCTCTCTTAGGTTTTATCTCTGATCAGGTCTTTCCCAACCCTTTGTGCTCCGGCACTCTCCTCTCCTCCTCTTCTCTCCCTGGTCCCCTGGAGCACACTTGGTCTCAGGACCTCTCATTTGCCCTCTTGTCTTCATACCTGTTCTCTAGCCATGAACGCCCTCCCTTGACTGTCCAGACATAGTGAAAGCATCTTGTTCAAAATTGATTTTATTATACTCCACATTCCCCAGGCCCTGTATCAGCTCTCGACCTACAGGAGAAACTAAATAAAATCCAAAAGATTAAGTCAAAAGAAAATCTTGCACGTGTGTGCAGTTCTTAATGCCCTAAATACATAGACCAAAGAAAACTTGGAAAATTGGAGACTGGAAGAAAAACTGTGGATATTTTTTTAGACCTATTTCAGAAGAAAACTGACAATTAAGTCATTGAGCCTTGGTTCAAAGTGGGCTTCTGAGCCTGAGAAAGATGTGTTTTTCTGAGCGGGGGGGGGGGGGGTGCGGGGGGGAAGCTTCATGAGGCTTCTGGAACCTCAACTGTGTCTCAACCTCTTGAGGAATTAGGGATAAATGAAATCAGAAACATGTGGAATATATTTCCCTTTAAATACACGTGAGGCTAGAAATTAAGGGGAAAGTGTTCAGCTAAAGTTATTTAGGGTTTGGCTTTCCCCACGACATCTGAAAAATAGTTCAAGATGTCAGATGAACGCAAAGTGCAACCACGCTCACCTTCTACTGAAAATAGAGTGTGTGTAGCAGCTGAGGGGAGACATGTTTCATGTCAAGTTAATAAAAGTAGAAAAAGGTATGTTGGAGCTGAAAGGAGGAGGGAACGTTCAAATATGCACAGAAAAGAAAATTGTTAAAGCTAGAGGAGCTTTGGCTAGAGAGAAGGGGCAGAGGGATCTGAAGTCTTAGTACCGTTTCTGAGACTCGCACCTCCCTGGGGCCTAGGGTTCAATGAGCAAACAATGCTTTTCATGAGACTCTTTCTTCTGTCACCTGACTTTCCCTCAAAGGTTTAAGCACCTTGATTTTAACAGAGGTATCTTATAGGCACCAAAGATAGGTTTGAAATGTGACTGGCTTTTAGCTAGATGTCTTCAAAGAACCGGTGGATTTTTATGCCTAGGTGGTTGAACCCTTGGATGCCCACTCAATAAGTCGGGATCCCGTTGGGCTGCCCTGTAAGAGACCTCTCCAGGACTGCCTACAGCAATGAGAGAGGCTCTTAGCCTATGGGTCTGCTGTGGTCTCTGCTGGGACCCAGAGGATGGCAGAGCTGTCCCCCCAGTGGGCACAGAAGGACCGGCTTCCTTTAAAGCCCACAGTCTACACCTCTACGGCCATTTCTGCTGTGCCCACTCTGTCTGGATTGATGGAATCCGTGGCCTTGAACTTCCCTTTTGAGCTAGCGATCATCCTCTTTCTTTTCACACTGGACCTCAAAGCAAGAGACGGCAATAAAGTTCACTAGTGCCTTATTAACCCTTGTGGAGTCTGGGACTCTCTATAAAGGGGGAAAAAAACCTGCTTCTTGCTCTACCCATAAAAAAAATTAGAAGAGAAGCCTTAAATCAGACTAAAACACTTGCTAAAACAGAGATGGAAGAAG
>CM052883.1:122588825-122605635 GCA_028534135.1 Potos flavus | reverse complement strand
CTTTCATTCTAATCCAGGAACCCAAAGGATCAAGTGTTAAGTAACTATATTTAAATTTTTTTTTAAGATTTTATTTATTTATTTGACAGAGAGATCACAAGTAGGCAGACAGGTAGGCAGAGAGAGAGGGGGAAGCGGGCTCCCTGCTGAGCAGAGAGCCTGATGTGGGGCTCCATCCCAGGACCCTGAGATCATGACCTGAGCCGAAGGCAGAGGCTTTAACCCACTGAGCCACCCAGGCACCCCTATATTTAAATTCTTGATGGCACTTTTTCCTCAGTGGTCTTCAAAAACTTCGTAGACATGACCTGGTGTTGAGTATGATTAATCTCAGGTACAGAGATGCTGGGCGGTTTGGACAAAGTGACACAAGCACAGCGTAGAGAGAACGGTGTGGGTGTCGTGTATCTTAGAACCTTTTCCCTTCCTCTCTGCCTGCCAGGCCCCTAACAATCAGCCGTGTCATCCAATTCCTTAGCTGTTCAACTGCAAAGTGAGAATAAAGGCAGATGGTTTCTCGAAAAGGCTTTCCACCTTCCAAAACACCTGATCCATGATTCTACGATTTAGCACACTGAATCATCTGTAATGGGGAAAATCTTCGAGTGTATTCATTTAAAGCAGAAACTAAAAAATGTGGAGGAAAGAGTCAGAGACTGGATAAGGGTTGAATGAGACTTGACTTTGAAAAACCAAACTAAAAATTATTAAAAGAGGTTAACTTTATCATATTTTAAACTGGGGGTGCACCTGGGTGGCTCAGTGGGTTAAAGCCTCTGCCTTCGGCTCAGGTCATGATCTCAGGGTCCTGGGATCGAGCCCCGAATCGGGCTCTCTGCTCAGCGGGGAGCCTGCTTCCCACTCTCTCTCTGCCTGCCTCTCTGCCTACTTGTCATCTCTCTCTCTCTGTCAAATAAATAAATAAAATCTTTAAAAAAAATAAAATAAAATAAATAAACTGGGGGTTATGATTGCACAGATTACTTTTTAGAACCAAGAATGAAACAAATGGGAGATTTTCCTCACATGATTTTGCTACCAAATTTATGATATTATAATACCACATTATGATATCCATTACTATCATAAAAATAGTAAAATATTTTGGAACTTCATTATTTTCTCAAGGGCCCTCTTCCTCGTTGGATTTTCAAACATTTCTGATGAATTACTATTTCATCAGCATTCCTCTTGATTTTTCCCCCCTCTTATTTATCGCTAATTTTTCTGTTTCTTCCTTTTCCATCTGTCAGTAGCTTTGTGTGTGATTCAAACAACTGTCAACATCGCTTTATCAACTTCACCAAATCCCACATCTTTTACAAGATTTGTGACTTCACTTTGTGGTAGATTTATATTGTCAAAGTAGTTGGCAAGTCTAGCATGAAGTAGGGGAAACATCTTTAAGTGAGGGCTAATTTTATAAATAAATGAGTAACATTAGTTAACATTTTCATGCTATGGCTAATTTTGCTCCTGTGCTCATTTTGTAACGAAAGGGACTCACTGAGATAATAAAGTAGCCTTGTGTTTGTGAATTCTGAAATCTACCTCTCTTTTTGTTTACACAAAGCCATTTTTTGCAAAAATAAAAGATGTTTTCCTGATTCCTGATCCCTTGGAAAATTCCTATGAGAAAATACTACATTTTAGAAACATAATACTAATATTACTGGAACTCTCCTCATTTGAAAATTAATAAATGAAAGACTTGACAAAATAATGCTATCTCAACTCTAAAACAATTGTCTGCTATTGTGATAACTGCCTTCACAGAATATTTCACAGTGAGAAATATTCTTTTTAAAAATATCCTTGGTGTCAGGATCCACAATATCTTTACGTGAAAGGCCATTTATCGGGTAATAAGGTGACAGATCATCTTACAAGGATCCTCAGGTTGAGGTCATTTGTTTCTGAGAAAAGGGGGTCTCAGTGGGGCCCATGTCCATATTATGGAAAAAAGAAATGGATTGACCTATTGATGCTGGAAGGTAAGTTTTAGAATATCTAGTGCAAACAAATCCTGTTACAGATGGTGCTTGAGAGCCATTCTGATGGATTTGCTTTCTCTGCACTGCTGCTTTTCTGAATTTTGTCTGCGGATATGTCATTTGGCTCCAAGATGGAGACCTCATGGCCAGATGACTGAATAGCGCTAAGCATGAGTTTCTGAGCCAGGATCCCCATCAACCCTTTGCCCCAAACTGCCACCTCCAAGCAGAGGCTAGGACAGTGGGTTGTTTTTAGTGGAGACACAAACCCAGGAAACAGGAGGGAGACCCCGCAGACAATAAAACAGGGGGGAACACCGAGGGAAGGGCATTTCATCCAGTTGGTCAACACTGTAGATGACTGGAGCTCAACCTCACCAGGACCTTCAGAGAAACTACAAGAATGTACCTAAGAATTGTCTGCGTGGGAATACAAGGGGAGGCGCTTCTCCTCCAGCTCCCATAACCATCCATCAGGAGTTGCCTGTGAGCCCTTACCCTCCCACACTTCCAGGTTGCGTGTGTGAATAAGCCTCCACAAGCATCTCTTGGTCACCGAGGTTGTCAGAAGGGCCTCGGGACAGAAAGCCAGATGTCTGTGGTGTCGCTGAGGTGAGGCACTGTCCACTCTGGCCAGCATGAAACTAATTCTAGCAGCAGCAGCAGAAGTAAAATACACATGAGGACAGGAGGCAACATGGACGAAGTGTTGGGCACAGAGATACGGTCACTGAGGTAAAGACTAACAAGTGAATTCCGGTCAGGGCACGCAGCAGCCAATCTACCCCCTGCTGGGGATGCCAAGGAGACTAGGGGGCTTTGTCCTACCCACATAGGGTGACACATGGAACACAGGCAAAGGGCCCCTATCTCTTTGCACCATTTTACACGTTCTTTCTCAAATGCCATCTTCACCATGTTTGTCGCCTCTGCCTGTTCAGGAGGATGGGTGAGTTCTTGGAAGCTTATCGTTTCAAAAGCACACTCAACTGCCTTCCCAGGGTCCCATAAGTCTCCATTCTAATCTCTGATTCCGCATCTAAGATGCTCGTAGAGGGTATGACTCAGAGTAGGCACTCTATAAATAGTCGCTCTATTTTTGCTCCATAAATTTTAACGAACTCTTTACTCCTTTTTCCTATACTGCTAATTTTTATAAATTTATTTGTTTAAACCCTGTCTTACTCCAAAAACTACCTGAAGTGGCAGGTTGTAAAGTTAAACCTCACCACTGATTTTGTCCATGTATGTCCTTACACAGGAGGAGCCTTCTCTAGAGCTATTGCTTGGAGAAATAGAAGTTCAAAGTCAAACTCAGTTAATGTACATACTCACCTATGACACAATATTTACTGGGCACCTCTTACATGCCAAGTACTTGTTAAAAAAGGGGGGGGGCACCACTATTCCTTCCCTTAATATGCTCACAGTCCACTGTGGGGAAGGAAAACAGATCAGTAAAGAGACAGCTGTGGCACAGAGGGATGGAGATAAGCACAGGGAGCCGGGAACATTGCCAACCTAGATTTGGAGGAAGAACGGGAGTAATGGAGGGCTCACTGGGTTGCACCTTGAAGAAAGTAGCTGGTGGCTCCAGGCACACAGAGGAACCTGTACAAAGCCCCCAGGACACCTGAGGGATACAGGGCACGCAGATCATGAAGGATCTTGTGTAACATGCTGAACAGGTGGCTTTGATCTTGAAGGATACAGAGAACCGTGCAAAAGATATCTAGAATCTGCCCACTCCTCACTGTCTGGTCTAAACCACTATCATCTCTTGCCTGGACCATTGTGGTGGTTTCCTAATTGTTTCTGCTTCCACCCGTGCTCCATTAAAATCTTCTCAACACATCACCCAGAGTGATCTTGCTAAGGGTAATTCAGATCATATCACTCCTCTGCTCCAAACCCTACCACAGCTGCCCAGACCACTCAGAGTAAAAACCAAAGTAGCCTAACAGCAGGAGTGGTCACTTCCTTCCTTCCCGATGTTTCCTTGCCTAGAATGCTCTTCTGCATGTCCATGGCCTGCCACCCTCACTTCATTCAAATCCCTGCTCAAATTTTTTAACAGTGAGGCCTGCCCAACCAGACTGTGTATAAAATAGCAAACTCTCTTTCCTCTGCCCCTGGTTCTTCCCACCTCCCTTACTGTGCTGATTGTTCTCCCTAGCCTTTATCACTCTCTGACATATATATGTTTTTGTCTTTATTTTATGTTCGCACATCTGTATTAACTTCCTTATGCTGTGTATTGTCTCCCCCTCCCCCCGCTAGAACATGAGCTCTGTGAGGCAGGATCTTTGCTCTGCTCTCTGCTCATCCTCATTGCCTAGGTCAAAGTAGCATCTCACGAGGATGCGTTAGACAGCTGAATGAATGATTTGAACAGTTTTAAACAGGAGAGCAATAGGATCAGATTAATGTTCAGGTGGCAGCACAGTTGAGAACAGATTATAGAAAAATAAGACCAAGGAGGCCAGGCAGGGTGAGGACGTGAGCTGACGGAGTGGAGAGGGCGGGAGGAGAGACAGGGCGAGAGGTGCTGGGAGCTGAATTCTGCAAATCTTGGGGCTGACTGACAGAGGGGAGTGATTGGTGGCGTCAGGAGGACCCTTAGATTGTGGGAGGACGGAGAAGGAGATCAGGGGACATTCAGGAGGACAGGGAGAAGGGGGAAGAGGAAGGCGAAGGGTTAGAGAAATTCCTACTTGACGGCTTCTACTGGCCATGTGAAGTAAAAGATAACCACCACAAAATGTTTGCTGAGGATGAGGGGAGAGATCATGAGTTAGGGAAAATCTTCTGCGAGGGCTGTGAGAGAAAGCTCAGAGGAGATGTGTGAGAGACAGACATCAAAGGCTGCCTCGAGTAAGAAAAGAAGTCGCATTGGAGCATGAAAGGCTTGTGAATCAGGATCTGAATCCAGACCTGCACTTACCAGTTCATCTTATGAAAGCGATTTAACCTCTTTGAGGCTCAGTTTGCTCATTAGGAAAATGGATGAGTATGTTCTGTTATGCCCAGCTATGGTGCTCCTTCAGTAAGATTAATATGCCTGCAAAGTGTCACACAGCCAGGGCCTGGTGGATCCATATTTTGTGGGGACTGGAATTCTGACAGTTGGGGAAACACTCCATAAGGACTAGAATACCAGTGGGGCGCCTGGGTGGCTCAGTCGGTTAAACGTCTGCCTTCGGCTCAGGTCATGATCTCAGGGTCCTGGGATCGAGCCCCATGTTGGGCTTCCTGCTCAGTGGGGAGCATGTTTCTCCCTCTCCCACTCTCCCCACTCATGCACTCACTCTCTCTCTGTGTCAAATGAATAAATAAAATCTTTAATAATAATAATAATAATAAAGACTAGAACATCAGTGTTTTGTGTATCCATCCAGAATTTGCCTATGTAAGTACAAACATACACGTCTCCCTCTCTTCCTTAGAAACA
This sequence comes from Potos flavus, assembly GCA_028534135.1. Classification (NCBI taxonomy): domain Eukaryota; kingdom Metazoa; phylum Chordata; class Mammalia; order Carnivora; family Procyonidae; genus Potos; species Potos flavus. Next base: position 122,600,190 of record CM052883.1, on the reverse strand, counting down.
GCACACCGTATATGTTTGTTCTGCTCTTTGCCTTTTTCACTTAGCACTCGAACATGGATATTGTTCCATAAGTACCTTTAAGAACGACCATGTTCTTAGGGCACTTGAGGGGCTCTGTTGGTTAAGTAACTGAATCTTGATTTCAGCTCAGATCACGATCTCAGGGTCATGAGATCCAGCCTCAAGTCGGGCTCCACGATCAGCTTGGAGTCTGCTTGAGAATCTCTCCCTCTCCCTCTACCCCTCCCTCTGTTTGAATCTCTAGATAAATAAATAAATAAAATCTTTTTTTTAAAAAAAGGACTATCATGTTCTTTTTCATGGCTGCATATGACCCTGTAGTATACGTGTGTCATACTTTATTTGGCAAACAAAGGACCATGTCTTAGTCATCTTTCCCTGCCCACGCAATGCAAGGACTCAGTAAACAGTCAATGCTCGCTTACAAATTAATTACATTGAAAATAAAAATGAATTTGTATGTAGAATGAGAAAATAAATCACAAATTACATATTTTTAACCTGCCAAAAGCCACATGCACCATAAAATCCAGAAAAAGAACACAATATTTTTATTAATTAATTGCCCGGACTACCTTGATCATATTTTTCCTATATTATTTGGATGCAGTCTTGATCACTTCTTCACATGATAATGATTTTGTAATATAATTTTTATAGAAAGGATAAAAAGACATTTCAGTCTTTGTTCTAGCTTGGTTGAACTAAATTTGTTTTTTATCATTGACAGCTGGGATGCAATAAGCATTACACACAGACATAACTCGGTTTATGACATGGCTTAGAAGTTCGCATAAATACAAGAATTGTGATTAGTTCTATTTCACACATTCTTATCAAAAAAGAAAAATATATGAGGGGTGTTTTAGCCCATTACGGCTGCTGAAACCAAAAATATAATAGACTGAGCGGCTTAAAAAAGCAAAAATTTATTTCTTGTAAATAAGTCGAAGATCAAGGCAGATTTAGTGTCTGGTGAGAGCCCACTTTACTGATGACCATCTTCTCACTGCACTCTCACGTGGCGGAAGAGGCAAGAAGGCTCTCTGGGGTCTCTTATAAAAGCACTAATTCCATTTGTGAGTGCTCCACCCTCACGACCTACTCATATCCCAAAGGCCCTACCCCCCAATACCATCATACTGGGCATTAGGTTTTCAACTTATGAATTTGGGGTTGGAAGGGGACACAAAAATTCAGCCCATAGCAGTGGCTTTATGTATGGTGATATATGGTTCATTACTGAGTGTATTCCTGACAGAAAAGAACTTCCATTTTCCTTAGTCATTGATGAGACTAGTTTATGGATTTCAAACTGCTTATCTCCTTCATCACTCACCTATTTCCAATGCCTTGCCCTGCAAACCATGTTGATACTGTGATATGGCTTCTGGGCTCTTCATCTTTGTGTCCTGATGCTGAGTGAACCAGCACAGTGGGCAGTAGAAGTATTCTGGGACAGTTTCTACTTGGGGGTGGTTCGCAATTACTAACAGAACATGGAGGTGACTGAAGACCACGAAAGTACATCTCAGGAGACCCAAACCTAAATGTTGTTCCAACCCAATTTTCCTCAACTAGATCTCCAAAATACTGCTGGCCATTCCAAACACACTGGGGTCCCCAGCTCCCAACTGGGGAATTGTCAACGGGAAGGTAGAGTAGACAAAGACAGTGGTCTTAACCCATTGCACTTAAATATCTTACTTTTCAAACTTTACAAAACATGTGGCTATGTGAACATATGACCTGGGCCCCACCCAGGGTCTTGGAAGGGGCTCATACAAATCGGGGACCCTAAAGCTTAAAGTTCATTGGCATCATGGCAAACTGGTGTCTAGCTGGAATTATAACAAGTAATCAACAAATTGTTCTTCTCTTCCTCGCACGTAATCTTTTCTAGGACAGTGCCTCCCAAGACTACACGCCCGGCACCCAGTACACAGCGGTACGGGTAAGGTGTGCTCAGCAAACACCTGACAAGCACTACCTTTTATTTCCCATACTCGCTCACCTTGACTTAGTTCTACCTTGGCCAGGTTTTTATTTGCAGTAGGTCCATTTTTTTTTTTAAACCGAAAAATAGATTTGATATTTGCAATACTCTTATTTGACAGGATTTCTTAAAAGGTAGTCTATCATAGCCATACTTCCAAGAAAAAAAGAGCTGGAGGTTGGCATTTGAAACCCAGATAAATTACATAGGAACAATGCCCTTATAATAAATTCAACTAACACTTCATTTACATCAATATTGTACAGAGGGACATAAAGAAATTTATTTGAATCTTGGCCCCAATCCCACACTCTTCACTCAAGTGTGTTGAGTTTGGATTATTTTGTTCCTCCGCCAAATAAAAAAGAAAAGAATAAAACGAAACAAACAAAAATCCCACCTCCAATAGTTTAATATATTTACTTTTCACACAATTTTTTTTCCCAAGAGATAGAATATGTTTCCATAGCCTCCTCTATACAGAGAGCCGAAGTAGAAGGCAGTCTTTCCAGAGGCTTGCATACTCTTTGTTCTAAGCAAGATTCTAATAAATGCACACAATTTATAAGTGATACTTTGAGGACTATCTCCCAGAATTTAAAGCAATCCAGGATTTAATAGCAATCAACAGAATCAAGGCAAAGTGAAACTATTACGGCTGAACACACTGGAAAAGTGGAGTTTGAATTGATACTGCATATTATTCATTTTGACAAGTGCAAACTCACATTGAAGATAGCAGGAGAAGAGACGGGGACTGCAGGGAAGGGTAATACAAATGGATTATTAACACAGAAACAAATCTGACTTTAAACCTGGCGTGTCTCCCGGTTAGCAAGAATAATAATAAGGCCTTGAATTCTCATTGTATTTTGCATCGAAAGTAATCAAAGAAGCCCCAAATTTTCATGGGAGATAGGGTGATCAGTCCACCTCTGTTATCTCTTCAAAGGAAACCTATTACCAAATTAACTGTGTGCATTTTGGGGGTGGATGCAGATAGGGAGCGTCGAAAATGCACTCAGACATGGAGAAATATGGAAAGTAGAATTGCAGGACACTCCCTGCAAGGGCCAGCCAGGCAGCTCATCAGAGACTGACCTGATTCCCATAGTGCAATGAGGCACTGAGGAAGGACACTCACGGCGCAGTGAACTCCAGCAAGGCTCTCAGCTCCTCCTTTAAAATAACTGGGGAAAGCCCTGACAAAACATCTCAGAAAATTGCTATGACTGGTGGGGTCCAACGGACTTTTGCCAGTGGGACCAAGAATGCAAAGATGCAATCAGGATTCCAGTGGCACGTGGTGAAAGCCAAGCCCAAGGTCATGTGCTGAGCCCACCTACCACACTCATATCCTGGGCATAGCGTACTGCATTTGTCTCACTGGCTGTCACAGAAATCTTATGGGGTGAGCCCTATTATTCTTCGCCTTTTACTTTCGAGGAAACAGAAGCCAGCACAGAGGTTGAGGAATCTGAGAGGGCCAGTCCCATCTAGGTGAGGCCAACACAACGGCAGAAAAGAATCTCAGTTCAGCGGGCATGAAATCTGTCTTTAAAAATGTTTGTAGTTTCTTTGTTTGTTCCCTGGATCCACGGACTTCTCTGAGACTGGCAGACACAGTCAAGCATCCCGGGTTCTCATTTCCCACAGAGCTTGATCTCCCACAGAGCTTGATCTCTGTCTCTCTTCACTCTGTTCCAGTGACTCATCAGTAAGACATTTATAAATACAATTGCTAACCTGATGCCCAAACCTAAACCAAACGAAAAATGGAGAGTGTGGTCGGAATGCGCCTAGCAGAGTATCTCCCGGTCCGGGCTCCGCGGAAACATCCGGAGCCTAATAAAGAGTTAAAGCGGCTGCTCAGGAGCACCCCGGCCTGTCACAGGTAGCCATTATTCTAATACCACTGCTCCTCCTGAATTAGTGTCAAGTATGTAAACCCAAATTTATATTAGCATAAATATTGAGGAATGTTTAATGCTGTGCCGTATTCTTGATTTATAGGAGGACAAAACAAAACAGATAAATCATTTTCCTTAAGTGCCATGGCAATACATCTTTAAATAAGCAGCCCCTCAACTCCAAAGGCACTAGTTTCTCCTTAAGCCACATTTGTAATTCTCATTAGTATCCAATGAGAGCCGAACCCACCAGGGAGGAATAAACCTGAATGGATACTTTGCACTTCAGATTTTCGGAGCAACGTGAACGAAGCAGATCTTTGGGCTTAATCATGGTAAAGTAGCCCAGGAAGGTGAGGAATAGCAGAGAGTCAGAAATCCAGCATCAGACGTTCATTAACACTGAGCTACATTAAATTCAGCAAAGGGAGCCATCTCCAATGAATCAGTTCTATATAGAAACGTTGCAGGTTATGCGGAAAGGAAGAACATTTAAATGAAAGCACGTCTTTCTTATCGGCCCTAGGAGTCTGATTTTCGGATCCACGAGGAGTGCATTGTTCTTTAAGAATTAAAAAGGAGAAGTAATTATCAGTAATGTAGTCAGCTTGTGTATGTCAGACAGATAAAGTCAAGCCACTTTTAAAAAATCAATGAGATACAGAATATGAATTTGTACCCTAATGGACAGGCACAAATAAAGAAGGGAAAGCATAACCACAGTACTGGACTTAAGGTTTTCAAGTCAGGTCCAGAATTTTCTCTCAAGATGCTTCTTAGCTCCAAAAACAAGAGTGGAAACGATGGAAAAGACCACTATCAACAGGGCGCTAGCTTCCTACCAGCTAAGAGCGTTTTGTTAAATATTCAGGAATCTCCTGAACTAGACCTTAAACTGTTGGTAGCTTAAAACGGCTATGGTGGGAGTAGTTACACAAAGGAAATCAGCGAATGCTACAAAGCAGGTCCCCACCCAGCCACCCACCTCCCACCCTCCACCCCTGGCCCCAGAGCCATCTTCCTAACGTACCACTGGGCAACTCCTAGGATGTATCTGACTATGTCTTTATCCCAGTTCCAAAGGCATAGACTTCTACTCTCACACTTTTTAAATATTGGGTCAAAATAGCGCATTAGTTGTCAATTCAGTGATGAGGAACGTGCTTTGTTAAAAAGGCATTGGGTTGGGAGCCTGAGAAATTACCACTTACATTTTATCACTTAAGCCTTGACATCTTTTTTGACTCCTCTGATTACAGCTTCCTCAGATTCGATCTTCGAACCACCTACAGCCTCTGTTTCAAATCACTCCTCTAAATGCGCTATTCCTCGAAGTTCCTGTGGCCCAAGTGCATGGATTCCTCCCAGCCTACCCTGAATTAGACGGGTCTGGTTCTAATACGCAGCAGAAGGGCAGAAGCCACTGGTCACAAAGCCATCAACCAATCCCTAATGCCCACTAATCCGCAATCACTTCAGTTTCCCATTGTTCTCCTTTGTGATTTTCTTATTTTTTATTTAGACTTTTACAACCCACGAGTGGACCTTCTATTTTCTCACTGGAGAATAGCGCAGAGTCAAGGAGAACACAGGATTTGGATGGAGCTCGACAGACCAAAGTTTAAATCCCAACTTTACCAGTTAATAGTTGCATGACTTTAAGGAAAATGAGTTCACCTTCCTGACCTTCGGTTTCCTCATCTTTGAAGTGGGGACAATAAATTAAGTGAGACGAGGTATGTGAAAGTACCCAGCGTGCTGCCGAGCACAAAGCTCCCTTATACTCACCTCTCCTACCTCTGGGAATGCTGGCGACCCTTCCTGCGATCTCCCAGAATACCCTAAGAGAAGCTTACCCACATTTGCCTTTTGCCCTTAGTTGCCAAGTAAGAATGAAGCTTTGAACAGGCTGAATTAATTAACAGGCTTTTAACAGGTAAACCATTGCCCCGCGCTGTTTGGGAATGGTTTAAGAAGGCTGCCTCTGGCTGATCAAAGTTGAATTCGATCCTCCCAGCTGCCGTTGGTTTTTCTGGTTTGAGTTTTCGTCCTTCTTTCCTTCTTTTTCCTTTTTTTTTTTTTAATTTTTTTTTCTCTTTAGGCCAGTGAATATTTATTGCATGCTTACAGGGTGACAGATGCTGGTTCTGCGGGGCTTGAGGTCTGTAATAGTTGGGAGGCTCTGTGATAAAAGAGAATACAAAACTGCGAATACAAAGTTAGGTATAAAAGTGAATCTTGGGTTGCAAATGGAAGGGACCCTGAAGCTTAAGGTTTATTTGCTTTATAGTAAATCTGCCTCAGATGCCTACCACACGACAGGCATGATGTGAGGGTCTGGGGATATACACGTGAACACAGCAGACACGCTCCCGCTCACGTGGATCCAGCGGTCTAGTAATTTTCAGACAATGCTGAGCCTTTTCTTCCCTCCTCAGAGAGCTACATAGCCCATGCCTTTCTCATGGTCGGAGGTCCTTGAACACCAGCACTTTTTCCTGTTTCTCCTTACTCTGCACTAGAAATAACCCAGACTCTTCTATTACCCAGTGGTTCTCTCGAATTTCCTCCAGCTTGAAAGAGAAGACTGCCTTTCCCGTGCGTGTCAGTGCAGAGATTTCTGGAATTTTCCCAGAATTTGAAACCTCATTTCCACATGAAGTCATGGGATCCAAAAAGTGCAGCAATGTTCTTAAGGTAGAAAGGTAGTTCTCGCCCAGCTCAAGGAAAAGCCCAGTGCCCTGCTTTGGGCTTTAATGGCATTTCTGTTATGCCGTGTCATCTCCCCCAGATTTGCTCTCCAAAAGGGAAACAGGAAAAGGCAAATACACTTTATCCCTCTCCAGAGAGGAATTTTAGCAAGCCAGTCCTCAATTCACATCATGGATAGTTAGTTGTCTTTGTTACCTTCTTGGCACCATAATCAATCAGCCTTTAAAATCCCATGGTTGTCATTGTTAGTTGGGATGGTTGTGCTTACCAGCTTTATCCAAAAAAAACACTGAGGTCCAGGAAAGACTTGCATCTTTATAAGTATTAAAGATAAATTAAACATTAGAACATAACTCCTGTGTCCTTTTTATTTTAACTTTTATTTTCTCTTTCTCCCTGAAGACCATGGTCATCTACATTTAAAGAGCTGAATTCAATCTCACCAAATTACCATCTTTTTCTGGTCTGGGTATAAGAGTTTGGGTATGTGTAACTGCTGAATCTTTTTTTTTATCTTCAAGACAAGGATTAGCCACTAGATGCTCCTTGAAATATTCATCAGTGTCTAACGCATACGGAATATTGCTTAACATTCAGGACAATATAATCTCGCCCTTTTGTGAATTTTGTCTTTTGATTAAATGGCACTAGTATTTGAGAAACAGAAACAATGATCCCTGAAAAGCCATATGTATAAGATAGATATTGATTCCATTTTGGAGAAATAACAAACCACAACATGGCTGTGAAATGATCAAATTTGGGTTAGAAATCCTTAAAGAATGAAGGCTGGGCAATTTATTGTATGATCAACATATTGCATCTTTGCAATCGCAGAGAAAAAGCATGTAGCAATTGCGGGTGAAAACATCAATGTAAATGTTATTATGCCTTCCCAGTTCTCAGTCATATTGGCTGCTGACATCGCTCAGTGTCGGTTGATTGTCAGTGGCAAAGCAGGTCCGTTGTCTATTGGCTCACCCGCGTCATATGATCCCACTGCCTGCACCCACGTAAATCACCGAGTGAACTGTTGTGTGAAATCATTCCTACGCCCTTTGGTACATTTGCAGTGTGACAGCTCACCCCCGAAATAGATTGGACGGCTTCAGACCGCATTTGCACTTCCGACAATCCATCTCCATCCCGGAACCTGAGGCTCCCATGAAGCTCAGGACTCACATCTTATTGTCTCTCATTCACAGGCGAGTTTGTGGGGCTTTGCTTCCTCACAGGCACACCGCCTGCACCTTTATTTGCTTAGCCTCTCTTTGCATTTGTCGACGTCTCTTCACAAGACTCCATGATGAACATTCTGCAGCTGCGCGAACTGCCTTTGCCAGTTGTTACTTCCCCAAATCTGATAAAGCGCTTAGTGGTGCATTTCAGTCTTTGTGTGTGGATAATTTATGTGGTGAGGATGTAACAAAATCAGAGTTGGAAGGGTATTGAGACATCTTATTACCTACAAGAAAAAATACTACAAAGTGTGTCCCAAAATCTCAATGTGAACATTTGGCTTCAAAGAGGTCTTATTCTCTCAATACACAGTAACATTTTCACATGCTGATAGTGAGGGTGGACGCCAGTATCACCTTTCTGGAGGATACTTGGGCGCTCTCCTTGATGAATAACCTGAGATGTGTGCAAAAATAGAGGTATAAGAATGTTAAACCAGAGGCGTGTATAATTGCAAAATAGCTTCTTATAATTATATGCATTTATAATTGTTATATATACACTTATGTATTTATAATTACGATAATTACAATTGTAAACAAATAGATAAAGAATAGATAGCTATGAAAATAACCTCGATGTCTGTCCAAACATGTCTCTGCCCTAATTGTTAAAATTTTTTGAGATTATGTTTATAATTTTAGAGTATCTTAGTAAGCAAGACATAAAACCCAGAAAACAGTAATGATTTTTACTGCCTACAAATTTGCAAACAAACAAAACAGCATAGATAAAGTCAAATGCTTGCAACACATATACTGAAAAAAGTATGCAAAGAGCTCTTATGATTTAATTTCGATTTGATCAATGCAAAAAGGAAGAAGAAGAAAAGAAGGAGAAGAGGATGCTAAGAGAAGAATAGGCAAGAAGCATAAATAGATAATTCATAGAAACCCAATGGCCGACGAACAAAAGAAAAGATGTCTGGCTTCACCAATAATCAATGAAAAGCAAATGAATGCCATAATTAGATATTTTTATTACACTGGGAAGAAGACCAATAACATTCACTCGTGGCAAAGGAGTGAGGAAACTGGTAGCAAGAGCACAAATTGGTACAACACTTTTAGAGAACATCTGGAAACACCTAAAATAATACATATGTCTATAATCACATAATACAATAATTGCTTGCATTTCATGATTGCTTGGTATGTACTCGGGCTAAGTGCTTGTACAGTTGCAAGTATTAACCGTTTACTCCTCACAACTGCTCTGTGAGCAGGGCTGCTCACTCACAATTCCAGAAGGCACAGTTTACCTAGCCTTCCTTGTGAACGGTGCCTCCTAGAGCTGCATCAAGCAGTCTCTCTGACTGTGAGGTCGACCTGAGTTATCCCCATTTTACACATGAGAAAATTAAGCCCTGGAGAGGTGATGCAACTTTCTTACGTCCATGGCAATGGTGAATACTAAACCAGCAATTGAGAGAGAGAGAGAGAGGGAGAGAGAGAGGAAGGAAAAAAGAGAGGGAGGGAGGGAGGGAGGAAAACAATAGAACAAAGAAAAAGTCCTGATCTGTAGTGTTTGCCAATTTCTGTGGTGTAAATACTTCCACCGTGGCCAATAATAACCTATGAACATAAGGACACTGAACTTGGAGTTGAGAAGAAAAGTGCCTAAGTGGCTCTCCTGTGCCAGCCTCAGCATACTCCAATTTGCTAAGTGTTCCCACCAAGATACAAATTCAGGCAGTTCGCCTTCCAAAGCAGACGTCCATGGCTCAAAATTCTATTTCTAGGACGACACAAAATCTGCAAAATACATGTGGCCAAAGTTATACGCAGAAGAATGTTTGTAATGGAGAAAAACTGAAAACAATGTAAAAGTTTATTTATTCATTTATCGTTATTTACTGAGAGCCTACTAACGTAGCAGTCACTACCTGGGGCTGGGGATACGGTGGAGATAAAGCTGATGTGGTTCCACAGAACTTAAAGTTCAAGGGAAAGACCAGAGACAAGTACTTACTCAAATTATAATTCACCTAATCAAAGAATGTTATATAAATGGAAAAAATAAAGAGGTGCATGTGTGTATATATATTATATGCATATATATAAGGACACGAAATTTAAAGCCTTTAGCATAAATTACCCCATGTATAGTTTTCTGCTTTTTTTTAAACTATAGGTATGTATTACTTTTATAATTAAACATTAAAAAATAAAATAACATCATTGCCGGGCAAAGATGTTTGAGGCTATGGTTTGAAAGAAAGTAGGTTACAAAACAATATGCATACCTTTTGCATAAGAAAAATGCCTACAGAGAAGCATGCTGAATTGTTAGCAGTGGTTAATTAAATAATGCTTTATCTTCCTCTTTTTCCCTCTTTTAACTTAACAGTTTTCCTACTATGAACATATGTAGCTTTTGCAACGAGAAAAATAAACAACATAAATTATTTTTAATAAATAAAAGGAATAAAAGAAAAAATCAGCCAATGACATCTCTCTCTCTCTCTCTCTCTTTTTTTTTTGGTTTTTTTTTTGTTTTGTTTTTTGGGGTTTTTTTTTGGCCATGTGAACAAGCTCAGAGCTGCTTTTCTGCAGAAAATCCACTAGAAAAAGTGAGCCGGTGGGCTGGATGTTGTCCCTAAAGGCTAAATGTGGGCTCTCAGATTTGGAAGTACCATCATGATGGGCAGAAAGAACGTCTCACTTTTCATCTGGGTGTTCACCTTCACGTAAAAAAAGCAATTCCATGTTGAGCTGGTCCAACCCAAGGGGGGGAAATAAAAGAGAGAGAGATGCCCAATCAACTCCAAACGTGAAATCACCTCCCCCACTGGAAATCATGGTCAGGTTCAAATGAATTCACACATTTTACACATATTCCTCTGCTTCCACTTATCATGCCAAAGGTCAATCTACGGTTTACATTCATACGAATATGACGTGTCCAGACCATTGTAATTCTTAGAAAAATACAATGCACAACTGCACACCAGAAAAACAACCACCCAGCAAAGGGAAAAATTTCAATAGCATTAGGATTGCTCAACAAACCAACAAAAGCCAGGAAATTCAAAGTTAAGTTTTACACTCCCTCCTTAACTCCGTACTATTGTGAACGAGAAATAAAAGGCACAATGGCGTGCGTTAGGGGTGCAATGTCAGCACTAACAGCACTTCCAGGCTTTTATTGACTGTGTCATAACCTTAACATTCTATAAACAGGGGATTTGGCTTAACACCTGGGTCCTTTAAAAAAGAAATATCTCCTGGAAGCCTAGACTAGGGAAACCCAAAGAGGTTTCCTCGTCTCTTAGGTATACACAGTAAATCATTCTAGAAAGAGGAAACAGATAAACTTGTAGTTAAGATTACAGCCATTCTGGCCTCTCGGGAAAATAAATAATTACAACAAAGAATCCTATTTACTTATGAGACCAGAAAAGACTCCTGAGTAATCTGGTCTACCAGCTAATTATTAAACACATTCACATGCAAAGCTTTGCATTTAGGGAATAAAAGTATTCCTC
>CM052883.1:122573206-122588325 GCA_028534135.1 Potos flavus | reverse complement strand
TTTTTTTTTTTTTTTTTTTCATTTTTCTTTTAAAGCTTTTCTTGCTGGAGATTTTGTCAAGCAAGGTGTCCTTACTCACCCTGGCTCTCTTCTCAGCCACATTTTAAAAGCCAATTCATTCTAGGGGCGCCTGGGTGGCTCAGTGGGTTAAAGCCTCTGCCTTCGGCTCAGGTCATGATCTCAGGGTCCTGGGATCGAGCCCCACATCGGGCTCTCTGCTCAGCAGGGAGCCTGCTTCCCCCCCTCTCTCTGCCTGCCTCTCTGCCTACTTGTGCTCTCTCTCTCTCTGTCAAATAAATAAATTAAAAAAAAAATCTTTAAAAAAAAAAAAGCCAATTCATTCTAGAAATGTTAACTCATTTAAGCCTCTTGAGGTAGCTGTCACAGAGGGGTAAACTGAGGCACAGAGAAATTAATGACTTGCTAGAGTACACAGAAGTGGCAAGTAGCCCAGGCAGGATTTGAATGCAAGAAGTCTATAGCCAGAGCCCAGATACTTAGCTACCATGCCATGTTATTATGCATGGGTGCTTAATATTGAGGAGTCCTTAGCTGTACACACATTCAGGTAGTAAATGGCTCTTTTAATTAAATGTGGTAACCTAGGTAAGGTATCTAGTCCAATCCTTGGCTCATAGTAGATGCTTGACAAAAATTGGGGGTACGGGAGGAGGACAGATGTGTGTATGTATACTGACCCTCTATACTCATTTAATGAAGCGGTTGATAGCACTAGGATATTTCCAGCTCTTTCAATCACTATCTGTGTGGCCTTTTTCAACCAACTTGGTCACACTAAGTTGGGTCTGCCCATCTGGGGATATTCCTAGAGTCTGCCTCACAGAGCTGAGGTCAAGGTAAATGAAATCATGCATGTGAAGACTTAGCACAGTGCATGGCACAGGATACGAGACCAGTGCTCTAACCCCTGAGCTATGGAGCCAACTGTAAGGAATCTGGCACAGGATAACAGGTTGCAATTCTTCCCATTTCATTTCGACTCAGTTTTATGTGAGGATTTCATCAGTGTTTAGTATCGTATAAGGTAACTACTGAAATTTTCCCTCAAAGAAGGCCATTCAAGGAGCAAGTTCAAGTCTTTCTGGAGAGACATGGAAACATTCGGTAATCAATATTGACTGAGGGTTTTGAAAGGAAAAAAGATGAAGAGCACTAATAGAAAGTCAGTTATGGACTGAAATTTGGCAAGGTTTACAGCCTTCAAGTCCAATACTTCTCCTCGGTGGCCAACGCTTTATGCAAGAGAAAGCTGGAAACTCTGCCCTTGACAGAGGGCAAGGAAGGATAAAGAAATGAGAGAGGAGAAGCTCGGATAGGCCGCAGAGCAGGGTAGGCCTTCCCCCCTCCTTCGCTCTCCTCGCTCCATCTCAGGGTACAACTGCTCCTCATTTTGGCCCACTTGCGCTGGCCGGACTCTCCCTCCGCATACCCCCTCCTGGAGCAGCTGCTGGGTGGTGAAAGAGCCTCCCGAGCTGCCTTTGCTGCCTAGAGGCTGTGAGAGGAGCCAGGTGGCCCCAGTGAGTGACCAGGGGAGTTCAAGGCCTGTGGTGAAGGGAAGGTGATTTCCCTCGAAACTCCATGGATGTGTAAAGGCCACAGGCATCTTTGCTGAATGGTTGTCTTTGCTATGAGGAAAGGGAAACAATAGTCAGTCCTAAAGTTGTATTTTAGACCATTGCGGGAGCCATGATGACTGACTCGACACCAGTCTAGGGTAGGATTTTCCCAGTGGTTGCACGCCTTGCTGGGAAGCAGCATGTGCACAATGTCTTCCTGGGGTTCTCTTGAACCCAGGCAGTTTTTAAGATGGCATTTTAATGTTGCTGTTCTCTGCGCCATTCCTTATGACCTCCTTCTCACCCAAACAGGACTTGTCACTGATGAGGCTCACGTAATTCCAAAATACATGAAGGATAGGCAGGACTACAAGAGACCCTGGTGCTGGTGGGAGTTAGAAATAGTGAAAAACACTATTGTGATACGTGTCCCTATATTTGTATGTCCCAGGGCCCCCCCCCCAAAGGACAGCGGGAAAACTTTTATCAAAAAGGGTAAGAAATATGGGGCGCCTAGGTGGCTCAGTCACTTAAGCATCTGCCTTCGGCTCAGGTCATGATCCTGGGGTCCTGGGATGGAGCCCCATGTTGGGCTTGAGACTCACACTGGGCTCCCTGCTCAGTGGGGAGTCTGCTTCTTCCTCTGCCCCTCTCCCTGCTTGCCCCCCGAATAAATAAATAAAATCTTTTTTAAAAATTGTGAGAAATAAAAAAAAAAATTGTGAGAAATAAATTCCAAAGAGATTTCACTCTACAATTCATTTGTTCATTCACATTTTTTTTGAGCTCCCATTCTGTGCCCAGCACTGGGCTAGGAGCTACAAAGAGGCATGAGGCACAGTTCTTGCCTTCAGTGAACCTATGGTCTGGTGGGAGGGGAGGTCAAGGAGACCAGCTTTGCACAGTGTCAAGAGCACATCAAGGTGCTATGTGCACCGGGGGGCAGGGGGGGGGTGCTCGGAGAGGGGCACCTGAGCTGGCTGAGGCTGCCCACAGAGAAAGCTCGATAAGGCATGTGACCTTCAGCAAACCGGATGGACCTAGAATAGGAAAGGGAGGGGATGTTTCTAGATAAGCATCAGGAACTCACTGCATGAAAGCACTCAGGGCAATTGGAAACTGCAAGGAGTGGAACTTCTTTGTGGAGAGACCATGAGAGATGCTTCTAGAAAGGTGGGCGAGGCCAGATGGGTCATGCTAAAGAATGAGTGTTTTATCCTCCAGGCAGAGGGAAACCACTAAGGAGTAAGTCTGAGAGTCATATAATCAGATTTGAATCTTTGAAAAATCACGGCAGTAAAAGTGTAGTTCATTTTCAAGGGTGGGTCTGAGAGAGAGGCTGTTACCTGGGCTCTCCCTATAAATCCTTTCCAAAAGTGAGTCCTCACTGGACAGGAAGCAGGAGTCCTGACAGTCCAAATTGAAAGAAGCCTATGCCTACAACCCTAACCCCACTTATCTGGAGGTAATTAAGCAGGGCCACAAATTCTTTGCAGCTCCTCCCATTAAGAAGGAAAGTCCTTTTCCCACCCCTTGAGTCAGGGCCAGCCTTGTGATTCCCTCTGACCAACAGAATATGGCTGAAGTGGCATAGTGAGACTTCCAAGTGCAGGCCTCAAGAAATCTTACAGCTTTCATTTTCACCCGCTTGGACAACCACTACCACCACATAAGAAAGCCCAGAATAGCCTCCTTGAGGACGAGAGATCCAGTGGAGAGAAGTCCAAACGTCGAGCCACCCAACAATTCATTCACATATGAATGAGACCATCCCCAACCAGCCAGCCTCCCACCAACCCCCCAACCCATAGCAGCCACAGAGGTGATCTCAGGTAAGGCAAGCAAGAGAACCATCCAGATGAACGCAGCACCAATGACAAAACCAAGGGTGAATTCATGGCTGTTGTTGTATACTACGGTGCCCGAGGGCGGTGACTTACACAGCAATAGGTAACTGGGCCTCCTCTGTTCTTCAATTCCTGAAAACTGTCATGGCACCCAGAAGCCATCCAGAGCCTCACCGGAATGAATCCTATCTCGAGGGTACATTTACTCCCCGTACCTTGTGAAGAACGAGCTTCTGCTAGCATGGTCTTGGTAGCTTCCCTTCCAGAGGGCCAATGAGGGTGCCTGACTTTCTCTAACTTGTATCTAACGATAAATGCACTGTCCTGATTGATGAGACATCGATATTAATTAATAATTCATAGTAGGGTCAGACTTTTTCACATGTCATCACAGCTTTAAATCTCAAGATATGCTCCTGTTAGATAGGGGGGAAAGCAGCTTTTCCTTTAAATCCTGACCTTAAAAAAAAAAGTTACCTCTAGTGCCTCAGAGCTGGTCCCTCGGAGTTTTGGGAAAGTGTGTGAAAAGGCCAAAGTCGGCTAGAGATGCTGTTTTTCTCCTCAGGGCAGGATGCCCCTGCTGCAGAAAATAGCTTTCATGTGAACAGTGGGGATAGACAAGGAGAAGACAAAATGACATGGTATTCACGGCCCCTCCGATCCCATATGGTGGGGCGTGGGGGGAGGGGCACTGAACTAGCGCTCGAAACCAAGCTGATGTTATGAAATTCACGGCATCTAAATTCCTGCACAGACATCAAAAGGGAAAGAGCCTTGTTGCCACACACTTGAACTCATTTTGAACCCGCAGGCATTCTCTGTAGCACACTACCATGCCTCATCTTTGTTTCATAAATCTGAAGTTAAGTTTCTATCTTTCTGCTGTCACCACATCATACCGAAATAGCTAGACAGGTTTGTTTTTTTTTTTTTGTTTTTTTTTAACCAAACTTAAGAGGATATGTTTGGGATGTCCTGACTTGAAAAAAATAAACCCTGGGATTTGCAAGCATCAAAGTCACTCAGGGAGGTCCCAGAGGGCAGGTAGAAGTGCGACATGGAAGACACTTGCAGCAGCTACCAATCAGAGATGTGGCAAAGCATTACACCGCTAGGTCCAGAGAAAACGAAACTGGGTTTCGAATGCGAGCCCAGACTAAGCCCGTGAAGGGCTCCCGCCGCACGCATCCGTCCTCAGTGGAGCTGTTTTTCATGAAGCCACATTTGTAATGTTCTCCAGCGTGAGCAGCAGCGGGGATTTCTTTATTTAGCAAAGGTTAAAGATGTTCCCAGCAATGCACGGGGGAAGCCCATGAGTGTCATAAATAGCTATGGGCGCTGCCCTTAGGAGCTGCACCCTTTGGAAACAAAGACATAAGCTGGGTTTAAATCTATGAGATGCCACCTTAGGTTCTCTCTGGTAAGACTTTTCCTCCCCAGGAGGGGAGTTCGGAGCTCGCCCTGTGAATGAGCACAAGTGATCAGGTAGAAACGGTTCTTTTTTTTTTTTTTTTTTTAAGACTTATTTTTTTATTTATGTGAGAGAGAGAGAGAGTTGTGGAGGGTGGGCAGAGGGAGAGGAATCCTAAGCAGACCACTATGCTGAGTGCGGAGCCCTGCGCAGGCCTCGATCTGGTAACCCTGAGATCATGACCTGAGCCGAAACTAAGAGTGGGATGTTCAGCCTACTGAGCCACCCAGCTGCCCAGAAAGTTCTAGTAGAGTTTGGAATCCCTGCTGTGAGCCTTGGAAAACCACTTGCGTATTTGCCTTGTGGTAAGAAGTAAAGTTGTCTGTGCGTTTCCATATATGTTCGCAGAGGCATTTAATACACAGTAGTTGGGTGAGCGAACGAATGAATGAGTACTGAGGAGCTGTGAAAAGAGGACGAGTGAAATGAAGCATCTGACAGAACCCTTCACAGAAAGCCAGACCTTGTTAGCTAGGCTTAAAATTGAATGGCCTTGTTAGATTTTTCGAACTACATTTAAAGGAACTAAAATATAAAACTGTGGCTTTAAAAGGCCAGGAGTACAGTGTTTCCATAATACTTTCCTAAGAACTGTTTACCTCACGTTTAATATTGGCACTGCCACTGTTCCTGCAAAGAATTGACAAACCAGTTCAACACACCTCATTTAGAACCATTACGGGGCATTTCATCAAAGATCTGGTTATGAATGTCTCCAAAGAAAGGATCAATGAGATTTTTATTATGGTCGGGAGGGATTTCTTTAGGGGGAAAAAAATCCCTATAAAATGAAGGCAACTGGACTAAAGCATGACCCGGACAAAGGACATGTTCTATTTTATTCTATTGAAGGTAAATAGAATTTTTATGTTTATAATAGTCTATTCCCACATATATTATCCACGTAATTGTTTATGTTTCGAAACTCACTTCATAGCAGCATAGATAGACGATTCTCAGGAGTTAGCGCTTGGGGACGGCCTTAAAGAGAAAACTGCCTCATAATTAGCACATTTGGTACATTAGCAATAATGTACCCTCGGAGGGTAAAACAAGCCTGCAGCTCACCAAACCCCTGTCTCTCAGAAGAGTGTTAGAGGAAGGTTCTGGGGGCTCCTACCTCCCTACAATTGGGTCAAGGTTCCCCTGCATTGGGGTCTTAATTAAAGATCCTGCGAAACATGGTGTATTTAATCATTTCTTTGTGTATCTTCTTTACACAAAATGAATTAATTTAGCCTTAACGTGGTTCTATTTAGTTCCAGATAGTTTTATAATTTGATAAGAAAAACATTTCTAACTGGCTTTAATATTTTTCTTCAGTTTGTATCTGCCAAGGCAGTAATTTGAAGGAAGCTGAATAAAATCTCCAAAAGAGTTCTGTTTCCTATTATCTCCCTAGTTTTGTTCAGCCTTTTTAGTAAACCCTCGCACTTTTTGCCCTTTTTACAAATCTCTGAAACATGTAACAAAAGCACTTGAGAAAAGCAAACACTGTTTTCCTGTAGGTATCCATCAAGGTTCTTTGGATGCAAGGCAAAAAAAACAGACTCTGGCTAATGCAAGTCAAGAAACAGGTGGCGGGAAGGATACGGGGACAACCTAGACTGAGGAAGAGCTGAATGGCGGGTCCCAGGCTGGATGGGCGGGGTCGCCATCAGAGCCCCTGGCTGGACGCACCGACCTTCAGTCTCTCAAGATAGGCCATGTGATTGGCCCAGTTGGATCTAGACTGTCTCCCCTGCGCCAATCAGCTGCGGTCAGGAGCGGGGGAGGGCACCGCGCGCTGAGCCGCCACCCTTCC
Organism: Potos flavus; assembly: GCA_028534135.1. NCBI lineage: Eukaryota > Metazoa > Chordata > Mammalia > Carnivora > Procyonidae > Potos > Potos flavus. The sequence goes on along the minus strand of CM052883.1, from coordinate 122,581,626 downwards.
TTACGCTGACTGCGCTCTAGACTTGGATGTTACAAGCACCTCTTAAATGACGTTGGTTGTGTTTTATCTGCCAATGGTGACTGCTTGTATTTTTTCAGAATAGACTCAAGAGCAACAATAATAACACCTGATGTTTGTGCAGCGTTTTACAGTTTCAAAGCGCTTGGCACACATTATTATTAATGGTACATTTCTATAGTAAAAAGCTATCAGTCACTGAACACTTAGGCACTTTCTGATGGCAAATTACCACTTACACTGTGCTAACAATGTGCTAGGCTGGTGCTAAGCACTTTGCATAGATTATCTCTAATCCTCACCAAACAAACAAAAAACCCCAGTAGGTTTGTATTATTATCAAATTTGTAAGATCATTTCTGGAATAAGACAGGATATAAATAAAGTAAAATAATAAACATGAAACTAAAGTGATATCTCACACATGGACTTACTTGACCTTCCCAAGACCCTGATGAAATCAAAATATTCACAGTACACAGACAAGGACGCCTCATACCTGTAAGCCTATAAATGGTAGAATTATTATCTAACTGCCTGTCCAGTGCTCTTTACCATATTAGGCCAATAGAACTTGAGTGAATCGATTGATAAGATTTTCTAAAACTTTACCTATCTTAGTCAAACTCAATTTTAGTTCATAGGATCTGGAATAATGAGAGATAAATCCTTGTCGAGCTGGGTTTATATCTTAGTTTCTTTAACAGAGAAGACAGGGAAATGAATGAATTACAGTATAGTCAAAACTGCCATGATTAAGGGACTCAAAAGTTATATGACTTAAATTCTCACAAACTTAGGAGTCTGGAATGAGCAGGCCAGGAAAGGCAGGGTAGTGCTACTCTCCCTCACATGTGCCTTCTGGAATCACCATTCCCAGCAAGTGAGAAAGAGGAAAGTTTGGGGCAAACAGCTTAGGTTTTAAGACCCAGAATCTGTACCGTCTCACTTTGGCTTACCTCCTATTGGCCCTAATTCAGTCATACGGCCATACCTACTGCAAGGGAAGATGGGAAATGTACTTTCTAACTGAGGGGACAAGCGCCCACCGAAAACTTAGAGGGGAAACATTACTGAAGGTGGGGAGAGGAAGTGGAAACCAGGGGGCAATTAGCCACTTCTGACACAAGGAGTATTTTTACATGTTCTTTTTTTAAGCAATCAAAATTTGAAAAAATAGCTATTCCTAATCAGGAACAGATCTAGGTTTTCTGGGACCTGAAGCTTATACAATCTGGAGGAAGTGGTGTGTGGAGATGTTTTTCAAGAAAAAAAATACAAAAATATTGAACTTTTGGAAATGTTACAAAAACATATGATCTTGGGAACACATTGCTCGCCCCTCCAGGAGCCCTGCCTCATCCAGGATCTATACAAGTGAGAAGCCCAGAACCTTAAGCCTCATTAGCTTCAGGGTAAACCAGTTTATCCCTGTAACAGCTGGATTTCTCAACATGTCGTTCCTGCAAACCTTCAAACACGTACATGCTATGACTTTGTATCTGAAGAAAATGGCTGAGTCAATGACAGAGAGTCGGTGCAATTTTTTTTATAGGAGCCAGTGGCCCAGCTGGTGGTTGAGAGGTCTTTAGTGAGCTATTCTGACCAGTAGTCCGTCAGCCATAAATAAACACAGCCAGAACAATGGCTCATAAAAAGCAAAGGGTGATCTTGGTTTTAAGCTGAAGAGCTGGATCCCACTTCTGCCCATCCTGACCAGCACTGTGGCCTCCCCAGGAGGTTGGTATTCTCTGCCAGCCTCAGGTCCCAAATCTGTAGGATAAGGGGCAGAGCTGGATTCTGCTCAGGCCTCCTACACTGGAGGGAAGATTCTGATGGAATCTTAGTGAAATGTACTCTGACTTGCTTCACCTCATGGGCCTGAGCTCAAAGCAAAAGGATCAGTCATTACAACGGTCACTTAACCATTTGCCTAGAGTAAATCACAAAGTATGACAAATGGCCGTTTTACTAAAAATACACCTTGAATGGAGAAGAGAAAGCTGGTGGAGGTGTCCACCACACCCTGGAATGCATGCTTCCTCATTAGATATTTCCAAACGTGAACGGCTCAAATGTTCGTTCGTTCGTTCATTCATTCATTCACTCATTCATTCATTCATTCCAGGAATATTCATCTTCTGCTTGCTCCATGCAGGTAGGCCGGAGGATACAGGAAGGGATAAGGAAAGGGCGCGCAGGTGCACGCGCACGCACGCACACACGGTGGAGGGTGAGAAGGGCTGTACCAGAGTTGTGTGGAGCCCCTGGGGACACACACATAATCCTTGACTGGAAGGGGGGTAGAGGTGCCACAGCAAGAGAGGATGGAGGGATGTTTAATATTAGTCACCACGAAGATTATTTTTCTCCTTGGTTCACTAGGCTGAAACAACCTCTCCCTTTCCAGAATACTGGGTCCACAGGACACCAACCACATCCCCCCCACCCCCCACCCCGGTGTGGCACTCAGCATCAGCCTTATCTTTCCCGCTGTAATATAAATGGTGGAGGAGGATAGGATGGACTATGAGCAGGTATGAATGTGCAAGGGACACTGATAGTTATTAAGCACCTGTTTCAAGTTAGGCAGTTTATATATTCTGTTTTACTTAAATCATATCTTTAAAAATTCGATAAGGAGGATAATATCCCTATTTTGCAGATAAGAAAACCGAGGCTAAAAATATAAAGGGGCACCTGGGGGGCTCAGTCAGTTAAGTGTCTGCCTTCGGTTCTGGTCATGATGTCAGGATAGTGAAATCGAGCCCCACGTCAGGCTCTGAGCTCAGTGGGGAGTCTGCTTCCCTCTCCCTTTCTCTCTGCCTTTTCCCCCACTCGTGCACTTGCTCGCTTTCTCTCTCTCTAATAAATAAAATCTTTTAAAAATAAATTAATTTGGGGGCGCCTGGGTGGCTCAGTGGGTTAAAGCCTCTGCCTTCGGCTCAGGTCATGATCTCAGGGTCCTGGGATCGAGCCCCGCATCGGGCTCTCTGCCCAGCAGGGAGCCTGCTTCCCCCTGTCTCTCTGCCTGCCTCTCTGCCTACTTGTGATCTCTCTCTCTCTGCCAAGTAAATAAATAAAATCTTAAAAAAAAATAAATAAAATAAAACAAAAAATAAATTAATTTAAAAAATAAAATAAGATTAAATAAATAAATAAATAAATAAACTTAAAGAGTTTGTCCAGGCTCACATACCAGCACTGGTGGAGAGTGAGTGGGGATTTGAATCTAGTTGTCTCTGACTGCAAAGCCAATATACTTCCCAGATTCCAGACTTAATCCTTTTTCTTTTACCTCACTGTACATAAAACACTTGATTACTATTAATAAATAGTCTCACTGGGCCTTTCTTCTCGGGCCTTCTTTTAGATTAATAACAAGGAAACCTACCACAGCCTGGTTTCTCCTGGTAGAGACATCTGTTAGTTCAAGATAAACATGTAGAACACTACCTTAGCACGAGCCATTAAATAACGATTAAATGGCATAAAGTAATAAGTAAAATAAAATGACTTTTTAAATAATGATATCTAAAAAAGAATTTTGGCAATTAAACACTCCAGAGTATTATGTCCATATATTGCCAATACTAAGCCTGCTGGTGAACCTGGGTTCTGCACTTTCAGTTCTTAGGAAAAAACAAATTTAAAAAAAAAAAAAAAAAGGAGAAGGAGAAGAAGAAGGAAAAGCCAAGGCCATGATTATTGAAAGTGTTGCTTGTCTTTTTTTTCCCCCACATAAACTGATTTCTGTGTTGACTGGCAGCCATGTGATTTAGTTTGGATAGTTGCGGTCATACCAAAAGCAAATTTTCTTTTTACCAAATCCTATTATATATCTTATTACTGGGGCATGGAAAAACATTACCTGGTATTTTCTATTTAGTGTTCCTAGAAAAGAATCATCTATCTTCCATTCTAAGCAAAAGAAACTAGATGTTTTTTAAGTTAGTGTTAATATTCCAGCCACTAAGTTCCATGTGCTTTTATGGAAATAATATATAATATATTATTGAAAATATTTTTAAAAAGCTGGCCATAACCCACAGGGTATATACTGTTCTCAGCATTGATGTTAGACGAGCGCAACAACTCTAAGCCGATTTGGGATTTTGTGTCCATGCACAAAAACCCAGCAGTTCTGTCTTCTGATGCTCTTTCAAAACTCTTCTTAGCCAACTTTGCATTGCATGTTTGAAAGAACTTATTGTAATAGTCAAACTTTTATTGAAATCCAACTCATTTTTAAAAATAAAAATCCTTTGCACTCTCTAAGAGAAGATTCAAGACCCTTCAAATGATACAACGGAAAACTAATGTCGAATGAGAGACAGAAATTATTCTCAGAAAATAGTGATACCCACGTGGAGATGTAGGCCCTGCTAGCAGGCCAAGGATAGCAGGGTAAACTGAAGCAGCTGGCTGGAAAAAGAGAACAGCTAACCCAATAATAATTGGGGCAAAAAAATAGGTGGCAATTTCCTATTAGTTCATTTCAATGCAAATAGAACCTTTTAACTACAATCCTCATATGCCTTAATCCTTGCCCAGATTTCAGGAAGAACAGAATCTCCTGTTTTTGTTTTTTTCAGACATGGACATTTTATTGACCTTCTTTAATGAACCTTAGAATCATAGAGTTCATGTAGCTCTGCAAACCAACTTCCCAGTTGAAAACATTGAGGCAGTGGGGCGCCAGGGTGGCTCAGTCGGTTAAGCAACCGACTCTTGGTTTTGGCTCAGGTCAAGATCTCAGGGTCACAATTTCAGGGTCGTGAGATCCAGCCCCGATTGGAGCCCCACGTGGAGCCCTGCGCTGGGCTCCTAAATCAGCAGGGTGTCTGCCGGAGATTCTCCCCCTCTGCCCCTCCTCTGCTCGCCCTCTCTCACTCTCTCTCTTCCTCTCTCTCTCTCTCAAATAATAAATAATTAAATCTGAAAGGAAGGAAGGAAGGAAGGGAGGGAGGGAGGGAGGAAAGAAAGAAAGGAAGGAAAGAAAAAAAGAAAACATTGAGACAGAGAGAAACAAAGTGATATGCCCAAGTTCACGACCCTTTGGAAAAGCCAGGATGAGAAGCCAGTTCTCTAGACCAGGTTTCCCATCCTCAGCACTATGAGTATTTCAGACCAGATAATTCTTTGTTGTAGGGGCTTTGTTGTGTCTTGTTATTTATTGGGCAATATTACTCTCATCTGAGCCTATTGTTTATGTAGGAACGGATTCCAAGCTCTACCTCTCTGTATAGTATCAATGTGTGTGGTGTGTAGGATAATTATCGGCACATCTGGCCTCTTCCCACTCAATGCCAATAGCACCTATCTCCCCAGCTGTGACACTCAAAAATATCTCCAGACTTTGCCAAATGCCCCCTGGGGGCCAAAATCGCTCCAGTTGAGATCCCACTTCTCTAGACCTATCTTGATTTGCCTAATGATTCCTCAGCCCAAACCCAGTCCCAGATATGCCCAGGCTTGCTTTTAGGAGTGTTCCTCTGTGACAAGTCCACACTCTTTTCCTGGGAGGAATGGTGGTGAGATAGAAAGGGCACATAAAATGGAACACCTGCCAGAGTTAGGTTTAAATTCAGATTTTGCTACTCGCTTGCCACTCACTACAATATTTTTATTTTCACTGACCCCCATTTCCTCAACTGTATATGGAAATAACAATGCCTACATCCAAGGTTAAGTATTAAATAAGAGTCTGTGAATACCATGACTCATTGACTGGCACCCAAGAAAAGCAGGATAATGTTAGCTCCCTCCTATTTTGATCCTTCCCACCAATCATGGTACCAAAACTACTAGAAAAGAGAAAGCATTTACTAATGGCAATACAGTGGTGCTGTAGTAAGGATCTGCAAGACCCAGAGTTGAAAAACTGGTCTGTATCGAAGAATTTTAGGCCCAAGCTTTGCCAAGAAATCTCAGGCCTCCTCAAAGAACAGTCTACCTGAGTTCTAACTATTAGTGAAACTAAGCCAAGAGAAGGATAACCAGATAGCTGGGATCCAATCAGGAGTTCTAGGACAGAAACACACATGCAGGTAAGACTCAAGCCTTGAGTCAGAGGCCTAGTACGTGAGATCTGGGTTAGTTTGTCAAGGGTGCAGATGAGGTTGAGGGTCAAGGGACTTCCTCCACATCACAGAGACCTTATTTCTTCAGAAAAATCTTTCCAAAACAGAAGTTTCTTCCTTTTGGAAGCCTGTGGCAGTGTGACAACTTCAAAACACGTTGAAAACGTGACTACCAATTATTTTCTATGGAAAAATATCTGGAAAAACTTTACTGCACATGGCAAGGCAACATGATTCTCAAAACAACTCTTTTAAAATAGGATTAATGTTTAGTTAAAAGTTACAGCTCTTAAGATTTTATTTTGCCCATGATGCCTTATTAACTATTAGACAATGTCCATTTCATTCTGGGCCTATTATTTATGAATGAACTGATTCCAAGCTCTGAACTATCTCTATGCTACTTCCCTTTATAGTATCAATTAAAGACTTGTGAATAATGAAAAACAGAAATCAATAATTTAAGTTTAAAATTTTTATTTCCAATTCCTCTTTATCCCTTTTAAATTTTAGTCTTCTATTTCAATAGAATTAAAATGTTATGTACTTGATACGTATTGCAGCTTTATCTGTAACAATATCACCACCATTGCCACCCATCACAAAAACATGGAAACAACCTCAATGTTTGTTGTGTATTGAATTGTATCCCCCCTAAACTGATATGTTAAAGTTCTAACCCCTCGTACCTCAGAATATGACCTTATTTAGAAATAGGGTCTCTGCAGATGTAGTCGAGTTAAGATGAAGTCTTTAGGGTGGGTCTTAAGACAATAGGACTGCTTCCTTTTTAACAGGGGGAAATGTGGACCCAGGCACAGAGATGCACAGAGAGAAGACTATGTGAAGAGACAGCGGGAGAATGCCACATAAAGATGAAGGATATGAATGAAATCTCTAAGCCAAGGAATGCCAAAGATCGCCAGCAAACCACCAGAAGCTAGGAAGGGCTAAGGAAGGATTCCCCTATAGGGTTCAGACACACTTACAGGCATGACTCAGGCCTTGAGTCAGAGGCCTCGTGAATGAGATCTGGGTGACGTTCATCAAGGATGGGGAAGAGATTGGGGATCAACGGACTCCCCCCATATTATGGAGATCTTATTTCTGAAGGGAGGAGGGTTTTGGGCCCACCTCATATTTGGACTCTGGGAAGAGGTTGGCCCATACCAAACCAGGGTCATCCTGGAGTCTATGTGGCTTGGATAGGACCCAGAAGTTCTTACAGGCCCCTGAAGCAGACACAGATGGTAGCCGCTTAGAACTAGCCCAGGACCCCCCAGGGTGAGGAATAAAATGGAAGGACTAGTGCAAGGACCAGAAGTAGCATGTGGCACGGACTCAAGGAACCTGCAGTGCCATGAGAGTCAAGGTGAGGGACTCCAAGTTCCTAGGGCGGACCTCCAGCCTTGCCCACACAGACTGAAGGCTGTATCAGCAATGGGCCTCCCCCTCGGCACCAGCCAACACTCACTTTGAAATCCATCCCACCTCAGTAGTCACCTTCCAAACAATTTTACAACAGGGACAAATAAAGATCCCAAGTAAAGCACTAAAGCTACAGGATCTATATCCCCTTCCACCTCATCTTCACACATCAAGATCCTTCTGAGATGAGGGTAGGGGTAGACCTGAGTGGAGCCCATTTTATCTAAAGCATGTGAACATCTGTAAAGACTGTTTACCACAGATTAAATTTCCCAGTTAGCAAAAATCTGGTTTTTAACATTTTTTTCCTGCTCCCAAGACATAAATGAGGATTTACGAGGAAGACCAAATTGGTCTTAAATAATCAAGAAGCTATATATTTTTGCCTGAGTATGTTATGAGGAAGCATGTGACCTTACTACATGGGTATGTAGACGATGATTAAAAGGAAATACCCAAAATGAAAACAATTTATTTTTTCATTTTTTTTACATTATTTTTTTTTTTAAAGAACATTTTGTCTAGCCCCTGGCTCTGAAGAAGGTTCTACAGCTGTTGCATAATCGCGTATTTACAATAAGATTGTCGAAAGTTTTGGAAAGTAAACATCTTTCCAGCCAAGGCCTGATTCCCATATAAAGGCGTCAATAAAGCTGAAGATGCAGAAAAGCTTTCCTTTTTTAGTCCTCAACTCATCCAGATTTCTGGAATGATAAAGAATTAAAAATCTGGATAGAGAAATAGAAATGGCTCGGGAAATCTTCACCTCATTCCTTCCCACTCACCCACCTGCCACCGGTCTGCGGACAGCATTTGTGAACAGCGGCCCCTCTCGGCTACCTGGAGCCCAGCAGGCCCCAGAGACGGGAGGTGGGGTGGGGGTGGGGTGGG
>CM052883.1:122544995-122572706 GCA_028534135.1 Potos flavus | reverse complement strand
TCAGGAAGTCACTGCAAGAACAACGGTTAGCATTTATTTATTTATTTATTTTAAAGATTTTATTTATTTATTTGACACAGAGAGAGATCACAAGTAGGCAGAGAGAGAGGGGGAAGCAGGCTCCCTGCTGAGCAGAGAGCCCGATGCGGGGCTCGATCTCAGGACCCTGAGATCATGACCTGAGCTGAAGGCAGAGGCTTAACCCACTGAGCCACCCAGGCACCCCAACGGTTAGCATTTTAAATGGCCAGTCCCTGCTTTGCACTTTAATACTGTACTTCAATTAATTTTCATAAAAACTCCTTTGAGGTTAGTATTGTTATCTCCAGTTTACAGACGATTAAAATAAAGCTCAGAAAGGTTAAGTAATTGGCTCAGGGTCGTGCAAGTTGTGGAACTGTGAGGTGAAACTCAAGACTACTGATTCTGAAACTCATGCTCTCTCCTCTATTCCTCATGTGTGTGGATATGTGTGTGTGTTTCTGGGCAGGTATGCAGACTCCACCGGGAAAGGATAATTGGAAGGTATTTGTTAAAGGCACTAAAAAGAATAACTTTGGCACTTCTAACTTTGAATATTATTAAGTTATCTTAAGAAATAATAGATATGTCCAAAGACGTAGTTGAAAGGTTTAGCTAGAACGTAAACTAATATTCGACACGGGGGGATTAATTTAAAAATAGTATCTTATGTACATACAGTAATAATGCTATGAAAACATTAAAATGATACAAGGGAAATGGAATGAACCTGAAGAGTTCACAGTACTCCGCTAAATTCATTTCTTTGTTTTAAGCTTCTGTTGTGGTAACTATCGCATACATAACAAAGTGCACCAATTACTCCATTTTTTTTCTCAAAAACGTGTAGGTCAGGAATTTGAGCTGGGCTCAAGCAGTTTGTGCTTGAGGTCTCCCCAGCAATTGCAGTAGGATGAAAGCTCAGTTCCCAGAAGCCTCACCTGGACTGGATATCCAAGATGGCGGGCAACCAGGAGGTGAGTTTGGAGGCTGTTGGCTGCAAAGCCCACACATGGCCTCTTCCTATGGCTTGGACTCCTGTATAGCAAGTTTGACTTCTTGCCTGATTGCTTGGAGCTCCAGCACAAGTGTTAGAAAGAACAAGGCAGAAGGTGAATACCTTTTCTCACTTAGCCTCAGAAGTCACGTAGAATCACTTGAGCCACGTTCTATTGGTTGCAGGTGAGTCACAAGCCTGCTCAGGTACAAGGCGAGAAGACAATGAAAGGAATATCAAAAAGTTTGCAACCAATTTTTTAAGCTGTTGTAGTGTGTCATTAAAGAGTTTTTCTAATAAAAACATGCACTTTTGTTAAGTTGGCATGTGGCTAGGAAAAGAAGATTTAAGGACATAGATAAAATATTAAGAGAGGTTTTCTCTGGAATTTGGATGAATTTTATTTTCATCTTTTCATACCTGAATTTCTATCCTGAATCTCTATAAATGTTGTGATCAGAAACAAATCGAATAAAAATATTTAATTTTTCAAGTTTGAAATGAATACTTAACTAATATTTTATCTCCATATTCTTCACTAGCGAGGCACTTTCCCCCACATAGCCATCTTCCAAAATCACCACAGAGCAATCTGTCACACATAAAACCTTCAGGTACAAATTACATATGAATTCATACATGCTTTCTATCACATTCATGTCAATAAATCTCCTCAATGTCTTAGCCTGCTGCTTACCTGCCATGTCTGGCAATTCATAATGAGCCTTAAAACACAATCAGTGCAGGAGAGCATCGAGGAAGTGATCATGGCCATGGCCTTCTCATACAACACCTTCAGGAAAACTCACAAGGCCCCCTGCCACGCTCTCCTGACTAGGGCAATTTTTTGGCGGCTGGTGCTGGATTTTTTTCATAGAAAGTAATAGGAGATCTCAGATCAATCAGTTAGATCTGCTTTTGAGATTGTTCCTCCGGGAAGAATAAAAGAAAAGATCAACTCAATTGGCTAAGTCCACCAAAAGTGATAAATACTGCCTCCATTGAGCAAATGGATAGACCATGAGTGAGATGATCCCTGCAGTCAGGCTACTTTCTATGCTAATACCAATTGCTGCAGACAGAAGAAACAGATGTCTTTCACTTAGTGAGTGGTGGTATGTACTAGATCAAAATATTCACAAAAATCTCAGAGGCTAGACCATATTAATGACCCTCTCTTTTTCTTTCCTCCTCCCCTGAAAACACTATGAAAAAACTAAGGTCACCAGCTGTTGCATGCCATCAAGAACGAAAGAATTTATAGCAAGAGTCCTATTTAATTACAGCTCATGAAACTGATCCTATGGTATTGCAGACCTTATATATAAATATTATTTATATCCCCAACTTTCAGGAGAGCAAGGTCTATTTCACAACCTTGCCAAAGGTCAGGGATCTGCCCCCGATGTTAAACATAAAAGGAGTTGTATAACATAGCTAAACAGATTACGGGCTGGTGTGCACACATGGTTTTCTTCCCCACACAACTATAGCTCTCCTTTTCTGACAATGGAGAAAGAGCTCCATTCAATACACATCTCCTGACAGCCAAGAGAACCTGTCTGAAGAGTGCGTACTTAATTCAGAAGGCCATGGGGAGCCATTGAGGGCTTACCAAGGAAGGAGTAACGTGACCTAAACTACACCTTGGGGGGATTAAAGCTGAAATTTGCAGAAGAGAAAACACAACTAGTTCTAGAAACTGGAAACTAGAAAATTTGAAAACTAGTTCTTTGAAAAGATTAATAGAGTAGGTAAATCCCTCCCAACCTTGATTAAAGTAAAAAGAGCAAGACAGTAAAATTAGGAATGTGAAAAAGGAGGCATAATAACAAGACCTGTAGAGGCTAGAAGGACTATCATAGAATATTACATGAAACTTAGACTGACACATTTGAAAACCTAAAGAAAATAGATGAGTACCTGGAAAAAATATAATTTTTCATAGTTGATCCAAAAACTAGCCAATGTGAATAGACTATGTACAAAGAGGTCATAATGGGCAACCTACTGATGAATCCAAGAAATATTTTTGGGTTGGAGACTGTTTGAAAGGATTAAGAAAGAGATGAGTGAAACTAATTCTTACTAACCTGGCCTAATTGAGTGGAAAAAAAAAACTGATTTAATGCAGAGAAAAACAAGGAGGAGGATCTGAAATCAGGGAAAAGAGAAGGAATCACCTTGGAAACACCATGAGGTATAGCCAAGTGGTAATGTACATCCAAGTGGCAGAGTATAATGACCACCAGGTATGTCCGTATATCAGTATACTATATATTGTATATATACAGTATATATATACTGTATATACTGTATATCAGTATATTATATCAGTATAATGACCACTTGATAACTCACAGACTTATCAGAATGATGCCCTGGAATGTAAAAAGAAAATAGGTTATACTTATTTTTTTTAAGATTTTATTTATTTATATGAGAGAAAGCAAGTATGAGAGGGGGAAGGTCAGAGGGAGAAGCAGACCCCCCCCTGCTGAGCAGGGAGCCTGATGTGGGACTCGATCCCAGGACCCCAGGATCATGACCTGAGCTGAAGGCAGTCGCTCAACCAACTGAGCCACCCAGGCGCCCTTATCTCTTTTCTTCACTTCTAGATGTTTGTGTCATTTTATAACGTGTAAAAGATAGTGCTGTAGTACAGATATACTGACTATATACATATAGCAGGGTGAATGCTCAAAAAAATTTTAGTGATATAAATATCACTAATAATTGAAAACATTTAGGTGTATATCCATACAGTAGACTTGAACTGCAACAAAAAGCCTAGAAAACAGTCTCAATTGGAGCACATCAGAAGGCTTGTTCTTTTCAAGAAGATGCAATTTATGCTTAAGGTGTTTGAACATATTGAAAAGAGATCTGTTCAGTTTTGGCAAAGTTTGGATTGAATTCGGTGATAAAGACATGGATATTAAGTAACAGTAATTTTCTTATACAAACAATTACACAACTCTAGGGGAAACGAAATATTGGGCAAGATAGAAAAAGTTACTAAATATACTATGTGGTTCAATGCATGAATAGCATCTACATAGTTATAATTATTTAAACACAACACAAATGTGGACCTGAATAAAATTACTATATAACAATACTGAGTGGATGAGGGCGTAGGAAGGGTGTATGTGTTATGGGAGGAAGGTGAAAGGGCTATAGCTTTATCTTCTGAGTGAGAAGTCACCGTGATAGATAATGTCTGACACTGAAAAATAAAAGTAGTATCTATATTAGTATCAAATAAGAAAGTAAATCTCAAGAAGGAAACATTACGTTTGACCTCAAGGAGAGCAGAGACTCAAGGAAGAGAGCAATGCACAAAATTATCTATCATAAATAGGGGACCCAGAGGACAGAAAAACTAATTCTGCCCAAGTTGCTCAGGAAAGACATCACAGAGAAAGAGAAAACCCTATCATCCATTCTCTCCATCTTTTCATAATAGCATACAGACTCCCTGTTCCCTATCTCCACTTTAGGTTTCAACTGAGCACAAGGTCACTAGAGATTCTATTTCCCACCTCCCTTCCTGCTAATTAGGACCATGTTACTAAATTCTGAAGGGAGCAGATGTGATGTTTGCAAATTCTGGATTACATGCTTAAAAAGAAGCTCCTTGTTATCTATTGCCTACTTTAGTGCTTCCCCTGGGTTGAGATGAAGGTGTTCGTAGCCCATGTGGACAGGGATGAACCTCAGAGGATGGCAGAGCAACAAAATAGAAAGTGTCTGGGCCCTATGACCCAGTGGACCAGCACAGCCTACTTCGAGCCTGTCCACCAGCTCAGACTTATACATGAAATAGAAATAGAGCTTCCTCTTTGTTTCAGTCACAATTAAAGAGTCTCTGTTAAAGTATCCAAGCCAGTATCTTAAGTAACATAGGGACCCTGTCTGGAAGGAGTTCTTGGACAAGGTACAAAAGGGAGAGGCACTGGGGCCAGGAATGATGAACGTGGGGGCTGGCATGGGGATGTCAGACGGGAAGTCGGAACTCAATGGTGTGACGCCATATACAGGAGCTTTCACTTATCTGCTAAGGAATTAGGAGCTATCAAAGGTTCCTTTATTATCAATAGTGCAAACTCTAAAAAAAAAAAAATAGTGCAAACTCTGTCGTTAAAGTCATCATGTAATTATCTGAAAATCATGTGTAATCTAAATCATGCATTTTTAAAACTACATAAAAATAGATTACATTCGAACTCTATACAACGGATTACATACAATGCTTGCTATCTCTAAGAATATCTTGGTTGCAACTGTAGCTTTTCTACTCTATCCAAACTTGTCTTCCTCCATTGAAATGATCACTTTAGAGCCTTGGGAAATAATTTCCTATTTCATATATAAAATAGGAATTTCTGGTGATAAAGTTATCTTCCCAGTATTAAAAAACTTCTTATGGAAATACTCTGGCCTTATTAAGCAATGTTTCTAAATAGTCTACAATGCTGAATAGAAACTTTAAGACTAATAAGTCGATTGGAAAGAAATTAATATTTAATAACTGCTGGTGGAAAGACCAGCTGGATAGCCACGTGGAAAAAGAAATTAAATTCACTTTACATATGATAAAACAATAAAAAAAGTAAAAATAAAAAGATTACAACTCTCATCCCAATAGGAGTACAAAGGAACTTTATAGTGTTGAGAAACAAGGTATATGAAACCAACTAAAGGGAAAATGAAAAATGTATCCCAAATAGAAAGAAAATAAAAGATAAGATGTAATAAACTTATTTGATTACACATGAATAAAATGTTTAATATTTTTTAGAGTGGAAGCAAATCCATAATGCTTTCTACTTTTTACTAAAAAAATTTACGAAAGGACAGAAAACAGTTAAGAAGACACAAATAAAAGTCAATGCTTAAAATAGTATCCAGATTTCCTAAATTAAAAATGCAAACTGAACAACTGCGACCTAGTTCATGCTATTATATTAGCAAACAAATTTTTAATTGCATGTATCCTCATACCAGTAGCATTGCATATTAGTCTTTTTAAAAAGTTGTCTAGAAGAATACAAGACCTCTATAATCGATCTTTTAACATGGTAATTTACTTTGAGTAGCATATGACCAAGAAAATATTTAAAAGAAAAAAATCTACTCGTACAAAGATGTTTCTAGCAATTCCATTCATATAAGTAAAAAAAAAAAAAATCCCACAATTAGGAAATGGATAAGTAAACTTTGGCGTATTGTTGCTATCATAGATTCTAAGTAGCCATTAAATAATACCGATATATGTAAAACTGTATGCAAAAAATGTTTCAGTGAGACCCAAAGATGTTAAATAGAACATAAATTATTCTGTTTACCAATGATATTCATGTAAAATTTAGGTCTCTACATTGAAAAGTATCGAAAAAGACAATATATGTAATTAACTAGAGTTTAACATTAAATAATTCTTTGTCTTTTTTTTCCATAACATGTTGAAGCGTGCAATAAAAAAATAAAAGATTCATTGGTCAGGTAAAAAAAAAAATACTTCAACCAGCTCACAATCACCTCGAATCCTGGAGCCACAATTATTGTAAGTACCATTTGCTTTGTAGCACATGCCCTCAATTCTGCCGGCCTCCTTAAACAGAGCATCTGGGTTAGGCATCCCAGCAACCCTGCAAGCTGGAAGTTATTTTCCCCATTTTACTTATGATAAATTGAGGCTTAGAAACCATGAGTAATTTACCAAACATCATACCAATATAACACACCAACATCACAAGGTGGAGCCTAAATTAGAATTTAGTTCCTCCTCCAAAGTTTTTATGAAGACCTTTTTTATGAGGATCAAAATAGCCCATACCTGTGGGGGAAGATATGGAAAGGTAGGAGGAAAACATTATTTAGAGGGAAAAAAATCTATAATTCCACCATCCAGAGGCAATCACTCAATATTTTCACCAATTTCTTTCCAGTGGTTTTCTAGCATATTTTCTTTCTCATGGTTGAATTCATAGTCCGTATATAATTTCATATCCTGGTTTTTTTATTTCACATTACATCATGCTCATGAGTTTTAATGGTAGCAAAATATATTATTACACACACGTTCCATACATGTAGGTAACCATTCTAATATACACTTAAATGCTACCAGTTTTTCATTATTACAGAAAGCACTGCCATAAACCCTATACACAAATAATGCTCAGCAAGAAAATCAATTAAAAGATAAGTAATTTTAATAAAAGGTATGGGAATCTTTAAGACTCTTGTCCCATTTTACCAAATCTCTTTCAGGGAACATTGTATCGGTTCATGCCAGCGGTGCCTGAGAAAGTTTATCTCACAACACCCTTACTGTGACAATCGTTACTTTCCTCTTTGCTAATGGATAGGTGAAAAATTAAGACATACCATTCTTATTTGAACCTACAGATGAAAGTTGCTTTTTCACGTTTTTTAAAAACGCAGTGGTCTTCTTCAGAGGTTATGCTAATTCCCGTGAATTCTTCCAGTGTTGGCATGTCATGAAGCAATCATAAGCCCTAGAGTTTCCTATTATAATAGGCTGCCTCCCAAATAAAGCATATCTGCCATCTTTATTTCATTTATTCACCCACCCATCCATGCAATCCTTAAACAACCTTTATGGAAAGTCTGTAAAGTACTCACACCCTCTAACACCACAGACTCTCTGCTAGTAGAATGCCTTCTGTGGACCAGTCACATTCAACGTGCTTTCTAAAGACCCCTGAGGAAAAGAAACCCAAGGAAATCGCCACCCCCCGATCTTTTGCTTTTCTTTGTTTCTGTCACCTTGTTTCCAAAAAGCAAAACATATTACCAAGAACAGCTGTCTTGAAAACAGTGGAAATTAAGCAGATGGTACCACCTGTGGCTACGTAACGACAGGCTCTGTGAGAGGCTACATGGCTGGTTGTGCCGATGTCCACCTATGCTCAGTTTGGTCGGGAACAGCGCCAAGCCTTGACAAGATTCTAGTTCAGAGTCTTTCCGATAGATAGAGAGATGATAGATAGTTGGATGGATGATGGGTTGATAGTCTCTGAAATAACAATGGATGATCATTTCACTCTCTAATTTAATCTACTACGGAGCAAGCGCTCTACTAAACAGCGATCGAATCAGTCACATACAGTAAGTATGTCCTGAGGTTGATCGACCTGTAAACCCATTACCCACCTCGGGTCTGACTAACGATGTGTCTCTTCGTAGGAGAGAGCAGACGGGTGTCGACTGATTCCCCTGCATCCAGGACCACATCCTCAACAACATCACAAATGCGTTCTTTATATCTTGTGTGTGTGATGGGGGGGCTAGGTGGGTTGGTGAGTATTCGGTAAGACTTGAATTGCTACAGACCAATAGGCCTTGGGCATATATGCATTTGTTCACTTAACAAATGTATGGGGGTGCTTTCTATGTACTAAATTTTAGAGATAAAATAAGGAATAAGATGGGTAATGTCACTTCCCGTGTGTACAGTCCTTGCATGGCTCTTACACTCCAAAGGAGAAAGACAGTTAACATAAGGAAACGATATAAAAACAAGATAATGTCAGATTATGATCAAATCAATAGAGTGATAGGGTAGCATAAGTGGGGGCTGGCCACTTTAGGCTTCCTGAGTACAGAAAGGCCTCTCTGAGAAGACAACACATCAGCTGAGACCTGGAGGGTGAGAAAACACCCAGAAGTCAGCCACGATGAACCTCCAGGGAGGGAGGGCTTAAGCAGCAGAAAGTGGGCTCTCGAAGGCACAGACGGCCAGCCAGTGTGGCTGGAGTAACATAAGGGCTGGGGAAAGAGAAAAACGAGATAAGTTCTGAGAGAAGACATTGTCTTCCACGAGATCCTGTTAAGGGGTTTAGACCTTCCTGCAGGAGCTGAGGAAAGACTTTGAAAGATTTTGAAAGGCTTTTTTGTGAGGGGGATGTCAGGGAGAGATCCAGTCGGATTTCGATTTCTCTTGTCTGCATGGCTAGCTCCCTTCCCTCCGATTGCTTGCTTAAACACCGCCTATCCCATGACGTCTCCTCTGTCCACCTTCTTTAAAATGGTGAACATTACTCGTCCTCTCCAAATGCCCTTCTCACACTTCTGATCCCCTTGAACCTGCTTGACCTTTTCTTTTCCCAGGACATTTCTCACCTTCTAACATAAAATGCAGTTCACTGGTTTGCTACGGTTACCACTTGTCAGTCTCCCCTGGGAATCTAAGTTCCGCGACGGAAGGGGTATTTGTTTGGCTCACTGACCTATCGTCCAGAGAGCCTAGAATAGCAGCCAGCACATAGTAGGAACTCAATAAACACTTACTGATTAAATGAATGCATGGACATAAAGATAGTAATTTGGCGTAATAAAGAAATAGCATATTCATTTTTTTAAACCAGTTTTTCCCAGAGAATGATCCCTGGGAAACCACACTCTCGTCCACAGCAAGGGAAGAACTGGGATGAGATGCTTCAACAGCCGTTCTCACTACTCCATTCAAACCTCTCCGTGGCGATTTTTTTACGGCGTTAACAGCCAGGGTCCTCCAGGGGGGAAGAGCTGCGCTGTGTTATTCTTGGGCGTTTACCCGAGCTGGCGTGTCATTTCACCTGGATTGTCACAGGGGCATGAAGCAATGTGCTTTTTATTGCTTGGGACTTCCTGTACTCTACCTTACAGTCCCACTGCCAGTAACAATAACGGCGTTAAAGCCCGTTCATTCCCGTGCTGGAATGTGCCAGTCCGTATTGTTCAGCTGTGGCCATCAGTGCTGTCACATCAGCTCACAGAAGGGCACAGGTGATTAGCTACTGCGGTGACTGACGTTTCAAGCATGGCTCAAACACGAAACTTGCACGATCATTACAAAATGCTAAAATATGCAGACAAGCTCTGCTTTCGTGCCTCGCAATTATACATACCTTCTCGTTCTAGGCAGGATCACAGGGCAGGACTAAGACAGCTAAAGCAGCCACAGAATGAGCACCTCGACCTGGGAGCCCCATGCACGTGTGGAGCTCGCCCTCACGACGGGAAGATCCCAATCCTGAAGGTAGCTCAGAGGCTGGAGGAGAAGGAAAAGAAAAGAAGAACCAGCCCCCCACTTTCAAAGTTTACAATTAAGTCAGGAAGACAAATGTCACAGAAATTAAGGGCCTAATGAATTGATTTATAGAGGTAGCTGTTTCTTGGCAGCCCTCAGGATGTTCCTGTGCCAAATCGTTTGATTTCCCAAAAGACAAGGAAAATGGAAAACTGGTATTTTTACTCCTTGGTCAAAGCATCCTTACCCCTATACACTGTGAAGGGTTCTTTCCGAAAAGTGAGCTAGAAGAAATAGAAAGCAAAGGTTCATCTTGAAAAAGCTCCATTAGAAAGGATTTGGCATTATAAAAGAATGACAGTCAACTATTGAATACAGAAGAAAATATATATTCATAAGAACTTCTCCTGAAGAAACTGTAGGTTAATGCAACTCTATCTTAATGAAAGAAAATAAGGATCCACACTGGAATGAGCTTAGGAAATTCGCCTTGGGTATTGAACTGGAGAACGGCAGCAGAATTAAGAGGCAAAGGCTAAATGCATATGAACCCTGAAGGAATTAACTCAGATTATCTATCTATGAAGTAATGCAAGAAGAAAGAGGTAAATTCGGGGGCTCCAGCTTGGGAAAGGAATTCCATTTCCTGGGATCACTGGAGCAGAGCAGAGCCCTGCACACAGAGCCATCAGCTTGGGGAAGGATCAGAGGACTCTGGTCCTGAGGCCACACTGGGCATTCGTGGGGGAGGGGCTCCACTTACCAGAACAATTTCCTGCGTTGGGAGGAACGAGGAAAGATGAGGGGAGAGTCTTTGATTTAGGATGTGTACACGAAGAGATTCAACCTCTATAAAGTCACAGAATCTGTCGGAAAACCATGAGATGGCTTTTTCAAACTTTAATTGATTTGTTCGGGTGTATTAGAAAATGTCCAAAGAAAAGCAAAATGCCCTTTGAAGAGAGAGGGCAAGTCAGCCAAAGACTCTAAGTAGGTGAGGGCAAAAACTGCTGGGGCTGGGAAGCGGGGAGAAACTACTTAGCTATTCCGCGCCAAGGAACTCTTACACCAAAGCAAATTCGTCTACGGGGAACAAGGCTCCTGGAATTCAGCTCCTGATGGGTCTTCGTTCTGTGAGAGGGGAAGCCGGGAAGCATTAAGGACACGAGTATTGACTGGCGGGGAAGCTGGAGACCTGGAATATCCAGGCCATCCAATTCAGTCAAAAAGATCCATCCTCTCCAGCTGGACTCCCACCTGCGCCACCGCAAAAAGAAACCACAATTCCCACATAGTTAATGACTTCTTCACTTTTGTAAAGAAAAATGGCTCTCCTCCATTCAATCTTCTTGAACTCTCCATAGCTTCCGGCCGGTGATCAATACCTATTATCTTGCCCCTGCTTCTGAAGCAGTTTGGTCAGGCTTCCTTCCTTCCGTCCTTTGCTTCTTCCCTCCTGCCTTCACTTATTCATTCAATAAGTACGTATCAATCCTCCCCGAGTGCTAGACCCTAAAGGAAGATGAATAAGACCGGGTCTGATTCACATCCCAGTATAACACACTGTCCTTGGGCAGTGGGGCCAGGGAAGTCACCCCCCTTTCTTTGGATTCATCTTCTGCATGTTTCACAGCTTCATGACGGATGACGGGCTCCTTTCCCGGCCAGCTCTTCATAGAGCTATAGGGTAAATCGGTGTAAAGCCAAACCCAGTTTCCATTGCCCCTGCTGCAGGAACACAACCATGCCTTCCCTTGGCTCAGCAGAAAAAGGGACACTTCCATTCGACCACCATGTTGCTGTCACCAAAATATAGCCTCCCCACCCCGCTCCTACTGATCAGGTTAATTCTTAGAAGCTTAGCTCAAACTTAAGTGATCCAAAAAGCTGGGGCGGCTGGGTGGCTCAGTCAGTTGAGTGACCAACTCTTGGTTTTGGCTGGGGTGGTGATCTCAGGGTCGTGGGACTGAGCCCCCAGATCAGGCTCTGCACTTAGCATGGAGTCTGCTTGGGATTCTCTCTCTGCCTCTCTCTCTCTCATCTTTCTCCCTCTCAAGCGAATAGATAAATCTTAAAAAAAAAAAAAAAAAAAAAGAGTGATCTAAAAAGTTGCTTCTGGCCAGCCCCATTGAACTCATGATCACGCCGGTCATCCATGACACACTGTGACACACACATACATGCATTTCTATATTCTCTTGTTCACCTGCTATTTAATCACTCCCTGATTTTGTATATCTTGGCTTCCTCAATAATTTTCCCTTTCATTTGATATTCTTAAAAGCACTTAGTACATAACCGTACTCATGGTACATTTAAAATGTTGTTCAACAAATACTTGCCTCACTATCATCTTTCTTTTCCTTCCCCAATTTACCAAAGTGCTCTACTCACTCGTTACCATGGTAACAATAGCATGTCAGACTCATCCCAGGCCGAAAAACAAACAAACAAGCCATGCTGGGCCCACAGTGTCTCCTCCGTGCCCCCTCTGGCCACAGCAAGCGGATGTTTTGAATACATCACATTTTCAGGCCCATCCTTTCTCATTCTCCACAACCAAAGCATTTGCCCAGCTCCTATCCACCCAGACGACGGTAGCCCACTTCTAAGATCTGGAGATGACATCTACCGCCTTAGCCCCTGGACTCAGCAAATGACAGTGTGCTGGGTGCTCTGAAGATGTCCAGGGCACACAAAACGTGGGGCACCTTGGGCGGTCTCAGGTCCTGTGCCGTCACTGCACGCAGCCCTTGGTGGTACAACCGGAGCGACAGGAGGTCAGCTGTGGCCTTCAGAGCGAGACGGGCCCGGGTTTGAAGGCCAGATCAGCCACTTACAAACAGTGTGAAAGGGTGACATTATCCGCCCACGGGGGTGCCTAGGTCCCCTTGTCTGGGAACTGAAGATAATGCTACCTTCTTCGCAAGATCACCAGGGCCATTAAATGAGAAAGTAAAGGCCAGTGTTGTAGCTTTTCCACTTTAATTCCCTGGCCTCTCCACCCATTCTGCCACACCCCCCACCCCACCCTCTGCTTGTCCGAAGGGTCACAGAGGCTCCTCGCCGCCCCCGGATGACGTTTTTATTCTCATCAGATGAAAACAAAATGATTTTACTTTCTAACTAGAATTCACAAATCGTCCAGAAGCAAGTGTCAGAAAACCCAACGCAAACTACTTGAGCAGAACGGGAATTAAATGGGTCCCGGCCGAGAAGTCCGGGGTATAACCCATGTCAGACCCAGCTAGGCTGGAGCTCGAAGACACCTCCGGGACCCAGCCTGCTCTGGCTCTTGGGCCGGCTCTGCTCTCCTTCCATTGCTGATGCCCTTCTCAGGCCCCATGCGATCCATCATGGTATTATTGCTCCTGCCCCCCTCCCCAAGGTTCAAGTCCATCATGAAAAATCAGCCTCCTTTCTCTTGGCTTCAAAAAAACCAGACTTTTGGCAGGGGGACCACTTTGGGTCGTGGGCGCATTCCTGAACTACTTACCGGAGCCCGGAGACAAGAGCTGGCTTGGCCGCCTGACAAGTGAATACCTATGAGAGGTACCCCATCAGTGCATATCGTGAGTTTAGGGGATGGTCCTGAGTTTAAGCTGGCGGATCTGCTCTGAGTGGGGATGCTGGCTAGAGTCTAGCGTGTTAACGTTGGAGGGCCAGAAGGCTGCTTCTGGCAAAGAGGCAGAAAGAGGATTTTGGAACTCCCAGAATGACTTTTCGGGATTCACCATTTGGCTCTGACCCAATTTTGTGCATCTGGCATGTGGCTACTTGCACAATCTGGGTCCAGATTCTGACTCTGCCCACTCCCTAGCTTAGACAAGCCCCTTCTCCGCACCTCTGTTTCCTTGTGTTTGAAAAAGAATAATTGTCAGTCTGCAGCAAATAAGGACCTTAAGAGAGGGCTTGGCTCTCGTGAGCTCTCAGTCAGGCTTCCTCCGATACCGGAGACCTCAGGGAAAGCATGCCAGCAACACGGCCGAGGGCATTCATGGTGAACTGCACGTGCACGATTAAAGCTGTGTGTGTGGAAACCTTCTCAGAGAAGCAATGACCCAAAATCGCACTCTGGGTCTCCTAACTCCGTCTCCTAACTCCCTGCAACATGGGCACAAAAACTTTGTATTATACACATACACACATGTACACACACACACAGTGTCATTAAAATGTAATTAAAATTTAAATTTAAAATGGAAAGGATGGCGATTGAGTGTCCCGGCTCCCGGACGCCTTCGCTTACTGAGGTCTTACACAGAGGGGCATCTAACACACATTTCATTAAACCAGGAAAGCTAGAGCCTGGCTAATTGCATACCTGGTAGCAGGATTCATTACAGAGGCCCCTTCATCAGACGGTTAGCGTGAGTGATTCCCCTTGGAAGGTGACCTGACTAGTATCTAAAAACACTCAGATGTCCCGGCTGGGTTGATGGAGGGCAGGAAACGTAACCTTTGACCAGGCAAGTGGTAACAACGTTGGCCTTTCCGCAACCAAGAACCAAAGGAATTAAAATTGAGTCAGTCACCAAGTAGATTGCATTTAGGGTCACCTATAAATCTCTCTGAAGCATTTACCAAAATGTTTGCTTTTCTTAGTAATTTAAAATGAATGGGAAAAGGCTTTCTACCAAACACTGAAAACAAGAAACTTGGTTCCCTCCTCGCGATTCCGCTGCCGCCGTCGGCTGTTACTTTACTGAGCATCTCCTCCAACATGATAAGGATCCTGCAAATTCCAGTTAATTGTTCCACAAACTCAATAGATTTCTGCCCCGTCAGCCGAATAAGCTGAAATTATTCTCCAATGACGTACATATGTGGCTGACATGGAATTTCTCAGAGGCTGAAACAGAGATGATGAAAATTCGTTTCATGTAATTTACTTGAAATCTTCCTTTGTTTTCCACTTCCCCTTTAATAGCCCTCAGATTGTGTTTTGCAATGCCACCAAGAATCTGAGTGGGACTCAGGGGACCCAATTCTGTGGTGGTTCCTGTTTGTAGTTACACTGTTTCTTCTGGGGCTGGGGGTGGGGTCTGGATGGAGATCTTCTTTCACACTGAGGTTAAAACCAAGCAAACGTAAGTATAAACACAGATTAAACCCGATTTTTGGCTCTGTGTGGTATCGTAAAGTTTGGTCAGTCAGTGTTATAAAGATCTAGTTCAGATTGTAACTCTGTTTTCCCACTCCCCTGCTCATCGATGACCAGGGCTCCTTAAGGACCGACGCAAAGTAAATGTAGCTTTGATAATGCTTCCTACTTTGACACTACATCACGTTATCCTTCTCAAGCAATGTATTGATTTTAAAATTGGCTTCCTGACTTCTAAAGTAATTGTCAATTCTTTTTCTAATGGAGTTCCTGCCTACTGCATATACATTCCCTTTTTGCTTTCCTTCTATAGGTGAGGCACATTCTGAATCTCTCGGAATCATTCTTATGTTCTTAAATAAAAGAATTGAGGGAAATCAATGGAGCCATGGGTCATCTCACGCCTTTCCTCTCCTGCTTTGTGAAGATTCTCTCCGCACTCGCCGTCTTCACACAGTCCCAGAATGTTACCATCAAAACTGCAGATGGCATTGGTCTAGTTATAAGAGAGATAATCTCATTTTGTTTTCATCCGGCAAACTTTGGTTTGGGTTTTATATTTGTTTAATTGGCCTCTATAGCATAGACCTCAGTGGGTAAAAGTGACCCCGGCAGGAATTTACCCTGCTTTCAATTTCACTTGTAATTGGTACTTTATGTATGCTGTCGGGAATGAGTTAGAAATGCCACGGGGATCTAGGAACTACTGGTGACAAAGAAGGAGAGAATCTGAAGGTCCCGGTCATTTCTCGGGGTGTCCAACTTCCATTGGTTTGAGTCATTTCTGAGAAGGCCTGTGATTATCTCTTTATTTCCAGGTAGATGGAAATTTCTTGGCAATGAATGCCCTTAAAGTTTGTAGGAAAGTAATGAAAATAACAGCAAGCGGTCCACAAGCCACAGCGAGTGTTTCATCCAGGGTCTACCATCGTCCCCCTCAGACTGCCCTCCCCTCCAGGGAAACCCGCTGTAGGGCCTCTTGGTGTTCCGGGCCCCCAAGAGGTCAGCTTAGTGCTATCTCTCTGTGGCTTTGTTTCAGCATATTCATCATTAATCATTCATTCAACAGTGTTTCTTAAGTGTTGGCAACATCCCCCTTGGACTAGGCTGGGAGCTCGAGTAGGGGAGCATGGAGGACAGGAGGGATTCCTTCTCCCAGGACGTCCTGCCCACAGTGTACCCAGGATCACCCAGGCACCCAAGCCCGCGCTCGTACACTAGGACTCAAATGCGCGGGAACTATGACGTTCTTTGTTATGTGTCAGTCCTACGGCTTTGTCTCTTCTCATTTCAAGCATTCTATTCCAGTCTAACTCGTTCTCTTTCAAGTTCCCCTTAATTGACAAAAAGATTTTTTTCTCCCCAGTAGCAGCTGAATAGTGTCTCAAGAGCTATGCAAGATCCATTTTTCTTAAATAAAGAAGCTACTTTTCTTTTAAACTGTGGAGGATAAAATTCCCACCTTGCTACCCATTTCAGGTGCCGCTTGAGTCCCAGCTCTATGACCTTGAGCAAGTCATCTTATCTATACTCTGGGGAGAACAGTACCGACCTCAGAGCCTGGCAGAGGGGTAATGAGATGAAGGATTAAAAGCACGTAGCACAGTGGCTAAAATAGGACAGGTTTCAGTAAATGGTAGACATACTTCTCCGTCTCCCATTAACCTTAGAAACCC
Source organism: Potos flavus (assembly GCA_028534135.1). Taxonomy (NCBI): domain Eukaryota; kingdom Metazoa; phylum Chordata; class Mammalia; order Carnivora; family Procyonidae; genus Potos; species Potos flavus. The sequence continues at coordinate 122,555,865 of CM052883.1, read as the reverse complement.
AGACTGCTTTTTGAAAGCCTTTGAATTAAAACAAGAGAAGGAAGGAAGGAAGGAAGGCAGGCTATATTCTTCACATTCAGTAATACTCTGCTTCACTTTAATATTAAGAAGCCATAATTATGTTTTCTACAAAGACAGATACCTAACAGTAAATACATGCATGCATGTGTAAGAAAAAATCAGAAACAGGGAGTGAGAAGAATATTCCTTTAAGGTGAAAGACATATAATTAATGCAAATATCATCATTCAGACTTCTGTTCCATTTACAATAAATTCGTAGTTTAAAATCAGACAAATGAATTCCTGAGCCAAACGGCATTTTTGGAAAGATACCAGACAGAAATCTAGTGGCGTTGCCAGGATGAAGGGCTGCAAACAAGTCAATGGATGTGGAAATGATAAGTATCTTGACGCTTAGGATTCCCTTTGAATCTGAACCTTTCCCCACCTTCTGTTGCTATTTGGAGTGTAGATACTTCCCATGATCTGCTCATTTATCTTTGTTCCCCATCATGCTCCTACCTTCTGGAGTTTATTTCTCAGTTGTACTAAAATGCCTTCCGAAAATGAAGTTCTAAGATAAAGAATCAAACTCTGGAATTATCTGAACTCCAGTAACGCCGAAGACATGAAAATCCATAGAATTATAGCTCTCGGTGGGTTGATAAATAGCACTTTTATCCTCACCTTGGGTTTCTGGCATGTTATGGTAATGTAACATGGTCCCTTTCTATATTTACTGTCTCTACCTCCTTTATTTATAGGGACTGACAAAACCAGACATCTATATTTTTTGTTCTGTGTGGTTTTGGGGGAAGGTGGATCTATAGGCATATAAATGCATTATTTTCTAGATAATATAGTAAGTGCAGCCTAATAAAGTTTTTCTAAAGGCAGCGTGACTACCTCCATAAAGTAAATTTAAAGATAAAAGCTGTTTGGAAAGCTGTTTTTAGCCGTTGAAAAAAATAATGGATGCAGTAAATAAAATGTTAGAAAAAAATTTATATAGAAAGCCACACCCATGTTTCTCCTCCTCACACAGCCCCTCTATTTTCAGGGCGGGCTTTGTCGTAGGCATGCATTTAACAAAACAATCTTAAACGCATTGCAGTTTTTGCTTTCTCAGCTTATAAACATATCCCCAGTTTTCTCCAGAACGAACATATTTTATTCATTCACTGTGAACCTACGTGCTCTAACGACTATGAGTGGCCTCAGTCACGGTGATTTATATTTTGATAATCGCTGCCTTTCGAGGAATTCAAAGTGTTTCAAAATAGCACCTTGGAAACCACACCATACTTCAGAAGTATGAAGTACATCCCTCCTTGTGCAATGTTTCGTTTTTATCGATGGGGAAACTGAGGTTCTTAAGAGACTATAGGATTAGCCAGGATGATTCTTGGGCAGATTCAGGACTGCAGCCCATGTTCGCAGAACACCAGACCCGACCACAGCTGCCTCCTGTCAGCCCCCAGCACCTGCGCCGGGTCCTAGATGGTAAGTGGAGGGCAGGGAGGTCACAGAAAGGTAACATCTGATTTGTCAGTCTTTCCGGCTCAAGAGGACCAGGCAGCCGCTCCCTGCCTCTACACGGGGCTTCTTGAAGTAGCGGAATCCTAACCTGACTACCCAGGATGTGATGACTTTTCTGTTCTTTATTTCACGGGAAGCTGAGTCCTGGGTACTGAGTCCCAACACAGTGGCAGTCTGAACACTGCGTCATAGAATTGGAATTTCTCTGAGCATGGTACGTACCTTTCTGCAAATTTTATTGCCACCAAGCCGAATCGAAGGACTGTGCCGTGATTCTCCTGGAGGTAACTCCCTGGGGTCCATCCCGGCACTCGGGGGCTGCACAGGGCCCCCGGGGGAAGTCAGAGCTACGTGACTTTTTTCAAACTGGAAGCCGAGTCCCCTGCACACCAGCACGACTCCCGGCAGCTGCGTTCAGGCATGAAGGGTTTTCCCCTGGGCTCACGGAACTGATGCAGTTCACACAGTCCCAGGACATGCTTGCCCCCAGCGCACGTCATGGGCCTGCAGAACCCTGGGGAGGTGTTAAGAAAGCAGATGGCCGGCAGCAGGGCTCAGCAGACTGGGGGAGTTCTGGAGAGTTCGAATTTCCCGAGTGCCCGCTGATACGGTGGTCCTCCATGCTGGGGTTTCAGCTGCCCAGCTGTCTACCAGGCGACCAAGAGCACCTGCCCGACTCCTCGGCTGGCCCAGGAAGCCCTCATGCGCAATCATTTTAGTAATGGCTGAGCACAGCTGCATTTGAAATGATGACCTAGTCATCTGCGCTAGAAAGATCCGTATCCCTTTACAAATCCCCCAAGCCTCACCATCTATTGGACTTGTTGCTCTGAAAGTTTCACACCCTTTTCAACATGGTAAGCCACCACGTTCAGAGTGTTACTGAGTCTGAGGGAGAAAGCAGCCCCTGAGCATGTTCTGTTTGCCACTTTCGCCCTCCACCTTCTACTTCACAGCGGGCCCCCTCCCCCCCGCCCCACCCCAGCCCCGGGCAGGCAGGCGAGGCTTTGGTTTAAGGATTCAATGCTGCATTGCTCATGCGGGGAAGCTGTCTGCTGATTATCAACAGAGAAATTAGCCGTCGAAGAGAAGCATTAAAAAAAAAACCCTACACCCCCCCGCCCCCAACGAGATAATTCTTTGAGAAAACTAGTGACACAACAACCTACAAGATTTGTGAAATATACAGATGTCTTCTGCTGGACAACCAAGAATTTCTCATAAACATTAGGCAAAGAAAGTTTTATGTTCCCATTATTATTGCTGCCAGCAGCGTTGTTTCATACAAAACTCACTGGTAAAAAATAATCAGGGCAACTGGGTGGCTCAGTCGGTTGAGCGTCTGCCTTCAGCTCAGGTCATGATCCTGAGGTCCTGGGATGGAGCCCCATGTCTGGCTCCCTGCTCAGTGAGGAGCCTGCTTCTCACTCTGCCTCTCCCCCCACCTTCTGCTCTCTCTCTCTCTCTCTCAAATAAATAAATAAAATCTTTTTAAAAAAGCATCTTACTTTTGCTTCGTAATATTGCACTTCTGTATATGCTCTTAGAAAATGATAACTATAGTAATATGCTTAAAAATATGCATTTCCTTCTCAGTCTTCCATCCAACCAACATATGATATTTAGTGAATTGTATTATCTACTAAAGAAAACTGAAAATCATATAAAATGACACGATTAGAACTCCTACATCATTTCAAATTTTGTTCTTGTTTAACTATTCTTCTGTTTGTGTTTATGTGTGTGTGTGTGTGTGTGTGTTTTTACCACTTCCTAGTACTTTACGGACTTAAAGGCACAGAAACTTATCTAAAATCTGACACAATTAGAAATCCTGGAACATGTCAGAATTTTTTTTCTTTTTCTTTTCTTTTCTTTTTTTTTTATTATTATGGCTGTCATGTTTGCCACTTCCTAGTGCTTTAGGGATCTAAAGGCACTAAAATTTTTTACATTCTATCGAAATTGATAACTAGCTCATGGCCCCAGTATAACTCTACTTGGGGAATTCTCTGGTGGTGAGTATTTGGCAAGATTATTTTTTATCTTATGTATGGATATTTATGACAAGACTGAGAAGTAAATGTGCAGAATATCCAGACTCCTTCCCTTTGCCCATACACATATTTCATTCCAACAGAAAAGTGATATTCTTTTGTTCATGCTGTTTTGCAAAAGACCTAAAAGAGAAAAGTTTCAATATTCCTTTGAGTTTGGGGAAGAGATATAGGGCTTGCAATGAATAGTTTTAAAATAAACTAACAAATAATGTGTACGTTCGAGTAGCATCTTAAATTGGAAAGTTCCAGATAGAAGAGTAATCCTCCAAACATCTTTTTTCCCCAAGAACACTTGGCACCCTCACTGTGGAAGCATCGGGGCAAAGAGTACAGTTTCCTCAATGTCCCTTATAATTGCTAGAGCTTTCCAAAGCCCATGTTCTAAAAGTATGTCTCTCTCTCTTTTTTTTCTTAATTTACCCCCACCAAGTATTGCAGAACAGGAATTTTCCTCCAAGTAGACAACTTTGAGGTAAAATGGCCTAACTACGGATTGTGCCACAGGCTTCAAGTGAAGGCCGAACTCCCGCCCTTTTCGTCATGCTGCTACGCCTCAGTCTGGAACCTTGGCTAAAGACGTGGAAAGCCAGGAGGATCGTCTGGGTTACTTTGGTTAGTATATTTGCCCTGGGTTTAAGGAAGTTGGTGATTGAAGAGGTGAGCAAAAATGAGATGTTCCTGGAGTCCTTAGCAGAGAAAATTCAAATTAAACTTCCTGTGAAGGAAGATGTGTGGTACACAGGGGTCACTAACCCCTGACAGTTGTACCGTGGACAAAGCTTTGGGCTAATGGCTCTAGCACAGCAGAGAGTAAACAAAGAACCCTTTAATAAAGGGTTTTCTCGAGTATCCATGTTCTCGGGACTTCACAAGCTCTCACAACTATGCTATATTAGTTTTCTTGGCCTGCCATGAGAAACTACCATGGACTGGGTGGCTTAAACAACAGAAATTTATTTTTGCACTGTTCTGGAGGCTAGAAGCCCCAAGATCGAAGTGTCAGCAGGTTTGGTTTCTCCTGAGCCTTGTCTCCTTGGCATGGCATGCAGATGGCCCCCTGTTCCCTGTGTCCTCACATGGTCCTAATCTCCTCTTTTTTAAGGACACCAAGGACACCAGTCATATTGGATTAGAGTCTACTGATATGACCTCGTTTTACCTTAATTACTTTTTTTAAAGGCCCTGTCTCCAGATAAAGTCACATTCCGAGATACTGGAGATTAAGACTTCAAAATATGGATTTGGATGGGGACATAATTCATTTCATAACATATGTTTCTATGAGAAACATAAGATAACTCTTAAGTGATGATATGTGTTTGGGTTATTATAGTGTTCTTATATTTTCATTAATGAAATGGTGGCACTAAGTTATTTATCTGTCTCTGTGGTGCTGAAACACTACAGACTTGAAATTGAGGCAAACTTTAGAAGATTTTCCTGAAACTATTAGTAGAAGGATTTACTTTTCTGTAACTATGAGATGCAACACATTCCTCCTGATAACAGTAAGGGGTCCAAAAGAAATCACCAATTTATCTGACATGTTTTTATGTAGCCTGGTGAGATAGAAAGAATATTGTGTTAGAAAGCAAGAGAGTTGAATTTTACTCTTACTGGGGAGAAGTGACTTGCCTCAGGGTACTTGTGTCTTATTTCCTTAGCAGAGGGTGGCACTTAAAAGAGTAGATTTCTGGAGTCAGACTATGAAGGCTCAAATCTACCCTCCCCCATAAGCGGTGTGATGTTGGGGCAACTACTTAACCTCTCTGTTATCCTATTTCCTTATCTGCAAACAGTAATAATGAACTATCTCAGAGGCAATGAGATTAAATGATGCTGTAAGTTCAAAACATTTACAACAGTGTCTTTCATGACATAATAGCTGAAGTTTCACCATTTTTATTGTCTTAAAATGTAAGATTGGGGCACCTGGGTGGCTCAGTCAGTTAAGTGTCTGCCTTCAGCTCAGGTCATGATCCCAGGGGAGACTGCTTCTCCCTCTTACTCTCCTTCTGTACTCTCTCTCTCAAAAAAATAAAATCTTTAAAATAATAATATAATAAAATGCAAGATTAAATGAGAAACTTTTAAAAAAAGATTTTATTTATTTATACATTTTAGTGAGAGCACAAGCAGGAGGGACAGAGAGAATCTCAAGCTGTCTCCGTGCTGATTGTGGGGCTTGATCTCACGATCCTGAGATCATGACCCTGAGATCATGATCTGAGCCAAAACCAAGAGTCAGATGCCCAAACCACTGAGCCACCCAGGTGCCCCTAAATGAGATAATTTCTAAAGTCCCTTTAGACTCAAAAGGTAAGATGGTAATGTTGGTATTATGCTTTATGGTACTCGAAGTTGCTTCTTGGCAATTGCGTGTCAATATTTGTAGACATAAGACCTTTGGAATAAATTTTCTTCATACTATTTGCAAGTAGTTAGCTGTTTAATACTATAAAGCATCAAATGTGTTGAGTCATTCTAACCATCACGTTCCCAGAATCTCCTGAAATCATTTTGTATCAGTTCTTCGGTTTATCCTAAAACACAGATAAGGCAGTACCATATTGCTTTCTGCTGTGTTTCTATATTATGCTGTGAAAATTTTTTCTTTCATTCTCATGATATCCAATATTTTATTCTGGGTAGAGGAAAGGAATAGGATTTTTCATACTCTTATTGAGGATACTAAAGCATTCTAGAATTAATAAATATACTAGACCACTATGATGGTCCCTTTCATTTAGAAAATCAGGCATTCAGAGACACTATCCCCTTAATTACAAATCTTTTATGAAAGTAGTTTGCAGTTTAATTGATAATTAAGTAACATGACAGATGAACCCTGGATTAGGGAGATGAGAAATTGTAACTATTACAAAGCAATGAATGGCCTGATTCATTAGAATCAAATAGAATGTTTGGTAAAAATACAGATTCTTGATCATTCTTTGAAGCTCTGGAGTGAGACTAAGAAATCTGCATTTTAGTGAGTGTCCTAGGCTATCCTTATGACCAGGCAGGCTTGAGAAACACTGCAATAATCCATAGAATAGATCACTAGAACCAGTCCTCGAGAACAGCAGTCGGAATGGAAAAGAGGGGACACAGAGAGACACACTTAGAATCACTATGAATATTGGCTATAATATAATATTTCTATGTATCTTATTACGCTACCACTACTTAAAATATATTTCAAGTCCACTTCAAATGCATTATAAATTTCCAATGAATTCTCTTTCATTGAAAAATATTTTACTTTTAGGCTTTAAAAAGGGGAAACTCTTTTAACTTTTTTAGAAAAGTTTAATTTCAGAGGAACAAAGCAATGGACCATTAAGTGTCATTAACTGTCCAGAAAACTCAATTCAGCAAATACGATTGAAGTATTTTTAAGGAAACATGCAAGAGTTACTACAGAAAATACAAAGATGGAGTCTTTGCCTTCAATAAACTTTCAACCTAGCAAGAGAGAGAAGATAAAAGCCCAACTAATTTTAAAGAAGGATAATGTGAAAAATGGAAAAGAGAGAAATAAACTCCCTTGAATATTCCAAAAAGGGAGAAATTATATATTGTTCAGATACTAAGAAAAGTCCTCATGAAGAAGGTGTCATTCGGGATGGTCAGAAAGACAAGGAAAATTTCAACAGAGTTAAATAGGGATGGAGGACATCCCAGGTAAAAACAAACTGCAAAGAAAACTCAGAGGAAGGAAGGCACAGGGCGGATGTAAGCTTAAAAGGGTTCTGGGACCCAATTCCAATATGGCGGAGAGGGCTGTAGAGTTCCTAAACCACCAAGCAATTCTCAGACACCAGTTGAGTGTCCATCAATTCAACTCAATTCTGACACTATCTACCTGGAGGTAGCATTGGATTCCACAGGTTAAGGCCTCAGTCCCACAAGACTACCCTCCACCTCAGATGCCACATCTGTACTTCTGACCCACTGGGTATAGATTGGATGTTCCAACAGCCACCTCCTTGCATTCAATTAATTTGCTAGAGTGGCTCACAGAATTCAGAGAAGCATTTTAGCTACTAGATCACCACTTTATTATAAAAGGATATAATTCAGGAACAGCCAGATGGAAGACTTGCATAGGTCAAGGCATGTGGGGAGGGGCACGGAGTTTCCAGGCTGTCTCCCAGCACACCATTCTCTTCTCTGTGTGTACACCAACCCATAAGCTCTCCAAACCTCCCTTTTGTGTTTTTTGGAGGCTTCATTACATAGGCATTGTTGATTAAATCACTGGTCCTTAGGGATGGATTCAACCTCCAGCCTCTAGAGATCTCCCCCCACAAGAGGTCAAGTGGGTGGGCTTGAAAGTTCCCATCTTAAAATCACGTGGTTAGTTCTCCTGGCAACCAGCTTTCAACTTTAGGTGCCATCCAAAAGTCACCTCGTTAACATAACAAAAGACACCTTTGCCACTCTCGTTACTTAGAAAATTCCAAGGCTTTTACAAGCTCTGTGCCAGAAACAGGAACAAAGACAAAAATATATTTTTATATATATGTAAAATATATATTCTTTTATACTATGACTTATCTAGTTTGAGAGAGAATAGAGACCATAGAGGATGTCAGCATGTAGTCAGTGCTCACAAGAAGGTAACCCTACTCAGGCTAAGATAGTAGGCTTAACTCAAGGGCAGGAAAGAATCGTTGAAGGTTTCCCTGGAAGTGACATGATTGGAATTTTTTTTTTTTTTTTTTAATATACCTAGTGATGGTCAGGAGGGTGGATTGGAAGAAAGGGCCACAGCTAGGGAGTTTCAGCTTCATGAAAGAATTCACATTTTCTCTACATTCAAGGTGATTTCTTTCATAAAGTTGAAGCTCACAAAGAGTTAAAGGTACTTGTCCCCAAACTTCAGCATGATCAGAACCACCTGGAAGGCTTGTTCAAACACAGATTGCCATAATTACAGCTGGGAACTTCAATACTCCTCTCAGCAACTGCTGAGAAAATCTGCTAGACAGAAAATCAGCAAAGATGTAGAAGAACTAAACAACACCATCAACCAACAGGATCTAAATGATAGCTGTAGAATTCCACCCAGCAAGAGCAGAATACACCTGCTTTTCAAGTCACCACGGACCATATACATAAAACAAATTTCAACAAATTTAAAAGAATTGCAATCATACATGTATGTTCTTTGACCATAATGGAATCAAACTAGAAATTAATAATAGAGAGTTAACAGGTAAATCTCAAAACCCTTGGAAATAAAACAGCACACTTCCAAATAATCCGTAAAATAATCCAGTAAAAGAGGAAATCTCAGAAGAAATCTTAAAAATTCATAGCACTAAATTGAAGGTGAAAATGCAACATAATAAATTTGTGGGCTGCAACTAAAGCAGTACTGAAAAAGAAACATGTTTATGTTAGAAAACAGGAAAATCTCAAGCCAATAAACTAAGTCATTGCCTCAAGAAACAGGAAAAGATCAAAATAAATCCAAAGCAAAAAGAAGGAAGGATATAATAAAGAGAAGAAATCAATAAAATTGAAAATAAGAAAATAATAGAGATCAATTTTAAAAAAACCCTTTTTTAAAAGCAAAAATGTTAATAAACTTCTAGCAAGACCAATAAAGACAGAGTAGACATAAATCACTAATATCAGGAATGACATATACTTCGATATATATGCTACAGTCATTATAATGATAATAAGGGGGTACTACAAACAACTTTACACTCATAAATTTGATAACTTAGAAGAAATATACCAATCACACTAGAAAATCACAAACTACCAACTATTACCCAAGATGAAATAGATAATCTGAACAGTCCTATAACCATTAAAGAAATTAAATTCATAATTTAGAAGTCCTCTCAAAAACGGTCCTGGGCTTGTATAGTTTCACCGGCAAATTCTACCAGACACTTAATGAAGAATTAACATGAATTTTACATATTCTTTTTCAGAGAAAAGAAGAGGAGGGAACAACTCATTCTATGAGACAAATATTCTGAAAAAGAGTATGTAAAATTCATGTCTGATTGCAATCAAACAGCAAACAACAATAACAAAACCTAAAAACAAATATCTCATGAACTTAGACATAAAAATCCTCAACAAAATTTTAGCAAATGGAATCCAGTAATATATAAAAATAATTATATACCACAACTAAGTGAAATTTATTCCAGATATGCACATCTGGTCCCTTATTCAGAAATCAAACAATGTAATCCAACAAATCAACAGGCTAATGAAGAAAAATCATATCATATTAACTGAGGAAGGAAAAGCATTTGACAAAGTTCAACACTCATTCAAGATAAACACTCAGTAATCTAGGCATAGAGGAGAACTTTTTCACCTTGATAAGAGCATCTCCAAAATCTCTGCAGCTAACACCACACTTGATGGTGAGAGACTGGATGCCTTCTCCATAGGATTGGTAAAGGTGTCCTCTGTTACTGCTTTTATTCAACATAGTTAACTCAGAAAGGATCACAATCTTAAACGGAAAATTATAAAACTTTTAAAAAAAAATAAGAGGAAATCTTTGGGACCCAGAGTTAAGAGAAGGGCTTCTAGACTTGGCCTCAAGACCACAATTCATAAAAGGGAAAGCTGATAAATTACACTTCATTACAACTTGAAAATTTTGCTCTGCAAAAGATCCTGTTAAAAAGATAAAAAAAAAAAAAAAATAAGCTACGGACTGGGAGAAAATATTTATGAATCATATATCTGAAGGACTCTGAAACTCAATTGTAAAAATCAAACAATCCAACTAGAAAATAGGAAAAGACGTGAATCAACATTTCACCAAAAAAAATACACAAATGACACGCAAGCACATGGAAAGATGTTCAAAATAATTCACTATTAGGAAAATGCAAATTAAAACTACCATAAGCTATCACTATATACCCTTCAGAATAGATGGAAAAAATGAAAAGCAATGGCCAGAAACTGGATTGGCCTCATACATTGCTGTCATGAATATAAAATGATACAACCACTCTGGAAAACAGTTTCACAGGTTTTTTTTCTTAAACTAAGTATGCAACTACAATATGACCCAGTAAATATACTCTTGGGCATATAGCCCAGAGAAATAAAAACTTGTGATCACAGAAAAACCTGTACAAGAATGTTTATAACAGCATTATTCATATTAGTCAAAAACTGGAAACTACCCAGATGTTCTTCAGTTAATGAATGGTTAAGCCAACCATGGGACATCCTCATCGTGGACTACTCCTTAGCCACTAAACAGGAAGA
>CM052883.1:122453700-122544495 GCA_028534135.1 Potos flavus | reverse complement strand
AAATAATACATTATGTGTTAATTAAAAAAAAAAAAAAAGAACAGGTGAGGAGATGACAGTAATTAAATCGTGGAAGCTTGGAAAGCAGGTACTTGATACCTCTGCAGGTAGGTGTGTAGGTGAACTGAAAACAGAAGGATTGATACAATTAGATATATTCCACAGCAGTCAGATACAACAGATTCCGTTCCCAGCCAACATGGTTAGACAGTGCCTTAGTCCTAACCTGGCAGAATTCTAGAGGTCTATTCTCTAAAAAGTTGAATCAGAGTGATTTTGAATACAGGATTACAAATCACAGCAAAGCATAGGATTTCCTTACTGGAAACAGGACTAAGTGAAAGTCTGCATACAGAATAAAACCCTTCCCTAACTGAATTCCCAGAATGCTGGGAGCCCAAGCAGGATTCCTGTCTGAGAAAAACCAACCAAGCTCAAGAGAAAATCTGTGAATGTGAGCAGCTTCAGGCACTCCCCCGTGGAAAAACAGAAATTTCCTAACAGTGAGGCTTACTGGTCATCCAGTACTGACTTGGGTGTATGCACACACATGAACGCAGCCTCCAGATCCCATGGCAGAGACACTCTGACAACTGAACAGTCAGAAATCATTAGACATTTAGGAAACACTTCTAACATGAAAGACAGAAAAGGGAGAAGGAAGGAAAGAAAGAAGGAAGGAAGAAAGGGTGGATCCGACTTAGAGAAAATGAAAATAATGTAGGGACAGAAGAAGACATCAAAAAATAAGTGAGAGTGTCAAAAATATAAGTTATTTAAAAGACATATTCAACCTGAGGCAAATAATACATTATATGTTAATTTAAAAAAGACATATTCAAATAACAGTAAAGAATTCTTGCAAATTATGATCCCTGAAATGGAAACAAAAAGCCTTAGAATGATTGGAAGATACAGTTGAGGGAAATTCCCACAAATCAAATAAAGAAAATAAATATATGACTGTGGAGGAAATAAAATGAAAAATTTTAGGTAATTTATTCAGGAAGTCCACCTTCTGATTATAGCAGATTAACAGAGAAAGAACAGGGAATGAGGTGAGGAGGAAATCATCAAAGAACTAACACCAGGAACAAACCCTCAGAGGAGAAGTACGTGAGTTTCCATATGAAGAGGGCTTTTCAAGTACCCAATATAGTAAATGAAAAAAGGCTGGTATCAAAACTCATAATCACGAAATTTCAGAACTCCAGAAACAAAGAAGAAATCCAGGAACTCTGGTGTAAGAGCCACATACAAAGGATGGCATAGGAAATCATAATGGCAACATTGGAAACAAGAAGACAATGTAACAATGCCTCGAAAATACTGAGGGGAAATCACTCGCATAAAAGAATTCTATTTGCAGCCAAACTATTGATCAAATGTGAAGACAGTATAAAAACATTTTTGGAAATGCAAAAACAAACAAAAAAATCACTTTCTCTGCATTTTTATTAGGAAGCTACTAGCCTAGAGGCTTACTATCCAAAGGGGCGATAAAACAAGAGGAAGATTTGGGATCCAGGAAACAAGGGGTCCAACAGAGAGAAAAAGGCACAGGGAGTCTACACAGTAATGGTAAAGGGATTTTGTTGGACATCAGCCAGGAGCCAACCTAAATAAGAGCAAGGTGAAAAGGGATTCTGGAAGGATGCATCTTGGAGAAGGACTACCTGATTTGTTTGATCATCATCTGAGAAAACTTATCCCTTTGTCCAAGGTTTGGGGATAAACTAGAAAAAAACAGAAAATAAAAGCAAATGAAAAAGAGAAAGAGACTTATTGATTCCAGGGAGAATAACCAGAACACACAATAAAGGAACTAGTATCATCATAGACTAGTGAAAGATGTACATAGTCAAAGACTTTGAATATTGATCTAACCCAAATGAGTGAAGGTGTTTGCAGGGAGGAATGGTGTGAAAGCTAAACCTCGCCATTAAAGGTAGGAAACTCAAAGGTAATACTAAAGGCCAAAAAGAAGATTTTAAATAACAGTGTAAGGATGTTATTCAGAAACACGATCACAAATACTAGAACAGGTTAGAAGATTTAAAACTTGTTGCCACTGAAGAGGATTCAGGAGACAAAGGCTGTCAGGGGCGGCTGTTCTTAATTTTAAGCCTTTAAAATAATCTGTCTTTTTTTAAAAATTGTATCTACATACACCTTTATAAAAGCTTTAAAAATAAAAGGGTAAAAATAAGAAGAATCAGGGGGTGCTTGGGTGGCTCAGTCAGTTAAGAGACCAACTCTTGATTTCAGCTCAGGTCATGATCTCAGGGCGTGAGATGGAGCCCAGTGTAGGGCCCCAGCCACAGAGGCTGCTTAAGATTCTCTCTCTCCCTCTCCCTCTGCCCCTCCCACCCCCACACACAGGTGTGCACTCTCTCTAAAAAAATAAAAAACAAAAGATAAATAGAATCAAGGTATCAAAATAAATCTATAATTTAGAATCTGGGGGCGCCTGGGTGGCTCAGTGGGTTAAAGCCTCTGCCTTCGGCTCAGGTCATGATGTCAGGGTCCTGGGATCGAGCCCTGCATCGGGCTCTCTGCTCAGCAGGAAGCCTGCTTCCCCCTCTCTCTCTCTGCCTGCCTCTCTGCCTACTTGTGATTTCTCTCTCTGTGTCAAATAAATAAATAAAATCTTAAAAAAAAAAATAGAATCTGATGCATTTATGGTAATAGATGCATATTTCAAATTTAATGACACCTGTTAAACAATCTATCAAGTTTTGTAATTTCAAGTTGATACACTTTTTTAAGGAAGAAAATGAGAGAATTATGATGGAATTATATAGCCATTGTATTAAAAAGCGGTTTTTAAGATAGTTTCAATTACATTAAGTACACTTCAAAATCTTAAGTATTTTGTATTCCTCTTTATAATGTGTTTCAATTACTCTTTCCCAAGCATGTGTTCATTCTTCTGAGTATTTAGAAACAACACTGGGTAGATGATATATAAATACAAAATCTCCTGTCCTCAGAGGTTTAAAAATTTTGTTTCCCATGTTTTCCAGAGGTCTATCTGGTAAATTCCATCATTGATTTTTTTTCAATTCACTATTTGAATAGTTTTTCACATTTGTAAATATGAGCATCTCCAAACAGTGGCTCACAACACATTTCAACTTAAACATAGAAACATTTCAGTGGGACCGAAAACTGCACTTTATTCAAACAATAGATTAGAGATGAAATAGTGGTTTTAAGGTTGTTTTTGACATTTAAAAAGGACTGAAGTATTTTCATCCCTTCACTGCCTGTTGTTTCGTGAGGGACCTAATAACTTTGAAGAGAAGGTCCCCACACATTATATACACTGAAACCCCGTCCAATGCAAAGTGATATTTTCCTTTCTATTTTTCATTTCTGGATGCTGGCTCCAGTCAACACTATAATCATTTTCTCTTATTGATTTTCTTATAAAATGTATCCTTGTTAGATTCATTGATGACTATACATTACAGAAGCACCTGATAAAATTTAATTGTGTTATTGCCACCACACAGGAAATGCTTTTTGCTGGATGAGAATAACTACTTCTCAAGGTGAAGATGAAACTGCGTTTAATGCAGAATTCCAGAGAATGGCATCCTTTTTTGAAAACTAATCATCAAGAACTCCCACCCTCTAATCAATTCAATTTTATTCTCAGCTGAAAAGAGGCACTGTATCACTCTAGCTTGACCTCAGTTTTCCAATTTCAAAAAAAAAAAAAAAAAAGATGAATTTTCCCACTTTAAACACTTAACAACTTAAAGCTTTAGCTCTTCGAAAGAATTCTGATTCACTCATCACTGACCTGGGCAGCGTGCTTCCTAAATCACTCTGTGTGGTTTTCGGTGGCCTGTAGCTGATGAACTTGGATTGATTTGGGCTAGATTTGTTAAACAACTCAAGTCAAATAGTGACTTTGCATTTGCAGGGTCGTGTAAATATGTGACCCATAGTTATTTTTTTCCTTTTTTATTTAGGGGCTTCATACTAAAGTGCAACATCATTGGGTCCTCTACTTAAGTCCTTTCTTTCATTTTACCAGAATTATAGGCTTCCTGATATTCCTAAAGCATCACAAAAACAACAAAGGGTACATTTTTAGAAATCTATTTAAGAGTTATGGATTATTCCTAGGAAGTCTACCTAAAAAGGAAATAAAATTTTAATATGGTCACTTAAAAATTTGAAAGGACATACTCTTTTCAGTTAAATTTTGTCTCAAGCTATGCTGCTCCTGATGGAGTGGCTCATGAAGATACTGCTTAAAAAACAATAAACCTAATTTTCTTTCTTGGTAGGGGATGACTTTTCAAAAGCAATTTCATATTTAAAATTAGAATGAGGCGCGCCTGAGTGGCTCAGTTGGTTAAGCGTCTGCCTTCAGCTCAGGTCATGATCTCAGGGTCCTGGGAACGAGCCCCGCATCGGGCTCCCTGCTTGATCGGGAGTCTGCTCCTCCCTCTCCCTCTGCAGCTCCCCCTGCCTGTGCTCGTGCTCTCTCTCTGTCAAATAAATAAAATCTTAAGAAAAAAATTAGAATGATTGTTAAATTTAAACAATAAAAGTAATCAGAACCCCACCCGCAGAGGTTAGATGACAGCTAATTTATGAATAAAGCTAACTTTAAAAATTAGAACACTTAAAGCTAGCACTTTGTTACCTAAAAGATGATATATGGTACTGTAAGACTTTCTAACTCAATGTCCTCTGAATTAAAGAATATTTTAAATCAATGCCATTTTATTTGTTTAAATCACACACAGTAACTAATACAGCTTGCAGGACACTGCTAATAAGAGGTAACTTAGGGACCTGATTAACACATAGAGAAACAATTCATAGTTAGCATTCTGATTGTACATGATCGGTGCTTCCTCAGGCTTAAAACAGCATGTACACTATGGCCTTGGTCGATTATTAATTTGCTTGACAGATCCTTTCTGCAGTCTCGAGGTAAGAGCCCAGCTCTTATCTCGGTTATCAGAGTGCTTCTGACTAAGGAGGTTTCACTCTAAGTTTATAAGCAGCACATTGGCTAGATTTTCAGATAACCCAGCTTTGCTCCTGAATACCTACCTGACCGCCTTGGGCTCACACTGGAGCAAGGTATTTGTGTATCCGCAAACCTTAGGGTCCCCACTTGAAAAGGGAGGGGAGAGCAAGAGTCTGTGCAAGTTCAAGCGAATCAAGTGTTAAAATCGAATTTGATCCTGAAAAAAGATGACCCGGCCGATAGCACTTTTCCCCATAAATCATTTTGAGGGAGTCCTGACCACAATAACGTCCCACTTGGCCATTGTATTAAATGTGTGTAAACAAAGCGACTCTCTTAGCCATTCTAAAAAATATGCACTTGGGGACTTATAAACAGCATATTTTTATTCATTAAATCATTTTTAAAATAGGCTGTGAATGAGAACTTAAGAGTGCTTAAGAAAATATTATTCATTCTGCAAAAGAGTTACTACGGCTTAGAATGCAAACTGGTCACTTGGGACTATTTTAAAACTACAAGCAGGAGGAGGCCGAGGTCATTGCCCTCCTCCCTCTAAGACAAGCCAAACCTCCTCACACTTGGCCCATCCACTCCTGAGTGGGGCTGGGCCGTCCACTGGGGCTCTTGCAGTCTGGACATGACCAAGATCTTTTTTATTTCAACAAGGCAGAAAATCACAAAACTAAAAACAAATTTGCTGTAAGGAAAAAAAAAAGTACTTTGTGTTCCAGATTTTCTTTTAAAACATTTATTCAGGCTTCTCTATGCTTTCAAGCCCCACAGCCCAAAGGCATTAAACTGTATTGAAGCTTAATGGCCTGAAAAGTTTCCTTTTGAATTAAAGTACATCCAGTTACGAAAGGGGGAGGGGATGGCATCTGCAACTAATCTAAAAGTTCCATTTCTGGTCCTGGACTCTGAGGACATAAAAATAGCCAGCAGAAGATTTTCAAATCGTACAGAAGGGAATATGATTTCTGGGAGCTGGTTTTCTATACCAATGCCTTGCTAAGGGAATTTTCCATTAGTGCAGAGTGACCTAATAGAGAGGGTTAGAAGAACATTGGGAAGACAAAAGCCACCTACCTAAGCTTGCCAGACACTGCTCCTTCTCACCAGGTGATTCACTTATTGTAGAGACAAATTCTAGGAACTCGCACTTTAGGGCTAAAATGGGGCCTTTGTCTTCAGATCAGTGGGCTCTAAAATAAGAATGGTATCTCGGGAACTGGGCAAAAATTTTACATTTTTTTATTTATGTGTACTACTTCGATCATCTTCAATTTTCTGTTTGATGTACGTAAAGAACATGGAACATCCTATAAATAGGTAAATGTACGTACGATCGGAATTTAGAGACAATTCCTCTCGACACTATACCTGAGACACAGCCTTGGCTGCCCCCGGAGCTGAGGGAGGGCTGACATTGGTTGTTCTAAACCTTCGTCCGTGAAGGAACCCCTTGAATGGGGCAGGGCCTGTCACCGCAACTCAAAGAACCTGAGGACAGCTCTACCAATGGGATTTTGTTACTACTTCCTGCTCTTTTGCCCACCATTAAAAAAAAAAAAAAAAGCTACTGTGCATATTAACAATGGGACTATAACAAAAGTACAAATAGCTGGGTCCTGTGCAAGTCTTTATTAGCAACCGTCAGTGTAAAATATCTGTATTTGCATTAGTGCAAAACAGAGCAACTCTGACACAATCGTGCTCCATCCAACACCCCATCTCTTGTGATAGCGGAGTTTATCTCAGGAATAGAGAAACGCTCGCTATCAAAGTAGACATTTTTATTACCAACTTCAATCTGCTATTTTTGAAGAGCTATTTTTGTCTCCATACAAACAGGATACAGAGTACAACTCTCTTTTGTTGATTAAGTGTCAGTGTTTCCTTTTTGAGTGTAAGTTGCCTGAATGGTTGTTTAGAGAAAAGGAGAATGGGGTGGTCTCTGAGACACACGGATTCGGTTTCTAAGCTTTAGGATGTTTAAAGGAAGAAAGGGTAACACGAACTACTAGTTGAGGATTTGAAAAAAGTATTTTAAGTATCTAAATGACTTAACATTTCAAAGTAAGGAAGAATCTCCACCCTCCAATAAAATATACCTTCAGTTTAAGAGATTCCAATGGACATTGTATTAAAGCAGTTTAAACAGTTGTTGCTTTTAAAAAGTTTACATCCCTGGAGCGCCTGGGTGGCTCAGTTGGTTCAGTGTCTAACTCTTGATTTCGGCTCAGGTCATGATCTCGGGGTTATGGGATCGAGCCCTTGGTCAGGCTCTGTGCTCAGTGGGGAGTCTGCTTGAGATTCTCTCTCCCTCTCCCTCTGTTCTTCCCTACCCCCCCTCCTCATGTGCTTTCCCTAAAAATAAATAAATCTTTAAAAATTTATATCCTATAAGGTTTAAGATGCCTAATTTTAAAGATAAAATGCATGGCAAAGTCCTCCAAGTCTCAAAGAAAATGATCAATATGACCAACTGACCAATCTGCTTCATGGGTAACAAGTATACTCATTCTTCAAGACCCTTTTTCCCTCCTTACTCAGATGGCCAAACCCTGGCAGGTCCCACTGTTATAATCTCTCATTACATATCTCTTGGGGACCCTTATCATAATTGTATTTAAATAATTGTATACTTCTGATTTTAAGATTTTGTAGATTGACTTTTCTGTTCCCCGATATCCCATCTGAAAACCGCCCATAGAACAATAGGAGAAACAAGAAACAAAAACACAAACCTCATCTCTGATGAGACCGGGAGTCATCTGAAACCCCTGGCCACAATATACACATGTGGAAAGCAGGTGAAAGGTGGTAATTGACTTGACCAAGCAAAGAAGGTAAAAGCTAAGGGCCCGCAGAGGGGCGTACTGAGGAGAAGCCAGCCCAGCCAACAGAATCCCCAAACTGGGAAAGCCTCAGGAATGGGAAGCACCAGGGGCTGGGAAGTGGGAATTAAATGCCCCAGGAGACCGGAGTATTGGGCTGACATCTTCCACAGAGCAGTTATTCACTCCCTCCTCTATCTTGGATCCTCGCCTCCACCCTGCAAGGCCAAGAGATGGGAAGTGTACTCTCTGGAGAAACAGAAACAGACTCAGGGACACAAGGCACAGCAGAAAGCAATGGAGGGATGGCTGTGACTGCCCATCTTCATATTAAACAATGAGATGTCTGGCTCTTGTCCCACCTCCCCTCTAAATGCAGCAGTCTCATTTACTCACCCTTAACAAAAGATTACAGCCCCTTAATGGAAAGCCCCAGAGCACAGACCAATATGGAGCTATATCTGGGGACTTGTCAACGAAAAGGCGATTCACAGTCTGATTATTCTACAGTGACTCTCGACAGCTAAATTTCTCACGTACATCGTCTCCAATCTTAAATATGTACCTCCCTATGTTCTCAGCAATTTTCCTTTAGGAATTTCTTCCTAAGGGAGCAGTCAGACAAATGGACAAAAACGTGTATACAGCAAAACCTAGCGCAATATTACTTATAATAATAACAACTTGGAAACCTAAATGTTTCCAACAATAGATGGCTGGTTAAATAAATGTAACCATTAAAAAGGGTACAGTATATGTACTGACATAGAAAGATACTAAGGGCCTAGTGATAGTAATAAAAGACAGGTTTCAAACACTGTGTGTTATAATTCCATTTATATAAATAAGTTTATATATGCATAAAAACATGAAGGATTTTTTAAAAATAGTGGTTCTCTCTAGAAGGCAGAATTATGAGAGAATTTTCATTTCTCTGCATTACTTGAATATTTTATCAAACTTATATCAGAAAATCAAAGACAATTCCTATTTTAAAAAAATGTTAAAGATAATTTTAAATATGGCCCTTGATCTTAATTATAAACTTACAGCCAAGAAATACCAGACATTTGAGAAAATCCTCAAACATGCTGGACAGAAATGTAAACCAATAAACATGGTGGAGGGAAGAGAGGACCTCTAAGGTAAGGGAAACCATGCAGGGAGCTCAAGAAGACATCCAAAAAACTACAATTAATGCCCTCAGGGGGGAAAAGAAAAAATACTGCTTCATGAAACAAGGTGAAACTCTAAAAAGGGAACAAATAATAAGGAAAAGCTTTAGAAAAGAAAAACAGGGCGGCCAAAATAAAAACTCTAGTGGAAGGATTGGAAGACAAAGTCAAGAAAATATAAAGAAATAGACAATGAAAGAAAAACATGAGAAAATTAGAGTATCAGTGTAAAACACTGAACAGCTGATAATTAGAACTGACAGAAAGAAAAGAGAAAATTCTTGAGTAAGATAAGAAACACTTCCAGAACTGAAGTTTATAAATCTGAAAAGTGACCTTGAGAGTCTAGTACCATGAATGAAAAATATCCACATTGGGAAATTTTAGAACACTAAGGATAAAGCAAAGATCCCAGTAGCTTCCAAATGGAAGAGCGCTAGACTCAGACTTACAAAGGATCAGGAGTAAGAATGGCATCAGACACCGGAAGGCTGCGTTAGAACCCAGAGGACAATGGAACAATGACGAGCATGTTCAGTGTAGAACTCCATAACCAAATCATCATTCTGATGTGAGGGCAGAAGAAAGATCATGTAAGAGATGCGAAATATTAAAACGATTGCCTCTCCTGCCCCTTCTTCTCAGGACCTTTTTTCTCACAAAACAAGTGAACAAAACAAGGATGAGGAAAACATGTGCTTCAAGAAAGTAGGGACTCCAATGTGGGCAAGAGGTAAAAGAAAATCCCAGGACACATGCCTTAGAGTAAGAAGACCCAGGATCCAGGAAAGATGTTTTCAAGGAGAAAAAGTTAGAAGGAATGGTGTAGGGAGAACCTGACAGAGTATCAGATAAATTAACTCTGAGGGAAACGGACCCGAGCAACTGCTAAGAATGGAAAGACCCATAAATGGGTACAAAGAAAACAAATCCAGTGACAGTAAAGGGAATTAGTAACTCCAGGGAAGGTGAAAAGTTACATGATAGGAAAAATGTAATCATGGTATATTACTTGGCTCAGACAACAAGCTGACCATCATAATTTTATAAATTCAGAAATGCTGATCTAA
Source organism: Potos flavus (assembly GCA_028534135.1). Classification (NCBI taxonomy): domain Eukaryota; kingdom Metazoa; phylum Chordata; class Mammalia; order Carnivora; family Procyonidae; genus Potos; species Potos flavus. The sequence continues at coordinate 122,534,411 of CM052883.1, read as the reverse complement.
CCAAAAATAATGGGGAAAGACTGGAGGGTGGTGTAAGCAAGCTAGGTCTTCAATAGTGATGAGTAAGAGCGATGACTCAACAGAGAGAAACATACACTTATTTAGAAATACGGAAGTTCTACCAGAAGAAATAAGCCAAAGAGCTGAAAGTAGTTGAAGGAAGACTTTTATAGCTTTTACCTAAAGACGAACATCAGTCCTGATATTCTACTACAAAAATTCAGCCTTAATTTTATAGTTTAAAAAGTAGACTATCATGTCTTTGTTCAGCGTTTTGCATCCAAAGGCAAAGAAATTCGTCCCATCCTGCCCCTTCATCACAGGCCTGCAAAGCTTTCTCTACCAAGATGAATTGGCTCAGACCAGACACTCTACTGGCCTGCATAAAATACAGATGTGCAACAGTCTCCAACTTGCATATGGACTTGTTGCATAAATTCCTGGGCCAGTTAGTTGTCTGGAATGTGGTGGGAGTGTTTTTATTCTCCACCTCCATCCCATAAGACATGTTTTAGATGATTATTCCTCTTAGAATTCTGGATGGTAGCTTTCTAGGGTCAAAGGGATGGGAGGGAACCAGAAGTCAGACGTAGACTGTTGTTAAGACTGAGCTTCTGTGCTGGATGGTGGGTTTATGGACACTTGGTATAAAACTATAGTAAAAATCACAAAGTATAAATATAGTATAAATCATATAGTATAAATCGTAAAATTATGATAAGGAAGCAATAAAACTAGGCCCAGTGATGAGTGTGTCATGAGCCAAAAATTATCAACCCATTTCTATGTACCTAAAACCTAGTGGAGACAAAAACTATATTAGCCCCAAATCCTGTTTAACTGATGATATAACAGATGGCACATTTGCCCACAGATTCAGCAATTACATGCAACACATATTTATTTTTAATAATATTGTTCAGTATATTTTTTGAGGGTTGACTGATTTTATTTTTTAAAATTTTTTTATTGGAGTATAGTTGATACACAAGGTTACATTAGTTTCAGGGGCACAACATAGTGATTCGACCTCTCTGTAGTGTGCTATGCTCACCACAAGTGTCGCTACCATCTGTTACCGACAGTACAATGCTATAACACTACCATTGACTGTATTCCCTGTGCTACACCATTTATTCCTGCGACTTATTCATTCCATAACTGGAATCCTATAGCTCCCACTGCCCCTTACCCATTATACCCAACCCCACACCCCCCTTCTTCTGGCAACCATCAGTTTGTTCTCTGTATTTACAGATCTGATTCTGCTTTGCGTTTGTTTATTCATTTGTTTTGTTTTTTTGAGTCAATAAATATCTATTAAACATCTCCTAAGGGGTAAGGCGCTGAGCAATCTTCTGGTTATGGTAATCAAGAGAGACACGGCCTGTGCCCTGTGGGCACTGAAGAATCACCTTTCTCTTTCAGAACTCAGAAATTATATTTAAATATATAGACCATTCCAAATGTGTCCAAAACACACACATAGTAGTTCTCTTATGCCTCCCATTGCTGGTCATCAAACACAAATGAAAAGGAACAATAAAACGGATTAGAAAAAGTGTTTGGTTTTAGCTTGATTGTGGGCACTTGTGCTCAAGCAGAGTTAAATAGGAAAATGGAGAGTTCCAAGTAGGTGCAAACAGGGACCCCTTTTGAGGTTCTAAGGGCTGATGATGCTGGTCCTTCCCCTTCCCTTGACACAGACATCCTTGAGTACTGCTTTAAGTTTATTAGTCAAGATCAGGGACGTATTTAGGTCACAGATACAGTGAGTACAAGTTAATACTAAGAAAGTAACCAAAGTCGCTAAATTCTCCTCAAAAAGCAATTTTCCCCATGATTTCTTGATTTTTTTTTCTCTCTCTCATACACCTTCTTTTCTAGGGTTTCTCTCTAATTCTCTTGAGTTGCTTCCTCTCATCCTAAAAATGTGTCTGAGTATCCAAACACCCAGAGATCCTGGTTTATACCATACCCCACACACCTCCCAGACCACACACAGATACACTGTGATTTACACACTGCACGAGCGTGCACACACACACACACACACATACTCCGCGTGCACCTGACAGCTCCCTCAGCCAGCAGGAGCCTGTGCTTGGCAGGCCCGAACCCGCAGTCGTGATTTCACGTCAGGGCTAAAGCTTCACATGAGCTTGTTCGGAGAAAACGCACTAACCATGCAGTTACACCTTTGCCACGGGCTGCAGGCAGGTGAGGCCTGGTTCCGGAGGCCCACACATACAACCCCAACCCCCCTGCCGCCCAGAGTAACAACGCGATAGGAAGAGGCAAGATAGTTAGAGGGAAGACCGGGGAGGAAAACATTCACATCCGTTGAATAGCACTTATGTAGCATGTACTCTTTGCCAGACCCGTTCTGAGTGCTTTACAAAGGCTAACCTGTGAGGCAGACACTATTATTTACACTGAAAGATAAAAAAAAATGGAGGTCAGAGATGTTAAGGAACTTGCCTAAGGTCACACAGCTGTAAAGTGGTGGGTTTGATCCATGCAGCGTGGCTCCCAAGTCCGCGCTCTTAATTAGGACTCTGTGCCACTCCTTGAGCCTGAGATAGAAAGCCTAGTCTCTACCTTCCTAATTCCCGGGATAATCAAGAAACCGTTTTCCTATCAGAAGGCAGAGGAGTTCGGGTGGGGCAAGGGCTTGAGATAAGCCGAAAACTTGCCAGCCAGGCAAAGGGACAGAAGCTTAGAACAGGGATCAGGGAAGGAGAGTCCTGGGGGACAGGATCTTTAGACCGTGAGAATCAGATACTCCATGGCCGGAACATACGTGGGGGCGGACGATGCTAGTGGCCACGGTAGGGGAGGGGACTACAGTCCTGGAGGCCACTCATAAATAGGAAATAAACCAGAGGTGGAGGTTAAAGCCTGCCTGAACTGATAAGAGGACACTCTGGCTATCTGTGGATGTAGCACTTTGGAAAATGAAGCCAAATCACTCTCTTCAGGGAAGTATATAAATAGCATATACAGACCTTGGCTTCTTTTCAACTCAGTGAACGTTCATAAAGGCCGTCTATGAGGAAAGCACAACATTCGACAGAATGAATTAAGGAGCAGGCCCAGATTTTTCTCACCTCAGCGAGGTGTTTGCAGTTAACTTGACCGTGGGCTTGGTACGCATGAGACGTTCGGTGGGGAGCTCAGCCACCAAGGGCCCCTGAGAGCGGCCTGCAGCACTGTCTGCAAACTGAGAGCAGCCGGACTTCTCAGAAGCATCACCAGCTGGAGGGGAAAGAAATAAATAAAAGGGGGAATCTAAGGAATCAGAGTTAGTCAAGATAAAAGGAATTCACAGTAGGGAGGTCAGCCACTCTAACAATAACTGTCCTGCAAAAACAAAACCAGGCCAAACATAATGTCTCCTACCTCAGCCCAAATCATCTGCCTTTGGAAGTCAGTGTGATGTTCTGGTATTTTTTTTCTCCTTTATTCCCTATAGACTCTTCCAAGGTAGGCCATTCTCTGTGAGAAGATATATGTGAGCAAGTTTTCCTTTGACATCTGTTTTCCAACTATTAAATTTGTGGCGGCTATTTTTAGAACAAAAGATAGTTTAAGAAATAATTAGGTGCCCATATGTGATGCAGGCTAGATAGGAGCAAATGTTTTTAGGATTATGCCTAAAAAATTCAAACGGAAGAGTAGAAAAAAAAATAATGTAGATTTGAAGTTGATCTAAAGGATCACTTTTTTAAAATTCAGCAATAGAATGTATCTATACCTCAATTTCCCCATTTGCATATTGCACTGTTGTTTGCATAAAATGACTTCCCTGACCCCTCCCCGCCCCCAATCTGTGAGGCCAGCATGATCAGTTGGGTTTCCAGTAGTGTTGATGGATTTGCTCTGATCCACCCTCATCCTTTCTCCTGTTTCCGCCCATGATGAATGGGCACCATTACAAGATGGCGACTGGGGTTAGGAGTGCAGCCTAGAGGAGCTCATCCCCATGGGGGAATCAAACACTGGACCTTGGCCTCTTTTGTGTGGTGCTTTAACCTACTGAACTAATCAGCCACAGAAAAATAAGGATGCTTATCACCGATTGCCAAAAAGAAGTGCTATGAGAATATATTTTAAAGAAGAAGAAGAAGAGAGGAGAGAGATCTTAGAAGCTTTGCTTGTACAGAAAAACAGCTATGTAAATACCAATTAATATTACCATAAGTCAGAAACAGGAATGGCAATAAAAGCTGTTTCTCTAAGTCAACAACTGACCGGAGACTACATGTGTCTACAAAACGAGTTTCATAAGATCGTGCTTATTTTAGAAACATCAGTACTAAAACAGCAGTAACAGAAAGTGTTTTTCTCCTTAGTTTAAGCACTGCTTGGATATGCCTTATGTCCAGCCGAGCAATAACTAAACAAATTCTACTCTTCAATTTTCTCCAAGTTCAAGTATATGGCTTTGAGCACACCACCAGCTTTATAAAACAGCCTGGCTTTAAGTATGCAATAATCGCTCATTTCCTGGCCATTAATTCAGACATCATGCAATCACTCAAAGGCATCCATTTTCCTTTGCTGCTATTTTGGGGACTGCTGCCCTATTGTCATCCCTGACTCAGACCCCTGACTTAGTCGTCTTTTAATTAGAGCCAGCGAGAGCGACAGGCGGAGTCAGCCTGCTGTGGGTGATCCATCACATGGCACTCGGCTCCCTGGCCTCCTGGATGACAGTTTATAAACAGGACATCTTGGGTAGCAAGATAGCTGCTTAAGGAAACAGAAGAACAAATGGTGACCATCTTGTAAGCTACTTCCCTGAGATAACTCTAGCCCAGGGCTGTATTTACTGACTCGGTATTTTGATTAAACATCCAAATAAACTTTACCAATGATGAGTCTTGGAAGATGCTTGGTCTAAGCTTGCCCTCAAACACACTGATGTCATAACCTAAGAGTTGCCCAAGGTATTAGCATACATACTTCCAACTGAGCAAATGGGCCTATTTTTAATCAGTCTGCTTTTTAGCTAAACCCTGGCCATGTTGATCAACAGCAAAGGTACCAGTCTTGGAAAAGAAAAAAATAAAATCAACTCAATGCTGGTAGGTTCTTTCACTTCCACTGCAGAAATCACTACTTATTAGCCCACAAAGCACGACTGTTCAACAGTAGTTTCCAGGTAAAACTAAAAGACCGACTTATATCTGCTGAAGTCTAACCCTGTTATCCCAGAGAGAAGACCTATAAGACCCAAAGTTATATTAGGCTGTAATTCAACTCTACAACCCTGGCGAGAGCTGGTGCACATTCTGGGTGCTGGGTTAGACACCAGTCCTGCACTGCGGAAGCTCACAGCTAGAGGGAGTGGTGCTGGTGAGGCTGAGGGGAACAGCATGACGGGTGCAGAACCAGCAGTGTGCCGCAGAAGATGCTAAGAGGCTAAGGCTAGAGCTGCATGGGCTAGATTTAACACAGCTCCTTTACGTACTGTGGAGTGTGATCTTGGGTGGTTTACTTAGCCCGTCTGTATCTCAGTTCCATTACTGTTCAGTGTATTTCTTTCCAGTCCTCTGACTCTGTGTGTGTGTGTGTGTGTGTGTGTGTGTGTGTGTAATCTTACACACAAGAGTTGAAATCTTAATTTTTGCATATTTATATCTTATTTTATACACTTAAGAGTATAACAAAAGCATTTTTCCATGTCAATATTACTTCTCACGACTGTATAAGAATACAACATACAAATATGCCTTAACTTCCTGAATATCTACATTGTTTCCATTTTTCACTGTAATAAATCTTGGTAAATATTTTTCCTACCTTCCAAAAGAGCTTAATAGTACTGGATTGAAGTATTCCATGAAATATTTTAATACCTCAATAGAACTGTCTAAAACCCAATCGTTTAGGAGGTAATTATGCCATAACTATTTTATTCTTCCTTAGTTTGGTCATGTTCTATTTCATTTTTAATAATAATGCAGATTTTACAAAGACTGTACTATAGAATCCAATTCAATATTAAACAATGAATGCTGATTTGACCTCCTTCTGTATTTCCAGGCATTGATCTAGGCATTGAGGATAGAGCAGTGAACAAGAGAGACCAATCTCAGATGGTAACTACATTTGTGGCAAGCGTACCATAAGATATAAGCTTGCTGAATCACTACATTGTACACCAGAAGCTAATAGCACATCGTGTGTCAACTTCTCTTTGGTTAAAAAAGAAAAAAAAAAGACAGAACAACCGACCTCAGTCTTTATGGAGTTTACCGCCTAGCAGGGAAGACAGAAAAACAAATGCACAAGTAAACATAAAGTACATCAGAAGCTGATATGTGCTATAGAAGAAGAGCTTGAGAGAGAGACAGGTAGGACCTACAGGTTGGGGGAGGTACTATTTTTTTTATAGAGTAGCCAAGGAATAACTCACTAAGAAGATGATATTTGAGCAGAGATTGAAGGAAAAGAGGTGGGAAAGTGGTCCAGGCTGAATAAACAAGAAAGAGCACGAAGGTCTACAGGCTGGAGCTGAGGGGGTGAAGGGAATATGACAGGAGATGTGTTCTGAGAGGTAGCAGGGGCCAAATCATGTCTGGCCTGAAGGGCCTTTGTAAAGACTTTGAGTTGAGTTGGTAGACATGAGTTCCTAAAAGATGCTTTCATACACATTCTAAAAGTATCCACTTCTTCCCAAGGAATGGCTCCCAAAAATAACATTATTTGCTGTGAGTTCTAGTTGATGTATTTTTATAGGCCTTCTTCCCATTCTAATCCATCAATATATGTCCCATTGGACTCATTCTTATCCAAATGGCTATTCATGAGCTCAAGAACTTAATTCTTGAAAGTTCTGTTGTTTTGTCAAGAAGAGAGAAATACAGTAGTCCCCATCCCTCCCTTACCTGCAGTCTCGCTTTCCTCAGTGGAAGATACTCATAGTCAACCACAGTCCAGAAGCAGATGATCCTCCTTCTGACCTTTTATCAAAAGGTCAGGTCAGTAGTAGCCTAACACCACAACACGAGGCCTATGTCATTCACCTCACTTCATCTTAGGAAGCTGGCATTTTATCATCTCATATCATCACATGAAGAAGGGTGAGTATGGTATAGTAAGATCTTTTGAGAGAGATACCATACTTGCATAACTTTTATTATAGTATGTTGTTATAATTGTTCTCTTTTATTATTGTTGCTAATATCTTACTGTGCCTAATTTATAAGTTAAATTTTATCATAGGTATGTATGTACTTTAAAAAATAGTATATATAAAGAGAGTTCAGTACTATCCACGGTTTCAGATATCCACTGAAGTCTTGGAATTTATCCTCTGTGGATGAGGGGGAAGGATTATCGAATAAAGGCAAAAAACAAAAAACAAGTAAAAGTAAACATTTTTCTGAGAACAAAATTGGTTTCCGTAGAGATCAGAATTGAGACCATCTGATGTTTTATAAGTGTTCTGCAAGAGAGCACAAGAGAAAGCTCCCAGAGTATGGACAACACTAAGCGAGCTAAAATGTGAAGTGCTGATAGGAGCAAAATACTAAAAGGATCTCTCAAAACTCCGTGATTTGATATGAAATTGAAAGAGGAGTGTCAGCATTGAGAGAAGTCATGCAAAAAAATGTTTCTATGAAACTCCACAGTCCGGGCTTTTAGTCTTGCCAAAGAGTTTAAGGGCTTTGTCTTACACACACTGCCCCCTGCCATCTTCCTGCAAGTGAATAAATGTGGATGGTATCAGGAAATATAACAAATAAACACTATTTCTTTCAATAAACATGTTCTGAACTTAGACTATGTGCAAAGCACTATGCTTGCTATTGGAAAAGCAAAGCTTCTGGTCGTACAGGGTAACAACTGGATGGAATGGAATGAATTCTCTCTAGATGCACCACATGATGTCATGTGGAAAGAGAACACATAGCCTAGGCAGTTGGGGTTAGTAAGGTAAAAGAAGGGGTGGGAGTTAGTTGAATGTAGATGGCCTGAAAGGGTTTTGTGTCCCAGAAAGAAAAAAACTACAAGAGATGAGGCCCATGAGGAGGCTTTGGGGGTTTGATGAAGCTGTTTGGAGTGGTTGGAAGGCAAAGATGGCGAGGTGGGGCCTGGAAGTGATCGGGGGTGAGAGGTAAACACTTGCTCTTACCCTCTTGGGGACAATGGTACATCCACATCTGGAAAAGTGTATACAATTCTGGCCTTGTATTCAATATCCACACAAGACCAGAAGCTTAGATAAAAGGCAACTAAAATGATCGTGTGGGTGAAGCATTTCTCATAGAAAGAAATAGTAAAAAAAAAAAAAAAAAAATGGACTCCCTAGCCAATAAAGGCTAAAAGGAAAAATGTACCAAAATCTATGACATTAAGATAAATAATGAGTAGGATAACATGATGTGCTTGCTCATCAAATCCCAGAGATCAAATTCTAGACAAAATCCAGCCAACCAGGGCATTTCATACATAAGCCCTATCTAAAGTCAACGTCTCCTAAACTTGTTGATCATAAGGATTACCTGAGGAGCTTGTTAGAAATACAAAGCCCAGACATCATTGCACAGATCACCATCCCACCTCACCCTCCTACCAGCCTCCTGAGTCAGAATCTACAAAAGATGTGTCTTGGGATTTGTATTTCAACAAACGGCTCAGATGGTTCCTATGCTGTAGCAAATTTGGGAAACACTATTCTAAAAGTATAGACAGGAAACTCTTAGGATCAATAGAATTAATTGCAAAAATTCTCTCACCTGGCCAGGGATTCAGCTCGAATATGCCAATTAGCACTACGTTAGATAGCTTGAATCCCCTTGAGCCGTGGTACCAGTGAAAAGTACAGAAGGTTCTCAATGATATGGGATGTTGTATGATGACTGGGGCTAACTTGACTGACCCCAGATCTCACCAGCCTCACTAAGCCTCTAGAGACCAGGAAGGTCCAAGTAACAATATTTGACTGTGTCTAGCTCAGTATCTGAAGGGCTTATGTAAAATTTCAACCTCCTTCAAAATGTCCTTTATGGTTTCCTTAAGTTCTGCCCCACGGAGCAAGTCCATTCAAAGCCTTCCTCTCAAGAATCATCATGGAAGCTGACAAGCCACAGGCCATTCAAGGGAGCCACCATCTGGCAGCTGTAACTCCTGGTCCCCCTGTGTCCCTCTCCTGTCTCCCTCCAGATGCCCTTCTCTACAGCCCCATTCATTCCTATGGCCTTCCTGGCCATAAATGGCTGAGGAAGGGATTGGGACTTGCACTGCACCCCACTCTGGGCTTTAACTTACCCAGCACTATGCTGCTGTAAGGCAATCCCCCTAAAAAAGGCATGGTTTTCACTCACTTGTCAAAAAATGGATTTTAACATTCATGGCTATCATTTTAAATAGCATCCCAAGTAGATAAAAGACTTGAAAAAATATGTAGAATAGAAATGGTTTTGCCAAATTTCAGCTTGAGAGCATTTGAAATACTTAGTGTCCAAATCAATAAAATTATGGGGTTTCTGCATCCTAGGAACCACTAAAAAAAGACAGTGTCTTATCTTGGATTTGTATAAATTGCCAGCAGGTGGAGGACATATGAAGCTTAATAAATATGGTACCTGGTGCTTCTAAAACATACTCGTATTTCAATAGTTTGTGATAAGTGAATATGTTCTAAGTAAGAGCTCAATTAACTAGACTCAAAAATACAATTTTTCCATGCACCAAATCCAAAACCCCAAAAGTTGAGGACAAGGTTAATATTTTCATAAGTCTGAGTCAGATTTGAGCCCTTGAATTTAGTCATTTCCCTGACTGCTAAAACCTTCAACAAAAGGCAGAAGAAAGATCACAAATCAATCAATGACTGATATTGATTCACTATATGGGGACACTCAGTCTGAAAAGTCTGGGAGGACCTCTTCTTGGATAACATAGAGGACCAAGAGAAGTTTCTTGTGGGCAAAAATTTCTCACATCCTAAACAAGTACAAGCATTGTAAAAATTATGTTTACAATTTAATAAGTGTTGCCAGCCAAGATCAGAATCAGCTTATGACAGCAAAGAGACTTTTTAAAAGAATTACATGAATGTCACAGGGACTAGAAGCCATCACCAGGCGAGGCACTCCCATGCATAACCTATTATTTTTAAAACACATATTGCCTTCATGAGACAGTGTATAGGCCTTTGATAATGGTAATTTTCCTGTTCAGATGCTTGCCCATGAATGGGATGTGCTCACTCTATCACTTTTGTTTCTCCATATGATTAAGGACTGGCCACTTATGATGTGGCTCTTATTTGGAAAGGGGGATAGTTTTCTAAAGATGTCAGCCTTAGTCATGGACACCTACCAACCACTTTTCATTATTCAACATTTCGTATTACAAGACCCTTTTCAAAATAAATTATGAGCCAATATATTTGTTCATCTGGTATGTTTGTGGATCCTAGACATACATCAATGTTATTTTCTTATTTCCCCTTCAATTTACTGGATAATAGATCTTATGCTGAAATGTTTCTTTCAATTAAACTTGCAGTAGATCTAAAGATTCAGGATTGTAAGCTCATTACAATGGGAATAACATAGGAGAACAATACCATTGCTGGTGGCCCTGGATACCAAGATGTAAAGGGGGGAATTCCTTATAACAAGTTTCAAATTGAATCTTTGTGTTGAGTGGATTCAGTTCCTCTGAAGGAGACAGAATCAGACATCAAAATCCAATAAAAGGAATACTGGCATGTAAAATCAGTAGTTATGAAATATTTAACAGAAGCCAAATGTTGAACTTGGACTTGGGGAAGATTTTTGTTCCTATTGTGACCTGTTGGAGGTAAAATGGAAACACCTAGTCTCATACTGAGTCAGAAAACAGAAAATGGCTGTGTAATCCAGCTCAGAGTAACTTCCTACAGACTGGGGGTAAGAGAAAGGCAAACATCCCCGGGGTGTTTTCATTCCCAGAATATTTTACATTATGATTTAATCATTCTCAAAGTTCTAAATATGGAACAGGTAAGTTGTACCAGGGTCCGGACAGAGATGTCTGTCTGTTAAAAGAAAATAAACATGTATTTTGGGCTTATTTTAGACATACTTCTGTGCTAAATTCATAGATATTGTAAGAATGATCTTTTTTCCAAAAAGCCCAAACACTAAGGTTGCCAGATTTAGCAAATCAAAATCCTGAACACCCATTAGATTTGAATTTCATTTGAATGATAAATAATTTTTTTAGTGTATGTCCCATGCACTACCTAGGGCATAATTATACTAAAAATGTATTCATTATTTAGCTGAGATTCAAATTTCACTGGACATACTACATTTTATCTGGTAACTCTATCAGCTGACTGTTACAAAAGGAGACCACACTTGAGTCTACAGATAAGAAACTAAATTTGAACTAATTTACCTGGTTCAATATTACCTGAACACCATGAGTACTTAGGCAGAAAGTAGTAGATTTGGTACAAAGGAAAAACCTCAGTGATAATCTTGTTCTTGCTTAAAGTAGAAGGGCATTGCATGCTACCATAGTGCTTTTGTTCTTGTTAAATTCCCTTGAATTTAATACAATACAAAACCTTAATGAGTTAGTACAATACAAAACCTTAATGCTTTGCATTTTGTAGTAGCCTTCCAAAACTCTTTGGGAATCTATGTGCATTTCTAACCAGACAACAGTGACAAGGGGCTAAGTATACACCTCAGTTATATTTAAATTAAAGAAAGAAGGGAATGTCAATGTGGCACTTATGCTTTGAGATGGGCAAACTTGGAGTGGGTTTATTTACTGTTTGGGGTTTAAGGTTTGGTGTGTCTGTGAATATAGGTGTGTTTGAGGTTTCCCCCTTGCAATCAGAAAAGCACTGACTGCACTGATATAAATAGATTAATTTTTTTTTGTTTGTTTTTTGTTTTTTTTAATAGATTAATTTTTAAAGTCAGCAATAAAAAAACAAAATTATAGATGTTTTGGAAAATGCAAAATACACAGATCTCTTTTTATAATATGTACCTGTAAAAGGCACAGAACACCTCTGATTAAGCATTTGTTTAAATTAAGAAATTAATTTAGAAAATACCAAGGTGACTCAAGATCAAAAATTATCATGCATAATCCATTTTCAAATACATGGGATATCTTAGAGACAAAGGAAATTATTCAGCCATCTCCTATACTCTTGGGTATTCTGATGTTTTTTAGTATACATAGAATCCCATTACTTCCCATTACACATCAGGAAATCAGAAACTGATTCCAAAATACAACTGAAATTGTACTTCTTTATTACACACATTAGTTTCCCTCTATTTATCTAGAAATCATTTTAGCACAGGAAAGTCACCTGGCAGTAACTGACTCACCATAGGTGCTCAGGAACTTGTATTAAATGAATGAAGCAATGATTCCAGCAAGATTTGTTTGGAAAATAGTTCAGATGGTACATACAATATTAAAAAGTGTTGAATGCCCTTTAGCATAGGTTTCATTGAATAAGATTTGAAATGAATTTTTTGAAAAATCTATATAGTTGGGAGTTTAAGAAAATGGATATCAGGCCCTAGCTTGGCTTTCGGCTCTAGTTCTAAGATCTCCAAAACTGTGTACTGGTGTCCTCTGCATCCGGGAAAGATTCCATTTGTGTCTGTGGAAGGAGAGCAACAGCTATTCCTGAATCCATTCACATCTTCAAGGAGACTGCCCAGGACGCTGACCTACTACTCTCTACTTTGCCAGCTTTGGTTTCAAATACCATTCTAGCAAAAAGAAAAACACATTCTTTATTTTTTCTAACATTCTAACTCCAAAGAAAATGAAATATAAATTTAGAGATTCTTCACCAACAGAGTGATAATAAAGCAAGATCACCATTTTAACCCCTGGATATATCAATCGGCATACTACAGAGAAAGACCAGAGCATGGAAATAAATTGTAGCCCTCCCTACTCACACCTGCATTAATGATCCCTTAATAAATGACAGGAGAAAAATCAGACTACTATGCATTTGACATTTAATCAGCTCAGCACCTATAGTGTAAGTATTAGATGCTCATTTTACAATTGGAGAAACTGCCTTCCCAAGGTCACATGACTAGGAAGCAGAACTGGTAAGATTTGAACCCAGGTCGGATTGATTCTAAAGGCTGCACTTTTGCTAAAGCATCGTGGTGCCCCCCACTACACCAGGAGCAGATGGCCTAAGCAGACCATCTCTGCTAGTGGCTAGTCAATTTGATATGCATAGGATTAAGACTGGATTGGGGATGTCTTTTCCTATCTGAAAGGGCAGCAGACAATTCTGTTCTTTTATAGGATGAGAAATGTCAAAGTTTGGACAAATTAGCTCTCACTAATTTGAAGAACAATCCAGTAATAGAAGGGAACTTTCTCAACTTGATAAAAAGAAGCTATGAAAAAAAAAAACAAAACTGCAAATAATTTCATGAAATGGTGAAGATCTGAGATCCTAATACTGAGAATAAGGCAGTGATGTTCCATCACACCATTTCTATTTGACAGAGTACTAGAAGTCCAAGCCAGTACAATAAGGCAAGAAAAAACTAATAAGGTGCATACAGGTTGGAAAGGAAGAGGTAAACTGTCTTTATTTGCAGATGTAACATGATGACCACATATGTAAAAAACTAATCTAACTAATCTACAGAAAGATACTAGTACTTACAAGTAAACCTAGCAAAGTTGTACAGTACAAGAGAAATACACAAAACTTAAATAAATGTCTATATATTAACAAATAATTCCAAAATGAAATTTAAAAGTAATAAGTACATTATCAAAACCATGGAATTCCTAGGGATAAAATTAACAAAATGTGAGTAAGAACTATCCACTAAAAACTATAAAGTATTGCTGAGAAAAATTGAAGAACACCTAAATAAATACTATGATAATTAGATGGAGGAAACAATATTGTTTAGATGTAAATTCTCCCTAAATTTAAAGAAACCCCAGCAAAGATCCCATAAAGTTTTGGTGTGTATGTAAACACTGAAATATGGATTTTAAAATTTACTTAGAAATTCAAAGGACCTAGAGTTACCTAAACTTTTTTGTTAAAGAAAAATAATGTAGAAAGATGTACTCATCCCAATTTCAAGACTTACTATAAAACTACAGTAACCACAACAGTGTGGTATTGGCATAAGGATAGACATATAGATTAATGGAACAGAATAAAGTATCTAGAAACAGATAAATATGTGGTCAAGTGATTTAAAATAACAGTACCAAAATAATTCTGTGTGGAAAGAACCGTCTTTTCCACAGATGGGGCTACAACAACTGGATATCCATACAGGGTAAAAAATGTACTCTACCCTTCACACCACACACAGAAATGAATGTGAAAGCTAAGACTTTAGAAAATCTTTGTGGCCTTGGGGTAAGGAAAGATGTTTTAAATGGGACACAGAAAGCACAAACCTAGAAACAAAATAGTAATAAATTGTACTTCATCAAAACTTACAACTTTTGCTCTTCCAACAATACTCTATAAAATGGAAAACACAAGCCACAGCCTAGGAAAATATATTAACAATATTGACAAAAGACTTATAGCCAGGATTTTTTTTTTTTTAAATAAACTCTTAGGCCCCAATTAACATTGAGCAAAAGATTTAAACAGAGAATTCATCATCGAAGACATATTTACTGGCCAGTAGGTCTACAAAAGGTACTCAACATCACTGTCATCAGGGCAATGAAAAATAAAATCACAGTGAGATACCACTACTCATGCACTAAAATGGGTAAAATTTAAATAAGTGCCAACACCAAGTGATAGCAAAGATGTGGCACAACTAAAATTCTCAAAAACTGCTGATAGCACTACCTTAGGGTACAACCACTTTGAAGAACATTTTGTAGTTACTCATAAGGTTAAATACACACTTCCCATACTACTGAGCAATTCCACTCCTAGGTGTCTAGTGAAACGAAAACATATGTCCACACAAAAACTTATACGTGATCATGAATATTCATAACAGGGTTTCTCAAAATAGCCAAACACCTAAAACAACACAAATAGCTACCCAGAGGTGAGTGGATAAACAAAGTGTAGTATATCCCTACAACTTCTAAAAGGCATCTCAAAATGAACTGACCCATGCAATAACATGGGTGGAGCTCACATAGAATCTCAATTCATACTAATTGAAAAAAGTCAAACACAAAAGTACATATATATATTTCCATTTATATGAAATTCTAGAATAGGAAAAATTAATCAATAGAGATACAAAGGAAATTAGTGGTTGCCTGAGACCAGGAGTGGGGTAGGGAGTGAGGACTGACTACAGAAGAACTTTAAGGGATGATAGAAATGTTCTATGTATTAATTTTGGTGGTAGTCACATGGATATATACATTTTTCTAAATCTGAATACTGTACACCTAAAGTTTACATTTACTATGTGTAAATTATACCTCAGTAAAGTTGATTTAAGAGCTAGATTGAGATATTATTTCTCACCACTCAGATTGGTAAAAATCAGAGTTAGAAAACATACCATGTTGATGTGGAGGGACTACAAACTCTCATATATTACTAGTGACAGTGCAAAATTAGATCATCCATAGGGAATTTGCCAATAGTGACCAAATGACATAGGCATTTACTTTTAACTCATATATCTCACTTCTAGCAATCAATTCCAAAGGTGTATTAACAAAGATATGGAAAAAATATATACACAATTTTTCATTAGAGTAGTGTTTTCTGCAACAGAAAGCAGAACAATAGGAAAACACTCAAATACCTAAGGACCATGATATATTCAGCACAGAGATACAGGTCAGACTTCTCTGAATATGCCTTGTGTTTCAATTATGTATATGAATATACTTATATTTCCTACTTCCATTCACGGAAAATGCCTGAAGTAATGATCAACCCAGTTGCAATGAGTATCTCAATTATGTTCTCTAAATACCATTTCCCATCAAAAAATAAAATCAGAGTTCTTAAGAGAGACAGCTCATTCCAGGCCTGGGAAAGGAAATGTATAAATGGGTCATAATAAAAGCCAAATAAAAATTGGAAGCAACCAAATACTACCTGAGTCAAAAGGATTCAGAACCAAACTTAAGAACCTCCCACTGGCTGAAGACGGGACCATTTGTGCATCAGTAAAGATTATAAATACATGAGGTGAACAAGCAAATTTTTAAAATCCTTTTGTTCATAACGGTACTAAAAAAAGTACACTCATTGGTCACTGAAGATTGTTAGGAAACCAATTCATTAATCTGAAAACTGGTAAATAAAGGGAAAGAAAATGCCATCGGCAAATCCAGACTGCAGAAAAAGCTGTAGGGCAAATACCTAGTTTTTCCAACAACTAAATGCCAAGAAAAAGAGTTGGGGGAGTTCTCTATAGATTACAAAAGATTAAGTAACTCACCAACCTGACAACAATGTGTATACCATATTCAGAAAGTTATTTGAACAAACATAATTTTTAAAATATATTTTATGAGACAATCAAGGAATATGAACATTGACTACATATTAGATGATGGTAAGGTGTTACTGCCAATTTTGCTAAGTGTGATAATGGTGTTTAATAAGGCTTTAAGGGAGTCTTTATCATTTAGAAATATATAGTGTATTTAAAGGTGACAGATCATCTAGGATCGGACTCAACCCAATGAGGCGCAGAAACAATGGGAATGGATACACAGACAAAAGAACACTGCCCATGAGTTCATTACTGTTGAAGCTGGACCGTGGGTACAGGGAGTTCATTATGTTATTCTCTCTAGATTTTTGCACGTTTAAAATTTGTCAAAATAAAAAAAGCTTTTTTTAAGCATCAGTAAACAGTTGAAAGGAAAAGAGAAATCTAATCTGGTCGTATGAGCTAAAAATAGATGTCACAAAGAAGAAAGATCAGACTTGGTAACGCTACAACTCAATATAAAGAATCATATCCTAAAACCCAATCTATGCAAAAAGTTAACAGTAAGCTAATATTTGGTAAGTCCTGATTGGTGAGACATAAATAATCAGTCCTATAATGAGGCCGTAAGTCCCTGGAACAGCAAGACGAAAGCAACACGTGGAGCACCAGGAAACATGTATTCACCTAAAGCAGAGACAGCAATGGAGGACTTCAGTCTGGACGGAATAGCTAACACAAAATAATAGAAGGACAGTGAGGATCTGAAACCAGGAGCAAAGCAATGGAATGAAGATGGTGCTATAAATTCTAGAGACAGTTCATAGGAACAACTGACGGTATTTGATACCGAGATAAGGGGAGAAAGAGGAGCCAAAGATGATTCAATTGAATTCAGCAACTACCAAACAGCTGTGTGCCTGACATGGCTTTGAAGACCTGGCAGTTTAATTGGAGAGAGAAATAATTTAAATAATTAACTATGATATATACAAATGTTTTATGGCAGAAATGAGCATGAAAGTTGTAAGAGAACATAGATGGCGACATTAACTGAGATGGTGGGAATGCTGGAGGAAGAGCAGTTTAGAAACGATTGTAGAGGGGCGCCTGGGTGGCTCAGTCGGTTAAGCGTCTGCCTTCGGCTCAGGTCATGATCCCGGGGTCCTGGGATGGACCCTGTGTCAGGCTCCCTGCTCAGCAGGGAGTCTCCCTCTCCCTCTGCTCCTCTCCCTGCTTGTGCTCTCTCTCCCTCAAATAAAGAAAATCTTAAAAAATATAAACTAAGAAAGGACTGTAGCACCTGAGGTGCTTCAGGGACATCCAATTGCGTGGGTCCCACAGAAGGTTAGACGGAGGTCCTATCGGCATCTAGGCAATGACTTCCAAAATAAATAGACTAGTTCAGTTTGTTGGAAGACAGCAAAAATTGCCACCTTTACACTTTGGTCCTGTAAATGCAATATTTTATTTTATCAGCATCTTCATGGAGTTTACATTTTTATTTATTTAAATCTTTTCTGAATGCGAAGGAAAGAATATTCCAATTAAATACTACTATGAAGACTTTGAGAAGTCATCTGAACCTAATGTCAAATTCCCTGACGCCCTGTTTAAGTGCACCATGTAAGACAGATTAAAGCAATTTATTTATGAATGCTTGCCTCGCTGCACTTATCAGTATAGATATAAAACGGTATAGTAATAATGGCTGCTTTTGGTGAGAAAAAATGTTACCTCAAAGAGGGAAATGCAATAAATCTTTGTTTCAAGGGCTGTGTACTGAGAGAGGGAAGGTAGATGCAGCCCGGCTAATGTGACTAAATAGAGCTAACTTTTCAAAATGAAAACAAATCCTATTTATTTCCCTTTAGCAATCTTTGTGCTCAACTTTGGAAAGCACTGTTTTGGAATCGGTAGTTTTCTCGGAAACTCTGGGAAACTGAGAAACTCTAAGTTGCGTGTATCACTCGGTCCAAATATAGGCAATAGAACAATGACTCAGGAGGGCTCTGCGAGGTTAAACGGTAAGACACAGTCTTCAGCATCACTTGGCATGAGGAACTCAGTAAGCCCAATGTGTCGTGTGGCATTAAGTTCATGCTACAGCAACTGGGACCACACGTCGACTTTTGAAGAACCATTTATAGTCGTTTCCTTGGGTTGAGAGAGACATCCAAGAACACCCCGTATAAAATGAAAGGTCACCATGAGCTATCATTGAACACTTGCATATTAACTTCTTAAATTTACTAGAAACCGTAACAAAAATCCTACCGACAGGCCGTTTTCACCCTGTACACATTCTAGATATCTTTATAGTGAGAGACGCGAGTCAATATTCTCAAAAAAGAACCTCACCAACGTGACAAACGAAGGGAAGTTGAATAATGGTGCGGACAGAGACGTTTATTTAACCACCGCCTCCCAGAGATACGGGATGGAAGACCGCCTCAAGATCCCCATCCCACAGAAGGCGCGTTTTTATTTTTATCTAAGCAACGGGCACGATACAGTACATGACTAAACATAATCCGATTTGATTTGTGTTGCAGAGGCTCTCCAAAGAACAAATCTGTAAAATTACAGCATGTGAAAGCTTAACACCGTGATATAAAATGGCAGTGGCACGGTTCGTATCTTAAACTGACAGACTGATGGTGATTATTGCAAGGACAATGCCCTGCATATGTCAAACGATTTGCAAATAATTTATGTCACCTTCTCCTCCATTATTGTTTTTGCAGAGGACATAAACTGTGTCACCAATATTAAACTGTCTGCAAAAAGAGCCGAGCTCAGCTTTCTCCTCTCCGAGAACGCACGGCCATCTGCACCCAGACAAACACGCATATGGCCGTCATTTGTCCAACATCTTACACAGTGTGAAGGTTTTTTACTTGAAATGCCAACCTGGGTGGCAGATGATGTATGTGTTTCCCCAGCCCTGTGATTACCGGGCCCGCGCCGCTGTGCCGCGCTCTCACCTCATCAGTTCCACAAGCTGCGCTCCGAGGTGTGTGAGGCATTGGCCGCGATATGGCTTCTGACACGCGGGGAGGTGGGCTGCTCGGGGGGCTGAAGAGCGGCCTCCGGGTTTTGTTCCAACTGGGGTCAAAGTCTGACCTGCAGAAATTAGTGCAGGGAGAGATTTAGGACTCAAAAACAGTGACTTGAAAACGGGAATGAACATATTTTGATAAAGGGGAAAGCTGAGGGCACTCTTGCCCTCCCCTGGTTAACTGCTGTGCCAACTGCCTTCGAAATGGCCTGGGTTCTGTCTCCTTGGAGAAGAAGGTGAGGGAAGGTCTGCTTGGTGTCATCAGTTGGAAATCAAAAGCTAGATTACAGCTAGAAGGTGTAATTAGTTGTAGGGATTTGCCATGACCAGAGACCAGAAGGAGAGAGAATGGTCATCCCTACCATGACAGGATGAGGCAGCTCTTCTAAGGTCTAAAGTTTTAGGAACACAGAAATAAGATTTTCTTTTATCCTTTTGTCTATATGCACGTCCCCACACACACAGGGTACAAGTGAGATCCTAAAGCATAATTTCTAAACTATCAAGACAGGATTATTTCGTTATTTCCTTCCTTCCTTCCTTATTTCTTTAACCTGTAAATGTTCCCCAGAATCCAGACATTTGATTCTTTTCTTACTATGATCCTCTGTTTTTATCAGGGAGGGAGAGGGAGCAATAGAGAAGAACTAAAAAGTTTAAAGATTGTCCCAAAGGGATCTGTTTAGACATCAAATAGTTTTTACAAAACCACACATTTTGATGAGTTAAGTGTAAATTCATCAGAAACATATGGATTTATTTTCCTATAAAATTCACATGGACATAAAATATCTCCCTGGCCCCCCTCTTTCAATGGCAGGTTGTGTGGGGGTTGGGGGGGAACTAAACGAAGACATGTGATATTTAGTTCTTGTCCTCTATCATTTACCATATTTGGACATAAAAGATTTTTCGAACATGGACTTTGAAAACTTGAGCAAAAGTACCTAATTTTAATAAAAAGAAATCATTCCTCAAAATCAGTTTACAAAACAAAAATCTGTGTACTTACCAAAATGAAAAAAATCCCATTTAGAATCAGTTATGCTTATGGGAGTAAGTGAAATAAAACCCATCAAGGCCATCTGGGTAGAGACTCAATAGGATGATTTCCAGAAAATGAATACTCTCAATTGAAAAGAATAGCCAGTTAACAGAATTTCAATCAATATTTGCCATTTCGGATTACCTGTAATTCTTTCAATTAATGACAAGAGGGAAGAAAATGGAAAATACATATGTTAATAATAAAATGATAGAAAAACAAGCAAGATGGATTTAGTAAACTTGCATTTGGGGGAGTTTTAAGATGTGGCCAGCAGCCCCCTAGGAACTTATTCTGACAAGTTTAATTTACATGTTTTAAAACGAGCATTGTCAAGGTTGGCAGAGCTGAATTACACCCAGTTTATCCCTCCTCCAATCCCCAGGCTTTTTGTTCTCCCATACCCTACAAATACCAAGCACATGGATAGTGAAGATCTCTCTTATGTATAGAAGATTCTTCGGGTGATTTGTTAAATTAGAATTGTAAAAATTAATGTCTTTTTAAACTGCCTACTGGACATTGCCATTTGGACGCCCAACTCATCATGTCCAAAACTGGCTTCCAAACTGTCAATATCTCGTGACTATGCTTTTCTATCAACTGGGTTTTTTTTCTGCCATTGAGGCTCCGAATTTTGCCACTGCTTTTTCTCCCACCACATCTCATTAGCTATCAGCCCTGTACCCCCTTTCTTCCAAGTTTTTCTCAGATCTGCCCCTCTATTTCCCTTTTCTTGGCAACCTTCCTAATCCAACTACTCATTACCTCAACTTAAATTAATGAAAGGGGCTTTTATTTTTGTCTCCTAGCTACAGGAGGTATAGAACACATCATTTCCTTATCAATCGTGCTCAAGAGCCAATTTAATCATAGCTTATTCTTCTCTTCAATAAAAATAACACTTTGGACTTGTAGATTGCTTCTCAATCCACAAAGAACTTTCACATCACTTAATTTGTTTGATCTTCACACCAAACCTGTGAGGTGGGCAGAACAGGTATTAACACTTCCATTTTGTAGATGAGGAAGATAAAACTTGGAGAATGCATAACTTGCCTGAGACCATTTAAACAGTTACCAGTTGAAGCCAGGAGTCCAACGCAAGGTTTTTTACTCCAAGCCCAAAGCAATTTCCATTATACCACACTGTATAGGACGACTGCACGTTGCCCAAATTTCAAAATTGCTTAAGTGTGCTCAAGGCCATTTGTTACCTCGTCCAAATTTATACTTATAACTTCATCTTTCATGGTTATGCTACAGAAACCTTTGATCCAATCACACTGATTTACCTACCATCTGTGAATTTGCTGGGCACTTTTTACTCATACTGTAACCTTTTAATAAGTCTTCCCTTATTCAAAGTCTACCTTCCTACCTTTTAAAATGCAATTCAGGGGGCGCCTGGGTGGCTCAGTGGGTTAAGCCTCTGCCTTCGGCTCCGGTCATGATCTCAGGGTCCTGGGATCGAGCCCCGCATCGGGCTCCCTGCTCAGCGGGGAGCCTGCTTCCCCCTCTCTCTCTGCCTGCCTCTCTGCCTACTTGTGATCGCTCTCTCTCTCTGTTAAATAAATAAATAAATAAATAAAATAAATAAATATAAAAAATAAATTAAATAAATAAATAAAATCTTTAAAAAAAAGATAAAATAAAATGCAATTCAGGGGCACCTGGGTGGCTCAGTGGGTTAAAGCCTCTGCCTTCAGCTCAGGTCATGATCTCAGGGTCCTGGGATCCAGCCCTGCATTG
Source organism: Potos flavus (assembly GCA_028534135.1). NCBI lineage: Eukaryota > Metazoa > Chordata > Mammalia > Carnivora > Procyonidae > Potos > Potos flavus. The sequence continues at coordinate 122,512,129 of CM052883.1, read as the reverse complement.
GGCTCTCTGCTCAGCAGGGAGCCTGCTTCCCCCTCTCTCTCTCTGCCTACTTGTAATCTCTCTCTCTCTCTGTCAAATAAAGTGATAAACAATAAAAAAATAAATAAATAAAATCTTTAAAAAAAAATAAAATGCAATTCAAGTTTACCTTCTCCGTGAAGCTTTCTACAACCATTCCATTCAATGTCAATAATTTTTCACATGTTTAAACTCTGTCATTTTTTGGAATGCTTAATTACATATGGCCTTCCGTCTCTTCTTAAATGGTTGCTTCTTTGCCTTCTCATTTAACTTTGCACACATCTTTGCCTTATCTACCCTTATAGATTATAATCTGCTGGAGAACACAGGCTGTGCCTGTCTTTGTATCTCCTTCAGAATCTAACAAATACAACATAAAAGATGTTCAGTAAATATTTGTTTAATGGAATTAAATTCATTTGGATTGAGTTTTGTTAGTAGATGGCTTTTATATCCGGCCTTATTATTATGAATATTATAGCAATACTTGTAAGTATTATCATAGTATTCCGTATACAGGTATCTTGATTACCCTCTCCTAGATGCCTTCAACTTAATTTGATATTTTTTTAAAATTTTAGTTACTTTAAATACTATATATATTATTAATCCTCATCAAATGAGGAGTTTAAAATAAAGTAATTTTTTCTTGGTCTTTTTTGGAAGTCAAGTTTTCATGTGACACATTATTTTCTGATTGGGTTTACACAGAGATGGTGTTCACTGACTCCTATTAGAAAACCATTTGAAACAACTTCTATGACAGAAATGTGTCATTAATCAATAGTAATTATTGAATAAATTTTAAAGCTTTGACAACATACCAAATGAACTGGACATCTGCCTTCACTTTATTCCTTTATGTATTTATTAATCATCTTAAGATAGCTTCTAACACAAGCATAAATATAATAAAGTTCAGCATTTCAATTTGCCATCCAGGATAATTTTCTTTTCCTATTGTTTGAAAATACAAATAACAACTTTTTAAAGGTTTTCTATACTTACTGAAATGATTCTTCTGAAAAGCCAAACATACGAATCCTGACTTTTTAGCATGTATTGGGTCCTTAGCACACTTTCAGAGTTCTAACATCAATTATATACATAGAATAACATTTATGTTACATAGGGCTCTCTCGTCTACCTTCTTGGACATTTGGAGTATATTTATAATAGCTGTTGTAACATCACTGTGTACTAATTCTGTCATCTGTGTCATTTCTAGGTCTGTTTCTACTGATTGATTTTTCTTCTTGTATTTCTTTGCATGCCTGGTAATTTTTTTTGGATGCCAAACATTGTGAATTTTATATGACTGGGTGCTGGAGATTTTTATGTTCCTTAAATATTTTAAGGTTTTGTTCTGGAATGAAGTTAAGTTACTGGGAATTAATTCGATTCTTTTGAGGCTTGCTTTCAGGCTCTCATAGGAAGGTCCACACAGCCTTCACCCTAGGCCTAATTTGGCCCTAATCCCCTTCTGAGGCAACACCCTCCTGAAGACCCCATTTAATGCCACATGTATCAGGTTATCTTTCCACCCTTGACTGGTTGGAACACAAACTACTTCCAGCCCACTATGAGCTCTAAAGATCATTCTGCTTGCTTTTTTTCAATAGTTCCTTGAGTCTTGGTAGTTTCTTCATACGCATGTGATAAGCAACACTCACGACCAGAAGCAAAACCTTTTATAGATCTCTTAGAGTTATCCATGCTGTTGTCTCCTCTCTGGTACTCTGCTTTTTGTTTTCTGGCCACCCTAGCCTTCTTGAACTCTGAACTCTTGTCTTCTCAACTCAGGAACTCTGTTTGGGTTCCCCTCTCTTGTGCTGCAACCTAGAAATGCTCACTAAGCCGAAGCTGGGGCAATTGAAGGGCTCATTTTTTTTTCTTCATGCAAAGATCACTATCTTGAACTGGCTAATGTTTCATGTGAGAAAACCATTGTTTCCTATATTTTGTCTGCTTTTTTTTTTAGTTGTTTAAGGCAGGAGAATAAATCTAGTCCCTGTTACTTCTATACTCCCATCATGACTACAAGTGGAAGTTCTTAGATCACATTTGAAAGGTAAAGATGACTCTAGGGTACAGAGTAAAAACGAGCTTTTCGTTTTCGAAACTGTCAAAAACAAAACTAGCAGACCAACAAACAAACCCAGAAATGAAAATTTATCCTTTCTAAAAGAAACCCTTCAGCAACGGTATTCAGTTCAGAGTAGAAAAAGTAAAATATATCAACTCTTTAGAGTAAAATCTTTGATTTATACAGGTATGAAGAGGTAATCCAACATTTTAAAGGTGATTTACCCAACCTCTTTTGAAATCACTTTAATTTCTTAAAGGTGACAAAAAGCATTGTATTGAAATGGCTGATCCACTATTAAAATTTAAGGTACTTTTCCCTTTGTGTTATTTGGTAGCAAAAAAATAAAAAATAGTGTGACTGCTGTACAAGTCTGTTCATAGTCAAAAGAAAAAAGAGAGAGCAAAAAAGAAAGAATAAAATAAACAGAAAAATTGGACTGAGCAAGTGGTACTTTTTTTCTTTACATGCCCCACTTTGTATTGGTAAGACCAGATAATGAGTAGCACTTTTTCTTTGTAACAATTCATTAATCAGAGAAATGATCCTTGCTAGTGTTTAGATGTTTTACTTAATTTGGTACCTCTGGCCTGCTGCCCCACTAGTGCCAAAATTATTATTTCTCACCCAGCAGGTGATAAATAACAACTTCAGTCGTGATTAATACCACGAATCCTTCAACCTGACTAATGCAAAAAAAACTTCAGACCTACAGAACAAGTGGGTGATAATTGTTGTGAGGACTGTTGGAGCTCCGCTCAGCCTGTGAGGAAAGAAATCCACAGGAAATGAAGCGTTTGCTAGCAGGCCAACTGATCCTAAGAGGCTTCATTAAGCCCAACTCAGCGACATTCGCCATTTGAATACCAGTGCCAGGTTTTCTCCCTCCGGAGCAACGCTAAGTTTTAAGTATCTTCAGAGAAAAGAAACCACTAACTCAGTTTTGCATGCATTTAAATATTTATTGGATGGTTGAATGAATGGACGAATGAATAAGAAATAAGAAAATAGAATTTTTGCCCAAGTACTCGACATTGTAATATGGGTCATTTGAGAGCTACATATGATTATCTCTTGTCATTTCTCTAATAATGCAATTGTGCACAAATGTAGTTTTGCTCAAACCCATAGCAAAATTACCATTCTCTGTTGGCAAAAAGAAAACTGTTAGCAATGGCCAGTAACTAAAGCCACATGGTGCCGTCAACTTGATTATCATCATTTAACACTAGATACCAAGGTGGTAGTATACCAGTGGTTCTCAATTAGGCAGATGGTAAGGGGAATGCGTATTGTTTGAAAAGCTTCCCACAATATTCCTTGTCTCCTAATTGAGAAACTTCTTTAAGGCATAGTATACATTTTAAGTCACAAGTCGATGGATTCATAATGGTGGTCAACCAGTTTAGTATGGCCTATAGACATATTTGTTTGGCAGGCAAGTTGTTATCATTTTTTTTTATGTTATTTTAATGCCTTAGGTAAAGGGATGAATTCTCCAGTTTGGCATGGCCCCCACTATTCCCTATTGTCTTATTATCCAGTCTGTCTCATTCTATTCATTACAAGCCTGGCTTCTGAACTGAATTTGTTATTCCTGGCTAAATGGAGAAATATTAAGTAACAACCGAGAAAAAAAAACCCTAAAAGAATAACTTGGATCGGGATATGTGGCTAAATACATCAAGAGATTTTCAAGATTCACAAATTATATAAGCATCAATTTCTTCAGCTAAGAAATATTTCACTTCTGCCCTTATTTAAACAAGCAATGCCTGGCATGGTATCAAAACCACTAGAAAACTGCACAATGTTGCAAGTGATGTGGAAACACAGAAGAGGGGAAGGTAACCAAACCCAGATCTCAGGATGACTCTTAAGAATAGTCTTAACTAGGATTTGAAGTAAGTGGAGAAAGAGAATGAAACAGAAGCCTCTTCTCTCACTAATATCTCATAATTCTTAATAAAAAGTAAAGAGAAGTACCTTAAATTGGAATGTAGAGTGCTGATTTATTTATCACTGATTTGCTCTTTTAGAAGAAATAGAAAACCTAAAGAAATAACCAAAAATATAAGTTGAATTAGTAGTCAAAAATCTACTCCTCCCCCAAATCCAGTAACTTTCGAAGAATGGTAATCCCTAGGTTTCAGAGAACAGAGAGGAAATGTCACTCGATTCATCTCTTTAAATCAACCTTATTTTAGTATAATTTTCATAGAATATAGTTTGATGAGTTTTGCCAAAATCTGTTATACATCCTATAAACACCATAATCAAAATATAAATTTTTTTCCGTGACTCCAAAAAGTTCCCTTGTGCCCCTCTGTATTCAATTAAAAACATAAATAAAATAAAAATTAAAAAACACCTCACCCCAGGCAACCATTGATCTCGTCACTATAAATTAAATTTGCCTACTCTAGAATTTCATATATATGTACATAGAGTATACACTTCCACTTCTGGCATCCTATCCTCACTAAGGTTTTGAGATTCACCCAGGTTGTTGCAAGTAACAGTAACTTGTCCCTTTTTATGATTGGATTGTATTCCACTGTTTGAATATACCAGAATTTATCAATACATCTATAGATGGACTTTTGGATTTCTCTCAAAATCCAGGCTATTACAAATTGAGTTGGAATGAACATTCAGGTACAATTCTTTAATTGGATATGGTTTCATTCCTCTAGGGCAAATACTTAGAAGTGGATTTGTTCAGTCATACAGTAAATGCATGTTTAAGAAACTGCTAGTTTTCCAAAGTGCTCACATCAATTTGTATTCCTACTGGCAGTGTATGAGAATTCCAACTTTCACTACACATCTTTGCCAATACTTGCTAGTGTCAAACTTTTCAATTCTAGCCATTTTTTTTATAAGCGTGTAGTGGCATCTCATTGTGGTTTTACTTTTACCTGATAACTAATGACATTAAATTTGTCTTCATGCATTTATTGGCCATTGACAATATTTTTTGTATAATTTCTGTGTAAGTCTTTTGTTCTAACCTGGCTTGCCTTTTATTAACTTCTAAGAGTTCTTTATATGTTCTAGACTCAGGATGTTTATCAGATACATTATTGCAAATATCTTCTCCCAGTCTGCGGCAACCCTCTTCATTTCATAGTTTCTCTGGGCGAGCAGAGGTTTTTAATTTTGATGAAGTCCAGTTTTTTAATAGTTTCATTTTTTTTATAAGTGTTTATGTCCTACCTACAAAATCTTTGCCTGCCCCAAGGTCGTGAAGATTTTTCCCAGTATTTTCTTTGAGAAGATTTAGAGTTTTAACTTTTACATTTAGGTCTATATTTTGAGTTCATATTTGTGGGTAGTTGAGGTATCATTTTTAAAATATGATATTGAGTTGTTCCAGAACCATCTGTCTAAAAGGCTGTCCATTTTTCTTTTGGAATTATTTAGAGTTTTATTGACTATTTTCTATTGTGTTTCTGTTTTCTATGTCATTTGGGGTTTCTCTATTGTATGTCCATTTCCTATTTTATTGATTTCCATTATTTATTATTCCCTTCATAGTACCTATCAGGGGTTAGTTGCTCTTTTTCTAGATTCTAAAGGTGGAACCTGAGATCATTGATCATAAACTATTTTTCCTTTTCTAATATTAACATTTAAAGCTATAATTTTCCCTCTTGGCACAGCTTAAGTTAAATCCCACAAATTTGGATATATTTTTTTGTTATTGTTAAATTTAAAATATTTTCTAATTTTCTTTGTGATTTTGATTCTGATCCTGGGTTATTTTGAAGTGTGTTGTTTCATTTGCAAATATCGGGGGATTATCCCTGACCTAAATTCACTCAAAAACTATTTGTTGAATATCTACAAGTTCAACAAGTAGGTACACTCTTAGAGATAAGGAGCAATGAATTAGGCAGCAGATCTTTATCCAGACTACTTACATTGCACTGATCCTGCAAACTAAAGATTTTTATTAAATAAGTAAAAATAAGCACTTTGGGAAATGTAAACATCAAATCTGATTAGAACTTCACTCTCAAGAGTAATAGTCTAGTGATGAAATAAGAATACGACACCAAGAGAAAGACAATGTGGTTATTCAAGAACTTGACAAAATGCTTCCTGTGCTGTCCAATGAGAAATGCCGCACTTCCAAATTCTCAAAGGGAGCAGACAGATAATGGATGCCTAATCTATTATTGCTTTCAGTCAGAAAAAACTTCTGACATCATATAGTCAAATAACTGGCAAAAAATGATTACTATGAATCTACATCATATGAATGTGTTAAATTATTGTTTACATAATTATGGCCTTATATCCAGGAATATATCATAGATTAATCTTTAGGTCTATTTAAAACATCAATTATTTATCATGATAAACAACTAGAGAGGGAGTGATCTTTCCAGTGAGAACACTGGATATTCTTTAAAAAATCATTAATTGTCTTAATTTCATTATTAGCTTTGTCTTTTTACTTTGAGACTCCACGTATTATCAATAATGAGACTTGCTTGTACGTTTTTCCTCACAGTATTTTGTTTTTAGTCTTCAGTTTCTGTTTGTTGTACTAGTTCTGAATAATATTCCTGTGATCATACCTTGCTTATTTCAACAGAAAAAAATAAATAGGACCAGGAATTCAAACTGAAAACAACAAAAACCTAAAACATAGCAATATCCTTAATGTTTTGTTTTAAATTCTCTCTGGTTTTATAGGAATGACACTTTACACTGATGAAAGTATATTGCATTAAGTTCAGTACAGCAACATTTCTGATTTTAAGAAAAAACAGCATAGCATTCATAGTTTTCGTTTATAGTTCTTTTACACATTATTATTTTTTAAAACAATTTTGTTAAGTTTAATTTGAAAACGTAGGCAGGGAAAAACAGTAAGGAACTAATCCCCAGAAACAACTTTGTGCCTGTGAATGGTATTTCTTTCAAATATATTATTAAACCAAAATGAAATAATTACATGTTGAGCATTAACAAAATATACATGTAATATGGGAGCAGAGTACGCTCTCCCCTCAAGAACACAATCTCAACTCAATAATCATTGAAAGTGCACATATTAAATACTTGGGTGTAAAAAACCACAAATATACTGAATAATATCTAATAAGCCAAACTTAGGACATTGATATAACAGTCAGTAGAATCACCTAAGTTCATATTTCAATAATTTGACATATTTGATAAAGTTTTCAAAATACTTAGTAAATAACAAAGTGTTTCTTAAGGTATAGTCTTTGACTATCTCACACTAATGGAAGAAGATATGAGTCAGCGAAAAACATCTTTTTTTTTTTTTTAAGATTTTATTTATTTATTTATTTGACAGAGAGAGATCACAAGTAGGCAGAGAGGCAGGCAGAGAGAGAGGGGGAAGCAGACTCCCCGCTGAGCGGAGAGCCCAATGTGGGGCTCGATCCCAGGATCCTGTGATCATGACCTGAGCCGAAGGCAGAGGCTTTAACCACTGAGCCACCCAGGCGCCCCGAAAAACATCATTTTTCAAATTAGAATAATAGTTTCTCCTTCAACACAACCTCATCAGTAGGTAGGCGAGGATAAAATGAATACTATATATCTTTAGTATTTTTATAGGATGTGAATGCTAGAGTGACATCACCAAGATGGTGACACAGATTGTTCCTGACTTCACTCCCCCTCACAAGAACAACTAACAACTATTCAAGAGCAAGACACCATTTGGGGTGCCTGGCTGGCTCAGTGGGTAGAACATGTGACCCTTGATCTTGAGGTTGTGAGTTCGAGCCCCACATTGGGCATAGAGTTTACTGAAAAAAAAAGAACAAGATACTCCGAGAATCCTAGAACATGGGGTGAAAACAAAACACCCTCAGTACCTCAGAGACCAAGACAGACTGCATTAGAAGAGTAAGAAAAGCAGCTACGCACTGACCATTTCGCCCCTCCCCAGGCCAGTGCAGCACCACTCAGAGAATTCTCCCGTGAGCCTGTGATTCCCCCACTGAGAAAAGAGAACCCAGGGGGAACAATCAGCACCTCCCCCACCACTGCACTGTGGGTCACTTTGTAGGTAGCTCTACTCTGTTCTTGCATCACAAGATCGCAGGGGGATCTGCGGGGCCCAGCACCACTGGGAATCTGACTGCGACAGAGAAGAGGAGAGGGGCTTGCAACAACCAGCACACAGATCTTGGCAGGCCAAGTGCCTATCTGCAATACCCAAGTAGTCATCCCAACCAGTGGCTTTCCTCCCTCATCTGTACAACAAAGTCAGGGCTGCACTGGAACCATGGAGACTCAATGAGGTGCAGATCTGCTTATCCAGATCCTCAAACAAGGAGTTTTGCTTGCCCTAGAACCCAGGTGCCCGTGCCCAGGCAAGGTGCTAAGTCATAGCCCCACTCACTATGGAGTGTCTTCCAGTCCCATCTGACCAGAAGGACAGGTGACAACTTCTGAAAGCTGTGCCGGTCCTGCAGCACCCAAGCTCAGAAGCAGGCAGAGCCAAGAGTTTGCAGAACAAAGCCAATGGTCCTGCTTGGTCAGGGAACTTGAGGTGTGGGTTGGCTTGAGTTAAGACAGCATCAAAGGGGTTCACCAGCTTTAGAGTTATTTCTCTCACTGTGCCACTGTTTCTAATCATATTCCTGCTCATTGCTGAAAACAGCCTTCAGCTTCTCTGCTCAGGAAACCTAGTCAGAGCACATAGGAAGCTGTGAAGCCCATTCAACAGCCCTAGGTACAGAGAATGCAGCCCATGGTTTCCCCTGTCTTTAGAGCAAAACCAGTGGCCTCACCTGACCACAGAATTAAGTGCACACTCTAGACTCAACTGGGTCCCCAAACAACAAATTGTATTCATCCTTGGTCCTGTCCTGCATAGCCCTATCTATTACTGATTATGGTACTCAGTCCTGACCATCTAGTAAGCCTAATCAGAGAATCCAGGCAACCATGGAGCCCATCCTGTAGCCTCACTTGGGTAGAGAAGCAAGCCAGCAGTCCAATCCAGCTGTTCTTAGTCAAAGACATACCCCCTCCATCCCTGTCCTCAGAGCTCAAATAGCTGCCTCACCCAAAAATAAAAAATGGCAGACCTCACCTGCCCAAGGACATTACCAAAAGACACCTAGAAACCCCAAATGAGCTGAATGGCTAGGCTACCAAAGCAAACCTGTGAAGTCTGAGAGAGAAGCCTGATTACTCAAATGTGCATATAGCAATGTAAGGAATCAAGGATATGAAAAACCAGGTAAACAGGACACCATCAAAGCAAATTAATAAAGCTCCAATAACTAGCCCTAAAGAAACAGAGATCTATGAACTGTCAGACAAATAATTCAGACTAATCCTCTTAAGGAAGTTTAGTAAACTACAAGAAAACAGACAACTAAATGGAATTAGGAAAACAATACATGAACAAAACAGGAAGTTCAACAAGGAAATAGCAACCATTAAAACAAAACAAAACAAAACAAAACCAAAAACAGACATCCTAGAGCTGAAAAATACAGTAACTGAAGAACTGAATAGTTACAAAAGTAGTCAACCATTCAGAAGAAAGAATCAGCGAGCTGAAGGATAGGGAATTGGAAAGTACCCAGTCAGAGAAGCACAAATTAAAAAGAATGATAAAAGAAAGCCTATGGGAATTATGGGACTCAAGGAAAAGAAACAATATTTGCATAATGAAAATTCCAAAAAAGAGAAGAGAAAGGGATAAAAAGTATATTTAAAGAGAAAAAGGCTGAAAACTGGGGAAGGAACATCTAGATCCATGAGGCTCAAAGGACACCAAATAAGTTGAACCTCAATAGAGTTACACAGAGACGCATTATAATTAAATTGTCAAGAGTCACAAAGAAAGAATTTTAAGAGCAGCAAAAGAGAGAAGTTATATACAAGGGAGCTCCCATAAGACTATTGGTGGATTTCTCAACAGAAACTTTTCAAGCCAGGAGAAACATCGTTCAGCCATAAAAATTGAGGAAATCCTACCAAATGTGACCACATGATTGGACCTTGAGGGCATTATGCTAAGTGAAATAAGTCAGAGAAAGACAAATCCCATGTGATTTCACTTATATATGGAAACTAAAACAAAACAAAAACAAAAAACAAAACTCATAGAAAGAGAGATAAGACTTATGGTTACCTGAGGCAGAAGGTAAGGGGAGGGAGGATATGAAGAAGGTGGTCTAAAGGTACAAACTTCCAGTTATAAAATAAATAAGTATTGGGGATATAACGTACAACATGATGACTATAGCCAATACTGCTGTATGATATACAGGAAAGCTATTAAGAGAGTAGATCCAAAGAGTTCTCATCACAAGAAGAAATTTTTCATTCCTTTTTCTCTTTCTTTTCCTTTCTTTAATATATATGAAAAGATGGATATTAGCTGAACTTATTGTGGTAATCATTTCACAATATATGTAAATCAAGCCATCATGCTACACGCCTTAAACTGATACAAAGACGTATGTCAATTATTTCTCAATGAAACTGGAAGCAAATAAGTAGTAATGATGTGGGTAAATCAAAGTTTTGTAACTTTATAAAGATTAATAATTATAATATAAACATGTATTTAGGATCCTGGCAATTACATATATTAATTAGCACTAAAATTTTTCATTCTAATCATAACTGCTTTTAATAAAAATAACCGTGAAGCATTACAATATCTTAGAATACTTTGATTCATTCTGAGGAATTCAAATTATGCCAGATGCAATTTCACTATTAAGTACATTCTATTGCATTTTAGTTATTTGAAAACTGATAATCCATGTAACAGGAAAAGCTGTAGCTTACTATAATAACTAAAGTTACTGTAACATTTCTGGATAAAATTTCACATTGCAATTTAGTATGATAAGTATGAATTCATAAAATGGTATTGGGGTAAGAGCCTAGCCATTTGCATAAACAAGTAAATAAATAAATATATAAACAAACAATAAAGTCGAGTCCTTAACTCTCTCATCTCTTGCCTCACAATTTCTGGATAGACCACAAGAAGCACACAGATCAGAAAGCCATAATGAAAAAGAATGATACAACTCAACACATTTAAAATTTTTAAATGTACTTCTGAAAAAAATAAAGTCAAAAACAAATGGCTAACTGAGGACAAATATCCACAACACCTATGAAACACTGGGTTAACTTATCTATGATACAAAGATCACATGTCATGTAAATCAGTAAGAAAAAATCCAATTGGCAACAGACAAAACCAGAGATTACAAATAACCAATAAAGATACGACAATGTTAAGCCTCACTTATATAATTGGAGATACAAAATCAAAGAGTACTGAGATACTATTTTTCACTTAGATTGGGAGGTATGTTTCACAGTAAAAGTTTTATGGGAATATAAATTGATATAATTTAGCTATGTGACCTTGAACAAATTTCTTAATCTCTCTATACTTTAGTTTTCTCATCTTGAAAAAAGGTGATATTATATCATAGGGTTGTAAAGCATAAGTTATTTAATATCTGTAAGGAGCTTAGAACAGTGCCTCATACACTGTAAGCACTATATGTCTTCATTAAATAAATACGTTTTAAAAATTCAGACTTTATTTTTTAGAGCAGTTTTAGGTTCATAGCAAAGTTGACAATAAAGTACAAAGATTTCTCACATACTCCCTGCCTTCACATATGCATAGTCATTGTCAACATCCCCCACCAGAGTGGTACATTTGTTACAACTGACAAACCCACATTATGATTGTGACACATCGTAATCACTCAAAGTCAATAGGTCACTGAGCATTACAGTTCCCTCTTGGTATCTGTACATTCTATGGGTCTGGACAAATGTAAATACAATTTTTAGGAGGATAATTTGACAATATATACTTTTTAAGATTTATCAAAAGCAAGAAGCACATACTCTTTGATAGAAAATTTCCACTATTAGGAATTTACCCTTCAGAAATATTACATAAACATGTAAAGATATATGTTCAAGAATGTTCATTACAATGTAACTCATACACATTGTAAACCACCAAAATCTCCTAATGGCACATCTTCATATAATGAAATGTTATGGAACCACTGAACATGTGTACATATATTTCCTTCTACCCTATAGCCCATAAACTGTCAAAAAAGATACATATGTTTAAAAAATATATTCAAAAAAGAATATATTTCTTATTTCTTGAAGAAAGCAAGAAAAAATGTTCCCACAGGGCCAGAAATTCTGAAGAACTGATTAAAAAAATAATGCAGATGGCATTAAATCTACATAGAAATGTTTGGAAGAAACCAAAGCTCCAAATGATAGCAGAAGGTTATCACAAAAAATGAGGCTAAGGAAATTCCATAGGTCAGTGGCACCTTATAAAAAGTGCAGGAAGGGATGTATTCAAGTGACTAATTAGAAAAATGAATTTTTTTAAAAGATTTTATTTATTTATTTGAGAGTGAGAGATCACAAGTAGGCAGAGAGGCAGGCAGAGAGAGAGGGGGAAGCAGGCTCCCTGCTGAGCAGAGAGCCCGATGTGGGGCTCAATCCCAGGACCCTGGGATCATGACCTGAGCCGAAGGCAGAGGCTTTAACCCACTGAGCCACCCAGGAGCCCTAGAAGAATGAATTCTGAGAAGACAGGCTGATGGAGCTCTTCTCCATCTCCAGCTTTTGCTAAGAATAAGAAGCAAATGTTCAATAGCAGTATTTGCTCCCAGGATGACGTAGTGAGTACAGATCTGGGATCAGAGAGACAGCGAAGTGAACAAGGAACAACCAATGCCAAGAATAAGAAACAATACACTCACAAGACTAACTGCCACCAAACTCACTTTAAAAGTCTATCATAAAAAATGAGAAGAACCAGATAAGGTTGTATTACTAGCATCCAAAGAAATGTGTAACAATTCTCAAATGCAAAGAAAGATAAGCAGAGAACCAAGAATTGTCAAACACATAAAGAAAACCAACCCCATGAGAAAGTCTCCAAATTCAAAAGAGAAACTATCATCCAAAAAGAGTGACTTATGCAACCAAAGATAAATTTAAAATAAGATCTTCAGAGACTCAAGAGAATAGTTATCTGTGAAACAAAAATAAATAGAAATCTTGGAAATTAGGGGCACCTGGATGGCTCAGTGGGTTAAAGCCTCTGCCTTTGGCTCAGGTCATGATCTCAGGGTCCTGGGATTGAGCCCCGCGTCGGGCTCTCTGCTCAGCAGGGGGCCTGCTTCCCCCTCTCCCTCTGCCTGCCTCTCTGCCTACTTGTGATCTCTCTCTGTCAAATAAATAAATAAAATCTTTAAAAAAAAAAAAATCTTGGAAATTAAAAATACTCTTATTTGGATAGCAGCTTCTGCTAAGATAAGAGATAAGATAAACCAGATTTATCCTCCAACCCGAAATACCTAAAAATCCAGACAAAAATATGAAACAATGGTTTCAAGACAACTGGATATCAAGCAACAAAGGACAGTGATCCCTAAGGGAGAAGAAACAAAGTGATTCCTATGCTTGCCCCTGATTGTATTGGGTTTCCAGGATAGGGCACAGGGAAGAGGAACCCAAGCAGAACCTAGAACGTTCCCTAAATTGGGGAGATTGAGGGGTGAGTCCAGGGAGACAAAGGCAGAGTTTGCAGGGCAGAACAGCAGAGGGGAAAGAGAACTCCAGAGATCTACAGAGGATCCCCTCTGAATATTCAGCAGGATACTGATCAGTGCACATGTATGGGAAAACTATCTGGGGTTGAGGCCAGGAAAACACAAGGAAAGGATTAGAGGCAACAGTACTCAGAGATCATACAAGGGTAAGAATAGTGCCTATTCCCACCACTGAGATTTTAAGATTTCATAATCCACAAAATGTTAGTGTACTTAGAAGGGTCTTGTCTCAGAAGAGAAAATAATTAGCCCTAGACTAAATACTATTTGTCTCATGCCTGACAAATATTAAAAAGAAGACCTGAAAGGATCAAACCATTTCCAAGTAATTTAACTGCTTCCTAGAACAAAGCTGGAGAATAGTCAAAGGAATACAAAAATTTCCAGGTCCCCAAAAGATAAAATTCATAATATCTGGCATCAAATGAAAAGTTAGTAGACATGCAAAGAAGCAGAAAGATAAAACCTATATTAAGGAAAAAAAATAAGTCCATATATAGCAAAACATAAAACTTTTATGAAGTACACAAAAGAAAATCTAAATAAGATCATGATCCCAGGGTCCTGGGATCAAGCCCCGCATCGGGCTTCCTGCTGGGCAGGAAGCCTGCTTCTCCCTCTCCCACTCCCCTTGTTTGTGTTCCCTCTCTCACTCTCTTTCTGTAAGATAAATAAGTAAAATCTTTAAAAATGTCTACCTTCGGCTCAGGTCATAATCCCCAGATCCTGGTATGGAGCCCTGTGGCTGGCTTCTTGCTCAGCAGGGAGCCTGCTTGTCCCTCTCCCTTTCCCTCTACCCCTCCTCCCTGCCACACACTCTCTGAAATAGATAAAATCTTAAAGAAACAAAAAAGAATAAGTAGGTTCAACAGGATTACTGTATAGATTTCGTTATACTAACAACTTAAAATTTTAATTATTTATAATAGCTGAAAAATAGAAAAAGTGTGCAAATAGCAACAAAATCAACAAACAAGATGGACTTCTATGGTGAAAAACTTTATTGAAGGATATTAAAGAACCATATGGAAGCATGACGCATTTATGAATATAAAGACACAATTTTATAAAGGTAGTGATTCTTCCCAAAATAACCTATTCGATGTAAATCCAATCAAAATCCTATTTTTCGCTTTTGGTGGAATTTTAAAAGTTGATTCTAACCTTTGCATGAAAATGCAAAGATCCAACTTTAATTCCTGAAGACAAAGAACAAGAAGGGATATTTGCCTTATCAGATGTCAAAACTTGGTATATACTACAGAAATTATGAGCATTTGATTTTGATGCAAAATAGGAGAGTCAACTTAATAGATCAACATAACAGGATAGTCAAGAAACAATCCTATGTGCAACAGGATAGGTAATAAAATTGGGATTATATATCAGCCAAAAAATCTCAGACCAGTCAAGAAGGTTAATAAAAAGTGCTGGGAAAATTAGTTATCCATTTTGAGAAAAGAATGAAATTAAATACCTATCTCATACCATTTAAAAAAAAAGATATTCCAGGTACATTAAGAACTTTAATATGAGAGGCAAACTTGTATAAGAAAATGTTAGAGTGGCTTTATAATCTCAAAGTCGATGAATACGGTGGATTGATGTTTAACACCCATTACACCCTCCTTTTAAGGTGCCTTTCTCTATTGCAGAAGCCAGAAGGTTAAAACTTAACATTTTCCAGACTCCTTTACAAACAGGGCTCTGGATGTTATTTGGGTTCAGTCATTCAGATGCATTTGCGAAAGATTTGAAAAGTGAAAGTAAGGTGCAAAGTACAACTCTGTTTCTCTAGCAAGTGTTTTCATAAAGGTTCTGTTTTTTCCGTAGCAGCATCAGCAGAGGTCCCGATAATCTAGTCACTAGCTTTGTGAAGTTAAGAAGCAGGCTGGGGGCACCCACTCGGCCCACGCATATTCCAGCAGGCATTGTCTGACTCTTGCTCCATGCTGCAGCATGGCAAAGGCATCCCAATCATGGCAGCTTTTGGATCACAGAAGTGATGGAATGGTTGGAGAGCCCATGGTTTCCTGATTAAACGAGGCAGGAGCATCACTGGTGACTGAGTTCCGTGTAATCATTGCTGAAAGTATAACCTAGAGCATTTTTCAGTATGCTAAAAAATTCTGTAAGCCATTAATATCTTGTAATAAATTGCTTCTTGCTTAAACTACCTAGAGTAAATTCTAGTGGGATTTTGTTTCGTTTTGCTTCTTACTATTTTGGAAGAACTGTTCATTAATGTAGTCATCATAAATTGTCATCAAAATATCTTGCGAGGAACGCAGGAACCAAGTAAGCAGAGTTTAGTCCTTTGTAGGACAATTCTTCATGCCAACCAGTACCTGAAGAACTTGACTTTTTTCCTTAACTTTTACAGAGGTAGGCTATGCAGGTGAAAATTATGTCTTTCTCAACATATCTGATTTCCCATTGTCTTCCTCTACAAATTTCAATGAAAAGTAAAGTGAATGTGCTTAGGCATTACACAAAGTGTTCTTTGCCTGTGTTACTTTGACATACGGTTTTTTTTTAGGTCTTCCCTAAGTTAATAAAGTAGGCAAAACTTACAAGGGAAACACTAAAATACACAGAAATATTTTACTCAATATCACACAATGCATTTAGTTTCCAGTTATGGGCTCTATGACACTGAGATCCACCATAACCATATTGGTTCTCAAGATTGTGTCCACCTGATAGGTTAAAATACACAAAATAAGTCAGCCTCAAGGGCTTAGGGTTCCCCTCCCATGGAAAACAGTAAGGCCTTATTTTCACAAACAATGGGACACCAAAACTGACCCCTGAATTATACATAAGGATTTGGAAGGGTTTCCTTTTTTATAAACAAGGCACAAAAAACTCAAATCATCAAGAAAAAGACTGACCAACACTTCAACTATATAAAACTTAAGAACTTCTGTACATTAGAACATACCACAAATGGACTGAAAAGACAAACCACAAACTAGGAGTAAATATTTGTAGCACTTATAACCAAGTAGGCATTAATATGCCTACAATAGGACTCTCATAAATTACTAAGAACAGGCAACGACCCAACAGAAAAAATAGGCAAAGCCAACTTAAGTAATCATATCACACACACAAAAAAAGCATTGGCCAATAAACATATAAATTTATACTAAGCCCATTGATAATCTTGAAAATACAAATTATAGGGGCACCTGGGTGACTCAGTTGGTTAAGCATCTGCCTTCGGCTCAGGTCATGACCCCAGGCTCCTGGGTTCGAGCCCCACATTGGGCTCCCTGCTCGGTGGGGAGCCTGCTTCTCCCTCTGCATTTGCCTGCAGCTCCCTGCTTGTGCTCTCTCTCTCTCTGCCAAATAAATAAATAAAATCTTTTTTTAAAAAAAGTACAGATTATAACCACGTTAAAAAAAAAGTAATAGTTCCAAATGCTGGCAAAGAGAGTATAAACTGCAATCTGGCACAATATTTATGAAAACAATTTGGAATTACCTTGTAAAGTTAAATACATACATTACTTCACAACCCAGAAATTGGGCTCCTAAGTATATGCTCTGGAAAAATTGTTGTACATTTATACCAGGACATATGTACACAATTGTTCACAAGCAACATTTTTTATAACAGCAAAACTTTGGACACAACCAAAATGTCAACTGACAGGAAACCAGAGAAATCAAATGTTACCTTTGCAAATAGAAGAATACTGCATAATTAACCACTGCTAAATGGAAGAAACAGAAAATGTAATATTGCGTGAAAGCAGCAAAACACAGAACAATGCATACGGTATGATTTCATTTACAGAAAGATCAAAAGCAACAAAATTAAATCATGGGAGTAATTAACACAAAATTCAGGAGAGTGGCAACCTCCAGTTAGGGTAGGGTAACGAGTTGGGATTGGGTAAAGAGCTGGGATCAGGCAAAAATAGTGTCATATAGAGATCCTCAAGATACTAATAAATGTTCTATTTTTAAATTGAGGTGTGGATATGATCTACACAGCAATAGTAATAAGAAAAAAGAACATATTTGTATATTATATCTTAAAAAGCACACTTCTATGAACTTATGTACAACATATATTAAGTAAATAAAGCAAATAAAAAAGAATGGGATTATAGATTGCCCTCAGTTGGTAGCATCTGAGGCAAGGGAGCGGTTCATAGGTACACGGGAGTTTTTATTCTTTTCTCTCCTTTTCGCATGTTTAGAATTTTACATAATAAAACCTTGCTAAGAATTTAGCACTTTTAATTCTAAATGAGCATTTATCTCAAGATTAAAAAGCAGCCTAGATTTCCAGATTTCCATTTTTAGAATGTAGAAAGCTGAAAAGAGCATTGCTCCCATCCTTAGAATAATGATGAACGACCTACAAATTCACCCCAGTTCTTGACCAGCAGAGAGCTGAGATTGCAGGGCCAACTAACCCTGTCTAAGAAGAGGAGATACAAAAGCATTTGTTCACTTTAAAAATACTGGTCAACAGTAAGAACTTAGCTAAAATTTCTAATTAATTGCTAAAAGCTGAGTGTGGCCTCACAAAAGACTATTAAAACCCGTGGGGCCAAAGACAAAAGGAGAATTCACATTCACTCATAGACTCTTGTCCAAGGACCTCACAGGAAGTTTACCAAAAAAAATTGGAGACATGGTGGGAATCTAAGAAAAGTGTCCCTTGTGGTCCCTTGCAGTAAAGGCACAAAACCCCCACCTGGATCCTTCTCCTCTGTTTCTCACATGAACAAAAGGTGCCAAACAAAAGCAATTGTATATCCACATGCAAAAAACCCCAATTTAGACTTACTTCATTCCACTAAAATTAACTCAATATAGATCACAAAATTTAATCATCTAAGAGCTAAAACAATAAAACTTCTAAAAGAAAACACAGAAGAAAATCTTTAGGACTTAGCATTAGGTAAAGATTTCTTAGATATGACAACAAAAGCATAATCCATAAAAGGAAAATGTGAGAAACTGGACTTCACCAGAATTAAAAATTTCTGCTTTTCTAAAAACATCACTGAGAATATGAAAAGACAAGCCATAGACTGGGAGTAAAGCAGTATATATTATTTGAACATAGGCTCTGATTAAAGATATATATTGTAAACTCTGGGTAACCAGCATAAAAAGATTTTAATGTATAAGTAATAAGCCAACAGTAGAGATAAAATGGACTCATAAAAAAAAAAAAAAAAAGCCCAATCCAAAAGAGTTAAAAGAAACATGGAACAAGTAGAACAAATAAAAAGTACCTGGCAAGACGACAAGACGACATATTTGAATCTACCTACATTAATAATTACTTTAAATGTTAACACGTTAAACACATCAGTTAAAAGACAGAAACTGTCAGGTAATCCAAGATCCAATTCTAAGCTGTTTATAAGAAAAACATTTTAAATAAAAGGATATAAATAGGCTAAAAGTAAAATGATAAAAATAGACCTTGCCAATATTAATCTAAAGAAATACGGAGGGGCGCCTGGATGGCTCAGTGGGATAAAGCCTCTGCCTTCAGCTCAGGTCATGATCTCAGGGTCCTGGGATCAAGCCCCCGCATCAGGCTCTCTGCTTGGCAGGGGGCCTGCTTCCCCCTCTCTCTCTCTGCCTGCCTCTCTGCCTGGTTGTGATCTCTCTCTCTCTGTCAAATAAATAAATAAAATCTTAAAAAAAAAAAATAACTCTCTCTAAAAAATAAAAAAATAAAGAAATATAGAGTAGCTATATCAAATAAATAACTAAATTAACTGAAATAACTAAATATCAGACAAAAAACTTTAGAGCAAGAAACATTACCAGAAACAAGGATAGTACACATCAGTAAAGGGATCAATTTTCTAAGAAGAAATAATAACCTTAAATATCTATATACACCTAACAAGAGATCTTCAAAATGAATGAAGAAAATCTGATAGAAATGAAAAGAGAAAAAGAAAACAATTTTACACTCCTCTCAGTAATGTAGAACAAGTCACAGAAAATTAATAAGGACATAAAAGACCTGAATAACAGTTATCAGCCAAATTAGACTACCTTAATATTTATAGAATACTGTTATCCTGTAATAGCAAAATACATACTCTTTTCAATTGCACATTTATCACAAATTCAATTACTGTAATTTGATAAACATTCACCAAGATAAACTATATTCTGGACCATAACATAAACCTTAACAAACTTAAAAGAAATGAAATATAAAGTATGTTCTAGAAATAGAACTAAACTATAAATCAGTAGTAGAATGATATCTGGAAAATCCTCAAATATTTTCAATAAAAGAATATATTTATAAATAATCCATGGGTCAAAGAGGAAATCACAAGGGAATTAGAAAGTATTTCAAAACTGAATGAAAATAAAAGCACAACATCTCAGATTTCCCTTCAAGCAATACTTAGAGGAAAACATATAGTACTAAAAGCTTACATTAGAAAAGAAATTTTTCATATCAGTCTAAGCTTCCACATCAAACTTGAAAATGTAGAACAAGCAGGGGCACCTGGCTGGCTCAGCTGTTAGAGCATGCGGCTCTTGATCTTGAGGTCGTGAGTTTGAGCCCCATCTTAGGGGTAAGGATTACTTCAATAAACTTTAAAAAAATGTAGAGCAAGTAGAAGAAAGGAAATAAGAAGAAGAAACTGAGAACGACAAAAGTAGACATAAAAATCAATGAAACTGGGGCGCCTGGGTGGCTCAGTGGGTTAAGCGTCTGCCTTCGGCTCAGGTCATGATCTCAGGGTCCTGGGATCAAGCCCCGCATCGGGCTCTCCGCTCAGCGGGGAGCCTGCTCCCCCCTCTCCCTCTGCCCGCCTCTCTGCCTACTTGTGATCTCTCTCTCTGTGTCAAATAAATAAATAAAATCTTTAAAAAAAAAATAAAAAATCAATGAAACCAAAAGCTGGATTTCTGGAAAAACAATCATTAAATTTATAAATTTCTAAAAGACTAAGAAAAAGAGAAGAAAAGATTACAAATATGAAAAAGGAAAGCAGGGACATCACTACAGATGCCATAGACATTAAAAGGATAATGGAATACCAAGAACAACTCTATGGCCATAAATTCAACAATGTGGAGAAAATAGGTAAGTTCCTTGGAAAAAGGCACACACCAAAGCTCACTAAAGAGGAAACATATAACTTAAATAGTCCTAAATCTACGAAATAAGTTAAAATTTTAAGTTTAAGATCTTCCAACAAAGAAATCTCTTGGCCTAGACACCTGCAATGGTAAATTCTATCAAACATTTAAGAAAGAAATAATACGAACGTAAACTCTTCTAAGAGGAAAGAATACTTCCTGACTCATTTAATGAGCCCAGCATTTACAGGATACCAAAACCAAGGTCATTACAACATAACCGGAGACCAACATTTCTCATGAATATAGACACAAAAATCCTTAACAACATCTAGGAAATCACATCCTATGGGATTTATCCCAGGAAAATAAAGCTGATTCAATGACACCTGAAAATCAATTAATGTAACTCTTCATTTCCACACACTAAAGAAAAAAAAAAAGATCATTCCCAATGGGTACAGAAAAAGCCTTTGATAAAATATACCATTCATTCATGATTTAAACACACATACGCAAACTCTCTACAAACTAGAAACAGAACTTTCTCAACCTAATAAAGGGCATCTAAAAAAGCCTATAATCACACTTAATAGTGGAATGAATACTTTCCCCCTAAGATCATCAATAAGGCAAAGATGTCCATTCTCACTACTCCTGTCAACACTGTACTAAAAGTCCTAGTCAGGGCTGTAGGCAAAACCAACAAATAAAATAAAACAATACAAGCAAAAGGCATATGGATTAGAAAGAATTAAATAAAACCATTCCTAGTCACAGAAAACAGGATTGTCAAAACAGAAAATCCCAAAGAATCTACTACAGTTTTATCACAAATTCAATTACTGTAATTTGACAAAAACATAAGGAAAAAACAAAACAAAACAAAACCTAAAGCTAGAAGTCCAACCCCAATTCTTAGGAACTTAAAAACAGATTAGGAAAATATTTATATCAGTCTAGATATAATCAACCTTTTTAACATTTCCTTTTAAGACTCAATAAAATATATAAATTAGCTCATAAGAAACAACTGGTTATAATACTTTAAAACAGTAAGTTAAAATAAGTTCAAAAAAGTTATTTTTACTTTAGAATACAGTATCTTGAAATATCTCAATGTACAGCTACATTCTACCCATCCACATTAAATGACAAGTCATGTACACAACAGTAAGAAAAATACTATCTGTTCATCGAAAAAGTATCAAGATGGGGGCAACTGGGTGGCTCAGCCTGTTAAGCGGCTGCCTTCCTGGGCTCAGGTCATGATCCCAGGACCCTGGGATGGGATCCCCATGTCAAGCTCCCTGCTCAGTAGGGAGGCTGCTTCCCTCTCCCCCTCTGCCCCTGCTCTGCTGCTCTGTCAAGTAAATAAATAAAATCTTAAAAAAAAAAAAAAGTATCAAGATGTATTAAGCGAATCTCTCAGACTGACATTTTATACTACTACTTTTCCTGCATTTGGGTTCCTAATGAATTAATACAACGTCTACCTGTCCAATAGTCAACTAAAAAGTAACAAGTTGGACTTCTAAAGGGTTTCATAGAAGGTATGTTAAACTCAATAATGCACATCATTCAGAAGTCATCAAATGACACTGTGGACTGTATCTACCTTGATTTAAACTTTCTCACTACTCATGATTTAAATTTTAATTTAAATAGAGGCGCCTGGGTGGCTCAGTCGTTAAGCATCTGCCTTAGGCTTAGGTTGTGATCCCCGGGGGGGTTCTGGGATCGAGCCCGGCATCAGGCTCCCTGCTGGGCGGGAAGCCTGCTTCTCCCTCTCCCATGCCCCTTGCTTATGTTCTCTCTCTCTCTCTCTCTCTCTCTCTCTGTGTCAAATAAACAAATAAATAAATAAATTTTAATTTAAATAAAGGATCATGCTAGTTATTCTCAAATTTAGTACACACGTTAAGTATTTTGGCAGTAAAACAACATTTAACTTTTTAGATAGCAAACTAGCTTTTCAGTGATCATTTTTAGCTACCATGAATTGGCTTTGTGGACCCAAATTTAAAAGATAAAAGGAAGAAACTGCATCACCATAATGGGATAATCAAGGTTTCTACTTTCTAATGTATTGTTTTGATGGTGATTCACTCAAAGCTAGAGAAAAACAAGGCCTCTCAGAGTGATCCATAGATACAGTAAGTCTTAAGGAAGAGTAAATAACTCAACTTGGAATAAATAACCATTACCTGCCAATGTTCCTCATTTTAAAATAAGAATACAGCCAAGTAGTAAAGATGAAAATACCAAACTTATTTTGATGGAATACATTAATATCCAAAAACTCAAAGCAAAAATTCTAGATTTTATATACTGAAGTACAAATGGTTTGGGTTCAATTAAATGAATGTTACGATAAAAAGAAAAAGGCATCATTAAGTACAAAACAAATATACAAAAATATATACCAAAAAAAAAAAAAAAAACAACCCCACAGAAACCATCATAAAAGTTCTACAAAACCACAGGTAACTTGGGATTTTTTAATAATACACATTACAACACTAATTAGTTTAGGAAAGCTATATAAATAGCACTATAGTCCAAAGAGATTACCCAAAGTTTATACGGGATTTACACCAATGAGAACCTAGTATATCCCTCATATGATATAAATCTATAATCTTAACAACAACAAAAATGAACTGTAGTATTCACTAAAAGCCAAACAGATGCCAGACTGCCAGTGTTTGAATTCCAACTCTACTAATTGCTAACTCTATGACCTTGGGCAAGACATTATGCTTTCTGTCTACCATTCCTTCCTCTCTAAAGTGGGAATAATATCCTTCATAGTGTTTTAGTAAGGATTAAATGAGGTAAAAATGTCTGGTATTACATAAAAAGAAAATATAAAAGTACTGTGATTCTAGATTTTTTTTAAAAAAATGACATGATTTTCACATCTCTTTATAGCATGCTTGGTTTTATACAAAAATATTAAAAAATTTGAAAGGGACAAAACCTATAATCCTTAGTGCTTATATAGAAATTCCTGTTGGTACCTCTGTGAAAACTATACTCCCTTCCTCACAAGAGAAATAAGATATTATTAAAATGTTCTTGACTCAAAAAAATAAGGTCTCTGAAACTATTCATTTACCAATACAATATAAAAATACAGGTGCTCTGATGAAATGTTTACGAATTCAATTAGGTTTAGATATGAAGAAAACTTTTTTTTTTTTGAAGAATACTCTTAAATGGTAATCTGTTCCAGGACTTAATTGCTTTGCAGTTATTTACATTTTCTAAGTGCACACTTGTAAAGAACATTTTTCCCATGCCCAGGTTCACCATGTATCTATTAAAGTCATCTTAAAAGTATGGAACACAAATTACCTGCCTTAGAAAAGACAGTTTATTCCATGTGTAAAAAGCTCAGAGTGGCTTTCAGAAAGATCAAACGGAAGTAAATACACCAGCCATATAGTTCTTTGAGCTTTATTTTTATATGCATACATGTTTCAAGAAAACAAAAATTTCAAGATATCGAGTACCAATATATCAAATGAAATCATTCAGAATTATTTTAACAGTGTAAAGTACGTGTATAGGATGCATTATATAATTTATTCTGAGGTTTCAAAAAGCATTGTTTTTGGTTTTAAAATTCTGACACCATTATTTACTGTAACTTTCAAGTAACATAGTTCAAGTTAAGTTTTTTTTTAAATAATGACTAAATTAAGACATTATCTCTAAGATGATCTGATAGATGAGCTGCCTTTACCACGATCTTCAAAATAGTGCTGTTCAATTCTTCTACAGAAAGCAAGGAGGTTGCTATAGTTTTTCACCTTCTCAGAAAGTTCATCATTGGTCAACTGTGTGGTAAGAATGGTATACAAATGGCCAAATACCAGTGCATCTAGTTCAGTAGGCCTAAAACAAAAGTAGAAATGAAAGTAATGTGAATAGCATTTAACTTGTATGGCAGAATATACACTACTTTTAAAAACATTTTATTCATCTATTTAAAAGAAAAAGTCACATAAATAAATCCTACCTCAACTTGATAGAATTTATTTTGTTAACTTGGAGTTTCTGTTGTAAGATATGGGAAAAAAAAAACCTTTTAAATTATAATTTGCTAGTTGTGTGACTTCCTTTTTAAAGTAGTAATGCATTAAAATAATATTGGTGTAACTGATCGTATTCATTCGTATTCATTTTATTCATTAATTTATTCACTAAATAAATACAGCAGGTCTCCAACGTGCCAGGAACTGTGCTTAGATGATAGAGATGTAAGAACACGAAAGATATTCTAAGACGTGGACACAAAACATAAATTACAACACAATTTAGTGTTTTAATAGAAGCAAAAACAAAATGGCACAAAAGCAGAGGATTTCAATGTGGTGCTGGGACAAATGACACTTGACCACCCAAATCATGTATTAACAACATGATTAACTTTAACTTTACCACTTTTAAAATAGTTTAGCTTTTCTTTTTTTTTTTTTTTAAGATTTATTTATTTATTTTGAGAAGCTGGGGAAATGGAGAGGAGAGAATCTCAAGCAGACTCCCCACTGAGCTCAGAGCCGGATGCGGAGTTCAATCTCATGACCCATGAAATCATGACCTGAGCTGAAGGCAGCCACTCAATTGACTGAGCCACCCAGGCACCCCAATAATTTAGCTTTCTGAAGGAGAAATAAAGATGTCTTCAACAAAAAAATTTCCAGGGTTTTTTTCCTTTAATTTGTGTTAGTAACAAAAAATTGAAATTTATCTACCTCACTACTAATGGTCTATAGATGAGGCATCACCAAACTACATTATATTAAAATAATTGCCAATAATACTAAAATACTATTGAAGGGAGAAAATATCACCATAATTATGAACTAATTATTGCTATCAGTACCATAATGATAAAGTTTTTGAGAAAATATGTGTTAGCCTACCTAAATGTGAAAGTTATGTTTCAGTAATCTGGTTTGGAAGGACAGATTTGGGGGTCCCTCAAATCTAAGTTTGAATCCTTACTGCCACTTACTACCTATGTGGTCTTAATCACTAATAATGAATGACCTCATGCTGCTGCATGGTTTTAAATATGTCTTTATGCCACTAATTCCCCAATATTTATCTCCAATCCTAGTCCCTCTCCTAAAGTCCAGAATCATACATTCGAATGTCTACATAACAGCTCTACTTGAGGGGCGCCTGGGTGGCTCAGTCGGTTGAGTGGCTGCCTTCGGCTCAGGTCATGATCCCAGGGTCCTGGAATGGAGCCCCGCACCGCATCGGGCTCCCTGCTCTGCAGGGAGTCTCTGCTTCTCCCTCTCCCTCTGCCTGCCGCTCTGCTTACTTATGCTCTCTCTCTCAAATGAAGAAATAAAATCTTTAAAAAACAAAACAAAAATAAACAAAAAACACATCTCTACTTGAATGCTGATTAAGCATCTCAAACTTGCTCATCCCATATTCCCAAAATAAAAGGCACTATTATCCACTCAGCTATTTGAGCCAAAAATCTCAGGGTTACTCTTGAGTCTTCTCTTTCTCTTACCCTCTCATATACATTAGCAAGTGCTGTGAGACAGGACTACCAAATGAGTCCTGACTACTACCATTTATCATCCACTCTGAGCCACCATCATCTCTCACCTAGACCACTACAATAGCCTCCTAACATGCCTTCTGCTTCTATTTATTGTCCACATAGTAGCCAGAGTGATTTTTTTTAAATGTCACCAGATCATACCACTCCAAGCATAAACTATTCTAATGAATATCCATTCCACTTAAAACTAATATGCCAAACTCCTTACCTGAAGCATAGAAAATCTAGATGATCTGGCCCCTGCTTTTCTCTTCAGTCTCATCTCCTACCACTGTCAACACACAACCAATACTGGCCTTGCCTCCTCCATTTGAACGTAACAAACTCAAGCCAATCTTGGGGCCTTGACCCAATTATTCCTGCTGCCTGGAAGACTTTTCCTGTGACTTCACATTGCTGGCTCCTTCTTGTTTTTCAGAACAAGGCTTAAATGTCACATCTGAACACTCAAACTAAAGTGGACATCCAGTCACTTATTACCATGTGATCCTATTTGACTTCTCCATGTAGTACTTAATACTATCTAATATTTGTTAATTGTCTGTCTCCCTCTACCAGGATCTTCTCTCCTTGTTTCCTACTGTGTCCCTAATACTTAGAACAATGCCTGAAACAAAGTAGGGTTCTTAGTAAATATGTTTGAATGAGTCAATAAAAAGGTGACGCATTTCTCATCCCACACTATAAACTGTGTCCACTTAACTGTTCCCCATCATTAAACTCTAAGCTCCTTAGAGGTGACACTGCATACATATTTTATATCCCCACTTCTTAGAAAAGGACGAAAGGAACTGAACTGGTATTCGCTGAATGCAAATAGAGAGAAAGCATCCTGCCTATGGTATGTAGGATATTTAATTTTTCAATAGTAGTTATTCACATGCTTTCAAAGCCTTCCCTTTTTGACACATTCATGAAGAATTATTAATCAAAGTCAGATGTGCAGTCAATGGTCATGTTCAAGAGGGTAGCCAACAGGATAGTTTAAAAAAAAAAATCACAAGTGTCCTTGGACTAAATAGCACCATGAATAGTATCATTACAAATAAAGAATCAATAACAAATGGATTCTGAAAAGAACCAGAGATGTAGAAGGTGGATAAATGTAGAGGCAATATGTGAGAAGTAATTAACTCTTCCATGTTCCTAAGCATATTCCTTAAAAGGTATAGCTTCATCTCACCAAATTAGGATTTATTTTTTTCCTAATTTTTTGTAGGGTTAATTACTCTTTGCTTCTTGAATTAGATCATTAAAAAAGTGAATTTATTTCCTGATGCAACTTCCAGTGATACAGATGGGCATCCGAAGGATCTGAAGGAGTTCAAGTGTATATTCAAACTACAGTGGTCTAGAAGTAACCCTGAAGCGGTCAAAATGTTACTTGCTGCAAACGTTCATCCATGTAACTCAAAAGGTGCTGAATTATATGGGTAATGAACATACAGCAATTGATCTCATGTTAGTTACATAAAGACAGCAACTTGGTGGCAAGTTACTTTAGAAAACCTAACAGGAAGTAGAATACAATATACGAAATCAAATGAAACACACATACATTAACTTCTAATGCATATTTTTTAGTCTTACAAATTTCAGCAATTACTTATATTAAATTTATATGAAATATATAAATAACTCATCAAGTAAAACTACTGGGTTTCTTTCATGAGTCCTCTCAACACCCCCAGGAGGTTAGCTAGGAGAAATATTTATTCTAATTTTAGAGGGAAAGGGAAGGATACACAGGGAAATAAAGTTATCTGCCAAAGTCTGGTATATATCAGAGCCAAGAACAGAATTCAGGGCCGCTGACCTGGAATCCAATACTACATTATCTAGACTTAAGCCAGTGCTCTGGTCACTAAAGTACAGTATCTCACAAAGTAATGATTCCTGACAGATGAAAGAATAAGAAAAGTTCTGCCACATCAAAGTAAAAATACAAATGACTTTTTCCTAATTACAGTTTACTACTAATTAGACAATGGGATAAAACTAAAGTTAAAAATGAAATCTATTTTTCAATTAGAGGAAAATGTTTATGTAAGTCTCATACAAGGTAAAATTATTTCAGAAACCTACATCTTAATACGTCTCCTCCATCGCAAATCTTTGGTTTTGTGCTTGTCCTAAATTTTCAGCTTCTCATTATCAGCTTAAATATAACTGTAATCTTATAAGAAAAAATCTGTTTTGATATTTCCACTAAATCACATGCTGAATGACACCTGGTTATGAATGAAGTCTTTGACACTGAGTTGAAATGAGAAAAATAAGTCAGATATATTCTCCTGGGCTCCCATGAAGACAGTATGCATAACAAAACTAACTCCTAACACATAATGATCACATACTAATATCATACATAATGATCACATACTAACACATAATAATCAAACAATAAAATACACCTCTTCTGGGCTTTTCAAGCCCTAAGAATTCCTGTTTCAGCAAGAAAAGGAACTACTTGGCACTAATATATAGATACACTTCTTTTGTGTTAGAGACTAAACAAATAGACCTGCATAGCAAACATCACTAGAATAGCTGGAGAAGCTTTACCTACCAGGATTTCATGGCTTGAATTCTATGACCTTTGTGCTTCAGTGATCAAGACCCCAAATTTTGGTTATATGTAGTATACATTAATATAACAAATATTTCCAAGCTATCATCACTGTCATTTTAGCTACTAATATTACTATCTCTACCAAAAGATGTATGATATGGCTATAGAAGATGAATGCCTATAAAGATAAAATAATTAATAGCAAAACTTTTAAAAAATTATCAATCCAAAAAGGAAAATTTTTATTACAGAGCCAAGAAAAGGCTAGAATTTCTAAGTAAAACATTAAGATTAAAATGTTAATGTAAGCCCATCTTAAACTGGATCACAGGATGATTCTAATATATTAAAACTGTAACTTTTTTTAAAAAAAGGGAAATCCATTCTTTGCCTATATTATTCATTTGCAGATTACAAAATAATTCTGTCTTAATGAAACATGAATTATTCAACTTAGATATATGTACATATATATTTAATCCATATCCTTCATACTAATTTCTGTGCTTTACAAATATTTTCATTAACTTTTAAAAGATAAATTCATAACAGTGCTTGTCCATCCAACAAAATTGTTAATTGTTTAGTTTTATTCGCTGTTCTGGTCCCCAGGGTATCACCCTGTATAAACAAGTATGGTTAGACTTCATGTTTTAACAGCATTTTCCAAATGTAGAATTTTGTTAAGATGATGTAGTTCCATACACAGCACCTCCAACTGCCTCTAGTAGTACCTCTATTGTATCATAAAATAATGACTGGTTTACATGTCTGCCCTTAAGAAAAATTTTTAATGGCAAGGACTACATTTCAGAAATTTTAGTATCCCAGAGCCTAGAGCTGTGCATGATAACCAAGAAATGCTAAGTAAATGTTTAATGATGGCAAAAATGAAAAATAAAACAAAATCTTGTCACAAATATTTCTTGATAAAATAATTCCTCTATGGCAAAATAACTTTGTAACCTAACAACATAGAAAAGAAACTAACTAAAAAAGATAAAGTTTCTTACTGCTTATTGAAGAAATATGGTTGTGTTCCCAGTCTTTGAGAAAGTGCTTGACAGCACTGGTCTACATCTTCTAAGACCTAACATAGGCAATAGACACAAAGGAAAATATTTAAATTAGCAAAACAATGTCTAATACTTAATTTGTATCACAGTTTATAACAAAAATGTAAATTTAGGCAACCTTTTATCATAAATTTAAAATCAAGACTATAGAACACATATAGAACGTAAGTAATACTTTTTATATAAGAAATAAGAAGAAAATTTGAGAGCAAACTTCCTTTAAACACAATTACATTTAAGTTACTTATGAGGATTACTATTAAGAAAGTTTCTATCTCAAAACTCTACACCCTACAAAAATGTTTTCCTGAATCCACAGATTCAAATGACTTTACATATATAAAAAAATCTACTTCATAACGATGACACTGCTGCTGACCCATCATGAGTAAAAGCATTTGAGTTGTTTTCCCACTAGTGGAGATAGATTTTATTTACTCAATCCCTATTCATTTACCCAATCCCCCCCCCCAGTGTGGCCAATGGCACACATCAGTAAACTGGCTGGCTAGGACTACAAGTAGCCTTGGAAAAGAGACATTATTAGTTGAATTAGTTCAATTTCATGACCTTGAAAAACTACATATTTTTTAATTTTGCTATTTCAGTAAATTTAAGACCAAAGAAAAATAGATATATTAAGAGCTGTATTTAACAGGGTTTTTTAAGACTTGATGCTGCAGATTTATATTTATTAACATAAAAGATGCCCATAATATATTGGTGAGTGGAAAAAAATTAGATTACAGAGTGCCAGGTTTAATATGATCCCATTTAAGGAAAATGTTATTCAGAGACATCTAGAAGAATGTTCTCCAAATAGTTAGCAGTGGCAATTTCTAGATGGTAGGATTTCAAGCAATTTCTATTTCCTTTTTGAATTTTTCTGTATTATATAGTTTTACAATAAGCATGTATGATTTTTATAAAACAAAACCCACTTCATGTCAGGAAAAAATAAGAGCAAATGTTTTCTTAGTTTTTTTATTATGCTGAGATTTTTAAAGACTATCAATATAAAATATGAATTTCTCAATGCATTAAAGTTGAGGAAACCCCCAACTTTGATCTGAATTATCTGAATTCACCTGGTCCAGAGTCTTGTTACCCCATCCAATAGCTTTCATCTTACGTTTGACTTCCCACTGTTTCTGATAAGCCAAAATATGATTCAGAGGCCAAGGGTAAGGAGATCCATATCTGGCATGAGTGATCTAGAGCAAAAAGATTTTGTGACAAACATGATTCTAAAAACAAAGCCTGTTTTTACAAGCAGAATTCTTAGAAAAATATATTTTCAGAACACAAATACAGCAATCTGAAAAAAATACATAGCTTGCAATCTAAAAAAATTAAAATTTCAAACCATTCCCTTTAAAAATATATAAACTTTTATGTACTTTGCAACCAGTTATATCAAACAATGACACATAGCTTCCCTAAAATGTATGTGCAAGCAAAATTAAAGTAAGTGAAAAACTATATCACTAATGGTATAAACCACAATGTTTCATTTATGAGCAGGGACTTACGATTCTGAGCAAAAGTGTTTTCTCATTAAATTTTAATTAAGATAAATGCTGCAGAACCACTCACCTCCCCTACTGTAGCTTCATCACACCACTGAAGATACAACTAGGAACAAAAGAACAGTCACTAAAACTTTAGAATACCAAAGAGAAAATGGATAAAGAAAATTATTTCTTGCCATGGTGATTTTTTATAAACCAACTTTATAAAAGTCACATATATGAGAGTTTTCCCTCCTTTGGCTAATGTTGCTATACAGAGTTATTAAATGTAATTAATCGTAATACTTAATAAAAGTATTTCCTATTCATAAAGTATTACATCTCTAAATACCATTAAAGTATTTTAGAGATATTATTTAAGTAAACTTCCCAAGGCCAAAGTTAAATAATGAGTGGACAAGAATCACTCCTTTTTACAAATAGAAAAACTAGATCTGAAAATGCCAGACAACTTGTTCAAACATAATACCCAAATGATTTCAGTAACCATCCTAGCCCTAGAATTGCTTGACTATATTCTATTTCTCAATAACTTTAAAATAACCCATAAGAAAGATGATCGTTTATAAGAGGAAAGTTTCTTTTCAAGGCCTATTATCTTCTATTATACCTCTGCAGTCAACAGCATATTGTTGACTAACTCCATGTAGGCTTTCATTTCTGCTTTTTGGACTTCATCCAGCCCATCACTAAGAGAATGGCCCTAAAGGGAATTTAAAAAAATTTAAAAGAGCATCATATTAAATAGACAAAAACTTTCAGTTATCTTACTAGCAAGTAAATATAAATGATTTTATGACATCAATGTTTTTACTATAAATGTCTAATAAACTTCTAAAATATCTCCCAAAATAAAATTACATGTGAAAAAAGTTAATAATCTATCACTACAAAATATTAATAAGCAGTATTTATTGCCGTTATAAAAATGTATGTTTCAATGGACAAAATTACATTATCAATTATTTCACAAAAGAAGAAAACAGAATGGTCAGTAAACCTTATTTTTTTGTTAAGAGACTAACTTTATTAGTAATAAAACAAATGCCAAAAGATTGACCTGTGTTGCTTATAAAGTGGTCAAAAGTGGAAAAAAAATGTTAGTAAATGTATAGGGAAATAGACACTAATTTTAAAATTTTAATACACTATAATAATGAGTAGATCCATAAAATGGTATAACCCTTTAGTTCAATCCAGACATCTGTGGTGATATTTTTAAAAATGCATATCCTTTAATATTTCAGTATCACTCTTAGGAATTTATCCGGAGGAGATAATCTGACAAGTGTAAAAAGGTGTCTGTAGAAGACTATTTATCTTAACATACATTAAGAGCCAAAAACTGACAACAATTTACATGTCCATCAATAAAGGCTTAAGTAAATAAATTACAATACATCCATACAATAAAATACTATACAACAACTTTAAAGGATGATATATTTCTATAGTCATTAACACAGAAGAATTTTGAAACATATTGATGATTTTAAAAGGCAGGTTGCTAAATAGCACATAATAGTATGATCTACATTTTTCTGTATATGCAAAGAGAAAAGTCTGGAAGGATGTTCCCCAAATGTTAATGGGGGTTGTCCTTTATAACTATTAAAACCTAAACTGAATTCAAATGTATATATTAATATGTTCAACGTCTAAATATATCCTGTATCTCCCTTCTCAAAGGTTAACCTGACATTTTATAACAACCTAAGTTTTCATTTATGACCAAAACTCTCATTAAGTGCAAGTTAGAAAATTATCTACCATTTTGTAAAGATCAAATTACATCTTTTGCCATTGATTTACATTATGGAGGAAAAAACTTATACTTTAGAAATATTTCTCCGCTAGTTTATATTGGCATTTTTAAAAACTAGGTTAAAATCAATATAAATGTTAAGATGCACTAAAGAATGATGAATGACTTATTTAAGACTAACTGTGATCAAATATATTTAATATCTTTTTTATTACCTTGGCTTTAACGAATTGGACTATTGGACCAAGTTCTGATACTACTTGATTTCCTACGTGAATAAAAGGTACTTTACCTGTTGAGGGAAAAAAAATGTATGAAAACACTTTCAGTAAATTAATACAAAAATAGAATGTGTTTTATTAGTATACTGATTTTGTAACCCTATAACTTTTGAAAATCATAATTAAATGTGTACATTTAATGGTCTATAAATCTACTAAGAATTCTATAAACTTTTAAACGATTACTAATTTTAAAAGAAAAAGGAGATTCATTTCAAGAGTCCTCAGTTGTATACAACAACTGATCACAATATTAGCTTTTCAGAACCAACACTAACAACTTGCTATATAATACAGCAGTAAATACTAATTACTGAAATTAGATGAACCAAGGCAGAACACTGGTTCACAACCACTGACAGATTTGAAAGAAATGTGATGGGACTTTCTCTTCAGAGTACAATGAATCAATCCATATTTTATTTTATTTTTTATTTTTTTAAAGATTTTACTTATTTGACAGAGATCACAAGTAGGCAGAGAGGCAAGCAGAGAGAGGGAGGGAAGCAGGCTCCCCACAGAGCGGAGAGCCCGATGTGGGGCTCGTGGGGCTCGATCCCAGTTCACTGAGATCATGACCTGAGCTGAAAGCAGACGCTTTAACCCACTGAGCCACCCAGGCGCCCCTCAATCCATATTTTAAACTACATTTAAGAAAATGACTTCTTTTTACATCTACTTTTAAATCTCAGATACCCATTAAGTTCAATTTTTAAGCATATAATGGTATAATAATAAATGTATTTGACTCAAAAAAATTAGAAATTAAAAGAATTAGCAATCTTTGAAGATATGCTAGTTTATGAATTATAATACAAAGTATGTTCCCAGACAGATTTGGGGGGGAAAAAAAAGAAGCATGCTTATAAAAACTGGCTTCTCTAAATAAATGTCACATTAAAAAAGTAGTATTTCATTTTTATAAATACTTGATGAAATTATAAATAGTTTTATAAATAGTTGATGAAATTATCAGTGATAACAAAATAAGTCTCCAAATAGCAATAAAGTTCCCCCTGAAAGCAAGAGGATGAAACTTGCTCTCAAACCTAGTTCAAATAGAGTTCACACTAACAGCAGGCTTCTTCATGGTCCTTTTCAACAGATTCACTCCTCTCTGTCCCACTCAGCCCAAGGGTAATGGATGAGGTGCACAGCACCAACAAAAGCTTCATCTACATCCCTAGGATAATACGCATTACAAAAGACAAGCAGGCCTACAGGGAAACAACAACTCAACAGACATATTTAGAAGACATTTCCATGTTACCAATATTAAAACACTGACTTCCACATTTCTTTCTTCTACTGCTTTATAAATCTTGCAAAAATATCTGGGTATTCGGTCATAATGTTTTTTAACTTGAGATAAAATCTTTGTAAGTACTCTAATGCTAGAAATAGTACAGGTCCTCTGAGATAAAATGATCTGAGAACGAAAACTATGTGTGGAAACATGCCTAGACTGAAGGTTATTTTTAGGTTGTAACATTTTTAAAGGAAAGTGTATTTCTCATTTCAATATCCAGTTTGGCATTCTTGGAAGAAGGAGTTTGTATTTTCTTTTTTAAAAAATACTTTCAGTATTGTAGATTCTGAAGCAGGAAAGCAATGCAGGTAGTCAAATGAGTACTCATGTATCCCTAAATGTAAAGAAATATATAAACATCAAGGCAACAAATTAGAAGTGAATAACGTTTTTTGTCAATGTTATATCCTTATTATTGCAGGTATCAAGAAAAGCACAGTGAGATATTTATTCTCTGGCACCAATCGAAGATAATTTAAAAAAACAAACAGAGGGCCCTATTTCTTATTTTAGGCAGAATAATCATTTTTTTAGGACTTAAACAAAGGAAGCAAAAAGAAAGCAAGGAAGTTTGTAGATTCAGAAAATACTGAAAAAGAGCCCCAAATACCATCTAATCCAACCACCACATATTACAGATGAAGTCACTGAAGCTCAAGAAAGAGAAGTGAAATTTCCCAAGGAAATTGTCAATATGTGACAAGGTCACAAAAGGATTAGAGTAAAAATTTCCTAACTCTTAGCCAAGAGTGACTTGATTTCTGATTACTCCACGATGTTCTCTGCTTTAAAAACCTACAACAAGATCAAGCAAACAAATAAAACATTCCTCTGATGCCCCCAATCATAATGATAAAAGAGAATAATACTAGTTATGATGAAATTTAAATAAATGCCTTAACAGGAAGTGCCACTTTCATCTACCTACAGGAGACTCTTCCTATGAATGTAGGTCTGTATTTGTGTGTGTATGTCCCGTAGCCTCTATAATAGTTATTTGTCTTTCATAGAGTCTATAAAAAGATATCTACCTGGGTGGTACTTAGTATAGTCATTTTAGGAAACCGGTGGATGAACTCTATGGCTTCTCCTCATTTGCCAAAGATACCAACTTTAGTATTTATATTATTAACTTTTTTATATGTAGCTACACTCTTTTTGTATGACTACATAAAGGATAAAGATGGACAGAACCCAATATGATTCATCTCACCAGAATTCAGAAAGTTTATAAAACCTACATTCAAAATTAACAGAAAATGAGTCAATTAATGGCCTTCAACAATCTAAAATACGCCTATGTTTACAAGTCTAGAAATTGTTTCATGGAGATGTTTTAAAATATATATTCACAAATCTGTAAGTGTAGACGTATTAATGTAGACTTTTCAGTGTGTATGGAGGCTGTCTTCACAGTTGTTGACAATTATTACCACCTTTAAGAAACTCAAGATGAAAAGAAAAAAAAAATGTTTTATACAAATCATTTTTAAGTTATCTTCAGAGTGAGGAGATAAATGTCTCCCTAAAAAGCAATGTAACACATTTATCCCAATCATTTATATTCAATGGAGTTACCCATAAAGGTGTGATTCTGTGTTATTGCACCAGCAGAACCATAACTATAATCCATACCAATTCTAGTTAACATTTATTTATCAGCTTTGTGGCACTATATTTTTATATTAAAAATTATCTGAATCATATTTA
This sequence comes from Potos flavus, assembly GCA_028534135.1. Classification (NCBI taxonomy): domain Eukaryota; kingdom Metazoa; phylum Chordata; class Mammalia; order Carnivora; family Procyonidae; genus Potos; species Potos flavus. The sequence continues at coordinate 122,475,438 of CM052883.1, read as the reverse complement.
TTTAAAACTTTACCTTAATCTACAATACATGGCACATAGAAAAGGCAATACTGATTATAAAAAATAGCAGAAAGGTTAAAATCTTAATAGATATCTTAAAACCTGTTGAAATAAAAATAAAACAAAAAGAAATAATTAGAAACCAAAAGCATTCAGAGATGAACTTAAGATCTTTGACAAGTACATTTAATTATTCCACAATCTCTCTTCTTTCCTGTATATAATAGGAGAACATAGTTTAGAGAAGTGTGTTTAATAATGAGTGGATTCATTATTATCAAAATTTGTTTTCTGAAGTGGAAACGGTCCTATGTAAATAAGACTGGGGATATCTAAGATTATATATTTTCTTACTATTTACTACTTAAAACAATTTCTGTAACTTTCCAGTAACCGACTAAGACCACGGAGTTGAAACGAATAGCCATGTCCACCTAAAGACTATCAAGTTTACAACTGTTACTTTACAAAACCATGGGAAAATTCTTCCAAGGGTAAACAAACAAAAATGGGCCTTTTAAAATAGTAGGTACAAACTGGACTAGCACTACAATTTTGTCAATGCAGAATATTAACAGAATTTTTAAAAACTTACCAGATGGAGACATATATTCTGCGTTTGCCCTACAAACCACTTTGATAGGCAGATTACACATTTGCAAAAAGGCCTACAAATCAAGAAAAGTATAGTTAGCCTAGTGAAAGTATATATAACTTGAACACAACTTTTTATTTTCTAAATTTAAGTAATAGCTCATATAGTAACACTGTATTAGAAAAGAATGAAACAATTTAAAGGGAAAGATCAGTATTCCAAACAAAACAAAACAAAACATCATTTCAGTACTAAAAAAAATCAATAATTTAGACACCAATGAATGTATACAGACATTTAAAGCAATTTATACACTCTTAAGAAAAAAATAATGTAAATTATCTACACTTATTTTACCACATTAGTTTGTGTAAGCCAGCAATACTAAATATTGATTTAGTTTTCTTTAATGATGACTAAAGTCCAAATTTTATAAGGTATTGCTTAATTCCACTATTCTTCATGGGATTTTTACTTTCTCGGCTTAGAGAAAAACTCTCAAAATGTTATTTCTGCTACTTCCAAGTTCTCTCCTATAATACTCAGTATTCTAACGTGTAGCTTTTATGCCCACTAATTCTCTTTTTAAGACATTAAGTTGTTGATTTGTACTATGTTATAGTAAAAAAATCTCGTAAGTAACATAAATGTCTAACAATAAGGAAGTATATCATTTGTGGTTACTCCAAATCATGGAATGTTATGCAATCCCTTTTAAAAATCATGAATTAGCCTGGGTGGCTCAGTTGATTAGGCAACTGCCTTTGGCTCAAGTCGTGATCCCGAAGTCCCGGGATCGAGTCCCGCATCGGGCTCCCAGCTTCATGGGGAGTCTGCTTCTCCCTCTGACCTTCTCCTCTCTCATGCTCTCTCTCTCTCTCTCTCTCTCTCACTCAAATAAATAAAATCTTTAAAAATAAATAAATAAATAAAAACCATGAATTATATCTTCACATATGGCTGTCTGAAATAAGCTTATTTTCCAGCCTCTCTTACAACTGGATGTGACCAATGTCTAAATTCTGGCCAATGGGCTTAAAGTTCTGGGCCACTGCTAGAAGTTTCTTTAAAAGGAAGGGATATGGCCTCTCCTCTTTTTTCCCTTCCTGCTCACTAGAATATGAAAAGGATGACTATAGCCACAGCAGTCAAACTGAACTATGAAATAGAAGCTCAGAGTTGAAGATAGCAGAGCAACAAGAGTGAAGAAGCCTAGTTCCTCAAGAATCATGGGAGTCATTGAACCTGATTCCCTGTGCTTCTAAGAAGAAGAAATAAACTATCTTTTTAAGTCACTGCTATTTTGGGTTTTCTAGAACTCATAGCCAAACTGAATTCTAACCAATTCACCAAAAACTACTGCTTCTAGCTTTAAACACCACCTCAACCAACCAAGAGTTGATTCTTCTCTGTCTGTGTAAGCATACACTGTCTTCTAAATACTATAACCTGTGCTCCCAAATTATAACAATGATAGTGAACTACTGGACCGATCCACAAATATAGACTAGGATCAAAATCACGTGGAAGGCTTATGAAAACACAGATTGCTAGGAATGGAAGAGTTAGAGACAAGAAGTATCAGCAGCTCTTTCAAGAAGAATGGATAAGAAAAGGAAGAAGGGATTAGAAGGGTATTGCTTCTACTATGTATGTATCTGTACCCGATGACGAAGAAAGGCTGAACACTTTAAAATATAAATAGAAAAGAAAAAAACACAGCGGAAACATACTGAAATGACAAAAAACAGGTAGAATAACAGGCATACAAGATCCATGAGAAGGTAAAAAGGGATGTAAGAGCACAGGTATAGGTATCTGGTCTTTTGTCAGGAAACAGGACACTTTTCCCACTCTTACACAAGGAGTGGTTGGATCAGTAATGACTACAAGTTGATAAGCAAGAAGGATAAGAAAATGAGAGAACGTTCACATTCTATGAAATGGGAGAAGAAATCATTTTCTGAGAATGAAGGAATAAAAGCGGATTGAGGCCTTCAGAGAAGAACAAAAAGAATCTGAAAGAACTACTTACTATTATCTTCTAAAATGGCTGAATAATATTCCCTTGTTAGTTAACAATTATACTACTAAAAGAATAGTAAATATTTTATATTCTGCTAAACTAAATGTACAGTGGTAATTGTACTAAAAAAAGCTGTATTTCACTAAAAAAGATTAAGCAAAATGGTAATGTTCTGCAATCAAAGCTGTGTTTCCAGTCCTGTGAATTTTTCACTTTTTTACTAAAATATAACTGATTGCATTTTGACCAATTTAGCAACACTAAACTCACCACAGACCTCAACTGATGGCATAATTCTAGTTCGCCAAAGATTAATTTTACATTTACTACAATAACTCTTCATACCCAGTTCAAAAGAAATTTATGTATTAACCTGCAGTTAATTCACAAAGAAGTCTGATGTCACAAACACAATATTTTCATTCAAACATTAAAAATGCAAAACAGAACACTACCTAGACTGTCTTTGAGAATATAAAAATGTTAAATCCAAACCAGGCTTTGATTCAAACAGTACTTCTCCTTTCTTTTGTAGGATGGAAGAAAATTCCTGAGAGGTACCAAAATAATAATTTCAACTTTCACTTTCTATCTCTTATCAGCCCCCAAATAAAACAGCATGATACACCAACCTAAAACATATTTTATTTTCAATTCTGAAATTGCAGTCTTCATATTTTTATTCTTATGTAAATCCAAAGAAAAAATGTAGTTCTAATTATAATAAGCAAATTTAGGATAACTCTTAACTCCTTTTCTTCAGCTGGATACTTTATTCCAAACTAATTCAAGTGATTAAAAATATAAAATAATTTGCACCAAAAACTTAGCACATACTATCAGAATATAGAACTGTGCTGTCCAATATGGTAGCTACCAGTCACCTGTGGTTATTTAACTTAAATTTAAATAAATTAAAATTGAGTAAAATTTTTAATTCAGTTTTCCAGTCACACTAGCCATATTTCAAGTGCTCTATAGCCACATGGCTAATGGCTACCGTGTTTACTGGACAATACAAGTAACTGAACATTTCTATCATCGCAGGAAGTTCTATTAGACAACACAGATCTACAGCAGTGATAATCAGTGCATAAAAAACATCTTAGTGAGACAGGCTGACATCATCGGAAAAGTGATCAGGCTAAATATTATAAAAATAATCTGCACAATATTAGAGTGTCCACAAACTCTGCAAGAGATCAATCAACTTTTGATGGCAGTGACACATTAAGCACCATAATATTTTCAATTTTAAAATGAATATAGGGTTTACTCTGCTGAGCAACTCCAACTGATAAAATGGTCAGATGAATTTATTAACCTATGAAAACTAGGAACTTAAGAATGAATAAATCAAAACTAGAGTCAATAAATACATTCATTCTTTGAATGGTAAAGAATGTTTTAAACACACATACATACACATAGAACATAGTACCCAGTACCTGACTTCTAAACCCTGAAATTTAATAAGCTTGATGTAGTTTCAACATATTGAATAAATTAATGAAATTCATAACATCAAAAAAACTCATTGAAGGGATGTTGACACGTTTTTTTTATTTTCTTAAAAAAAAAAAAAAAAAAGAGTAATACCAGATCATGGATAACCAGTTAAACATGAAGAACTGAAGTTACACATTTACCTCTGCAATCTTTCAAAAATTCTACTAAAATAAGGGCACCTGGGTGGCTCAGTCAGTTGAGCACCTGACTCTTAATTTCGGCCTAAGTCATGGTCTTGGGGTCATGAGATTGAGCCCCACATCAGGCTCTGCACTCCTTGGGGAGTCTGTTTGAGATTCTCTCTCTCCCTCTGCCCCCCCCCACACGTTTCTCTCACGCTCTCTCTCAAATATATAGATAAATCTTAAAAAAAAGAAAACCAACTCTACTAAGATAACAGTGAAGAAATAGAAAACTGATAAACCCAGAATGACACAAAGAAGGGGGAGAGGTGACCAAAGCAGACCAAAGATGTCTGCCCATTTCTGTCAGATGGAGAACAGACAGCAGGGCAGAGGAAGCTGAAACCTAAGAGTATGCACAGGAAAAAAATCAATGCATCCGCATCACAGAAACCAGGAGGTTCCAAAACTGGAGGCACCAAGTACCACAGAAGGCGGAGATGAGGTAAAGGACTAAAAATAAGAGGAGTGGCTGAAAGTCTGTATAAACATCACACAACTAGTCCGCCCCCAACCTGGCAGGAGACAGATGTTCGTTTTCTGAAGAAACCGAACCAGGGAGACTCCCAAGTCAAGTCTCAAGCAGAGGGCCTTGGGTGGGTGGGGTGGGGGGTGTCACACTGAAAAGAGAAAGGTTACAGGAGAGTGCACACATCGACTGAAGAGACCCACAGCACCCCTCTCCCCTTTAGCTCCCATACACTGGCAACCAAATTAAGTCCCTTCAAGATAAGAGAGGTAACTGTAGAAAAGCCCTACAAATGCTGACAGTTTAGGTAGGGGTGGGGGGGGGGTAGGAGAGTAGCCAACAAAAAGAGCAGCTCACTGTGCAATCAGTCTACAGCGAAGCCTACAGGTCAAAAAGTACCCTCATCTCCCCATCAGCTTTTTAGCGCCTCACTCTTAAATATAAATTGTTAGTACAGACCAACAGATATTTGAGGAAAGCCTCGAACATAAAATTTAGATTCAAAATAAGCCACAAAAAAGGAACTGACAGGAAAGAAAAACTGCAGAGAAAAGACAACTTCAAAGAAAAATTGTAATGGTTAATATTTACTGAGCACTTACGACCACATGCCAGGTACTTGCATAAGAGCTTTGCCCAAGAGGTAGGTATGACAAATATGCCTATTTTAATATGGGAACACACAAACATACAAAGAGTTTCAGGGATCTGATCACAGCATATAGGAAGGAAGAAATGAAAGGAAGGAGGAAAGAAGGGAGAGAACAAAGGAGAGAAAGGAAAGAAAAGAAAAGGGAAAAAAGAAAAATAAAAAGTGAAGCATACACAGGACTGAGCAAATACATGACATTCGTGTCTCAACAGCAACTCTGAAAGCTCGATGGTAATATAAGGCCTTCAAAATGCTAAGAAAAAAATCTTGCCAACCTAAAATTCTACATGTGGCCAAGGTATTAATCAAGTGTGAAGAAAGAATAAAATAGTATCATATAAGCAAGTCTTTAAATTTTTAATTCCCGTGTACCCCTTCGCAGGAAGCTAATGAAGAATGTGCTGCAAGAAATAAAAATAATACACCAAGAGAAAAAAAAAAAAAGAATACAGGATCCAGAGAATAAGGGATCCAACATAAAAGAAAAGTAAATAGAATTCCCTCGATGATGATGAATAGCAGTCGTAAGAAAACAGCTCTGAAGCCAGCAGAGAAAGGAACTGTTCCAATTAGACTAGAAGGAACAGAAGTTTCAAAGGTAGTATTTCTGAGAAAAAAGAAAAAAAAGAATCTGATGTATTTGACCATTGTGAGGGAGAGCATTATAATTCAATCAAAGTTTAGGACAGAGGGGCGCCTGGGTGGCTCAGTGGGTTAAAGCCTGCCTTCGGCTCAGGTCATGATCTCAGGGTCCTGGGATCGAGCCCTGCATCAGGCTCTCTGCTCAGTGGGGAGCCTGCTTCCTCCTCTCCCTCTGCCTGCCTCTCTGACTACTTGTGATCTCTCTCTGTCTGTCAAATAAATAAATAAAATCTTTAAAAAAATAAAAAATAAAAAGTTTAGGAGAGAAACTACCCAAATGAATTAAATAAAGCAATTACTAACCTGAGGAGGGAAAATCACACAGAAAGAATATGTTCATAGTACACTGAGCTACTCAACTGAGATCAATATTTACATTCTAATTATAATGTAAATACTAAGTATTAGTATTAATTTAACAAAAAAAGTGAGAACACAATTGGGAAGATGGGGAAGGAGAGAAAAGTGAGTTGTAAGAGGAGAATTTCATAGTGGAATTCGATAGCTCCTTCAAATTTTTTTAATGTAATAGTAACACAAGCATCTTAAAGATATAGAAGTAAATACCCGGAAAAATAATACAGCTAAAAGAATTGAAAGTTGGTTGTCTCTGGGTATCCAGATTTGGGGATGGGGTAAGGGTGGGTCAGTAGACTGTGTGTGTGTGTGTGTGTGTGTGTGTGTGTGTGTATGACAAGCCTCTCATACATTACAGGTGGGAGTATAAATTAACCCAACCACCTTGAAACTGTTTGGTAATTACTACTAAGCATATGCCTACCCTATCAGCCAATAATTCCATTGCCAGAAATATACCCCCCAAAAAAACATATAGTCATTAACATACATGTACAACAATGCTCATAGCAGTTTGATCCATAATAATCAAATACTGGGAACAACTCAAATGTCTATCAATAAGATAACAAATTCGATTCTAAAATTTCTAACTCCGAGCTAAAAAGGATATATAATGTCACCAACTGTTATTATGAGAAAGGAAAAAAGTAAACACAAAAGAATTTTAATTTTTTCTTGACTCTGAATGCTTTAGAAAGAGCATTCACTGAGAACCTTTAAATCAGAGAAATTCTAGAAACAATCCCAGAAGATGACACTTAAGGATACTCCACGAAGATTCTAAATTCTATTTCTTCAGTAATTACTTCTGAATCATATCTTCGGGGAACCATGGCTCAGATTTTTTTGTAAAGAATGATTTTGAAAAATAAAATATATTTTATTTGCACATAAGTGAAAGCAAAGCCAAAAGTATAAAGAACAAGAACAACCTGTTACCAGTCAATTCAACTCTTACAAATACCTTAAATCCTAGATTCAAAAGTTGTTACTGTAAATAATGCCACTGCTTTTATTAGATTATAAAACTAGCCGTTTAAATGTTGGGAAAATCTTTTCAAATGTTGTAGATAATAGAATATCAGGAGTATAGACAGGGATCCTATTACAGCAATCTTTCAGAAACATAGTGGCAAGCTTCTGATTCTTCTTGATTCTCCTTTCAGATATCTCTGTCTTCTAAAACTAGCATTTACTATTTTAATTCACAGTTATGTGCCAGATAATGATTACCAGCTCAATAAATGAATGAACAAACATGAAAATCTGAAAACACATCAAATCACAAAATGAAGACTAAAAAAACCTAAAATTCAGTAAATCTTCTAGTTCTAATCCTATGTGAATTTTTTTAATGAAGCAACAGAAACTTCTGATAATAAAAACATTTTTTAAAAAATTGCTTGGTCAAATTTCAAAACACAAAATTTATACTGAACCAGTAGTTGGAGTATAAATCAATGCAATCTTTTTCAAGGTTAGTTTGGCAACAGCTACAAAAATCCTAAGTGTGTCCTTTGACCCCACAATTGTATTGCTAGAAATAGATGAACATATCTGCATAATATTTTATAAGATATATGTAATGATATTCATGCCTAAGCCCTATTATAGTATACTTATATTTATACTTATAATAATAACAAAGTAGTCTAATACCCATGAATAACAAACTGATTCTATAAACTGCATCAATGGAATATTTGTAGTCTTCAAAAAAGAATGGGGTCACTCCACTGAACTACTCATACTAAACTCCAAAAGACATTTCTCATCTGAAATCTTCTGTAAGGGCTACTGAATGACATGAGACAACAAACACCAAATGCAGAACTGCTTTTTCCGTTATTTTTCTTCTAAAGCCCTGGAGCAAAATATTAAAACAAACTCAATAAGGCCTGCAAAAGGCTAATTTATTTGGTCCAATGCATAGCTTCTTGTGAACTAACTTGACAGGAAGACACAATTCTGATTATCTAGAAGAATGAATGGAAAGCATTTATGCATTCATCCACATACTTGATACAGATTTACTAAGAAGCTACTATGTATCACGACTGTTCTAGGCACTCAGAACAGAGTAGTGAACATAAAGTCTAGGTCTTCATGGAATTAAAATTCCAATGGAGACAGAAGATAAGCAGAAACTAGAAAATATATATATCCCTGCTACTTAGAAAAACAAAGCAATATGAAGGTCCTGCTGTTACATGTAGAGTGGTCAGATAAGGGCTCACCAGTAAGGTAACATCTGAGTATAAACCTGAAGAAAGTTAGGGAGCAAGCCATGTATATATCTAAGAGAAGAGTGGTCCAAGTTCAAAGGAGCTGATGCAATCTTACACTTCAATTGGTGTGTCTCAGGAACAAGACCAGTCTGACAATGCAGAGTAAGGAAGTGAGTGGTTAAGAGATGACATCAAAGATAACCAGATCATGTAGGACTTACAGATATTTTAAGGATTCTGACCTTCACTTTGAGTGAGATGAACAATCACAGGAAGGTGCTGAGCTGAAGATTGCTGGAATCTGACTAACATTTTAAAGGATTACAAGCAGCTATATAGAGATTAGACTGTAGAGAGTAGAAGAAGAGAGGCGGAAGCACTAGTTAGGATTCTGCAACAATCCAGGCAAGAAATGATGGTGGCCTGATCAAGACAAGAGTGCTAAAGGGAACAAGAAGTCAGATTCTGGCTGTATTTTTAAGCTAAGGCCAAAAGGCTTTGCTGACAACTGGATGTGAATATAGGAAAAAGAGAGGACTCCAAAGACGGCTCAAAATTTCTGACATAAACAACTAGAATGATGGAACTGCCATTTACCAAAATAGGAAAAACTGTGGGTTGAGCAGGTTTTGGTGGGAAGAGGGAGACTTGGGAGTCTTTAAGATGGACTTCTCTAATATCACTTAGCAGACAACTCTGCTTTCTTTTCAAAGACCTGGTCACTAAGGCACAGTTATATCCTTTGAAATCATATAAGCAATTCTACTCAAATGTTGAGAAGCCCAACCTTAAAGGCCATCCCCATTTTTTTTGTGGAAGAGGTGACAAAAGTACCTACAAATTAGCATAATCTTTGTCAATATTTTCCTCCAAGTATGGTAATATTGAGATGTTAAGAAAAGGGGAGAGGTAGGGGCACCTGGGTGGCTCAGTCATTATGTGTCTGCCTTCAGCTCAGGTCATGATCCTGGGGTCCTGGGATGGAGCCCCACATCGGGGCTCCCTTGGGGAGCCTGCTTCTCCCTCCCCCACTCCTCCTGCTGTGTTCCCTGTCTCGCTGTATCTCTATCAAATAAATAAATAAAATCTTAAAAAAAAAAAAAAAGGGTAGAGCTATAATTATTATGCAGAATAAAAACACAACCAAAAAGAGTTGTTATCTTTGATCTCTTCTGTCCCCTGCATCTATAGCCCACCAAGTTTAAACACTGAAAAGTCCATATAAAAAACATAAAAAGAACTGACATAAGTTACCACCAAAAAGACCCCCAAATAATCCAGTTAAAAAGTGAGCAGAAGGGTAACCTGGGTGGCTCACTTGGTTAAGTGTCTGACTCAATTTTGGCTCAGGTCATGACCTCAGGGTTGTGAGATTGAGACCCATGTTGGGCTCTGCACTCCATAGAGAGTCTGCTTGGGATTCTCTCCATCTCCCTCTCCCTCTGCCTCTCCCCCCGCTCATGCACACACCTGCTCTCTCTCTCTCCCTCAAATAAATAAATTAATAAATCTTAAAAAAAAAAAGTGAGCAGAGGACTAGAACCCAAATAGATATTTTTCCAAAGACGACATGAAAATGGCCAATAGACACATGAAATCACCAGGGAAATGTATATCAAAACCACAATGAGATTTATCACCTTTACACCTGTCAGAATAGCTAGTATCAAAAAGACAAGAAATAAAAAGTGTTGGTGAGCATGTGGAGAAAAGGGAACCATCATATACTGCTGGTAGGAATGAAGACTGGTGCAACCATTACGAACAACAGCATGGAGATGCCTCAAAAAACTAAAAATAGAAATACCGTATGATCCTGGGGCGCCTGGGTGGCTCAGTGGGTTAAGCCTCTGCCCTCGGCTCAGGTCATGATCTCAGGGTCCTGGGATCAAGCCCCGCATCAGGCTCTCTGCTCAGCAGGGAGCCTGCTTCCCCCTCTCCCTCTGCCTGCCTCTCTGCCTACTTGTGATCTCTTTCTCTCTGTCAAACAAATAAATAAAATCTTTTAAAAAAAAAAAAAAAAGAAAGAAAGAAAGAAATACCATATGATCCAGTAATTCCATTACTGGGTATTTATCTGAAGAAAACAAAAACACTAATTCAAAAAGATATCTGTACACCTAAGTTCACTGCTACATTATTTGTAATAGCCAAGATATGAAGGCAACCCAAGTATCCATCGATATATGAATGGATAGAGAAGATGTAATGTCTATACACACACACACACACACACACACACACACACACACACACACACACACATATCGTGGGCTATTACTCAGCCATGAAAAAGAATGAGATCACTTATATGTAGACTCTAAAAAACAAAACAAATGAACAAACAAAAAAACCAAAAAGATCCATACATACAAAGAACAAACTGATGGTTGCCAGAGGGGAGGAGAGTGGGGGGATGGGTGAGTGAGAGCAGGAGATACAGGTTTCCAGTTATGGAATGCATAAGTCACAGGGATAAAAGGTAGAGCACAGGGAATATATAGTCGATGGTATTGTAATAGAGTTGTATGGTGATAAATGATACCTACACTTACGGTGAGCATAACATAATGTATACAGTTGTGGAATCACTATGTTGTATACATGAAATTAATGTAGCATTCTGTGTCGGCGATACTTCAGTTAAAAACAAAAACAAAAACAAGGGGGTGCCTGGGTAGCTCAGTCGGTTAAACATCTGCCTTCAGCTCAGGTCATGATCCTGGAGTCCCAGGATTGAGTCCATAGGGCTCTCTGCTCAGCAGGGAGTCTGCCTCTCCCTCTGACCCTACCCCCTCTCGTGCTTTCTCTCTCTCTCCCTCAAATAATAATTAAATGACAACAACAACAACAAAATGGGCATCTAGGTCACTCAATCAATTAAATATCCAACTCTTGATATCAGCTCAGGTCATGATCTCAGGGTTCTGAGATCAAGCCCCATGTCAGGCTCTGCACTGGGCGTGCAGCCTGCTTGAGATTCTCCCTCTCCCTTTCCCTCTGCCCCTCCTCTCTCTCTCTCTCTCTCATAATTTAAAAAAAAAAAATACATTTTTTTAAAATAAAAAAAGTAAAAACAAACAAACTAAACTAAAACGTCAATTTAACACCCAGTTAAAGAAGAACAATGAGAAGCCATCCAATAAGAGTAGTACCATCTTCTGAAAATATACTGAGAAGTAACACACATAGAAGCCACTGTCACCAAGAGTCCTTTAAAATCTGAGCAACTATGGTCCAATATTCAGGAAATTTAAAATAAGCATGCAGATCTTATAATTAAGATAAACAGTAATATTAATGAGAAAATCCAATAAAATAAAACAACTCAAAAATTATGCATATCTAGTTTCTTCAAGTCTTTATTTCCAAAGAAATATACTAAAAATATTTCAGAAAGAATCTGGAGGGACAAACTTAATTGAAATTAAATTTATTTTTTTAAAGATTTTATTTATTTATTTTGACAGAAAGAGAGACAGAGAGAGAGGGAACATAAGCAGGGGGAGTGGGAGAGGGAGAAGCAGGCTCCCCACTGAGCAGGGAGCCCAACGAGGGGCTTGATCCCAGGACCCTGGGATCACAGACTTGAGCCAAAGGCAGACACCTTATGAATAGCCACCCGGGTACCCCTGAAATTAAATTTAAAGCCAAAAATTCAGGACGCCTGGGTGGCTCATTCATTAGGTGTCTGCCTTTGGTTCAGGTCGTGCTCCCAGGGTCCTGGGATGAAGCCCCACATTGGGCTCCTTGTAGCAGGGAGCCTGCTTCTTCCTCTCCCTATGCCTGCCACTCCCCTCACTTGTTGTGCTCTCTCTGTGTGTCAAATAAATAAATAAAATCTTTGAAGTCAAAAATCATCAATTTCTTTTACAAAAAACAATATTATGCTAACAGGAGAAAGAAAATAGAATCGATAACATTAAAAACCTTGAAATACCAAACATCTTGTTTGAATTGCATTACATTAATCAAAAGACAAAAAAACAAAAACAAAAACAAAGTAAATAAAAATATTCAGTTCATATAATGATGAGAAGGGCTCAACCCTGGTTGAAGAGAAACACAGCCAGCCAACAACAGGCCTGCGCTGGTCACTACATTTGCACAGGGAAAATGCTACACATCTCACTGAGACTCTATCTTTACCATCATTTAGAGTAAGGTGAGTTTCTGTTGCTGACTCATACACCATACTACTCTTAAGCCTGGGTGACCATCAGCACATTCCCACTCCTTAACTGTCACGGGTTAAGTCCCTAGCATAATCTAATAGATCCTAACAGAATACAGACTTAAGCATGCCTTTTAAGTGGAACACTAGAATGTCTTTTGAAAAATGGAAATCCTTGGGGGCACTTGGGTGGCTAAGCATCTGACACTTGATTTCAAATCAGGTCTTGGTCTCAGGGTCGCGAGTTCAAGTCCCGCATTGGGCTCCATGCTGGGCATGGAGCCTACTTAAAAAAAAAAGAAAAAATAGAAATCCTATTAATTAATTAATTAATTAATTATTAATTATTTGAGAGAGAGAGTGAGCACACAGATGGAGAGGGAGAAGGAGAAGTAGACACCCCACTGAGCAGGGAGCCTAATGTGGGGCTCCATCCCAGGACCCTGGGATCAAGACCCGAGACGAAGGCAGACGCTTAACTGACTGAGCCACCCAGGCGCCCCCCTGGTGATAATATTTTTATCAATATTATGAGTCGGTATAGAACAATAAGACTTAAGTCTCCCAGTGAGACATCTCTGGGTAGAATCTTGCTGACTGTTAGCTTGAGAAAGTCCCTTTACCTCATAAGCTTTCTCATTTCTAAAATGAAGACAATTAATTAGGCAGATTAATTGAGGTACTAATATGTAAAACATTTTTATACTATCTGGCACATAGTGGTTCAATAAATATAAGATATTATTAAGAGTAACAGTAATAATATTAGCAACAATAAGTACTCATGTATCCATTTGCAAATGAAGAAAGACTAACCTTGGTGATTTCAAAAGAAAGCTGACTTCACTTATTACCCTTTAACACCTTGGTAAATAATCTCCTTTATGATCAAAACAGCAAAACTGGGCATAAGTAAAAAAATCCCTAAATAGATATTAAAAGGATAAATAAGGGAACATAATCAAAACTACTTTTTTAAAGAATAATAAGGTAAAGAATAAATAATACAATTTCTATGATCGCAGTATGTACCTTATATAAAATCTTTTTAACAAGACAAAAACAAGTGAATAAAGATGTTTTGATATTAACATAAATTTTTACTTTATGAATGTTTCAAAGTCACACATACTGATGAAACTGATAAATGAACTGATAAAAGGCCTCCAGATTGTAACCTCTGTTAGCACACACTAACCACTCCATCTTGTTCACTACTTTATCCTCAGCATTACTATAGATTCTCATGTAACATTTTGCTCAATGACTAAGCCATAGATATTTACAATATTAAATGAAAGCATACCTAAATTTGTAGAAAACTAGTAAGCTACAACAAAGATTAGTATTTTGTTATTTTATGGAACCAAAGCTCACTTCATTAAAAAGTTAGATGCAATTCCTGTTAAATTCGGAGTTATTTTAAAAATCAATAAAATGACAAATATATCGATACACAGATACAGTTTTAGAAAAATAGTAACAGGAATTTAACTTAAAAAGTATCAGAAACCACAATTCAATGAGCATAAATAGCTTTAAATACAGCAAATTTGGTATTAAAAACATGAAATGCTATTAAGAGCACATATGAGACAGATCACATCAGAGAACAGCTCTCCCTCAACACATCTTTCACCTGGGAACTACTTTTCGAATATGTGACTCAACTTTAGATACATCAACATCTGACAGCTATAGAAAAAAAATCAAGTTCAGAAGGAAAGCAACAAAAAAAGATAACCAGAATAGAAAAAGGTACAAGCTCTCCCTGTTATAATTAAATATAAATAAAAGTAAGCTGTAAGGTCAATACTAAGTATCAGGAACTATAAAATAGTCACAGAGACTAATTTCTATAACTAATTTCTATAAATTCTATAACTGGCAATACCAGTCACATATTTGGCACTCAATAATGAACAGTTTGGGAGTAAAGAAAGGAAACCACTTTTTTTTGAGCTCCTATAAATGACTGTGTCATTACTCACAGATAAATATTCCCAACTGAGAAAAATAACAACAAAAAAACTCCAGCAAATTTTAAATTCTTAGGATAAGCTAAATAGCAGATGGCAGGGATATAAAACATATTCATTTTGATAAACTAATAGTAACTCAATACTGGATCATTTACCAATAAACAGCACCAACTATCTTCTTTCCTCTTCTTTATTTCAAAAACAAAATGAACATTTTCTTGTCTTACAAGTTAAATATGTAAGAATACTCTTTGCATTTAAGCAATAAAAGCAACATTGCTTGTCAATGAAAATATAAAAATACTACAAAATTTTAAAGAATTGCTCTTGAATGTTTAAAAGATTAGGTGCCTCACACGGATTAATACTAGGGAATCTAAGGGATTATAAACATAGCTTCTAAATGTATGTAGATCCCATTAACAAAGTTATCCAAATTCTAATAGGGAACAAGCAATTTTCAGTCTAACCATGTAAAGCTATCCTTAGACAGCAGACCTTGGGTTTTCTTCTTTAGGACAAAGCTTCTATTCATTTCATAATTAAATTTGAAATACTTCACATAAGAATTCATTAAGGACTATTCTAAAGTATGCAATACCATTTTCAGGGCACAAAATGAAAATGGTTCTGAATTTTAATTCATATCTTATTTTACCAGGACACAAAAGAAAATCTGTGACGACAACCAAAGAATTATTTTCCACCTTACTGAAGAAGCATGTTTTAAAATTAAAAACCATGAACAAATCTACCTACAAAATGATTCATTTTTTTATATCAAACAGCTGCAGACCCTGTAATTGAAATAATGTATCTAAGGTTACAAATGAAAAGTGTTAGGTATCATTCCTGAAGTGACAGATTAAGTTCCTAATCCAGTTAAAGTAATAGCCATATTTGTAGTTTAACATAAATTAAGACCTTAATTATATTTGTGACTATTTTAAACAAAATAACAAATTCCTTTGTACCTGCGAATGTAATTTATAGCAAAGCCAGGTTCATTTTCCAAACCAATCTATTTCACACTGCAGAAGTACTCTGGTATAATGGTGTAATGTAATTCTTGTTGTGGAATGTTGAAAGAGTAGATACACTAAGAGCACAGAAGAGGTTTGAAGATAAATGAAGATGCTATTCATTCAAGGGTAATTTCATCTTAGAACTATATGAAAGATGTTTCGTTCACACAGGCTAGTGTACGGCCTCAAATTTAAGTGTATTTTCAGCTCAAATATAATGCTGCTAGATCGATTATGCTGATACTGTATATCTAATAATGAAGAATTCTAGTCCTTTTCTGTTTAAAAAAGACTGTCATTTTTTTCATCTTACTGCTATGTCTTCATTGTTCTGTTAACAGCAACAAATTTTAAAATCTTGCTCACTATTTACTTTTTAAACAGAAAAGTATATGGTTGATATTCTAACTTGAAATCTCTCCTGACTGCAGGAAAGTGCATTTTTGCTACGTTAACTAGATACTTATGTTAGCAAATCATTACCCTCCAAAACCATTTTATTCCACTATTTATTAAAAATGACAACTCTAATAGCCACCGAATTCTATTTTGAATATGCTTCATTTTCACAAATCCTGTAGGACTAATTTAAATGTTTTGTATATAATGTATATAATGTATATGCATATAATGTATATATGAATTAATACTGATACTGAAAATGTTTTTACTGTTAAATTGTTTGCAATTTAAGTTCAACTTTAATTATCTCAATTTAAATTATCTTTTCTGAAGATCATCTTCTAAATATTTAAATCCTTCCAAGTTTTATAAGCATAAATCACCAAAATACTTTAATACTGCTGGCATATAAAAGGTGATAGAAGACATTCAATATGAAGAATTTAAATTCAGTGATATCAAGAAAACATCCTATAGCCGCCATTTTTCTCATTTTACTAAAATACTGAAAAGGATTTTACAAGTCCCCTATAATAAATGTTCCCTAACTTCTTTCTACCTCTTAACTTTCCTTTTCTTCTTCTAATCCTGAAAGTAAATACAGAAGCCTCATTTTGCAGAGGATGATCAAAGTGAAAGGATGAAACTTCAAAAAACTTTTACACTCTACGAAACTTTAAGCTACATCAATTTTAAAAATGTTTTTCATAAAACAGTATTCTCTTAATTCTCTATTAACACATATACACTGGTAGCATCCTACTTGGATTTTTATCAGGTTTGAAAAGACACTTAAAAAAAATTGCATACAACCATGAACAACCTGTTTAAAGAAAAAAAATGTATCCAATCAAACTGAAAATTCAAAATCATTTCCTCTACAATTCTCAAGGTAAGCTGTCCACAGCAGTCACCTGAATGACAAGACATGTTTACAGTGGATGTAGTTTCATAATCACTGTTATTTCTCCAATGGCACAACTGACTCTCTGTCCAAAGGAGAGAGAGATACTCCTCTCTCCTGCTCTTCCCAATCACTACAGGAGGATATTATCATTTAACTGCTAATTAATATGTCTACCTAAAAAGCATCATTTGCTAAATGAAAAAGCAAGGGTCAGCTAACAATTTATCAGCAGATGTGACATGTAAGTGTTCCTGGCCCAGAATTAATAGGGCCTATAAAAATGCTGACTTTTTTAAATGATACAACATATTCAACAGAAAAAAATCGTTTTTTTGTTGTTGTTGTTGTCTGCCCTTTCATTTTTAGAGATAGAGTATTCATTCACAAAAAGCCGGGGCAAATGAGAATACTAAGTAGAATAACGATATTTCCCTTAATTTGAGCTTAAATGTTATTCTTATTGGAAGTAAGTATAAAAACTGAGTAAGTAAAAAGTAGCATTCTCTTTTATGCAGCATTCTAATAATGATCATCAGTTCGAAACACTTTCTAAAAATAAATTCAAACTTTTACAAAAGATTAAGCCACACAAAAAAGGAAAACAGGTTTCTTTTTAAATTGGCTTCCTAAAATAAACAGCATCCTTTCTAAAACTTACTAGAAAGTAACAATTTTATTATATGCATTCATAAATATGCATATAAGCACTAATTCAGCATTCAACATCATCTTGTATTTCTATTGCTATTTCAACTGCTTTCACTTTTTTCAAAAGAATTTCTCATTTATTATCTAACTTGAGCTTCACAATAACTGAGAATACAGGTAAGACTGCCTTTATCACATTTCAGAGATCCAAGAGCTGAGACATGTTTATCTTTCACATCTTAAAGTAATCTATAAATCTGAAGATATAACTTGTAAGGCAATGTCAGAAATGATTTTTGAATTAAATGTCCACTTATTTTTGAATAAAAATTCAAAGATCTGTGTCTTTGGACTGAACTGATACGCAACAAAGTGTTAGAAGCATGCATTCTTGACTCTAGACTCCCTGGGTTTGCATTCCAGCTCTACCCGGTACCACCCATGTAAGTTTGAGAACCTCTCTGCTTTAACTTGCTACTTTGTAAAATGGGAATACTACTACTACCCACCTCCTGGAGTTGCTGTGTGTGAAAATCATCTATGACATGTAAGGTACACTTAACAAGACCTGGCACATGGAGTAAGGGCTATGTACATTTTAGTTTCAGTTATTATTGTTGTTCTTACTAACATTACCTGCAGAATGTGGATTATAATAGCACCTAACCCTCAAGCTGTTTTAAGGATTAAATGAGTTAATAAGAATTAATTGCTTAGCACAGTAATGAGCACATGGTAGGTACTCAAACATTATTGATGTTATTGTCTGTTTACCTCCAGTCTGTGGGCTCTATGACCTTGGGCAAAGCTCTCTTCAGTCCCAGTTTCCACATCTCTAAAATGAGGTTCATAATAGTCCCTTACACCAGGGTTATGGTAAGGATTGAATGAGATACTTCATATAAAATCTCTCGGTAGAACACCTTAAATGAAAGTATTCAATAAAAACTCACTTTTAAAACAAATCTTAATCAGAATTAAAAAAAAAATACTTTGAATTAAAGCATTCAATATTAACATTTTTTAGGTATGGCATGAATGATTACAAAAATTAATAATGTTCACACAAATTCAAATATGTCCCCCCCCAAAAAAAATTTTTTTAAGATTTTATTTATTTGAGAGAGCACACGAGATGGGGGAAGAGCGGAGGGGAAGGGAGACAGACAAGCAGACCCCCGCACTGAGTGCAGAGCCCGACACAAGGCTTCATGCCAGGACCCCAAGATCATGAGCCGAAACCAAGAATCAGATGCTTAACCGACTGAGCCACCCAGGCACCCCTCCAGAAAAATTCTTAACCCTAACATTTATTTTAATTACTTCCGTGTGTTTAGGCATTATAAAGCCTGCAAGCTTCCATTCCTCCTGCTGACATTGATCATACACACTTCTGTCAATGAATAGGAGAGAAGGAAATAATAACCAACATTCATGGCATATTTACACTGTGCCAAGTACTTTTCTAAGTACTTTATATATATGAACACATCCAATCTCCGTTTTACAGAGGAACAACAAAGAGTAATGTTTATGCTATACTGCATTTGGAAGAGACCAACTCCCATTTCACTTGTGGAAGCTGCTATAAAAGACAGCATATACCAAATCAGTAAAGTCATAAACTTCTTGAAGAAAATAAGACATTTTACTCAGAAAAATTGCCGGAGAGTTCATATGTATTGGCTCATCCTGTATTTCTAGACATGTGCTGTTCAATACAAGAGCCATCAGCTCCATGTGGCTACTGAGCACCTGAAATGTGGCTAGCACAAACCGAGATGTGCTCTAAGTGTAAAATACACATAGTTTGAACTTAATATTAAAAAAGTAAAACATCTCATTAATTTTGTACTGATCACATGTTAAAATAACATTTGGATACACTGGGTTAAATAAAACATGATTAAGATTCATTTCACTGGTTTCTTTTTACATATTTTTAATGGGACTACTACAAAATTTTTAACTACATATGTGGCCAATATTATATACATTATATATTTGTTGGATAATGGTTCAGGTTTAGGAGATGAAAGACGAGTAGCAGAGAATTATTATTTTTTTAATTAAAAAAATACCTGATTTATTGACATACAATTTATATACCATATAATTCATCCTTTTATTTAAGTGCCCAGTTCGATTTTTAGTATATTCATAAAATTGTGCAACTATCACCATTGTCTAATTTTAGAACATATTCATCACCTCAAAAAGAAACCCTGTACCCATTAACAGTTATTCCCGATACCTCTCACTTCCTGTTTCTCCTCTCCCCAGCTCCTGGCAACCACTAATATACTTTCTCTCTCTGTGGATTTGCCTGTTCAGTAACAAAGAATTATTATCAAAGTTCTCTTCCCAATTACACACACACACAGACCGCTTATACATGTACGCACATACCGCTACACACACACACACACACACACACACACACACACACACAGCTCATGAGAACCAGAGCAACACGCTACACTAATACTTTGCATATTCAACATACAAGACTGTTATATGACCAGACAATCACTTCAGGTTAATACCAATACCTTGTGGATAAGGAGGAAAAAAGTAAATCTACGAGGAAATAACAGCCATGGGAAAAAATTTATTTTCTTTTAAACTGAAATCATAAGGGTTCCTTTAATCAAAAAAGATCTAACCACTTAGTTCCAGGACTATAATAAATGCCAAGTCTATGTGGTAGGTAAAATTTAAATTTCCTGATGGCTTGACTGGTGGACTATTAAAATATCTGATGCCTGATATCTGGTATCTTCTAGAAAATATCCAGTTTATGGATACCTGTCACATTGTTTTGATCAATTTTACACATTTAACTGATTCTTCTAAACGGATACTGGTCCACTATATAGAAGAAAATTACTCCATAAAGTTTACATCAGATATCTGGAAAAGTCACATTTATAGTCATGGCTACTATCAGCTGTCAAGTCAAAGAATATTGAAGAAAACTGAGAATTTTTAATATATGCTGGTTAATTTATCATCTAAGTGACATATGTAGGATAACAAAAAAATTGAAATGGTTAAGCAAATTCTGCATTTTAAAAGGTTCTTTTTTTTCTGGTTTTATTGTTAATTACAACTATGATTTGAGAAGCCATGGTGAGAAGCCAAATTATCAGGAACCATAACAAGAGAGTTGCTAAATAAAGTGCACACTAAGATTTCTTTTTTCTTCCCTTCCCCAGATAACTTAAAACATTATTATTATTTTTTTTTTTAATGGTAACATACTGATATTTTGGTTTGTACTGAAAACTAGTTCATTCCAGGCCTTCTCAACATTGACACTATTTACCTTTGGGGCTCGGTAATTCTTTGTTGTGGAGGGACTGTCCTGTGCACTGTAAGCCGATAACAGCATCCCTGGCCTTTACCCCGTAGATGCCAACAGCACCCTCCCCAACAGTTATGACAACCAGAAATGTCTAAACACTGTCAAATATCTTCTGTCAGGTAGAAATTTCCTTCATTTAAGAACCACTGCTCTATTTCTTCTCAAAATACCCTTCTACTTGGTGAAAATTATTTCAGTAATTTTCTGGTCTTTTCATAGGGGATCCCCAAATAGCTTCAGCAAGGAGATCAGTAAACCCCCTGAAACCATTTACAGAATAGCTTAGGTATGTTTCTATTTCATGTGTGTGCGCTGGAATGTTTTCCGGAGAAATGGTTTACAGTTTTCATGAGGTCCTGAAAGAGTTGTCCCAAAAATGGCAATTAAAAAAGGGTTAAGAATTAGTGCTTCAACTAAAATATTCACTGTGTTATGAAGCTATTTTTTTTTTCAAAGATAAACACTGAAAATACTATTCTATACACAGCAAATAATTTGCTTGTGCTTTCAGTTATCAGGCGAAATTGCTTTTACCACACTTATAAATCTTTCACTCAACAAACATTTACC
>CM052883.1:122436620-122453200 GCA_028534135.1 Potos flavus | reverse complement strand
TTCCATTATTATGTCAATATCTTATCTCTCTTTCTAAGCAGTAAGTCCCTAGAATGTGAAAAATCCTATGGCCCTGAGATTATTTACTAAAGACTTGGCTTCCCAATTGCTCCAAACTGAATGTGGCCTTTACAGTAATATATGCCAATATATGAAATACAAATTAAGTTAGATTTAATTTTTTTGTCTAAGTATCATTTAAAGCTAATATATTAGCAGGGCACCTGGGTGGCTCAGTTGTTAAGCATCTGCCTTTGGGTCAGGTCATGATCCCAGGGTCCTGGTATCGAGCCCCACATCGGGCTCTCTGCTCAGCGGGAAGCCTGCTTCTCCCTCTTCTACTCCTCCTGCTTGTGTTCCCTCTCTCACTGTCTCTCTCTTTGTCAAATGAATAAATAAAATCTTTAAAAAAAAAAAGCTAATATCTTTATTTCAAGAGTTTCAAAGAAAACTATCCACCTTTCAGAAACTCTTTCATAGTAAGAAACTACTACATCATTTTCATCACACAACAATAACTTACTCTAAGATATTTAGTGACACATATTAATTCATTATCTCAAATTAGAATGACTTCTTATTCCTTAGTGAAAGACCCACGTAAGTTTTTATTATTTTTATAAGAAAATTATTTTTATAATATATAAATAAACAACATCTAGAAATAAAGCAAATATCAGAGCACCTCATAGCTAAGTTTCTATCCGACAAACTCTGTTAAAAGTCTTTTACCTACTTACTAGCATTTTACCTATTTTCCAATTCTGCGAAGGCAAAATTGCCATGGTTATTTTACATTTAGTGTCTTTTTACCAGAAGCAAAGGAGACGCCTCCTAAAGTTTTAGTCTTCACTGGAATGGGAGTTTTTTAATCCAAATGAGTGTTTTTAAATTTTCAAAGACATTTTCTCCCCTCCTGTAAGTATTTATGTTGGAGAAGAACAAAGCTAAAAAAAAGAGAGAGGGGGTGCCTTGGGGGCTCAGTTGGTTAAGTGTCCAACTCTTGGTTTGGGCTCAGATCATGATCTCATGGGTCATGAGGTGGAGCCCCACGTGGGGCTCTGTATTCAGTAGGGAGTCTGCTTGAAGGTTCTCTCCCCCTGCCCTTACCCCTACTGCTGCACGTATATGCGCTTTCTCTCTCTCTCTAAAATAAATGGATAAAACTTTTTTTTTAATAAAATAAATAAATAAAATTTTTTTAAAAAAGAGAGGATACATACTCCTGGACTTTTGAAAGCTGTAAGATAAAATAAACAAAAGTATAAATAAATAAATTAGTGTTAGAAATGCACACAGGGTAAAACAATACCCACAGCCCCCCAAAAATACATATTTGCTTCTCATTTAATTATCTTTAAGGTATCCACTATTTTTAAGCTTTATCAACCAATACAATATAACAACAAAAAAATCTACTACTAGTCCATTATAACTTATAGAGAAATAACTACTGGCCCATAAATTCACATATATATATATGCCTACATCTCTTATACATGCTACATTTTACTTGCAATATTCTCTCAAGTATCAAGTTCAGTCATTCTAGGGGCAGAAAATCTATCTATGCCATTCAATACAGAGAATTCCATAGTATGAAAGTGCTATGACCTAATAAACAAGTCTAATTCCAAAGTCTATTTCTTGACGATCTAATCTAAGAGGACAAGAAAAGGGCCATCGAAAGAAGTGCCCTCTGTTGTTTTTTAAGTTCTGCATTTTTAATGCACAACATGACTCTTCTGGCATATGAATGTAGGTGAAGACATAATTTGTAGAATAATAGGCACTAATATTACATGCTGCTTCAGTACTGTCATATTTCCAATCCATCAAATTGATTAATGCTATAATAACTTTACACAACCAAATCATTTGTGCACTAATGAAGTCAAACCCAGTTTATCCTTAGGCAACTAGATTCCAAACGCTCATAGATGTCATCTCTTCAGCTTCCTAAGACTATTTAGACAGTGTTATACAAAAGGAGTGAGAAACATGTATAACCTACCCCCAAATTTGGATGGCTTTCTGCCAAAGGTATAAATGCAAATACTACTGAGATAACAAAATATTCAAAAAGCATTTGGCAGCTCACAAACATGGACAGGTTACTGCAAGACAAAGAGAAAAGAAGGAAATAAGTTTACTAGTTTGACATAATTACTATGCTAATGGTCTCTGTGATATCAATACAGACACCTATCACATTTTAGACAGTTATGATATAAAGCTTTCATTTAAAATAGATTTCTAAGTTGTCTAGACTTTCAGTATGACAGCATGGGACTTTATCAAAACTAGAATTTTAAGAACTATATGTTAGATTTAAAGCAATTCAACCTGCAGACTATAATACAAGTCAAAGATAACACTGTATCCGAGAAAATACTGATCAAGAAAGTATCAAATAGCAATGTCCCTTGAGCTATTGCTTCATAGGGGATGTTTAAAGATATTATACAGAATGTATAAGCAAGAAGTGACTCTTCCCACAAAAGAAGTTTAAAACCATTCTCCTATCACCTCAACAGTCCAAGATCAATGTTCACGTCAGAAAATGGCTCACTTTGGAGAAATGAAGTGCAATGTCATGGTGCCACTTCCATAAACCTAAAAACACTGGCAGGTAAGGTTTCTGTAACATGGTGGTAAGGCTACTGTCTTAGTCCCTTTAGGCTGCAATAACAAAATATCACAGACTGGGTGGCTTATAAACAACAGAAATTTCTTTCTCACAGTTCTGGAGGCTGGAAGTCCGAGATCAGGATGCCAGCATGGTCAGGTTCTAGTGAAGGTCCTCTTCTGAGTCTCTGACTTCTGACTTCAGTTCTCACATGGTGTAAGGGGCTAAGGAACACTCTGGGATACCTTTTATAGGGGCAATTAAAATGGCCCAAAGTGAGGGCACATAAATGAATGACAGAGTAGAATTACTATGCAAGGCAAATGAGTTCTAATAGTCTGTCATTCAGAAAGTGGAAGATAGAAAGCAAACAAATTGAAAATTCAAGAAAACTAGTAGAGGGCAGAATGTTCCCCCTCACAACGTTAGGCCCCGAATGAAACTAGAAAATAATGAGAATCTATCTCCTTCTGGTCAAACACTACCTAAACTTCTATCTAGGTAGACCATGATTATAGTGATGACAGTGATAATAGCTAAGATTCCCCAAGAGTCATAAATCTTATATCCAGAATACATAAAAAACTATTACAGCTCAATAATTAAAGACAAATAACACAATTTTTAATGAGCATAGGATTTGAACAGACTTTTCTCCAAAGGAGGTATATGAATAACCAACAAGCACATGAAAACATACTCAATATCATTAGTCATTAGAGGAATGTAAGTCAAAACCACAATAATGAGATACTACTTCATACCCACAGAACAGCTATCATCAAGACAGAAAATAAAAAGTGTTTAAAAGATGTAGAGAATTTGGAACTCACACACTGCTGGGAGGAATATAAAAAGTTTGGCAGTTTCTCAAAATGTTAAACACAGAATTACCGTATGACTCAGCAATTCTACTCTTAGGTATTCACCCGGGAGTAGAATATGAAAAAGACATATATCCACGGGAAGACTTGTACATGAATGTTCATACCAGCATTTTTAACAATAGTCAAAAAGTGGAAACAACCCAAATGACCAACTATTGAAGAATGGATGAACAAAATGTGGTATATCCATACAACAGAATAAAAAGAACCAAGTATTGATACATGCTACAACAGGGATGAACTTCAAAAGCATTATGCCCAGTGAAAGAAGCCAGTCACTAAGGAAAACAAAATATTATTCCATTTATATGGCATGTTCGGAATAGGGAAATCCACAGAGATAGAAAGTAGATTAACAATTGTTTCAGGCTGGGAATCGGAAGTGACTGTAAATGGGCAAGAGACTTCTTTTTGGAGTGATGGAAATGTTCTACTATCTGTGGTAATAATCACAACTCTGTAAATATCCTAAAAAATCGCTGAATTGTATACTTTAAAAGCATATGTAAACTATACCTCAATAAAGTTGAGGTAAATAGAAAATTTAAACCCTTACTGTGTTTATTGTGCACTTAAGTGCTTGACATGTTAACTTCTCACAACTTTATGAGGTAGACACTATTATTATTATCCCTATTTTACAGTACGAAAACTGAGGCACAAGCATAGGGAATTTGCTCAAAGTCACAGTGTTAATAAGTAACAAGAGCCAAGGTCTGACCCCAGGAAGGCTGGCTCTAGTCAGTGAACACACAGCTGTTACCAGCTAACCTCTTACACAGCCCACAAATAAACATTCTTGGGTAATAATTAATTACTAGAATTAAAGCAATTATAATCATCCTACAACAGTAGTTCTCAACCCTTAGTAAGAATCATCTATGGAACTTTGTAAAATTATGTATTTCCACCAAATTCTAAACTCTGAGATTCTGACACTGTAGAGATGAGGACCAAGAATCCAAACATGCCACAAGCACTCCCAGTAAATCTGATGCAGATGGTCTATAAATACCACAAAAAAGGACCGTCCCTGGGAGAAAGAATACACCTGATAGAAGATTAAGTTATTTTCACCTCTTTCATTCATTTGCCTCAGAGAATGTGGTAGTGAGGACCTGTGTGGTTTAATTTATTCAAGAAGATTTTTGTCCATCTTATTCTACTTAAATATTTGTACATATGGCTTAAAGCCATGTTTTAAAACATGTCTTAGTAGCATGTTGCAATTTTATAGTGTTCCAGAGTAAGCCTTTAAGATTAATGAATGGAGGCCTCACTTTTTTTGGAAACAAAGTGATTAAATGATAGTTTTTCCATTAGATGTAATCAATAAGGAAAGTAAAATTAAGTTAGTCATTATGAGGCTTGAACATGAGCCATCTAAACCTATCTATGTGACACTGGAGATCAATTTCAAAATGGCATTCAAGGATCAATTTCATAAAACTAACAAACTTCTAGAGGTTAACAAGGGTCAAGAAAACTAATTCACAGCATCAGCAAGCCAATAACTGAGGCTAAAGTGAATATAAGTTAAATTTAAAATCTTCCATCCTTTCTTAGTAAGTACACATCATCTTCTCAAATGGTCATGTTTAGACTTTGTCACATTATAAAAATAATCAGCCATTTTTCACTAATTTCCAATAAAAAACAGGCCAACTACGTGATTATGAATAGATATGAACTTGGTAGCCAGGACTCAAAATTTGAATTCTCTTTTTAAAAATGGTAATCTGAAATTCATAAAGAAGAAACACTGACACCATGTCTGAATTTTCTCAGAAATGGAGATGAATATGAGATCAATAGCAGAACTACACAAAAACAGCTGGTTATGATGAAAAGTGCAATTTCTGGCCAAAAAAAAAAAAAAAAAATCAGAGAAGACAAACAGCCCCACACAAGTATCAGACCTCAACAATGTTAACAATGTTAATATTCAAGGTGTAAGAGTTCCCCAAATCTAATCCTAGAAAATGGAAAATAGATGTCTCTCAAACTAAGGAACACTTCTCCCACTACTTTAAATCAAACACAATCACTGTAGTAACAGCACCTATGTTTTTAAGTATCTACTGTGCTTAGTACTCTCAGTACTCTACATATACTCAATCTCTCACATCCAGCTAGGTAATCATTCCTTTCTATCCCCTTTTCATTCCTCCTCCCTCACTCCTCCCAGCTAGCCATGAAACAAATGATCCTACAGAGGATTTAATGTGTCGTGATACCTTCTAAAATCTTGGCAAAACTGCAAGATTCCCCAAGAACAAAAACAAAAAACAAAAAACAAACAAACAAAACCAAGAAAAAAGATAACAGAGCCCAACCATCACAGAATTCCTTCATAAATAAGAGTGCAGAGGTAGAAAATCCTCAGCCAGGGAAAATACATATTAAAGGCATTTAACAAACAAACATAGGTTTTTATAAACTACCAAACTACCAAAATATGATAAAAAGACAAATATGAATATAAAACTATCATTGCTTTCTAGGATCTAACTTTGTTGAGTGGGTAAGGGGGAATCGAGAATGGAGAGGGGGTTGGGGGGAGAAGAACAGGTGACTGAGATACATATAACCACTTAGAATACGGTAAGTGAGAGGCACTGAGTGGCTCAGTCCGTTAAGCATTCAACTCTTGGTTTCAGCTCAGGTCATGATCTCAGGGTCCTGAGATCAAGCCCCATGACAGGCTCCACGCTCAGCTCAGAGTCGCTCAGTTCAGAGTCAGCTTGTCTCTCTCTGTCTCCCCCTCTGCCCTTTTTCCTGCTTCCCATGTGCACAGATGCGCACTTCTCTCCTCACCTCTAAAATAAATAAAATCTTTAAAAAAAAATTTTTTTTTAAAGATTTTATTTATTTATTTGACAGAGAGAGAGATCACAAGTAGGCAGAGAGAGAGAGAGAAGCAGGCTTCCTGCTGAGCAGAGAGCCCAATGCGGGGCTCGATCCCAGGACCCTGAGATCATGACCTGAGCCGAAGGCAGAGGCTTTAACCCACTGAGCCACCCAGGCGCCCCTAAAAAAAATTTTTTTAATGCAGTAAATGAATATAGGCGGTGTAGGGAAAAACATAGGTCTTAAAGTCAGACATATCTGAGTTCCCCTCCCAACTCTACAGCTTATTACCGGAGTGATCTTAACCAAGTTGCTTAACCTACTCTTGCTCAATTACTTCACCTGTGAAAAAGGGAAATATTACCTACCCTCTAAGGTTGTTGGAAGAATAAAATTTGATAAATCATATAAGTGACTTATACAGTCTCTACCTTACAGAATATATCAATAATTACTATTAACAGAACTGTCAAACAAAAAGTACATATTCTGCCTGAGGAAGAAAAGAAAGAATTCACAAGAAGAGATAAAATCTGAACTGGGTCCAAAATATAATCCATGAACATAATAAAATGACTGCTACACATCCCTAAGTCGTGGCGTGATTTGTATACGAAGTGTGCCAGACAGAAGGTGAGGGGCAAGGAGAGGAGCTGAGATGTTTACTAAAAATCTAACACCCCAATTCAGTTTGAGAAGGGACAAAACATGCTCAGTAAAGACTTCCTAAATCACCATTTCTATTAAATATAACCACTTTATATTGAAATTATCCATTTCAATGGATGTGCCCTACAAAAGAATGTAAGTTCATCAAAGGCAAGAATTGTTTTACTCTTCTAGGTAACTCAGCACCTAGCAGAGGACCTAGCACAAATTAGGTACTCAACCTAACAAATAAATATATTCTGTAGGAAACCAAGTAGGTCTTTTGCTATCTAAAGCCTGAAAGATATCTGACAGCAAAAAGTTGCTGTAACTCTGGAAATAAACCATCAAAGCAAATTAAGGAATGATAACATCTCAATAATATGTACTAAATTCAACAGTGGAAACTCATAAACTCACTTTCTCTCCATACTGTTTAATGGTTCCTAACAAGAGGTGCACAGCTCAATCATCTGCGGAATGTTTTAAAAATATACTGCCCTAGAGCTGCCCTCAATCTTCACATATAACAGGCTTTGGGTGAGAAAAAAAGGAACATGTGTGCAAGTGTGTGCATGAGGTTTGAAAAATGCCTTACAATACAAGCATGTCTTAAAAAAAAAAAAAAAGAAACAATACAAGCATGGCTTGTTTTAGAGAGCTCCACAGATAATATATTGTAATGTGCAATAATACCGTACCACTTTTACACACCATTCTACCTACACCCACCTCTCATCCACCCCCATCTTGTTTTAGAACCTATGTGAATGGGACTAGTCCGTTTCCAGATCTAATTAAAACAGACTCAGCTGACCCCTCTGCACCACTCTATTACCACCTTGTCCACTGTGGCATATTACATTCTTAAAAATGGCCACAACAGTATAACCCGTCCTACAAGTTCTTCTAGAACCTCACCAACACCCCACCTACCCCATCCACCCATTAAGAGGTGAAGTTAAATCCCCTCCCCTTGAATCTGGGCAGACTTGTAACTCTGTTGTGACCAATAGAATATGGCAGAAGTGATGCTTCAAGACTTCCAAGGCGAGGTTATGAAAGGTGACGCATCTTCTCCTTAGGAGCTTGAACACATGCCTTTGGAGCACTGAGTAAAATGTCTGACTACTCTGAGGCTCCTAGGCTCCAAGGAAGCCCAGGCCGCATGGAAAGGCCATGTATAAATATTCCAGAAGACAACCACAGCTGAGTTCTTTGTCAGCAATTCTTAGACGTGTGAGTGAAGATGCTTCCAGATGTTTCCAGACTTCAGTTGTTGGATCCCTAACCTTTGAGTCTTTCCAGGTGAAGATCCAGACATTGTGAGGTAGAAACAAGCCATCTCTCCTGTGATCTGTCTGAATTGACCCACAGGATCCGTGAACATAATAAAATGACTGCTACACATCCCTAAGTTGTGGTGTGATTTGTATACGACAATAGTAACTGAACAGTTACAGTTTGGACAGTTACTGTTAGTCACAGATCTATCATTCAAGACAGAATTAAATATTAAACCATCTGAGTGAAGCCTCAGAATTCCATCTAAATCAGGTACCAAACTGACTCCTGACCATGTTACATTTATAAATTCCATTTACTGCTTCAGGCATAGATTTGGACATTTCCGCCCTCCCTCTAGAAGGAAATTTACCTTCCTGAAATCTCACTCTCCAATTTCCTGACCACATTATGGCTCCCTGACCTCCAGTCCCCAGAATTTGGAACCCAGTGACTACAATGGCTTACCTCCATCAGAAACTCTGTTCTGTTGGCAGTTGCTACATCATTCGGGAAATGAGGGAAAAAAAAGAATCCAAGAAAAAATGATGTAATTATGCTAGCTAAATTCAAAACTTACTGTAATCTTTTTATAAAAAGCAGACCAGTAAAGCCATTTACCTATGATACAAAGATAATCCAAAACAGTAAATAATGAAATATACTTTATATGTGCCTTTAAACTGCACTCTATCATTTCTAAAACATTATCTCCCTTTTGAAATATTTAATATTAAAATTATTTTACCTTCTCCAAACAGCCACAAAACGACAGTATGGGAAAATCAGTACAAGTATATAGGGCAAGAAGAAGAAATCTGTCCGAGAAGAAAATACATCAAGAATAATTCACAAGTAGCTCAGTCGGTTAAGCGTCTGCTTCCGGCTCAGGTCATGATCCTGGGGTCCTGGGATCCAGCCCCAAGTCGGGCTCCCTGCTCAGTGGGGAGTCTACTTCTCGTTTTTCCCTCTACCCTTCCCCCCACCTGCTTATGCCTGCTTTCTTTCTCTCTCTCTCAAGTAAAAAAAGAATTATTCACAATCTCAAAAAAAAAAAAAAAGAATTCAGTTTCAACTAAAAAATAAATATAAATTACCACATAAATAGTTCACATTACATAACCAGTTCTCATCCACTAGCCAAACTAGGATGTTAAACTGATGGACAGTAAATTATACAATTATAACAATAATTATACAATTATTATAATTATTATACAATTATAACAATGTCTAATGAAAAAAAGAAAGCAGCTTTTATTTTTACATTCTTATTAATAATCTTTTTTTAATTTATCAAATAAAAAAACCAGAAGCTTTATCATTCATGATGCCAAAACATTCCCCTATAATGTAAAGGCTAATAATCAAAAGAAAAGGAGGTCAACAAAAGGCCAGATCATTAAAGCATCAGCTGCCAATATTAGCTTACAGAAATAAATGCTGGAATAATTACGGCCCTTTTCCTGTCTAACAAATGATACAATTTATTTGTATGAAGTTCTAGTCAGTGTTCTAGTTTGTCCAGGTAATAGAATATGACATGGGAGTAATTCCATGAGAATATCTAAGGATACTTATCCCCTGGGATAAATATTCCCAACAAACTCTTTTAAAAATCCAAATGCGGATTAAGTCATGAAAAAACTTCTTTGGATTATAAAAGTTCTTAAAGATAAAAATATATAATCAGCACAAAAACATAGCTAAGTGTATAAGCACAATGAAATGCTTTTTACGGTTTCTATTTTGCTAACGCAGTTACAGTTAATGGGAATTGCCATGACAAAATGATTGTTTTTATGAAAAGAACCCTTTTTATCACTAACCAATCAAATTTCATTTTTATTACTGATGTGGAAAAGTTCAAAACCATGATTCATTTATAGAGCGTACAAAAATAAGAAAAGTGTTCAAGAATAGAGGATCATTTACAAAGCAATAAAAAATTAAAACATGCATTTCTCTTACTGGCAAGGCAAATACTTCTACACATAAATGTCTGTAACTGGATTTGCTGAATATTATTTCTGTCTTTGAACAAAAAATGAGAAGCCTGAATTTAATAGCTCATCTCCATGTGGTATCTTCAGTCCATCTGATAACTGCTTATCAAGAAATTTCAAAAACGTTTGAAAAATGTTAAATAAGTTTGATGATATTTTCTTTCAATTTTCACTCAAATATGGAAGGCTTGAGCTAACGTTAATAACTCAAAAGTCTTCACAGAAATGAGACTAGCAAATCTTTATGGGATACCCATCACCAAATCTTTTAAATTAAAAGCTAAAAATCATGTAATTTCAGAGCATGGAGTGTTAATAAAGCATACGAGAAAATTAAAACTCACATTATGATTAACTATGGACTACTTCAAGATCAGAAACTTTCAGCCGATCTTAACATCATATCAAAGTTTTTTAAAAGGCAACAAAACACTGCCTCTGAGAATTTAGTTTCCAACCTATTCATGAATGTAAGTATGATAAAATAAAATAAGCCACACCACTCTCAACAAATTGTACTTTGCCTCTACTCTGAAGTAGAACCTATTTTGTCTTTGGCTTCGCTTTTCCATCTGCCCCTTTGGTATCCCCTTTACATGTGCCAGGTGATAAGCACGACAGTATGAGACCATTCACATGACGAATATAAATGAAAGAAGACTCTCTGGAATGTGATGGCCAGTTCAATAACTGCTCAATAATTCCTCAGTGCCTTCCTCCATCCTGGAGAATCCTCAGAATGCTAAGTAAAACTAACTAACAATGTATCTTTATTTTCAAGAACAAAAGAATTGAATGGATTGTATTTTTTCAATTATCTGCTACAATCATCATCATTACATAGTCAGGCATGCGGATATAAGAGCTTTGACTATCAGATATAATAGCTCTGACTATCACTTTCTGCATTCTCAATAAACCTTGTGAGCAATAGCATCACTTCTATCTTATAAAGGACTTTTAAACTATGTTTTCCACTTCTTTGAGCTTCTGGTACCCTTCCAAAGGGCTTTTAAAGTCCACACTTCCAGGGCGCCTGGATGCCTTAATTGGTTAAATGTCTGACTCTTGATTTTGGCTCAGGTCATGATCTCAGGACTGTGAGACTGAGCCCCTATCTAGGCTCTGTGCTAAGTGAAAGGCTGATTAAGATTCTCTCTCTCTCCCCCTTTCCCTCTGCCCGCCCTTCCCCACCCCATACTCTCTTTCTTAAATAAACAAATTTCTCTCTCTAATAAATAAATAAAGTCTACATTTCCTAGTACTTAACATGAAAGAGGGATGAAATAGAAAATACTTTATCGATGATATAAAAACAAAATGTTATAAACATGCCTGTTTTGATAATACTTACTTTCAAGATGCTTACATATGGGTTCCATGAAACCTATAAAACTACTTTTCCAGATCATAATATAAATTAATGCTACTGCTAGAATGAAGTTATTAATAAATTTAAATAATTAAGCACCCACATGCCCACAATGAGATAAATGAAATATTGCAAGTCTTTTTACCCTTTATATAGTTTACTGAGCTTCTAAATAAAGAACAGAACAGATATTGTACTGATTTCAAAAGATTAATAATTACACTATGATGAAATTAACTGATATGCTTCAAATATAGCAAGGCACTGGGGAAGTAATAAGGTCATTCAGAAAGATGGTATAGAGTTACTAGAAATAAAGACACTTTGGACAACATGTTGCCCAAAAGAGCAAAAGAATAACATTACAAATATAACATCCTCAAAGGCTCTTGGGCAATGAAAGTGGTAACAGAAACTACCACGTACCACTGTAAACTAGATCCATAATACGTTATAAAACATCTTACCCCTTTTACAAATAAGGAAACTGTAGCCCAGGACAGTCTGCCCAAAATCACAGAACAAGAGGCAGAGCTGAGCTTAGAACTCAGTTCTGTCTTACTCCCACAGCCCGATTCCTAACCTTTATATTCTGTTACCTAAGGAGCTTCAATTGCCTCATCTATAGAATAATATCTATCAAACAGGATCAAATTGTTAATATTAGCATTTATGTATCTAAATCATCTAGAACAGTGGCTCAAAAAGGGACGCTTACTCTTATTATCAGTAACTAGATAATTATCAGCTAAGTTTTTAAGGCTAAAACGTTTTGGCAATGTTTAATAAACAGACCACCACTCCATTAGAGAGTGGTAAAAGAGAAAAACTAACATTTAACAGCTAATCATTTACTATCATAAACTAATGATTAATATCATTAATATCAATATTAATGATATTAATGAACACTTACGGAGTGCTTACAGTGTGTCAGACACAAGGCTAAGCACTACTATCTTTTCTCATCATCTTTAAAAAATATAAAATTATCTTCACCATTTTGCAAATAAAAAACCTAAGGCTTAAAAAGGGAGTAATTTGCCCAAGGTCACATATTTAGTAAGTAGCCAGGTCTCAGTGACTCCAAAGTCCACCAGAAGTGTAAAAGCAAGGTGAAAGAAGTGACTGATGGGGCACCTGGCTGGCTCAGTCTGAGGAGCAGGTGACTCTTGATCTCAGGGATTAGATGTTCGAGGCCCATGATGGGCATAGAGAACACTTAAATATAAAATCTTAAAAAAAAAAAAAAAGTGGCACTGTGGGAGATTTCTGCTGTTTAGTGCTTGGCACCTCTCTCTCCTTTTGTGTGTATCTGGTGGCTCGACGGAGCCCTAGAGCCTGGAGCCACTCCTAGCACAAGGATAAGCAAAGGAGTCCATCACGGTACTTGTCCATCACAGTACTCCATCCTTTTGGCCACGGTGACTGCTCCAGATGTGCTCACACAACCCAAATGGGGATATTCCACCCTCCCCTAGGATACATACCCCAGTGACAGTAAAAACTTAAAAAGAAAAATAAAAACCTCATGTAATGTACTAGAAAACCTTGCCATTAAAAACAAAACCAAAAAACCACCAAGCAAATGAAAATTTAAAATAGACAGTCTATTATAAAAAATTTTGAAAATGATTCAAGACCCAGAATTATTTTTATCCCTCTTCTAAAGTTCTAAATCAAGCATATCATCATCTAAAGATCCAAGCTATTAATTCAAAAATTAAAAAGAAAATTCAAAATCGTAATTTACCCTTCCTTTCCATATTATTAAATAACAAGAACAATTCAAAATCCTCTTCCACTTTAAGAAATTTATCCAAAGAGGGGTGCCTGGGTGGTTCAGTGGGTTAAAGCCTCTGCCTTAGGCTCAGGTCATGATCTCAGGGTCCTGGGACTGAGCTCTGCATCAGGCTCTCTGCTCAGCAGGGAGCCTGCTTCCCCCTCTCTCTCTGCCTGCCTCTCTGCCTACTTGTGATCTCTCTGTCAAATAAGTAAATAAAATCTATAAAAAAAAATATGAATACTTATAAAAAAAGAAATTTATCCAAAGAAACTACTCAGTAGATCCACAAATATGTCTATGAAAGCACTGTTCACATCAGAGAAAAATAATATATACCAGGGATGGCTTTAGAATACATCAACTTGGCTAGACTGAACTACAGTTCCCAGAATTCCCTTTCTACTGTTTCTGATTACAGTGAGCTACAGGGGACATTCTCTAGTAGGCTCTGGGAGGACAAAAGAGAAGCGCCAGTCATTTTGTAGCATATAAACACCTCCTCCCAGTTATCCAAACACTAATTTAGGACTGCTGTGAAGGGATTTTGCTGATATAAATGAAGTCCCTAATCAGTTGACTTTACATTCATCTAAAGGGAGATTATCCTGGGTGTGCCAGATTTAATCCCTTGAAATCTTTTAACAGAGGACCTATGAGTTCATACACTGCAAGCAGCACCTGCCACATATGCCTCTTCTTCCTCCTCGATCTCCCCTTCTGGCTGCCTACTCTGTGGACATGGTCCTTGGTTGGCCAACCCCCACAACAGCACAAGCCAATTTCTTGTGTGTGTGTGTGTATGTACAGACACAGATACAAAGCTAGAGTCAAAGCTAGAGCTAGAGATCAAGATCCTACAGTTCCTGCTTCACTGGTTGAACTAATATAACACACTAAATACCCACCAAAATAAGACTAGATAAATAAATTATGATTTCTTCACTACAATGAAATACTATGTAACCACTGAAAATGAGAAAGTGTAATTCCATTAGACAAGGAAACACATCTCGGTGTTATAGACAAAATAGGTTACAAAAAAGTATGTACGTTTTGTATTATTTACATGTTGTTGTTGTTGTTAATTTAGGGGCAGAGAACAAGATAGCTCTGCTCACCAAAGTTCTAATGATGACCATGAAACTTTAAAGTCTTAATCTGGGTGTTCGATTTTAGGTGATTGCTATTTTTTTTTTTAAAGATTTTATTTATTTGACAGAGAGAGACATAGCGAGAGAGGGAACACAAGCAGGGGGAGTGGCAGAGGGAGAAAGCAGGCTTCCCACCGAGCAGGGAGCCCGACGCGGGGCTCGTTCCCAGGACACTGGGATAATGACCCGAGCCGAGAGCAGACGCCCAGCCCAACGACGGAGCCGCCCAGGTGCCCCTAGGTGATTGCTATTTTTATTCTTCAGATTCTTTTGGGTTACTTCATTGTCTACAATGGCCGTGTATCATAATTATTACCAGAAAAAAAAGGAGAAAAAGAATCAGTTCTCATTTGACAGGAAAAAATGTAAGAGAGACTTACAGGTTAAAATGTGCATAGTCTTGTTTGTCCCTTAAGAGACAATATGTGCCAAAGATGAACTCTACAAACAGTTTAGAAAAGTGAGGATTTAAGAGTGACAGGAGATGAGGCTGAAGAGATGGACTAACTTATGGCAGGTCTTATACGCCATAAGACAGTTCTGAACCAATGAAGACGTTAAAAACAAGAATAACAATAAAATAACATAAACAAAAGCCCACTGAGGCCTGCAGTGTGGAGACTGTGTTAGAAGGGGGCCAGACTAGGCACACAGAAACCAATTCAGACACTACTACAGTAATCCAAGCGAGAAATGATGAAGTCCTGAACTAAGGTAATAGCAGTGGAGATAAAGAGAGTAAGCCACTAAGGTACAATAAGGAGTAAGGACTGCGGGATTTTGGTGGTGAATACACTGGTAGTAAAGAGACAAAAATGGTTCACTTAAGCTGGGGAGTTCAGATAAGTCTTGCAAAAAGATAGGCTCTCAAGAATATCACAGAGAGATGCAAGACGCCTTTAAATGTTTCTAAAGAAATATCAGTGTGTTGGCTCACATCTGAAAGGAAGAATAATAAGAAAACACTAAAAATTAGAGCACCACTGAAAGGAAAAATAATAAGCAATACACTAAAAATGAGAGTACTCAACTACAAAAAATGATTCACATTTATTGTATTTATAATAGGACTATAGAGATATGTATCTCAAATCTCTTGAGGATGATCTCTTTCAAGAAAATCAAATTATTGTCAGAAATAAAATACTCTGCATAGTTGCTTGATCTGAGTCAGACTTATAGTCACTTATAAGTTAAACATGTTTCATATAAACTGTTATTTTAGCCACCCCTTATTTCACTGCTTGCACAAATACAATCTTTTAAATTTTTTAAATTATAATCGTTTAAACTACACAAGTAAAATATTCTCACTATAACAATTTGAACAATTAAGAAATTTAGTTTCTCTACCCTCCACCGACTCCCTTATTACTCTGCAATTACTAGTAAAATGAGTTGAATATTCTAAGTTTTTCTTTGCTTACATAAACATATACAAGTTTATATAGGGTTTATTTAATAACAATGGGTTCATACAGTATATATGTTATACTATAACTTGTTTTTACTTAAGATAATCATAAATTTCAAGCCAACATATTTAACATTTCTATTATGTGTAATAATGTGGGCATTCCATAATTTGACATATATTTAGGACATTTGTGATTTTTTGCTATTAAAATTAATGATATACTGATGTAGTGCAAAGAAGGGTCACATGTACCCCAATGTTCATAGCAACAGCCACAATAGCCAAACTGTGGAAAGAGCCAAGATGCCCTTCAACAGACAAATGGATAAAGAAGATGTGGTCCATATATACAATGGAATATTATGCCTCCATCAGAAAGGATGAATACCCAACTTTTATATCAACTTGGACAGGACTGGAGGAGATTGTGTTGAGTGAAATAAGTCAAGCAGAGAGAGTCAATTATCGTATGGTTTCGCTTACGGGTGGAGCATAAGGAAAAATATGGAGAACATTGGGAGAAGGAAAGGAAGAGTGAATTGGGAGAAAA
>CM052883.1:122403634-122436120 GCA_028534135.1 Potos flavus | reverse complement strand
GGGTGGGATCTTGATTTTTTTTTCTTTTTTGCTGTTTTTTAAACTCTCTGTACCATTTTTATGCCACTTTTACCATGGGGGGAAAAAATGTTTTTCTCACCCTGGATAGAACTTCTTTACAGGTGACCGATACGGCATCTAGGCCTTGCATATTATAGACCTTATTAGGCCTTAATTATACTGCCGAGAGCTTATGTTAGACTAGCTCCATGTTCCATAGCAGAGATTCACTTCCATAGTAATAATGAGATAAGAACACATGCAGATAGAACCACATCCCAAATACCTTATTGCTTGTATGTCCTTATGAAAGACTTTGTACAGGGGCGCCTGGGTGCTCAGTGGGTTAAGTCTCTGCCTTTGGCTCAGGTCATGATCTCGGGGTCCTGGGATCGAGCCCCGCATCAGGCTCTCTGCTCCGCGGGGAGCCTGCTTCCCCCTCTCTCTTTGCCTGCCTCTCTGCCTACTTGTGCTCTCTCTCCTCTCTGTCAAAATAAATAACTAAAAATCTAAAAAAAAAAAAAAAGAGAATCTATCTTAGAGAATGAGATTCATTTCACTCATTCATTCATTCCTCAGGTAATTATTGGACCCCATTTTGCAATGCTGGGCCCTCACCTAAATCTTGGAGATACTATAGTGAACAAAATTCAGTGTCTGCTCTGAATTACAATCCAGTTGAAAAGCTGGTTAGGCAAACAAGCCATTTAGACACAGCATAACAAGTGCTATGAAAGAGTGTCTGTATAGGGGTGCCTGGGTGGCTGTCGGTTAAGCATCTGCCTTCAGCTCAGGTCATGATCTCAGGGTCCTGGGATCGAGCCCCGTGTTGGGTCCATGCTCAGTGGGGAGCCTGCTTCTCCCTATTCCGCTGCCCCACTCCCCGGCCCTGCTGCTTGTGCACTCGCTCGCTCTCTCTCAAATAAATAAATAAAAGGTGTGGAAGGAAGGAAGGAAGGGAGGGAGGGAGGGTGGGTGTCTGCACCCATTTAAAGTCTCAGGCAATGTTACCTAAGGAATGTTTCAGGTTGTGTTGCCATAGCTACCACAACTCTTCAGCTTAAGTGAAATACCCTTGCCAGGATACCAAATTTAAATATATGAAAAATAACTTCTTGAGCTGGTGTGAAGTACACCTCCAGTAATCCAAAAACTTGCCAACTATCTTACACAGACTTTATTTTGACACATGTTTAAATCTTACAGTCTTTAAGGGACACAACATCCTTTTTTAATGGCAATTCTTAATTTTTTCCTTTCCAGATAAAATGAAAACATCTCACTCTATAATTCTTCAAAATTAAAAGCAACCATTTTTCCCTGATTCTCAGTTCAAATTTCAGTGTGAAATATTTGGTAATTTACCAGCTTCCTTTTAATTTACCAGCTTCCCAAAACTCAAATGAAGTAGAAACAACTAATATTAGGTAGCAGCAACTCTTGCCAATTCCAGCAATGGTTTCCATTTTGTCTCTGGAAAATTTTTTGTAAGTGACTGAATATTTCTCTCTTCGCTGTTGAACCCATTCATTCACATGAACCCATGTGAATTTTATCTAGATCTTCTATTAGATTTTTTTTAATTTTTTTAATTTAAATTCAGTTAATTAACATATAATGCATTATTAGTTTCAGAGGTAGAGGTCAGTGATTCATCAGTCTTATATAATATCCAGTGCTCATTACATCGCATGCCCTCCTTAATGTCCATCCCCTAGTTAACCCATCCCTTCATTCCCCTCCCCTCCAGCAACCCTCACTTCCTATGATTAAGAGTCTTCTGTGGCACCTGGGTGGCTCAGTCGTTAAGCATCTGCCTTCGGCTCAGGTCATGATTCCAGGGTCCTGGGATCAAGCCCTGCTTCGGGCTCCCTGCTTGGTGGGAGGCCTGCTTCTCCCTCTCCCACTCCCCCTGCTTGTGTTCCCTCTCTTGCTGTGTCTCCCTCTGTCAAATAAATAAATAAGATCTTAAAAAAAAAAAGTCTCTTATGGTTTGTCTTCCTCTCTGATTTCATCTTGCCTTATTTTTTCCTCTCTTCCCCTATGATCCTCTGTTTTGTTTCTTCAATTTCACATATCAGTGAGATCATATGATAATTCTTTCTCTGATTGAATTATTTTGCTTAGCTTAATACCCTCTAGTTCCATCCACGTCATTACAAATGGCAAGATTTCTTTTTTCTTCTTCTTCTTCTTCTTTACCCATTCATCTGTCAGTAGACATCTGGGCTCCTTCCATAGTTTGGCTATTGTGGAAGTTGCTGCTAGAAACATTGGGGTGCAGGTGCCCCTTCGAATCGCTACATTATATCTTTGGGGTAAATACCTAGTAGTGCGATTCCTGGGTCATGGAGCTCTATTTTCGGCTTTGCGAGGAACCTCTATACTGTTTTCCAGAGTGGCTGCACCAGCTTGCATTCCCACCAACAGTGTAAAAGGGTTCCCCTTTCTCCACATCCTTGCCAACATCTGTTGTTTCCTGAGTTGTTAATTTTAGCCATTCTGACTGGTGTGGGGTGGTATCTCATCATGGTTTTGATTTGTATTTCCCTGATGCCAGATGACGTAGAGCATTTTTTTTTTTTAAGATTTTATTTATTTATTTGACAGAGAGAGAGATCACAAGTAGGCAGAGAGGCAGGCAGAGAGAGAGGGGGAAGCAGGCTCCCCGCCGAGCAGAGAGCCCGATGCGGGGCTTAATCCCAGGATCCCGAGACCATGACCTGAGCCGAAGGCAGAGGCCTTAACCCACTGAGCCACCCAGGCGCCCCAATGTTGAGCATTTTTTCATGTGTCCGTTGGCCACTTGGATGTCTTCTTTGGAGAAGTATCTGTTCATGTCTTCTGCCCATTTCTTGACTGGATTATTTGTTCTTTGGGTGTTGAGTTTGATAAGTTCTTTATAGATTTTGGATACTAGCCCTTTATCTGATATATCATTTACAAATATCTTCTCCCATTCTGTAGATTGTATTTTGTTTTTTGTCAACTATTTCCCTTGCTGTGCAAAAGCGTTTTATCTTGATGAAGTCCCAATAGTTCATTTTTGCCTGTTTCCCTTGCCTTTGGAGACGTGTCTAGCAAGAAGTTGCTGCGGCTGAGGTCAAAGAGGTTGTTCCCTGTGTTTTCCTCTAGGATTTTGATAGATTCCTGTCTCACATTTAGGTCTTTCATCCATTCTGAGTCTATTTTTGTGTGTGGTGTAAGGAAATGGTCCAGTTTCATTCTTCTGCATGTGGCTGTCCAATTTTCCCAACACCATTTGTTGAAGAGACTGTCTTTGTTTCTACTGGATATTCTTTCCTGCTTTGTCAAAGATTGATAGAGTTGAGAGTCCATTTCTGGGCTCTCTATTCTGTTCCATTGATCTATGTGTCTGTTTTTGTGCCAGTACCATACTGTCTTGATGATTACAGCTTTGTAATAGAGCTTGAAGTCCGGAACTGTGATGCCACCAGCTTTGGTTTTCTTTTTCAACATTCCTCTGGCTATTCGGGGTCTTTTCTGGTTCCATATAAATTTTAGGATTATTGGTTCCAGCTCTGTGAAAAAAGTTGATGGTATTTTGATAGGGATTGCATTGAATGTGTAGATTGCTTTGGGCAACATAGACATTTTAACAATATTTATTTTTCCAATCCACGAGCGTGGCACGTTTTTCCATTTTTTTATGTCTTCCTCAATTTCTTTCATGAGTGTTCTATAGTTTTCTGAGTACAGACCCTTTGCCTCTTTGGTTAGGTTTATTCCTAGGTATCTTACGGATTTTGGTGCAATTGTAATTGGGATTAGCCCCATAATTTCTCTTTCTTCTGTCTCATTGTTAGTGTATAGAAATGCAACTGATTTCTGTGCATTGATTTTGTATCCTGCCACGTTCCTGAATTGCTGTATGAGTTCTGTCAATGTGAGGGTGGAGTCTTTGGGTTTTCCACATAGAGTAGCATGTCATCTGTGAAGAGCAAGAGTTTGAGTTCCTCTTTGCTGATTAAGATGCCTTTTATTTCTTTTTGTTGTTTCATTTCTGAGGCTAAGATTTCTAGTACTATGTTGAACAGCAGTGGTGAGAGTGGACATCCCTGCCGTGTTCCTCACCTTAGGGGGAAGCTCTCCATTTTTCCCCATTGAGAATGATATTCACAGTGGGCTTTTCATAGATGGCTTTTATGATGATGTTGAGGTATGTTTCCTCTATCCCTACACTGTGAGTTTTAATCGGGAAAGGATGCTGTACTTTGTCAAATACTTTTTCTGTATCTATCGAGAGGGTCATATGGTTCTTGTTCTTTCTTTTACTAATGTATTGTATCGCATTGATTGATTTGTGGATGTTGAACCACCCTTGCAGCCCAGGAATAAATCCGACTTGGTCGTGGTGAATAATCCTTTTAATGTACTGTTGGATCCTATTGGCTAGTATATTGGTGAGATCTTCTATTTAGTTTTGTCTTTATTTTACTGTCAGTAGAGAACTTAATTCCAAGTATAAAAATTACAAAGAACAGTTGCTTCAGCTTTGTTCAAAATTGTATTAATTTTTCTTTTTGGGACTTATTCATTTATTTGAAACAGAGAGCGAGTGCACAAGCCAGGGAGAGGGGCAGAGGCACGAGCAGACTCCCTGCTGAGCTTGGAGCTGGTCCTGGGGCTCCACTTGGGGTTCGATTCCAGGACCCCAAGATCATGACCTGAGCTGAAGTCAGACGCTTAACCAACTGAGCCACTCAGGTGCCCCCCACTAGTAGCATCATCAGGCTACTCTTCCAATTCAGGAAAAAAAGATATCATGTGGGCCACTCAAAGAACATTAGTTGTGTATAGACTGAAACTGATGTATCAGAAACTCCAATAAGAAGGCTTTTCACTAGCTTAACAAAGGATAAGAGAACTCAATGTCTCCACACAGGATGCCCTAATCCAGTTTTCTCCAGAGGACTTATACCTAGACTGAGAGAAGAGAACCCCCCATCTGAGAGAATAGAACCAGCGTATATAAGGTATCTATAGAAATGTAGTTACACACATATGTAAACACAAATAGGAAAAACAAAGAATCCCGATATGTTAAAATGAGATGAAGACAGTGTGAGCAAAGATGATACCTAAAAGAATAAATTTTAGGGGCATCTGGGGGGGCTCAGTCAGTTGATCAACCGACTCTTGATCTCAGCTCAAGTTTTGATCTTAGGGTGATGGGTTTGGGCCCTATGTTGGGCTCCACAATGGGAGTGGAGCCTACTTAAAAAATAATAATAATAAATTTTAAAGATAATAATAAAAAATTTACTTTGATGTATATTAACAATGTAACGGCCATATAAATAGCCTATATGTTTTTCTCATGATAAACCATCAATGTATCTTTCCACTTTCCTTTAATGCCCATTATTTTGTTGAAATGTATGATTACTGCAAGACATAAGGCTTTTATTTTTATTTTATTTTTTAAGATTTTTTAAAAATTTATTTGACAGAGAGATAGAGAGCACAAGTAGGCAGAGAAGCAGGCAGAGGGAGAAGGAGAAGCAGGCTCTCTGCTGAGCAGGGAGCCCAATGCGGGGCTCGATCCCAGGACCCTGGGATCATGACCTGAGCCAAAAGCAGCCACTTAACTGACAGAGCCCAGATGCCCCAAGACATAATGCTTTTAAAAAAAGAATAGCATGTTGGAAAACACTTTAAGCTTACTAGCCCTGCCAGATCATACAGTAGTAAGAAAGCATGTTAAGGAAAGTGTAAGTCAGATTAAAATGCATTATAGGGCTTAAAAGTAAAATTAATATCTTAGCCTTCTCAGTAATTTTTAAAATTTCAGTTTGTGAGTTTTAAAGTATGTACTCCTAATAGCTGACGTCATGTCCTATTTTACCTAATTGCTTTAACTTTTGTTTTGAATAATTTTAATCTTATAGGAATGTGCCAAAAATTGTACAGTTCCCATTTACCTTTCACTCAGTTTTCCCTAATATCTATAACTACTAGTAAAATATAATTTTTTAATTTTATGTACAAAGTTGCATTTGCAAATGTAATGTATTTGTGTTTGTAAAACATGTGTATTTATAAAGGTAAACTATAACATAGTAAAGTTACTGAAACCAAGAAATTAACATTGATGTGACACAATTAACTAGTCTATACACCATATATTAATTTATCCAGTTTTCCCTCTAACTGCCTTTTTCTAATCCAGGCTCCCACATTGCCTTTAGCTGTCTTATTTCTAGTCTCCTCCAATACATGAGAGTTTCTGTTTTTATTTTTCCTTTGTCTTCCATGACTTTGACACTTTTGAAAAATCCTGTTCAGTTATTTGTAGAATGTTTCTCAATCTGGGTTTCTCTGATATTTCCATGATAAATTGATGTTACATGTTTTTGGTAAAAGTACTTCTGAAGCAATGTTGTGTCTTTTTCAGTCTATCGTATCAGGATACAAGTCAAGAGATCCTATTACTGGTCATGTTAAATTTGATCCCTTGGTTAAGGTAGTGTCTGTGACTTT
Source organism: Potos flavus (assembly GCA_028534135.1). NCBI lineage: Eukaryota > Metazoa > Chordata > Mammalia > Carnivora > Procyonidae > Potos > Potos flavus. Next base: position 122,429,616 of record CM052883.1, on the reverse strand, counting down.
TCTTCACTGTACAGTTACATTTTTCTTTGTAAGTAAGAAGTACATTGTAAGAGGTAGTTTGAGACTCTGCAATCTTGTTTCTGATACTTTGTCCACTAATTTTATTATCCGTTGATGGGTCTTGCCTGCAACCGTTATTACTTTGGTGTTTGACTAATGGTGATTTTCTATTTTTACCATTCCTTCTACACCTATTGATTAGAATCCTACTGCAAGGAAGAGCTGTGCCTTCTCCCCTTGTATTTATTTATTTTTTCAAAGATTTATTTATTTCAGTATGGATTCATGGATATTTATTTTATTCTATTGGTTATAATCCCAAAGTATCATTGTTTATTTTCTTGCTCAAATTTCCCCAGACTTGGTTATTGGTAAATTGTTCAAGTTGATTCCTGTGTCTTTTCAAAATACCTCTATCATTTTTGAGCATTTCCTTATTTTCTGGCACTAGAAGATGTTCCAGGTGTATTTTGCGTTTTCTCTGCCCTAGCCCTGAAATCAGCCATTTTCCAAAAAACTCTGGTTTCTTTTAGTGGAGAATGATATTTAGAAACCAAGATCTGGTTGTTAGATATGTCCAATGCCATTGGGTTGTCATTGCTCCCAGGCCCACTCAGTGAACAAAGACAGGAAATATATGTGCGCACACACACAAATATATGCACACACACACATCTATATTTATTTCCAAACTATTCATCTCTGCGTGTGTATGTATATGTTTTATATTTTACACACACACACACACACACACACACACACACACACACACAAAATCATGAGTTCATACTAATACCTTCAATTTTAATCCAATACCACGAAATTCATTCTAGGTTTCCCCCCTTCTATTATTTGTAACTTCTTTCTCTGATGGGGAGAAACCTGGCTCTCATTATCTGCAATATATTTTCTTACTTGTTCAATTACAGTATACACATACAGTAGTTTCAGAATTGTAAGCTCATATCCCCATGAGAAAAAACTTACTAAGAAGAGTACAGTATTTCTGTGCAGGATTTTGGACTTTAGCCTTACAGTTTATGGTCAAAAACTGTTTTCCAAGGTTAGTTAGGTTAGTTCTTTTCTTCCCCACCTGCTTCAGTGCCATTATGTTATTCAGTTAATAGACTTAAGTTCATTTGTTACTTTTCATGTTCCATTTAAAGTTCCCCCCAAGTCCTGGCTGATTTTACTTATTGATTTTGCAGGGAGCAGGGGGAGCATGTGAAATATTGCCCTTGTTCTGAGTCAAAGCAATACAAAAAGACAGACATAGATAAGTGTCACTCTTCCTCATTCTTACTACACATTATTTCTACCCATTCCCACTCACTCCCTGGAGGTAACCGATCTCATTTCTGGTTTACCCTTTCTTCATTTCTCTTGCACAAATAAACATAAATGTTGATTTTCTTAAAATCTCTTCCTTTTTTACATGAGGTAATTTACCTTCTTTGGCGTCTTTCTTTTCTCATAATTTTCGAATGTTATTCTGGATATCCTTTTTTTTTTTAAAGATTTTATTTATTTATTTGACAGCGAGAGACACAGCGAGAGAGGGAACACAAGCAGGGGAGTGGGAGAGGGAGAAGCAGGCTCTCCGCTGAGCAGGGAGCCTGATGCGGGGCTTGATCCCAGGACCCTGGGATCATGACCTGAGCCGAAGGCAGAGGCTTTAACCCACTGAGCCACCCAGGCACCCTGTTATTCTGGATACTCTTGCCTGTTTATTTTCCCACAAGACCTTTAGTATCAATTTATACAGCTCCATTAAAAAAAAAAAAAACCTCGTTGATATTTTTTGGGGAATTGCATTAAATCTATAAATTGACTTAAAGACATCTTTATAATGTTGACTCATACTATCCAAGAATAGATGATGTCTTTCCATTTGTTCAATTCTACATTTTTGGCTTTCAAGAGTGTTTTAAATTTTTCACATCTAGGTTTTACGCATTTATTATTACGTATACTTCTGAGTATTTAATCTTTTTATTGCTACTAATATGGGGCTTTCTCTACCTTTATGAACTGTAACTGGTTATTATTTGTGTATGTGCCCCAAAAGGGGTACATATTATGAGAAGACAAGCACAGACATGTGTATGTATAACAGCGGAATATACAAGTGAAAATGTTCTGGAGGCATTTTGAAATGCAGGACTAGCGCTAGGAGAGACAGTAGGGATTGATTTTTTTAAAAAATCTATATGGGGGTTGATGGAAACCAGAAGATGGAATGTGATCCCAAAGGAAGAGAGTTACTAAAAAAATAAAATAAAGAACTGCAAACTGAGGCCTACATTTGGAGAGCACCCAGGTTCAGGACACAGAGAGGGGGTAAGAGGAACATCAGAATAAGGGAGGTCACAAAGGCCAACAAAGAAGAAAGATCCAGAGAGTAAAAGTGGGCCTCTGTGGCAGAAGCTACAAAGACAATGAAGCCTGAGCAAATGCCATCAGATATAGGTAATTAGTGTTTTCCAAAGCTTGGTCCCTGGCGTTCTAGTTCCTTCCAGATAATAATATATATTCTTCAAAAAAATGTTATGGAGATCAAAAAGTTTGGAAAGCACTGATTAATCCAAATTAAAGACGTTTCTTTACCCTAGGACTTCTTAGAACTATTAACATGCTCCTAGGAATTCTGAGTTTCCATAATAATAATAGTATGCAGATTTCTACACTTCTGTTTTCCAACTAGCCTAGAGTTTCCTTAACCAATCTGTTTTCTTCCAGAAGAATTTCTCAAGATGAGATGCATCTTGGAACATACTCTGGACATTTTAGAGCGCACTCTACACCAATTTTCCTTAGCCTCCTCTCTGCCCTCAAAGTCAAACACAGAATCTAGGAATTCTATTTCAGTTTCACAGGAAACAGAACTTTCTAACTCTGGAAGATTGCCACAAAGTACTGCTGGTGTTGTCACACCACAGGCACAGCTGAACAGCACACTGGGAAACACTCTAAGGCAGGCGCCCAGAGTTGGAGACAGCAGGAGGGTGCGCTGAGGAAGGGGGGGCTCTCTTGAGGGCAAGGGGGAGCAAGGAGCCATTTGAGTCAAAAGGCCCAGAAGTTTCTGGAAACTCACAAGCAATCCGGCAGCACAGTTCCCAAGAGATCTGACCGAGGAGGGTCAGAAAGACTCTGGTTCTCAGAAGCAAATCCTCAACCCTGGGAATCCAGAAGCTGCAGGCTCTTTCCAGAAGTGAGCAGCTCCTACCAGGGTCCTCCCAGACTAAGTGGGCAGCAACATGGCGGGCAGGGTGGGGACAGGGCTGACTGGGATTCTATCTCTCAACTAGAAACCATCCTAAATATTCCAACATTCTAAATGAAATTTTAAATTAAAAACCTTAAAGGAAAAGTCACTCCTCAAGAAATACTTTGTCAGTATAGGAGAAAGTGCTTCTCTCAATAAACACGTTAAAGGAAATTAATAGGGACAGTGGAAGACAACAAAAAGTTGGATGGATTTACCATAAATCTGTTCACTGAGATGTAGCATTCATTTAAATAGAAGTCACATGAGAAAGAAATCTTTTGTGTGATATTTTGTAGTAAATTAAAAGGCATGACAATTGCTGGATTATCTAATACTAATGCAAGATTTTTAATTTTTTTAAGGCCTCGAGGCATTGCACAGTCTAGAGATAAGTAGATATCTTATATCTGGCTGGATATCTTATATCAGGCTGGATCGGTGCCTGCCTCATGGAATTTCAGAACCAACTTCAGGTCCTAAATTTGTTCCAGTTGTGAACAAGTCCGAACCAAGCCTGGTAGCATATTGGAAACCCCATTTCCATCAGTATGTACGGTCTGGAATGAGTCTTGTTATTCTAACTTGTTACTCTAAATCTGGTATCCAGGGCACCCATACCTACCTGCCTGCCATCTTCCCTGCCCCCATCTTCTTTGTGCATACCTAATCTGCATTACGGGACTTCTTCTCCAGTTTATTTGGTAACCCCTTTTCCTCCTAGATATAGATCTGTCCTAAACTCAAGCCCTTTTGACTGGGGTCTTGACAGTTGCCCTAGTCCTTGTCAGTGGCTAACCTTGACACCTCCCCAACACCATCACCAGCCCCACTCTCTACCGGACCGCTGGGGTCTTGCTTCCAACCAGACAGATATCTCACAACCACTGTTCTTTCACCATTTGACTTAAATTATCACCACCTCGTTGGAGATCCCTGCCATAAGGCCTCACTCCAGATATCTGACATTTTTAGCATGGGCACTAATTGAATAGGATGAAAATTCTAACAATTCCCTGGACATCATGATTGGAATGCTGGCAACTCCCAGCATTAGCTATGCTTATGCCCAAACAGCTCCCATTTCCCAGCAATCTGCCCAGAATGACACCCCAAAATACTTTTTTAAAAATTTTTAATAACTTGTTCTTTTCTTATGTTCTTAATATCTTCTTTGGAGTCTACAGTTATATAAATCAGATATTTTGTAACATCTAACCAATGCTTCCATTAACTGAAGTTCTTGGGGTCTAATCATGCTATATGATGTATTTGCTGACCTTCCCCCATAGTAGATTATTTCCTGTGTATTCTATCATTTTAGTCTGAGAGTCTTCTTCTGTGGAAATTATGCGCCGTATGACTAAGGGCATACCCTTCCAGAAAGGTTTTTCATTTGCTTCTACCAAACGCTCCAGAAGTAATACCAGCCTAGCATAGACCTCTTTTTTTTTTTTTTTTTTTTTTTTGGTTGATTTCTCAGTGTGGGAGAGTTCCTGGGCCCCTACAGACAGTGTAAGTTCAACAACAAATCCCTGTGAGGACCTGTGGTTACAAAGTTAAAGTGGATATGATTTCAGTTCACCTAGAATACAGGAGAAAAGCTCCTGGTTGCCTCCTTGTGTTGGTAGACAGATTTTTGCTTGCTTGCTCTTTCTCTGAGGGCACAATACTTGGGAGCTTTAGCATTATGGGGGTGTCCAACTTGACACTGGCCTGAAGCCTCTCGTGTTCTTGCATGGGAAAATAAACCCCAGGTTCTGAGTTAACAAGATCAATAAACTCTCCAGGCAGTCATAACATCGTCCTTTGCCACACTGTTTTGATTCTCAACTTAGTCTTCACTTTTGGTGTATGGGGATGCTTTATTTTACCCTGATTTCCAAGCGTTTTATAATGAGAGACTTTTTCAGGTTGTCCAACCCACGATTTTGCTGGAAGTACAAGTGTCAGTGTGCCTTTTTTATAATGAAGGTTTACTGGTTACTGTATCAGTGTAATTATACATCATTAAGATGATTTTTATATAAACAAAAACTACCTTCAAGAAAAATAATACAAGGCCTTGCAATGATGCATTTGAGAGACTATTTCCCTGAAGTTTATGTATTTGTTATAAATCAGAAAGCCTAGAGAATAATTTCTGCTGTGTGAAATAACAAAATATCATTCATTTCCTGTTATCTTTTTCCATGTTCTTGGTATATCCACTACCACTCTGGGTTAGGCCATTACCTCATGCCAGGATTTATGAAATAGACTCTTAATTAATTTTCACATTTCCAGTCTCTCTCAGCTCCAAATCATACCACAGATAACCACCAATTAATCTTCCTAAAAACGCTACTCTCGCAGTAACATTCTTTCTACATATCTCTGATACTTCTCTACACAACTTAAACATTTACTCACCATCCCTCTTGACCCCTTGTAATTCTTGCTTTTGTTCATGATTTTTCTCTCATCTAGAAGGCCCTTCTTCCTTTTCTCTGCCTTCCCAACTCCTGCCCACTCTTAAAGGTTCTGTATAAATGTTCCATCTTGAAAAGTTCTCTCATTTACCCCCCTGTAAGCAATCTTGCCCTCCTTCATCCACTGTTAGTGTCTAGCACCCGAAATAGTCACTTATATTTATCATATAGAACCATGAATCCTCGATTTTCTAATAAGTTTGTTCCAAATGTATTTTTGTAAATTGGCTGCTTAATACACTGAGTTCAATTTCCCTTAGAAGTCAGATTGTAAATACTGGTTAGATTTTGAAGGTAGCTCTCGGAATTCTATTCGGCCCCTGAGGAAACTGAACCAAAATACCAATAGTAACAATTCAATAATCTGTGGGTCAAACTTTATGCTATCTAGAAAAAGCAAAAGATGAATATTAATTTATTTCTCCCTTTTGATAAAGCAATAATGTCCACTCTTAGGCAAATTTCTACTTAACAAATATTTATTGGACAATTACTAAGTGCCAAGTACTGTAGAAATACCGTGATCAAGACAGACACATCCCTTGGCCTCACAACAGTCTCATCCCTACCACCTTCACGTATGCCATCTTCCCCCATCTCAACGTGTCCTTCTTCTAGAGCCCAAAGTTTCTGACCTGGTGACTGGGTTGTTGGAAGTAGTGCCATTCACCAGCATGGGAATTACTAAAGAAAGGATGGGCTTGGCTTCACTTGCTTCGGAGTTTTTTTGGTGGCTGGCTTTTTGTGATAATAGTGGCAGTGAAAGTGGTTTCTACCATTATTATGTTTTATTTGGAGAGAATCGGTGTGTTGGGGAGAGAAGATGATGTGTTCTTTCAGAACTTAAAGTTTGACATGCTATGGGACACCATGAAGAGATCTGTAGAGTAAAAAAAGAAAGGAAATACTTGTCTTCTTATGGAGATAAGAAGAGACCTGGACTTGAGCTAGAGGTTTAGATTCATCAGTGATCCCTTCTCATCATAAGTATGAGTAAGATCATTTTTGTAAGTATACGTTGCTTGAAGATTTATTTTTGAAAGTGCTAAATTGGCTGTATGATCTTGTATTTTATTTTGTTTTTTCTTTGAGGGGATTTTATAACAGCAAATAGTCTGCTCCCTTAAGATTAGAACTTTTCCAATCTAGCTTTATGCTTCATGAAGACTCGCATACTATATGGATTCAATAAATATTTGCCGATTGTTCCACCGTGTCAGTGTTAGATTCTGAGACACATCAGTAATTTCCCTAGGGTTAATAAAAGTAATTGTAAACAGTTGGACAATCTGATGTTCCACAGGCTGGCTAAATATAGCAATAATAGCTACCACATTTGCTAAAATAACAGCTAAGCTGCTATACACAATTTGGGATTAAAGATTCATTAAATAATAATACAATTCTTTCCAGCCAAACTGGCCTGCTCAGTCTTCAAAGACAAGCATTGAATATTCCTGCTCCCATGTTTCTGATGACTCCATTTATCCCACCTGGAAAGACCTTTTTCCCGCAGGTCCACTCTCTTGTACCTTGTTAACCTTTCTCAAGTCCTGTCTGTAAAGGCCTTCCTAAACCCTCTGGCCCTGGGTCTTCATTACTACCCGGTACACATCACCCTATTTCCTTAATTTTATCCAGGTAGCCTATCTTCCCAGCCAGACTGAAGAGGAGTCTTTTTAAGTTTTTGGTATCATCTTGCCTCATCCAATATGGTAAAATAATAGGTAACCTATAACTCATTTCTGTTGATGATGATTGAGGGAAGATAGGCACCCAATAAGTCATAGGTTCATAGAATATTAGAATCCAAAGGAAACTTTGGGAATTCTGTGATGCCCGCCTAACACCTAGTAGACTTTGTGCACTTGTCCTCAAAGTGACCACATAAGCTAATTGGAGGTTTCCAACTAGGATTCCCCCAGACAACTGCTAAAATGAGGTCCTCTGATGGCGGGGGGAAAAAAAACAGTCTAATCCAACATTCCTATTTTGGAAATGAAAAAAACACAGTTCCAAAAAGCTGGAATTATTTTTCTGAGGTTGCACAACTGGCTACTGATAGAATCTAGAAACCTAGTTTACTGACCCCTGAAGGTGTTTGCATAATGCCAAAGTATTTGGAGACCGGTACCTTAGCTATATTACCTGTATAAAGGACATGCATACTTAACAACTTTCCCTTTCTGCTTTCAATAATGATATTTTGAGTTAAAAATCTATTGAATAATTCAACTAGACAGTGATTGGATAAAAATAGTCTGAATTAACCAAAATAACTTTGGACTTAAAAATGTTCCCTATGGTTATTACCACTGAAGCTCAACTCCAAATGGAGTAAAGTAGGAGAAAGCTTCCAGAATGAAACTGCTTCCACTATTTTATCCTCGCTACCAACACAGGGCAAAGATGCTATGAATTACTCAATTCTCCAAAATACGTCTATAATGTAAATATGGCTTCTTTGGTGTTGTGAAATTACCATGCCTCATTTTTTTTTTTAAGGTAAGCTCCATGCCCAGCGTGGAGTCCAACTCAGGGCCTGAACTAATGACCCTGAGATCAAGGCCTGAGCTGAGGTCAAGAGTTGGATGCTTAACCAACTGAGCCACCCAAGCACCCCGACTATGCTTCATTTTGTTTTGAACATCCTAGAGAGAATTCAGTAGTCTTAAAATATAGGAAATTCTAAAAAGGGAGTATGCTATAACATGGTCAGTACCTCAAAAAGAGAGTTTACTAAGTAAATAAGCATATTTAGCTTCCATTGCATCCTCTCCAAAGTCTGCAATGAGAGTAATCAATGCTGAAATTTAAAAAAAAAAAAAAACTATTCATTTCATATCTATGCTTATAAAAAATTTGGGGTCTCCCCATTGAACATATGCAAAAATCCTCAACAGTATTAGCAAATTGAATTCAACAGTACATTAAAAGGATCACCAAGGGTAAAAATTCATGTGATCATCTCAACAGATGAAGAAAAAACATTTGACAAAACACAACATCCATTTATGATAAAAACTCTCAACAAAGTGGGAATAGGGGGAATGTAGTTCAACAAAATAGAAGCTGTATAGGACAAGACCACAGCTAATACCACACTCAAAAGTAAAAAAACAGAAAGGTTTTCCTCTAAGATCAGGAACAAAGTAAGGGTGTGCAGTCTTGCCACTTTTATTCAACATAGTGTTGGAAGTCCCAGACAGAACAATTAGGCAGGAAAAAGAAATAAAAGGCATCCAAATTGGAAAGGAAGAAGTAAAACTCACACTATTTGCAGACAACATGATTTCATATATAGAAAACCTTAAAGATTTTACCAAGAACTATTAAAACTAATAAATTCAGTAAAGTTGCAGAATACAAAATCAAGACACAAAATCTGTTGTGTTTCTGGACAATAATAACAAACAATTAGAAAGAGAAATTAAGAAAACAATCCCATTTATAATTACATCAGAAAGAACAAATAACAAAAAAAGATAGAACGAATAAAATACCTAGAAATAAATTTAACCAAGAAGGTAAAAGACTTGCACATTGAAAAATGTAAGACAGTGATTAAATAAATTGAAGAAGGCACAAACAAATGGGAAGGTATTCCATGCTCATGGACTGGAAGAATTAATATTGTTACCCAAAGTAATCTACAGATTTAATGCAATCCCTATCAAAGTTCCAATCATATTTCTCACAGATTTAGAACAAAGAATCCTAAAATTTATATAGAAGCATAAAAGATACTGCATAGCCAAAGCAATCTTGAAAACAAGAACAAAGCTGGAGGCCTCACGCTCCCTGATTTCGAACGATATTACAAAGCTATAGTATAGTAATCAAACAGAGTGGTATTGGAATGGTATTGGCATAAAAACAGACACATAGATCAATGGAACAGAAAAGAGAGCCCAGAAATAAACCCACAAATATATGGTCAATTAGTTTATGACAAAAGAGCCAAAAATATACAATGGGGAAAAAAACTATCTCTTCAATAAATGAATGTCCAGTTCAGAAAACTGGACAGTCGCATACAAAGGAATAAAACTGGACCACTATCTTACATCATACACAAAAATTAACTCAAAATGGATTAAACACTTGAATTTAAGACCTGAAACTATAAAACTCCTAGGAGAAAACATAAGCGGTAAGCTCCTTGACAAGGGTCTTAGAGATGATTTTTTGAACTTGACTCCAAAGGCAAAGGCAACAAAAGCAAAAATAAAAAATGGAACTACATCAAACTAAAAGGCTTCTGTCCAGCAAAGGAAACAATCAACAAAAATTAAAAAGGCAACCTACCAACTGGAAGAAGATATTTGCAAAGCATAGATCTGATAAGGGGTAAAAATTCGAAATATATAAAGAACTTACACAACTCTGTAACAATTAGAAAAGTGATCTGATTGAAAAATGGGCAGAGGTTCTAAGTAGACATTTTTTCAAGGAAGACATACAGATGGCCAACAGACACATGAAAAGATGCTCAGCATCACCAATCAACAGGGAAATGCACATCAAAAACCACAATGAGATATTACCTCACACCAGTCAGAATGGCTATTACCAAAAAGACAAGAAATAACAAGAGTTAACAAAGATGTGGAGAAAAGGGAACCCTCGTGCACTGTTAGTAGGAATGTAAATTGGTGCAGCCACCATGGAAAACAGTACGGAGTTTCCTCGAAAAAGTAAAAACAGAACTACCATATTATCCAGCAATTCCATTTTTGGGTATTTATCCAAAGAAAACAAACCACTGATTCAAAAAGATATATGCATCCATATGTTCATTGCAGCATTATTTGCAATAGCCAAGATATAGAAACAACCTAAGTGTCCATTGGTGGATGAATGGATAAAGAAGATGTGATTGATATATATATAAACACACCATATGTATGGTATACACACACACACACACACACACACACACACAATGGACTACTACTCAGCCACAAAAAAAGAAATTTTGCCATTTGCAACAATATGGATGGACCTTCAGGACATTTTACTAAGTGAAATAAGTCAGAGAAAGCCAAATACCATATGATTTCACTTATATGTGGAATGTGAAAACGAAACGAATGAACAAAGAAAACAAAACCAAGCTCATAGATCCAGAGAACAGACTGGTGGTTGCCAGAGGGGAGTTGGGTTGGGGAGTGGGCAAATTGGACAAAAAGGGGTCAAGAGCTGCAGACTTCCAGTTATAAACTAAGTAAGCCATGGGACGTCATGTACAGCATGGTGATTATAGCCAATAACATGGTATTGCATATTTGAAGGTTACTAAGAGAGTTAATGTTGGAAGTTCTCATCATAGAAAAACAATTTGTAACTATGTTAGGGGATGGATGGTGACTAGACCTATGGTGATGATCACAGTAGTGACTATACAAATATCAAATCATTATCTTATACCCCCAAAACTAATATAACGTTATAAGTCAATTACGCTTCAGAAAAAAAAAGAAAAGAATTTTCTACCTCAATAAGACAAAGTACTATTTAATAGAAGATTCCGTTTTCTTGCTCCTTCCCTTCCCCCATCTTTGAAGCTGACAATAAAAAAAAGAGAAATACAAATTTTACTTTTCAGACAATTTATTCAGTCTTGCTATTGTTATATCTCCAGGGACTAGATTTACATTTTGAAAAAATACCATGATGTACAAATGTGCATACTCTACTCAGCCAACATATCATAAGATACTATATAATAACATCTGGGAATATTAAACTTTGCCTTTACTGGCAACCCAATTGGCATCTTTAATTTACAGTGCAGATGTTTTACACTGATGTGTTTTGGAAATATCTGAAGTATTCTCCAGACACCATTCTGAGGTTTCTGCAGTGGTCCACTTCAGTCTTTTGAAGTTCTCTATACAATGGGAGACATACATAGATTTTCCAAAACATGCTTTGGCGGGAATAAAAAAAGAAGAAAAGTCCAAGTTGGCATTATACAAAGCTTCCCTGAGTAGTCTGTACCTAATTCCTTTTTGGCACTGTTGTCCTGGCCGTCAGTGAGCTTTATGATACCCATCCGATAAAATTGTTCCTGTTCCCAGACCGCTTTGTGGAATCTACATCATTTTAATGCCTCATATTTACAAAACACTCGTATTTCTAAAGTACAGATATGAAATTTTCATTTTACCTCTGGGCCCATCATATTTTGGTCGTGCATTAACCAGTGGTAGCAATTATTGTCTGTGTGTGCGAGGAGATGGCTGATAAATCTGACGTGTGATCAGGAGTCCCTCCACAGCGTTGCCCCTGAACGTCATTCATTCAAGGCCTCAGCCATTGCTCGTAGACCTTGCTCCTATTCACACCACCAGCTTCTCAACTTGAGCACAGTCTGGCTTCTATTTACAAGGAGCTGCCTCTCAAACCATAGGAGACGCTGGACTCTAGGAAGCAAACTGAGGGTTGCTGGAGGGGCGGTGGGTGGGGGGAAGGGTCATTGGGCGATGGGCATCAAGGAGGGCACTGGGTCTTATATGCAACCGATGAATCACTAAATTCTACCTCTGAGACTAATAAAAAATAGAATAAAAGGAGCCAATTTTAACCGTCTGTTGCTAGTGCTTACCAGGAGTCCACCACTGTGCCACAGGCTTAAAACATGGACTTCAGACCTTTTAAAGCAGAGTTTACATCTGTGTCGGTGTAATGTCATTAGCTCATAGAAAGCACATAGACTTTGGAGACACATACGCTGGGATATAATTTCCAGCTCCATTATTTACTAGCCCTGTGACTTTGGATAAGAATGCTTTGGAACTCCCAGTTTTCCTTCTTCCGCAATGGAGACAATACTTTCATGATTGGGCTTCAGTGAGGAATAAATTAGAGGAAGTGAATAGAATACTTTCCACAGTGTCAGGGTCTCTGAACTGACATTCTCTGACCTGACTTGGATTAGCAAGTATTAAAATGCACACTGCTTTAATTGCTTTTTTCTTTATTATCGTGGAAAAAAATACACCCCACATAATTTACCATGTTAAACATTTTTAAATACATTTCAGTGGCATGAAGTACATTCACTTTGCTGTATAACCACCACCACTATCTGTCTCCAGAACTTTCCATCTTCCCAAACTGAAACTCTCTACACATTCAACATTAACTCCTCTTCGTCCCTAACCCCACCCCTGGGCCCTGGCAACCACCATTCTACTTTCTGTTTCTATGACTTTGACTACTCCAGATAGCTCATGTAAGTGGACTTACATAATATTTGTCCCTTTTTCTTCAGTTCTTATGAAATTAACTGCTATTTGGGACTCCATTATTGATTACCTTGTCTTGGCATTAAATTACTAAGTTAACCCTGCCGTATGTATATTGCATTCAGGGTGTTACGGTCCAACCCAATGCACCTAGGTGTAAAGGTATCTTGACCACCCTTCTAATGGGAGATCGGACTGTATGATAGTGATGATAATGATGATGTATCCTTCTACTATTACCTCCCCAGCTGTCTTCTTTTTGCCCCCTTGGAAGAGTAATTTCATTGCTAGCCACTTCCTCTCATTCTCAGCCTCTTCACAAAATCTCACTCCTCTCTTGCCTCTGGAGAACTTGAAAACTTTCTGTGTCCAGCCACCCCACTATAGCCCTATGGAATGGAGGCTGCTCATTTCCCATCCCTTATATTCAATGAGCCCGGAAGCTGTCTTGGCATTCTCCCAATATTTCTGTTTTATAAAACATTACTCTTTGATATTTATGCAAAAACTCTTCTTCATTTGGGTCTCCTATAAACTGAGCTAGCTAACAAGATTTGCTGAGAAGGGCACCTGGGTGGCTCAGTCGGTTAAGCGACTGCCTTTGGTGCAGGTCATGATCCCAGAGTCCTGGGATCGAGTCCCGCATTGGGCTCCCAGCTCCATGAGGAGTCAGCTTCTCCCTCCGACCTTCTCCCCTCTCATGCTCTCTCTCACTCTCTCTCTCAAATAAATAAGGAAAATCATTTAAAAAAAAAAAAGATTTGCTGAGGAAATAGAGGTGGGGTATGAGAAAAAAAAAGAGAGAGAGAGAGATGTCAATGATGATGCCAAGGTTTTAGGGCTTTGGAAGGATGGAATTGCTGTTAACTAAGTAGAGAGGACTGAAAAAGCATTTGGGGGCAGAGCAGAATATCTGGAGCTGTGCTTGGACATGTTCAGTTTGAGATGCTCAGGTGCTCATTAGATATCAATGGGAGGGGACAAATAGGAAATCTGAGTGAGGGCACCTGGGTGGCTCAGTTGGTTGAGCCACTGCCTCCGGCTCAGGTCATGATCCCGGAGCCCTGGGATCGAATCCCACATCGGGCTTCCCCTGCTCTGCAGGGAGCCTGCTTCTCCCTCTCCCTCTGCCTCTCCCCCTGCTTGTGCTCTCTCTCTCTTTCTCTCTCTCTGTCAAATAAATAAATAAAAATCTTTAAAAAAAAAAAAGGAAATCTGAGATTCAGGAGTGAGGTTCAGGGAACTTGATTTTCATCAGCCTGTAGATGGTACTTAAAGTCACAAAATTGCATGTAATCATGTAGGGAATAAGTGTAGACAGAGAAGAGAGAGGTCAAAGGATCGGATACGCCAACATTTCCAGGTCAGCAAGGCGCCAAAGGAAACAGAAGGGAAAGTAGGAGGAAAAGCAAACTAGAATGGTACCATAGAAGAAAATGTTTCAAGGAACAGAACCATTAACTGTGAATGTTGCCAATGGGTCAAGGAAACTGAGGGCCGGGAAATGAATACTAACTTGGAAATGTGAAAGCTATTGGCGACCTTAGAAAAAGGGCAGTTCTAATATAGTAGTAAGGGTGAAATTGTCTTAAAATGGATCCAAGAGAGAATCGGGCAAAGACATTGAAGATGGCTGGTATAAACAATTAATTCAAGGAGTTTTGCAAGAAGGGGACCGAAAGGTTAAGGGTGTCGCTGGACATGGCGAGACGGCTGAGTGGTTTCTAAGGTGGGAGAAATAACAGCATGATTGTTTGCTGATGTGAATGACAGAATAGAAAGGGGAACAGGGAATCATGATGCGAAAGGTAGGGGGAGACTTGCCTGAGCCCCATGCCTGAGCTGAGATGGCATGACCCCCGTGTACATCGAAAGGATTAGCCTTTTCTAGAAGCATGGCAGTTCATCCATAATAACATGAGAAAGGATGGTGTGTATGGGCATACATAAAGGTCGGTGAATTGACATGATGGTGAGAGCTTGTGAAATTCTCTTTTGATTCTTTCAAGTGTCTCAGTGAAGCAAAATCATCAGCTGACATGAGGAACAGCAGGCAAATAGAAGAGGTTTGAGGAAGGAGGAGAAGGTACAAAATAGTCACTTAGAGCAGTGCTACCCACAGCATAGCCTGGGGACCAGCGCTTTTTCACAGTCTTTGTTACCTGTCCATGAAAAGACAGGTATAGGAATTAAGAGTAAGCATGTAGAAGCTTTTAGAGCAATTGGATGGAATAATATTATGACTGCTAAGTTTAATGATAAAAATTTTGGACTTCCAATTTGTCCGTCTTTGTTTTATTTCATTTTTATTGTAACTCATTTAAGTTGTATTTTACAAAAGTATTACTCCAGGGGCGCCTGGGTGGCTCAGGCATTAAGCATCTGCCTTCAGCTCAGGTCATGATCCCAGGGTCCTGGGATCGAGCCTGGCATTGGGCTCCCTGCTCAGCGGGAAACCTGCTTCTCCCTCTCCCACTCCCCCTGCTTGTCTTTGCTCTCTTGCTGTCTCTGTGTGTCAAATAAATAAATAAAATCTTTTTTAAAAAAAAGTATTATTCCAAAATGGATTTAAAATAGTAAGAAGTTGACCCTTCACCCAGATAGTTTGAGAAACACTTGTTTAGAGAGTAGGAGAGACTGGACGGAGCAAATAGAGTATAACTGCTGGGAAGCATATGTCAGTAATCATGAATTTAAAACACACACAGTTGATAGAGTTGCTTTTGTCTAGTCTTATTCAACCATACAGATAATTTTTTATTGGTTGAAGAGTTGGATTTAAGCAGGGTTTTGGTGTCTCCAGATGAGTAAAGAAGAAGGGACAAGAGCGTCAGGGTATAGCAAGGAATCGATTACAAAGAGTGACCATTGGGTTTGCCAAAACTCAACAAACGTGAAATTTAGATTTATGCATTCCTTTGTATGTAAATTTTACATCAAAAGGAAAAACTATAAACAGATATTGAACTCAATGATATGCATGCTGAAAAATGTAGGAAGAAAGCAGGGATGTCTGTAATTTACATTGAAATGCACTTTTTAAACTGCTGGACGAATGCAGGAATGGCTAAAGGGATAAATATGTGATAAAATTGAATATTAGAATTTAAGTGATGGAAATATAGGTGGTCACTATAATTTCCTTCCATTTTGCTATTTATTTGCAATTTTTCGTAAATGTTGGAAAAACTATTGCCTTGAATATTTTTATGATCATTTCATGTTCCCAGACAGATTATTATCTCCTAAAGGACAGAGAAAGTTATGTCCAGGTTATCTACTCCCTGCTTCTTTTCTTCACAGAAGAGGAAACTGACTCCCTAAGATGCCGAATGACTTTATCAAGATCAGATGGCAAGTTAGGGGCATATGTGACTCCTACTAAGTTTCTTCCTAAATCACAAGGATAAAGGGGTTGCCTGGGTGGCTCGGTCCTGACCTTTGCCTCAGGTCATGATCCTGGAGCCCTGGGATCGAGTCCCACGTCGGGCTCCCTGCTCAGTGGGGAGTCTGCTTCTCCCTCTCCCTCTGCCCCCCCACCTGCTCCTGCACATGCACGCTCTCTTGCAAATAAATAAAACCTAAAAAAAAAAGGGGGGGGCTCCTGGGTGGCTCAGTGGGTTAGAGCCTCTGCCTTCGGCTCGGGTCATGATCTCAGGGTCCTGGGATCGAGCCCCGCATCGGGCTCTCTGCTCAGCGGGGAGCCTGCTTCCCCCTCTCTCTCTGCCTGCCTCTCTGCCTGCTTGTGATCTCTCTCCTCTCTGTCGAGTGAATAAATAAAATCTTTAAAAAAAAAAAAAAAAGGAGCAAGTAAAGTCCATAACTCACCCCTACAAGATCCATGGGAGAGCTTCTGGAATGCCCATAAAACTCCAAAGGCTAAATGTTAAATCTTGAGTGTATGTTCAAATGTGCATTTTCTAAAGGAGAAAATCCATAGCTTCCAAAATATCTTAGATAGTTTATGACTCAAGAGAGATTATTCTCTCTTTAAAAGGGCAAATTTTATTTTTATCTGCATTCCTTGGAAGTACAGAACACAGTGTCAAGGCATTCAAGAAATACTTTTAAACCAATAGTGTTTTACTACCGATAATCAGCATTAAATCGATAATTTTTTTAGATTTTATTTATTTATTTGACAGGGAGAGAGAGAGAGATCACAAGTAGGCAGAGAGGCAGGCAGAGGGAGTGGGGGAAGCAGGCTCCCCACTGAGCAGAGAGCCGATGTGGGGCTCGATCCCAGGACCCTGAGATCATGACCTGAGCCGAAGGCAGAGGCTTAACCCACTGAGCCACCCAGGCGCCCCAAATCGATAATATTTTAAACTGATTAGTGATAATGGTGTTTAAGAAGGCTTTTTGTAATTCCAAGATAGTAAAGGTGTTTATAATTTGGGACACTCAAGTGCTTTATAGTTTTTAATTATTGTTGAGCTTGCTGCTTAGTGTGACCCTCATAAGCCTGGCTAAATTCTGATAAAAGATTTATTTTTCTTTCTTTTTTTTTTTCCCTACTTCTTTGACATTCCCAGATTGCTGTATTGTTTAGCAAAATCCATCCAAGGCTTTCAATTCTTACTCTCCAATAAAATACTTTATTATTAACATCTTTCAAGTTCGGGCTATAAGTTTTCTTGCATTTGTATATGGGGTGAGTAAGAAGTTGCATTTGAGCGTAGAGTTAGGCTTGTGTGTTCTCCCCTAGTGCTCTGCTTTACCATTCATTAGAGGAAAGCCATCTTCCTGATCTTTAGCTTTTTTACCTATAAATTCAGTACCTCCTGAAGTATGTCACAAGGTGTTGTCGGTATTTTTTTTTTTTAATTTTTTTTTAAAGATTTTTTATTTATTTATTTGACAGAGAGAGAGGGATCACAAGTAGGCAGAGAGGCAGGCAGAGAAAGAGGGGGAAGCAGGCTCCCCGCTGAGCAGAGAGCCCGATGCAGGGCTTGATCCCAGGACCCTGAGATCATGACCTGAGCCAAAGGCAGAGGCTTTAACCCACTGAGCCACCCAGGTGCCCCTCGGTATTATTTTTTAAATGGTTTGAAGAGAATGAAACAATAAAGTATAAGTATACAGTACAAGTAAGTATTTCGTATAAAGTATATAGTATTATATTTGGTCAAGGGGAAAAATATGTATGTTATATATATGGTTTTTATACTTCAAGAGATCCAAGATTCTGTATTTATTGAAGAAATTAATGATTGGGCTGAGCTTCTTCTAACATTAGGGGGAAAATATTGCTCATTTCATATAAGCATCTTTCCAGAGTGACTCTCCCATCTACCTGTGCCTACATTTTCCATCCTCTATTTTTCTTATTTGTTAACTCAGTCAATGCCTACCTCAGTCTTCTAAAGGCCACATTTGTTAAGCAAATATCATAAAATCTCATAAACACTGACTGCAACAGGTTTCTCCTGAATGTCCCAAGGCTAAGCTGAACAGATAGGTCGGCATAGCTAAAACCAGACTGCTGTAAACCGGCTTGGGCTGTCAAAAAAAAAGAGAAGAAGAATAGTGCAGGAAGTAAAACAGTCAATGAGACAAATTAAAGGAAATAAAGAATTCTGGTGTGGATTGAACTGACAAGCTCAAGAACAAAATGATAAAGACCTCTCATCACATCAGAAAGTCTATAAAATTGTGTAAGTACAAGGGCTAGAAAACATGAATAGTAAGCCTTATCCTATTACAGAAAGAGACAAAATGAACTGCCGAAACTTCAGAAAGATCAGCTCTATCATATATGTATCTATATTGAATGCTCGTACTGAAGACTCATTGGAAGTTTAAGAAAGAATTTGCATTGCTAAGATAGAATGATCTTTTTAACAAGTCAGATGATCACAAATATGGAAGGCTCTCGGACCTTTGTAAAACCAGGAGAACATGCCTGGGCTAGCCTGCTATAGATTGAGACACAAGGAAGAGATGAGCCATGGTGTGAGTAAGAAGTTGCCTTTGAGCGTAGAGTTAGGCTTGGACATTCTGGATCAAACAACTAAGTTGCCCAACTAATGTGGAAGCCCTAGGTGGACCCAGAAAAAAATCATCCAATCAAGCGCAGCCAAGATGAGCAGGAATGCCCAGCCAACCCAAAGCTCAGTCCTACATGGATAATATCCCTTGGGGGTGGGAGCAAGGGCAAAGTACAGGGACCGGTGAAGAGTCTACTGCAATATGCTATGCTAATAGCCCCTAAACAACGGATCAGTACTAACATCACAAAAAGAGAGACAAGCAGACATTCTGGGCCTTTTGACATGATGCAGTGGGAAGTATAAACCACCACTTAGGAGGTAGTCTTCCTGAACAATGGCAACTGCTCTAAGCACCCAGATCTAACTACTAATTTACAGAATATTCAGGGGACAGGAAACATGTTAAACAATGAGAGAGATGTAATCTGTAAAATCCAAGTTATGGAAAACACTATGGGACAAAACGCCTAGTTCCTTCAATAAATAAAAGGTAAGAAAAAAATAGGGAGGAGGTAATCTATGGGCTAAAAGACAGTCAATAATCTATACATGAGTCAACTGGAGAAACACATTTATGAGACAATCAGGTAAATTTTAGTAATAATTGGATATTTAATAATATTAAGGAATCCTTGGGGATTTTTTTTAGATGTGATAATGTTACTGTGGTTATTTGTTTTTTTTGAGTCCTTATGGAGATACATACTGAAATATTTATGAATGAAAAGATATGATATCTGGGGCACCTGGGTGGCTCAGTGGGTTAAAGCCTCTGCCTTCAGCTCAGGTCATGATCTCAGGGTCCTGGGATCAAGCCCCGCATCAGGCTCTCTGCTCAGCAGGGAGCCTGCTTCCCCCCTCTCTCTCTGCCTGCCTCTCTGCCTACTTATGATCTCTTTCTCTGTCAAATGAATAAATAAAATCTTAAAAAAAAAAAAGAAAAAATATGATATCTGGCTTTGTCCCAAAATAATTCAATGAGATGGGGAAGTGGGCAGGGTATAAACAAAACAAGACTGGACATGAATTGATCATTGCTGAAGCTGGTTGCTGAATACATGGGGGTTCATTTCTTTCTACCTTTGTGTATGTTCAAACTTTTTCATTTAAAAAAATGTCTTAAAAAATGTCTTGAAATTATGAAAGAATATCATTTACATACATCATATGACAGGAAACCTTTCACGGATGCTGCTCTTTCTCATGATTGACAATTAAGCCCTACTATTGCAAAAAGCCCTCCCTTTGCTGATGCCTGTTCCTCTGGAGACCCTCAATAGCATGGTGTTAATGCAAGGATCCCGCTGGGTGAAGAGGGGCTCCAACCAGAATGAAATGAATGAATGAAATGAATGAAATGAAATCATGATAGAGACACATACATACAATGTACGCCTGTAGATTGCAGTATGTGTTTTAGTGTATACTCACTGAATGACTACCTTTTAGTGTATACTCACTGAATGACTACCTTTTTTAACTAGCCAGTTTTAAAATTATTAAAATAAAATCATACTAGTGGTAAAACATCCAAATAGTACAGAAGATGAAGGAAAGGTGAAAAGTAAAATTCTTTCTCTCAATATCCAGTCTCATTAGATAGAACCACCTAAGTAACACACTGAGTATCCTTCCGGAAATGTTCAACGCATAATCACACGTGTGGTTGTATGGGTGTGTGAGTGTGTATATGTGTGTTTGAAACAGTTAGTATTAAATGCTATTTGAATAAACACAAGAATTATTTGGGTTATGGTTAATTTTATTAGAAACAATTATCAGTGAGTATATAAATACATCTTTAGTTTACGGCAACACTTTTATATTCACCAAGTTGTATATTCATAGAACTTCATCTTACCCCTCTTGTCACATATGATTTCCCGTATCATCCTAATATAGTTATTTATATTTCTGTTGACCATTTGAAAACAAAGCTGAATTTTTCACCTTAATATAAAAGAAAATACACTGGGGCTCCTGGGTGGTTCAGTCAGTTAAGCATCTGCCTTCAGCTCAGGTTATGATCTCAGGGTCCTGGGATCAAGCCCTACATCACGCTCCCTGCTCAGCAGGGGTCTGCTTCTCCCTCTCCCTCTACCCCACCCCCCTCCCGCTCATGCTCGTGCTCATGCTTGTGGATGCTCGCTCGTTCTCAAATAAATAAATAAAATCTTTTAAAAAAATACATTAAGATGAAAACAAGTCAATGGCTTATTTATTATTTCTTTAAACCCTACAAATTGAAAATATTTAGGTGGACTTTCCTTTGGGGCTATTACAGTGCTCTCATCAATGAAGAAATACAAAATTTTAGTGCATGAAAAGAAAAGAACAAGATCAGTATCTTTACTTAATCTTATGTCATCTGCCTGAATTAGGAGTAAAAATAGTTATGTTATAAATACATGCAACAAGTTTTTCAAGATACATTAAATTGTGAGAGTAGCCTTTTATATTACTTCTCTGTAATGTTTAGCCTTTTGTTGTTGTTGTAAGGGTTGTAGCAATAAACAAAAACGGTTCTATTCCTTAAAAAACTTTAATTCACTAATTTTCCACACAACTATATAATTATTGCACTTAAGATAATTCTCAATTGAACACTAGCTACAAATTCTTTCTTTCCTGTTAATTATTTTTTTAAGTTTATTTATTTATTTACTTTAGTAATCTCTACACCCAACTTGGGGCTCAAACTCATGACCCCGCGGTCAAGAGTCCCATGCTCTTCTGACTGAGCCAGCCAGGCGCCCCTCCTGCTAATTCTTTTACAATATAACATTCATCTTAGGCTTTAGTCAGCCAATACAATATTATTTTTCAATATGGCCCCTATTGACGTGTGCCCATTTTCTTTGTGCTCTTCAAATGACTACTAGTTTTTCAAATTACTGACAAAGAAAAGAAAAGGTAACTCTTACTTTGCTTACATGCGGGACTGTCTTCAAGGGCGCATGACCCGTGCAGGCACACAGGGTCCCAGGTTCAAAAGAGCCCCACGTTTGATTTAATGCTCTACTATCACTGTGTTGAGATTCATAATAATTTAACCCTTGAACTTGGATGTTTTATAAGTGAGGTTGAAAGGGACAATGTAGCATGGCATGAGCAGATAATGTACATTCTACGTGCCTCTGTCGTTTCTTGCCACCCCATTTTCATATAGCGTGTCTGATGCTGCATGAACTCAGAATTCCAGTGGATCCAGCATTGAGTTCGACAGGACTCAAAGCAAGCACAAGGCAAGCATTTTATGGAAGCCGTTGGCCTCCCCAGAGTGCTAGGAGAATGTGCATGAATCAAGAAGTGAAAGAAAAAAACAGGTAAGGTAGTTTTTTGCAGCATATCCAGTGTGGTGGTAAGAACAAAATACAGGGGCGCCTGGGTGGCTCAGTTAGTTAAGTGTCTGCCTTTGGCTCAGGTCATGATCCCAGGGTCCTGGGATCAAGCCCCACATCGGGCTCCCTGCTCAGCAAAGAGCCTGCTTCTCCCTCTGCCTCCAGCTCCCCTTGCTTGTGCTCTCTCTCTCTCTGTCAAATAAATAAATAAAATCCTAAAAAAAAAAAAAAGTATAAAGTAAAAATACATATGTATGTACAAGCTACAAAACACAACTGTACAAATTTGGTGATCCTGCATGCAAATTAAATGTTCTCATATAATTTGAATAAATATATTTAAATAAATTTAAAACTGGAATGCCACAATTGAAAGATGAAGGGTAAAAAAATATATATATACCAGTAATTTAAAATGCTTAATTCTTCTTTAATTAGAGCGGCATTAAATACATTAAAAAACAGAGATATTGTGGGAAAAGGAGGAAAGCTTTATATTTTAGCCCCTTTAATGACACTTTTTTCCTTAACTTTTGAACAAGCGGTCCTCCATTTTCATTTTGCACTGGGCCTCACAAATTCTGTAACCAGCTCTGGTTACATGTTCTCTGTCTGCCCAGGAATCCTCCAGCAGGAAGCATCTGTCTTCCATTCTGAAGTCATTAGTTCACTCTGGCAGCTCAGGTTTGGCTGGAGAAAGGACATCTTTATTTTGGCAAATGGGCAGCACTAGCAAACAGAAGTAGCAGAAGGAATAATCGTGTGTCCTGAAACCTGGTATGGTAAATGCTTAGGCTCTGAGAGGTTAGGTTTTCTTTCCTTTGTTGCCATTTACAGCTGTGACTTTTTCACACTGGAGAGCAGTTGTCAAAATAAATGTTTTTCCTTCATCGCTTCCTTACAAAAGCTCAAAACTTCCCACTGCCGTCTTGCCGTGGATTTTCTTTTCGCTTAGAAATACCAGAGGGGCCCCCGGGTGGCTTGGTCAGTTAAGCGCCCAACTCTTGATTTCGGCTCAGGTCATGATCTCAGGGTGGTGGGATTGGACCCGCATCCGGCTCCAGGCACAGCCGGGAGTCCGCTGGGGATTCTCTCTCTGCTCTCATTCTCTCTCTCTCAAGTAAATAAATAAATCTTAAAAAAAAAGAAAAAGAAAAAATGAAGGGTAGGGGGCCCCTGGGTGGCTCAGTCAGTTGGGCGACTGCCCTCAGCTCAGTCATGATCCCAGAGTTCTGGAATCGAGCCCCACATCAGGTTCTCTGTTCAGTCGGGAGCCTGCTTCTCCCTCTGCCTGCTGCTCCCCCCGCTTGTGCTCTCTCTCTCCCTCTCTCTCTCTTTCTCTGACAAATAAATAAATAAATAAAATCTTTAAAAAAAAAAAAAAGAACTATTAGAAATGACCCAAGACGAACCAAAAAACGTGTTGTTAATTTTCATTATGTGCTTTTCTGTCATTGCCTCTGATGAACTCTCTTCAGAATATTTCAACAAATATTTATTGTGAACTAGCTTTGTGAGAGGCACTGGGCAAGGCACTTGGGATACCAGGTAAAACAGGAAGACTTCCTGGCCTCAAGGGATGTGGATGGAAAAATCCTCCAGAGGGAGCAAGTAGGGCCAAAATTTGATGGTGAGTGATCTGGTGGCTCACAGGGTAAGTTCTTTTGTATTCTTTTTTCTCCCCACAAACGAGTGAACTTTCTCTCTCGTGGTACATAAATCACCCCCTAATAGCAAACTAAGCACATTAAGTTGACTTAGAGTACCACTGGATAAATAGATTCATGCTTCCAGAAATGGCAAGAAGGCATTAAAATTGACTCATTTGGGGGCACCTGGGTGGCTCAGTGGGTTAAAGCCTCTGCCTTCGGCTCAGGTCATGATCCCAGGGTCCTGGGATCGAGCACCACATCGGGCTCTCTGCTCAGCGGGAAGCCTGCTTCCCCCCTCTCTCTGCCTGCCTCTCTGCCTACTTGTGATCTCTCTCTCTCTCTGTCAAATAAATAAATAAAATTAAAAAAAAAAAAACTGACTCATCTGGGAGGGAAAAAAAACGCCTTTGAAAAAAGCTGCTATCCTTATGAGTTGAAGTTTCAGCTTCTCTGATTTGAAAATCCAAGTACAGACATGCTGCTTTGGAGAATCTAACCAAAATGAAACTCCCCAAGTCCCAAATCTGCGATTCAGAGTAACTCCACTGACAATGATCAAAATCATTCCTCAAGTTGTGACAGGTGCTCTTAGACTAGATTCTAGAGTCCATTTATCCATAAGCCTCTGAGGTCTTTTCTTCAACATTCACTCGGTCTTCTTCATTCTCTACACCTACATTAGCAATAATAACTCGCAATGTGCTTCTAATACCAGGCTCTTGAGGTTGGCTTGTGGTCCTGTTATAGATACGTTCCTGAACACGACTTAAGATACATTTAAAATTATTAGTTAACGCTGGGAGGCAGAAATTCTTTGGAACTTATTTTCATGAAATGCTTGTGGATCTTTTTACCCCGAACAGTCCCCAATTACGTAATGTTTATCTATTCCCCAACATCTATTCTTCCCTTCTTTTGGCAGTAGTAGTTCCAATTTTTAGCTGAGCACATGGCCACCTGGTACTAAGCCATTTCCCAGCTTCCTTAGCAACTAAGAATGGCCATATGACAGTATTTTATCTACCGTGATAAAAGCAAGATATATGTATATAATATCCTTCTTTCCTGTTGGCTGGAACGCAAATGTGACAGCTGGGGGCTTAGCATCCACTTTGGACCAGGAGAGGGAACATTAAAGACAGTAAAACAGAAAGACAGGAAGAACGTACATCCCCTGAGGACTTCAGGCACTCCTTATTTCTAGACTTTTACATGGAGAGGAATAAAGCTCTATCTTGTTAAAGCCACCATTATTTTGGGTTTCTGTTACTTGCCGCTAGATCTAATCCTAACTGATACATTTTCTTCTAGATGCTTGTTTCATCCGTCTTAGGTGAACTCAGTCTTAATATTTATACTTTTTTTTTCTACCTTGAAAATGATTGTTCCTTCTGCTAAAGATTCCTTCAGGAGAGTTATGCTTCTCACAGCTCCAGTGAAGTCTAGTTTTAAAAAGGATTATACTGCGTAACAGTTACAATGGCTACAAACACCGGTTAGTGGTCTTCTGCCAATGCATATTCTAATTCTGCTAAAGAATTCCATCTAGTCTATATTCTAATTCTATCTGAAGCACTCAGCTCTAAGCCCACCCCCAGTTTAGTTTCTGTTCCTATCCATCCCATCAGCTTCCACAATTTGACACTCAATCAGCTAATAATAATAATAATAATAATGTTTAAGAAATAGCGCATCTGGATTCCACTTCAAGCCTGGACCAAGTCTGATAAAAGCATCATTTCCCTTCGTGGAGGTAGGAAGAGCGTTTCCTGCGGCAGCCACTGAAGCTGATCCTAGAATGGGCGAGTCAGCAGCTGCCAAAGTTGTGAACCAGGAGACAAGTGGTATGCTTCCAATCCAAAGGACAAGGTGAGAACCAGAGGGATAATACAAAGTCTCAATGAGGGGGCGGGGCAAGACCCCACTGGGTCTGAAAGAGCAGTTTAAGATTTAGTCCTGAGTCAGAGTAAGCAGCAGGGGGTCCCTTTACCTAGTTCCCTGCAGACA